>CM022303.1:141414661-142614661 GCA_011799875.1 Thinopyrum elongatum
GTGAGGTTTAGGTAGCATAGTGCGTTACCCCCGCGTTAAAGCGGGCGAATGCAGTACGGTTCCGAGCAACGCATGATAGCTACTGCGAAAGTGGACTATATCAAAGATCAGGACCTCAATTCGGAAGTTGTTGGGGGAGCCGAAACAACTTCCAGTGTTATATAGTGACGTGCATCGGGCTTCTATGCCGGGGATGACTGAAAAACAGTTTCTGATATGGAATGCGGCCGTAACATGTTCATCCCATATTCTTTTCTTTTGTAGTATGGACAGTGGACTTTTAGATGGTTGTAACACCCTAGATTTTGCCTATTTTTTTTCCTTTTGATTTTGGTCCGGATTCGCTTTCTATGGCTTAGGTCTTGCAACCTGGAGGCATCACCCTTCATTCTTCTTCCCGAGTGGCTTGCAACCTCTAAATCATTCCAAGACCATGTCCATTTCCATTCGGACCCAACCCCCAATATTCTTTTTCCTTGGGAATTTCCTTTTTCTATTAAAGGAATAACCTGTCTGTCCTGGGTTTTGAAGTAACCCACATTTTCCATCATTCCCAAAATTCCCAAATAATTCTCATAAATTGTTTGGGTCAGATATTCCACAAATATGTCAAACCCTTCCTTGACATGTTCAAAATATTTCCCAATATTCCTTTTCTGATTCTGGCCCTAGCTGCCAGTTGATAAGCAAGTACCCCTTTATATGTGATTGCTTGGTCTCAAACTTTTTGGCATTTTTCCTATCCATATCATTGCCACATGCCAAAATTCAACTTTATTTGGATATAAATCTCTCTTGGCTAATTTCCAAAGTTTTCTGGGCACTGGAATCTCTGTGAAGCAAGTGCCAGCTAAGATCCAATATGAGTTGAAATTTTGCATGCATCTTATATGCTTCAAATCATGACTCTCCACCAATTTAACCCTATCCAATCCTCTATGGGCATAGCATCAATCTTGTTTCTAGTCAGATTTTCATATGTGAACAACTATATTTATAGTAATCCAAATTGCTGAGAATTTACCAGAGCATTCTTCTACCCAATAACCTGTCCTCCACAAAATTGGGCTCATTTCATCTTTCCAATAATTCCCTAGAATTTTTCTAAGATTCTGGTCAGATTGGTTCCTTGTGAAGGAAGTACCATTTGGTTGTCCAAATGGCATGAAATTTTTATGGAACTCTCATATGACCAATAATCATGCTATAAACCAAATTTCAGCCCAAGTTGCTACTCCATGTAAGTGGCACATCAAGATTTAGCTTTGGACCAGATTGGTCAGGTGCAAAGCAACTACATTAACCCTTTGGTCCATTTCCCTCCAATTTCACAGGATTGTATCCTTCTACCCTAGACCTCCCAGACATCTCATGTTTGACCTTATCACTTTCCTATTCATCGCAGTGGCATGGTCAAGTTTGCTACAGCAAACTTCCAGTGACCACTCCATCCAGACACAGCTCCTATCGTTGATCTATCACCTCATTTGCAATGTAGCTTGGAGGGACTACTCACTGGACATGATTTGAGCTGGTCAAGGTGCACCGTGTGCGCCAGTGCACGCGGTGAACCACGTGGCCGGCATGCCAATAAAGCGCTCTATGCATTGGGGCCCTCGGTCTCGTCCGTTTCCTTCACTCCTCGCTCCCTCGACAACAACACCATGTCAGCAGCCTCCCCTTGGACTCACACCCTCGCTTCTGGACCCTCTTCCCCCTCTCAGTTTCCTCTCTTCGTTTTTCTGTTGAAGCAGCCGTGCCGTGTCGTGCAGTCTGACCACCCGCCACCAATTTGCTTGTCCGTGTCGCTCCGAACCCTCCCGAGCACAGCCTGAGCTTATCTGCTCGCTTGATTCTGGATGACCTCTTCAGGAGGGCAGAAGACTAAGCCGGGGTGGGTCGGTGAGCCTCACGGAAGGGGGTTACCGCTCGAGGAGACTGATAAGGAAATGTTGATTTTTATAATCTGCAACCCTGGAAATAAGAGTGCAGCCCTAAGAGCCAGCCTGGCCTACCTATAATATAGAGGATGGATCGTCGACACTAAGCCACAATTGACCGCCCCGCTCTTGGCAGAGAGTCCGGTCCCCATCCTCCCCATAGCCACCACCGGAGGTCTCACACCACCACCCTAGGCCACTCCCGAAGCCTCTCCGCCCCTTCCGTGGCCGTGGACGCTCTGTCCACCGTGCCGGTGCCGAAGTCCGCCGAGAGCCGCGCTGCCCTGCACTGCTCCCTGGCATCGCTTCTGCTTGAGTGGCTCCATCCTAGTTTCCGGTCGGGCTCGTCGGGAGATGGCGTGCGCGGGGATCGCCGGCGCAGGACAGCCGAGCGCCCATCTGTCTCCTTCCCTAGCGCGAGCTAGAGACAGAAGACAGAAAGGGAGCGGAGAGAGAGAGAGAAGCCTGGTGGGGCCCGCCTGTCGCTGCTCTGTCCCGGCACCCGCACCTGCTGACTGGGATAAGTAGAGACATACTCCACGGAGTACGTTTTCCCTTTAACGAAAGCGTATTTTTCAGAATGCGCTTTGTGTTTAACCCAGCGCGGTGAAATGGTTAATAGTGGATGTTCGTCAGTTAACAGCAGAAAAGTCACATTTTCTATTTGTTTTTCTGTCTAAACAACGAACGCCACAACCTCTTAACCGTAACTCCGATTGAGGTGATTCCAAAGCCCACGTGTTCGTCTCTTCGAGCCCGTCATGTTGGTTATCATTTTCATAATGTTTTGACACTATGAAAATGACCATTTTACCCTTGCCGTAAACAGCCCCTTCGAGATAGGAACTATTCTCTGGCAACTCTTTCCGCGACCATTCCGCACTTCTTCCCGATGATTCCTTCACCCCCAGGCAAGCCACAACTCTCATCTGTCATAATTGCATTGCAATATCATAGTTTAACTATTTACTTTAACAACAAGTAGAGTTATTTGTGAAATGAATTGGATTATACAATGCTTGAGTAATTTCCTGGATAGGTGACTACCATGTTGAGTACTGGATTGTTAGTGACTAGTAGTTAACCAGTTGTTACTATGATGTTGAGATCACTGTTCTATGATTATTTAGGATTTCATCCGGCAGTTTGTGGGAGAGAGTTGAGTAGCAGTGGCTTAAGCATACTGGTTACCGGATTTCTAGCCAAATATCATTTTGACTTGGATTGCTATGATATCGGAGTGTCATCTATGAAGAGATTATTCAGAGATAGGATACTTCATGGTTGATCCAGAGTCACCTGTCCAGACTTATCCGTGCAGACCACATTTGCCGTATGGGATGGCCTTGACTTGGTCTGATCGGTGCTCTTTAAAGCCGCCCGATAGGGAAGGTTATCGGCTCGTGCGCGCTACCCTGGCCCGGTAGTGGCGATAACCTTGTCAGCCCAGTTGAGTATATGGTACCAAGTCCCCGTTTGGAACAGTTTGTTAGCCACGACGGTGGCAGGTGTCACGAGGTGACCGGGAGGGGATGTTGATTGCCGGTGGTACGATGGAGAGAGTCATGAGTTAGGTAGGTTTTGTTGGAGCAACGCTGGTCCACCCGAATGGGATCACGAGGTCAGGTGCTCCATGGTGTGGGTAAAGTGCGTCAACCTCTGCAGAGTGTAAAATCTATTTGAATAGCGCTAGCCGTGTCCATGGTATTGGACAGTCCGTCCAGATCTCTTTAGGTGGTCCAACCATGTAGTGATAATGATGGAAGAACTCGTTGTAAGATCGGGAGTATCGGTGGATCGTGAGTATTCTGAGGGTTGTGAGACACCCGGAGAGAGTAAGTGTTGTCAGACTCGTCATGCAGATGGAATTAGTTATATGATATGTTAGCCATGGGATGGCAATGGGATGAGTGGTCGGATGACCACATGTTGGACTTGGAACAATTCAGATTGGATCCTGAGATTATTCGGAGTATGAATTAAACTACTATGTGCTCTACCTTACTGCATTTACTTCAGTAGCTATCTTGCTATGATGTTGTCTTGCCTTAATGCTGATGTTTGTTGTGAGCTTGCGAGTACATTCAAAGTACTCCACCGGGTGTTCATGCCAGTTTGCAGTCATGCCGTGATTGCTTGCTTGTTGAGGATCCCGAGTTTGCGACCTAGGATATGCGTTCTAGCCAGAGTCCTGCGGAGTGGAGTCCATCACCGCCGTCGCTGTTCGGCTGCTGCTGAGAGAGTTACTCCGCTGTTAGCATAGAGCTACCCCAGGCAGGCGTAGTGTCGCCGTGCCGATGTAATCCTTGTAACCATATACATTGTAATAAAGAGCTGATTTGTTCTATGCCACAGTGCCGTATTCCAGAGGACTTGTCCCTGGGCTAGAATATGGGGCGTTCCGGTCTTCTCTGAGCCGGGGTGCACAATGGTTCAAAGCAATAGTCTATAATTGACATGAAGATTCAATACTCAAGCATATCAACAGCAACCATGTCTTTCAAAATATCAACACTATGGAAAGTTATCCCTAGCCCATCATGCTCAATCATTGACCATTCACAAAACTCACTCGAATATTAGCTACATCCAATGCACAAGTATGATCATAGTGCTCCCTAGTGGTGCTTTATAAGACAAATGGAGACTCAATAAAAATAAAAATTGCATAAAAGTAAATAGATAGGCCCTTCGCAGAGGGAAGCAGAGATTTGTAGAGGTGCCAGAGCTCAAAGCTAAAACTGAGGAATAATATTTTGAGGAGGCATGCTTTTCCCGTCAACGAACGAAAACGACAGAGTAGTTCCCAATACTTTCCATGCTAGATACATCATAGGCGTTCCCAAACATAAAATAAAGTTTATTCCTTTTTCCACCATTCTTTCACATCCATGGCTAGCCGTATCCATGGGTGCCTTCGAGAGGCATGCTTTTCCCGTCAACAAAAACGACCGAGTAGTTCCCAATACTTTCCATGCTAGATACATCATAGGCGGTTCCCAACATAAAATAAAGTTTATTCCTTCTTCCACCATTCTTTCACAATCCATGGCTAGCCATATCCCGGGTGCCTTCCATACCAACACTTTCCAAGGAATTTATTATTTGACAACATAAAGTAAATTTATTTTTCATTTCGGGACTGGTGGGCCATCCTATTACCGCCACACTCTCGTGCAATGACAAGTGAATAAACACTCATCTTGAGAATAAACACATCTAGCATGGAAAAAAATTGACCACCCCCTGCCGTTTCATGAGCGGTACGGGCACACAAAAGGAAATTCATTTTGAAAATTAGAGTTGGCACATACAAATTTACTTAGAATGGCACGGAAATACCGCAATAGGTAGGTAGGTATGGTGGACTCATTGGCATAACTGGGTTTAATGATTTTGGATGCACAAGTAGTATTCCCACTTAGTACAAGGAAAGGCTAGCAAATAGATTGAGAAGCAACAACCAAAGAAACAAAAATTCTCATAAACGAGCATTAAGCATAACTAACACCGAAAATGCACCATAAGTAAGATTGAATTTCATTGCATAACTATTGACTTTCGTGCTTGCATAGGGAATCACAAACCTTAACACCAATATTCTTACTAAAGCATAATTACTCACCAACATGACTCATATATTAAACATCCATATCTCAAAACTATTACTAAGATTCAAGTTTATTTTGTCCAATGATCTTCATGAAAGTTTTTATTAATCCCTCTTGAATATCTATCACTTTGGGACTAAATTCATATATTTCAATTGCTTTTGACAAGCTCTAACAAATTTAAGTGAAGAACATGAGCATAAAAAATTTCGTCTCTCAAAATAATGTAATTGAATCATGAGAGAATTTCTTCAAAATTTGTAACTCTCAATAAATCTAAGTGAAGCATAGAGTATTTCTTCAAAAATTAAAGCACCACTGTGCTCAAAAAGATATAAGTGAAGCACTAGAGCAATTCCATAGCTCAAATTTTTTAAGTGAAGCACATAGAGAAATTCTAAAAAATCATAGTATAATTATGGCTCTCTCTCAAATAGGTGTGTCCAGAAGGGATGATTGTGACAAACTAAAAGCAAAACAAATAAAGACTCATATAATACAAGATGCTCCAAGCAAAACTCATGATATGTGACAAATAAAATATAGCTCCAAGTAAAATTACCGATGGTTTGTTAGAAGGAAGGGGGATGCCTTCCGGGGCATCCCCAAGCATAGTTGCTTGGTTCTCCTTGAATATTACCTTGGGGTGCCATGGGCATCCCCAAGCTTAGGCACTTTTCACTCCTTATTCCTTCATCCTTCGAGATCTCACCCTTCTTAAGATCGTTAGTATAAGAAAACCAATATTTGCTTTAAGTACTGTTGAAAACATTCATATTTTGTTATTGCATTTATACCTACTGCATTCTAACTTTACCATGTTTTATCACCCCCCGATACAATCCATAGATTCATCAAAATAAGCACACAATGCAAAGAAAACAGAATGTGTCAAAAACAGAACAGTCTGTAAAGACACGAATTTTACTCATCTACTTTTTAACAAACAAAATTCTGAAAAATTGGAAGCATAGGAATTTTTATATAAATCTTGTGTAAAAAATTCAGAATTTTTCGTCGGTTCTGTGAGTTTTAACAATTCTGTTACTGGATGCGAAAGTTTTCTATTTTTCAACAGGATCAAATCAACTATTCACCCAAAGCTATCCTAAAGGCTTCACTTGGCACGAACACTAATTAAACATAAAAAAACACAATCAAACAGAGGCATAATTATATGAACACATAAAAATAGAATAAAAAGAGGAAAACATATATTTTATTCATTGGGTTGCCTCCCAACAAGCTCTTTCTTTATAACCATCAAGATAGGCTTGAGATTTTATTGATGCTCACATAAAAGATAAGAATTGAAGCGCAAAGAGAGACATCATAAAACATGTGACAAACACTTTAAGTCTAACATACTTCCTATGATAGGAATTTTATAAGCAAACAAATTACCAAGACAAGAAAAATATCTAGCATATGCAAAGGAGAGGAATAAAGCATTGATAATCTCAACACAACGAGAGGTAATTTAGTAACATGAAAATTTCTACAACCATATTTCCTCTCTCATAATAATTACATGTAGGATCATAATCAAATTCAACAATATAGCTATCATATAAATTTTCTCTTTATGATCTACATGCATAAAAGTTTATAATCTTCCAAGATAGTGGGATTAACATCAACTAAAGTCATGACCTCTCCAACCCACTCTCATAAAAAATTTTCATAAGATTGAACACTCTCCAAATATGTGGGATTATTTTTATCCTAAAGTTGACACTCTTCCAAACCCACTTTCAATTTATCGCAAACATTATGTGGAACCCCGATAAAGGGCCGACGCACGCCAGCCCCAGATAAGACCTGGCGCACGTCAAAGACATGATACAACAATTCCAGGCACAAAAATGGCTTATTATAAGAAATGGAGTATTACAATACTGTTTCTTACAACAATATTACATGGATCCAAGGCTAACATAAATAGCAGCGAAGGTCTTGGTTCACTAGGTAACGACGTCTCTGGCTGGGCTCCACAACTCACAGGACTGGCTGGGTTACGATCTAGCCTGACGGATATTCTCCTGGAACTAGCCATGTGCAAGGCCAGGTGAGTACTTTGAATGTACTCGCAAGACAACCAAATACATACATCCAAACAAGCAGATGACAAAGCAAGCCCTATGCTATATAAGATTTGTTCTAAAACATCGGCAGGAATTAATAGGAAAACATGGATCAAGCATGGCATAACATGGATGAGGGCATATCAACTACATAACATAGCATGTCAATGATCACATTAGGTGCTTAAAGTGCTTACTGTTACCGAATGCCAACTTACTCTCTCTGGGTTTTCCCACAACCCTCGGAATACTCAGAATCCACTGAGCACTTCCGAACATAAGACAAGTTCTTCCATCATTATTATCTTTGTTACGGTTGACCACCTAGTGAGGCCTGGACGGACTGTCCAATACCATGGACGCGGCTATTCGAATAGGTTCTTACACTTTGCAGAGGTTGCGCACTTTACCCACACCATGGAGCACCTGGCCTCGTGATCCCATTCATAGGTGGACCAATGTTGCTCCAACAAAACCTGCCTAACCCGTGACTCTTCTATCGTACCACCGACAATCATACTCCCCCGGAGTCATGCCTTGGTGGCCCGTGTGTCACTCCTGACACCTGCCACCGTCGTGGCCAAACAACTCTCCCAAACGGGGACTCCCGGGCTAAACAAATAATGGGGCTCACAAGGTTATCGCCGCCTACCTGATTAGGGCAGCGCGCACGCATAACCTTCCCTCTTTGGCGGTACCGATAAAAGAGCACAAAGCTAGACCAAGTCAAGCCGTCCCATACCGGCAAATGTGGCTGCACGGATAAGTCCGGACAGGTGGCTCTTGATCAACCAACTAAGTTTAGTTTATAGATTCAATTCAACATCTCCATCATCGCACCATACATCGACGATTATAAGCGGGAACAATCTCTTAATAACAGCATAGCAAAATCATAACAATGTTGACAAACATGGCATGAGATCAAATCATAGTACTAACATGATAATGGTATTCAAAATATTGTTACTAGCATGGGAAACATGGCATGGAAGTAATTCATGATATCATTTGGTAAATAACACTAGCATTAGGCACATATAAAATAATAGGGCTATGGTAGTGCACACTAACAAATGATCAGACATACTGCAATACATACACAGGGTGCAAGAAAAGTCATCACGCAAGTCCGGAGCTCATGATAAGAGGTTGGCTTGCCTGGGGGTCGATGAATACTGTGGAAGAAGTGCGGTAAAACCCAAAAGATTTGCTGGGAAAGTTTCCCTCTCGAAGGGGCTGATCAAAGGGCAAGGGCAAAATGGTCATTTTCATAGTGTGAAAACATTATGAAATGATGCCATCGGAACGGCTCGACGATCTGAAGACGTGGGCGTTGGTTTACCTCAATCGTAGTTACGATCGCGGAGATATGCCCGTTCATTCGTTAACCGATAAAACAGACAAAATCTGTCCGTTTTAGCTTCTTAACTGATGAACATTCGTAATATAGTGGGTTCGGCCCGGCGACTGAGAAAAAGGAAAGCGCCTTTGGAAAAATACGCCTTGGAGTATGAAGACGTACTCCCAAAGTACGTTTTCACTTAAACCAGTCGGGCCCGGGCTTTAGACACTTACAGCCGGGCCCCACCCTATCCATTCTCTCTGTCCCTCCTGGCTCATCTTCCCCGACCGGATAGAGCCAGATGGTAGGCTGGCCGCCTGCGTAGCCAGGGATGGGCGGCGCCAAAGAGCTCGCCGGTGGTCTCGCCGGAACCGGCGCAGCGCACCGCGCTCGGGGGTGGTGCGGCCTCGCCTAGGTCGCCTGCACGCTCTCGCCGCTGCCAGAACCGGCGGCCATGAGGCTGCAGAGGCCACCTTGCCGGTGGAGCTTCCCCGACCAAGAGGAGGGCAGCGGTGACCTTGCGAACTCCGGTGAAGACTTGGAGAAGCAGAGGAGCGGGAGGGAAGGGCCAGGAGAGGGTGGAGGCCAAGGGGATCGGCAACGCAGGCAGAACCACGGCCATGGCGAGGAGAGGAGCTCGGGAGCTTGAGGGGAGGAGCTGAGGGTTGCGGAGAGGCTCGGCCTCACTACTTATAGGCGCGAGGGAGGGCTCGGGGGGAAGCTGGAGCCGGCCGAGCTACTGGACCGCGGCGTCGTGGCGGCACTCCGGGCGGAGCACCCATGTCGGCAGCAGAGCCGTCCAAGAGCTAAGATACGAGGGGGAGAGGTAATCGGACGGTGTAAACGAGCGCGGGCAGCTCGTCGGCGCTCCCAGATGAGACTACGGCCTACGGGAAGCGGCCTCCCGAGGATCTGGTGCACAGAGCATCGATTCTGGCGACAACGTCGATGGTCACCACCGGCACCCGTGCACTTGGCTCCAAAACGCAATAAACACTACTAGAAAAGGGCTAGATGATATGGCCACTAATGGTGCACCAGACATGTGGTGCGCCATTAGTGTGAAAGACACTAATGGCGCACCAGACGCATGGTGCGCCACTAGTAATAATTTTTTTTATTTTTCCAAAAATACTAATGGCGCACCATGCCAGAGTGCGCCATTACTAGTCACCAGCCACAGAGTGCGCCACTAGTAACAAATTTTTTTTTTTCCAAAAATACTAATGGCGCACCAGGGCAGAGTGCGCCATTACTATAGTTTTAACTAGTAATGGCGCACCAGCCACACAGTGCGCCACTACTATATTTTTTTTTAATTTTTTTTGCAAAACTATAATGGCGCACCACCAGCTGGTACACCATTAGTAACCAGGGTTACTAATGACGCATTTGTAGGTGGTGCGCCATTAGTAACCTGGGACCAGCTAGATATTTGGACAGCCACACCTACACACTCACTTTCCCCACTTCTTCTCTCCACCTCCTCCTCCAAGCGTGTGTCGGCTGCCTCCTCCTCCTCACCTCATTTGCCCACCATAGATTCATCAAATTAAGTGGTTAAATTACCTTTTTGTAGGTAAGTAAGGGGAAAGCTATCTTATGTTGTAGCTAGATCTACTTTTTTTCTCCCTCCAACAACGTGCACAGCACTTTTTATGGCCTAGCTAGATCTATGTATGTTTGTGGTGTTGCATATATGTATGTGTTTGCAGGTACCGTATTTGAAATGCGGATAGTTGCCAATATTTTGCCGGAATGTTGATTCATTTCCGTTTCGGCGAGAATTTTGGCACTATGCATTCTTTTTGGTCCTATTTTTAGGGAAAGTCATGCCAATTTTTTTTTTGGTTCTAAAATATCGTTTTGCTCTACCCCGCAGAGCGACCATGGTCCGCACGATGACCAAAGGCATCGTGAATAGGTTTTTTGAGCTCCACGAAGGCCGAGATGCTTCAAAAGAACGAGACGGAGATAAGATGTCCGTGTCGAAGATGCAAGCTGAAGAGCCTTATTGTGGACCCGGATTCCGGGCAGGTGCGGGACCACCTGCTCTTGTGTGGTTTCATGGATGGCTATTGGTGGCTAGGTGATGAAGATGACTATGAAGTCGTCCATGGGGGCCGGGCAAGAAATGAGGAAGGGCAGCAAGACAACCAACGCGGGCGAGGGCGGGCGAGAAGACGAAGAATCTCCAGGACATGATCACGACGTGTGATGCTGTAACAGTCATCATGTAGAAGATGCCGGACATGATGATGAGGAAGATCAAGACGAAGGGCATGATCATGAAGATGAGATGCCGGAGCAGACGACGATGGAGGCTGGGTGCAGGACCCTCATATTCAGAGCTGCTTCTCAAGCAGACGGATAACGCAAGAGCTGCCGCCCAAGAGAAAGCCAAGCTGGATCAACTAGAGATGAGCGGTTACTCCATTGTATGAAGGATGCAGGCCCGAGGATACCCGCCTGAAAGTAACACTCATGGCTCTGAGATGAAGGTAAAACACAAAATGACCGACGCATGCTTCGACGAGAACATGTCATTCTGGCATGAACGTCTTCCCAAGGGGAACAAGTGCCCGACCAGTTTCGAGGAGGCGAAGAAAATCGTGTGTCCTCTGGTTTTACCGCACGTGAAATACCATGTGTGCATGAACAATTGCATCATTTATCGGGACGAGCACGCGGAGTCTACCATATGCACGCCCTTGTGTGCGGCGTCACTCGATACAAGAAGAGGAAGAAAGCTCCTCGAAAAGTGGTGTGGTACTTTCCGATCACTCCTCGTCTGCAGCGGTATTTCACGGACCCTAAGGTAGCAAAGCTCCTGCGTGGCACGCGGATAGGGAGGAGAAGAAGCGAGAGATGACGGAAATGATCCGGAGATAAATAAAAAAGACAAGATGCTGAGTCACCCTAAGGATGCGAGCCAGTGGCAAGCGTTGAACTTCGAAGACCCGAATTTGGGAACGATCCAAGGAACATCATGCTGGGCGCGGGAGCACCGATGGAGTCAATCCAGTGGCAGCCAGAGAAGCAAACATAGCACTGGCCTATGTTGTGTGGATGTACAACCTTCCCCCTGGTTGTGCATGAGAGGAAGTACATTCACATGAGTATGCTAATTGAAGGGCCGACAACAACCAGGGAACGACATCAATCTGTATCTGGGGCTGCTGAAAGAGGAGCTAGACACGCTGTGGAAAACGCCAGCCAATACGTGGGACACCGCAGAGAAAGAATATTTCCCTATGAGAGCCGCACTGCTCACAACGGTGCACGACTATCCGTTACGGATATCTCGCGGGGCGGTGGTCCACGGATTTTCTGGATTGCGTCAGGTGCATGGATGACACAACGTATCGCCAGCTAGATAGAGATCCCGGGTCTTCGAAAACCGTGTTCATGGGACATCGAAGGTGGCTTCGCGACGATGACTCGTGGAGAAACGCAAGGATCTGTTCGAGTGGTGAAACCGACCCCAAGACGCCCGCGTTACGAGCGCGGCGAGGAAAATAGACGAGCTGGTTGAAAACAATTGGAAAGATTGCCCACTGCTGGGAAAGAAGCAAAAGGCGCCAGAGCCGGGAAAAAAGCGAAAGGCGCCAGAGCCGCTGCTGAAGGAATGGAAAACGAGGTCTGTTTTCTGGGACTTGCCGTACTGGAAGATCCACCGTGTGCCTCACAGCCTTGATGTCATGCATATCACGAAGAACGTGTGCGAGAGTCTGCTTGGTACCCTGCTCAACATGCCAGAGAGGACCAAAGATGGGCCGAAAGCAAGGGCAGACTTGAAATCAATGGGCATCAGGGAGGAGCTTCACGCTAATGATGATGATGATGAGGCGAAGCAGGACACAGAAAGTCGTCGCAAAGGCAAAAAGGCCAAGAAGACCGGAAATGACTACCCTCCCATGTGCTTCACTCTAAGTCAGGAGGAGATCGAGCAGTTTTTCACCTGCCTCGTAGGAGTAAAACTTCCTTACGGTTACACGGGGAAGATAAGCAGATACCTAGACCCAGCGAAGCAGAAGTTCAGCGGGATGAAGTCTCACGACTGTCACGTGCTGATGACGCAGATACTTCCAGTTGCAATCCGTGGGATCATGGACGCGCACGTCCGTGAAACGCTATTTGGCCTATGCAACTTTTTCGACGTCATCTCTCGGAAGTCGGTTGGCATGAGGCAACTCAGAAGGTTACAGGAACAGATCGTGGTGATACTATGCGAGCTTGAGATGTACTTCCCGCCCGCATTCTTCGACGTTATGGTGCATCTTCTGGTCCATATCGTGGAGGATATCATCCAACTCGGGCCGACGTTCCTGCACAGCATGATGCCGTTCGAAAGGATGAATGGTGTCATCAAAGGATATGTTCGCAACATGTCACGTCCAGAGGGAAGCATAGCCAGGGGCTTTCTGACCGAAGAGTGCATCTCCTACTGCACGAATTATCTAGGCATCGAGAACCCCGTTGGTCTGCCTGTCAACAGGCACCTCGGCAGGCTCGCTGGATGGGGTCACCGCGAGGGTCGCCGCGAAATGCATGTCGACTTCGAGGGTCGACTCGCCGACTTTGAAAGAGCAAACCTAGTCACGCTACAACACATAGACGTGGTCGATCCTTGGGTGGTAGAGCACAAAACCTTTATTGAGAAGACGTACAATGACCGAGGCCAACATAGGACGGACGGAGATATAATCAAAGAGCACAACTCATGTTTCACGCGTTGGTTCAAGCAGAAGCTTCTGTCGTACCCTTTACATGAGGATTCTTCCGCGGAAGAATAGCTCATATTCGCCTTGTCACAGGGCGCCGAGCACAACCTGATGACCTATGAGGCGTACGATATCAACGGCTACACATTCTACACCGAGGACAAGGACATGAAGAGCGATGGTTATCAGAACTCTGGGGTAACGATGGAATCCTACACCGGTAACAACAAGGACAGATACTACGGAAGGATCGAGGAGATCTGGGAGCTGAGCTACGCTGGAGAGAAGGTCCCGATGTTCCGTGTCGGATGGGCCAAGACCGTCCTAAAAGAAGACCGGTATTTCACCACCATGGTTATACCCGAAGCCAAATCCAAGACCGCGGGCGCAGACGTCACCGCGAAAAATGAGCCATGGGTACTGGCTTCCCAAGTGGACCAATGCTTCTTCATTACCGACCCGTTAAAGCCCAGTCGTGTTGTTGTGAGGAGAGGCAAAAGGAAGATCATCGGAATGGATGGAGTCGCCAATGAGCAAGACTTCGACAAGTACGGCGACCCGAAGATGGAACATGACGACGACGATGAAGTAGCAGCATACACCACAAGAAGAAGCAGGACCACCCTACCTAAAGGACGTCCGTTCCACAGAAGAACTCCATTTGCGAAAAAGAAGGGCAAGAAGATTGTGAACACATAGCTAGCTAGCTAAGATCGATTATATTTAAATTGTAGCCTTCATTTCTCGATTGTATTTCATGGGCACTTTTTGAACTCATGAATATTTTTAAATTTCATGGGCACTTTCTGAACTCATGAATATTTTTAAATTTCATGGGCACTTTTTGAATTCATGAAAAAATATTGAATATTCATGAGGACACTCGATCTCGATCCCCCTCCATCTCGATCGCTATCCCCCCTCGCCAGATCCCCCTCGCCGCCGAGCACCCCCCGCACCCTCCCCCGCTCCACCACCGCCGACGACCCCCGCACCCTCCCCCGCTCCACCGTCACAAATGAATGCAACTAAAAATTATTACTGTTTTTATAAAAATTTATTACTGTTTCATATTCATATTCATTTTCTAAAAAATTATTAGATGCAACAAAAAATAATAATAATAATAAATTACTTATGGCGCACCGCTGGCTGGTGCGCCATTGCTATCTAAAAAAAGATTACTTATGGCGCACCGTCCCAGTGGTGCGCCATTGCTATAAAAAAACATTCTAATGGCGCATCGCCAGGGGGTGCGCCATTAGTAATCTTCCCCCCTATAGCTAGTCGCCCGATCCCTTCGTCCCTCCCTCGCCAGATCCACTCCCCCTATAGATAGTCGTCCGACCCACTGCGCCGCCGCCGCCGCTGCCCCGACCCACTGCGCCGCAGCCGCCCACGCGCCCCCGCCGCCTCCCTCTCCCCATCCTCCCCTTCCTCCCCCTCCGACCCCACCCCGACGCGTCTCCGTCTCCACGCCGCCCACTGCATCTTCCCCGGCACCCACGCGGAACAGATCGGAGGAGACACAGAGACAGGCGAGAGGAGAGGAGGAGCCCGCCGCCTCCTCGACGCGTGCCACCGGATCTTCAACGCCTAGCCGCTGCCGGAGCTTCAGCGCCTCGACGCGTGCCACTCGTCGTCGACCTGCCCCGCAGCCGCCACAACCTCCACATCGTCGTAATCGAGGCCGGGACGCCAGGTGAGAGGCCCTCTCCATCCCAGTTGTTGTTGCACTTGCTCTTGGACTCATGCTTCAGTGAAATCTGAGGCACACTTTCTTTTTCATCTGCTAAGGATGTTACTCAAGCAAAGTATCTACTTGAGAATACCAACTGCGCATATAAATTTACTAGATAATACCCCGCGCGTTGCTGCGGGACTTTAGATTGAATAAAAATGTGTACATAGTGAATGAATAGGAAAGCATGTTTGGACATTTGAGCCATTCAGTAATCAGGGGCTGGTACTAAAGGCCTAGAGAAACCAAATTAGTTGAAAAAGCATGTTCCTGCTCGAGAAACAATGACATAAATTTTATCTGCAGAAAAAAAATTATCCATAAAAACTATAAATGTTATAGGACTAAAGAGGCTAATGGCTATGAAAATGAATATAACAATATTTCTAGCCGCAAGCACAGAACAAATAGAACAACAAATGCACAAACTTAAGAAAAAACAGTTGAGTACAAAAGAACCAAATAAAGGCACATAAACTTAATCTTGATAAGGTAAGGTGAGATGAGTCAGATGACTCATCGTATATTCGTATGGGCCACGGAGATGGATCCCAACCATTTCTTACTTGGAAAATATATAGGCAAGAAATGAGATATCCCATTTCATTAGCTTTAACAGTGTAACCTCATCTTAATTCTGGTACTTCCTCTCTGGTCGTGTGTCACGCCTCCGACTACGTCGGCGGACATCGAGTCTCCTGGTCTTGCCAACCTAGACGATTGTGCATGACCCAGCTATGAGGTGAGCTGCGATTCAGGATGAGCGAGCTCGCTGAGCTAGCTAGTGGCCCTCGGGACCACCTGTAAGTATGTGTGGGAGAAATGTATAAGAGTGGCTGAGACCGTGCAAGTGAGCAGGCGTTGATTAGTCTCCAAACTCTCTCTCTCTCTCTCATTCTCGGAAACTCACCCCTGCAACTTCCTCCTCCCTCTGTATCTCCAATTCCCCATCCCAAACTCTCCTGTATCCTGTATCCTGGTGATGTTGAAATAGATGATTTGGGACATTACATCATGGGGAGCAGTGACACAGGTTGTGAATCGTTAAGGCAGATTTATACCCATTTGCATAAATCTAGAATAAATGGCTGTAGAACTTCATTATGCAAAACCTCACTAGTGGCTGTAGAATAAATGGCTGTAGAATAAATCTGCAATTATATCACTAGATTATGCAATACCGATTATGGCTGTAGAATAAATCTAGAATAAATGGCAGATTTATACCCATTTGCAAAACTTCACTAGTGGAATAAATAATTATATTGCCCATTTGCATATCAGTACAACTAAATCCATGTTTTAATGCTTAGTTGCATTTAAGGAGGAAATCATTATCTGCCATCTTCTTGGAGAGTGGATCAGTTATTCTGAACATCAATATGAGTAGTCATTACCTTACAATTAGTTAGCGTGGCTGGATTTTCTTCTTCTTAAAAGCTTCAACTTCAAAGTATAGTTTTACAAGCTTCTGCAACTTTTTCTTAAAAGCTCCAGCTATACATTTTATCACTTGTTCTTTTCTCAGAATATGGAACCTATTTGTGTAATCTGACGTATCTCTCCTTCTTTTTGCCTGCATTGTTGTATGCTCCTATGAAGATCCAAATGTATCATCATAATGTAGGTGCTGTGTTGTGTGATTCTTCATGCTGAGAACTTCAGCTTTTTCAACTTGCTGGACTATATGTTCATTGGTACTACTTGTGATGCTGCTGCTGTACTACTTGGGAATTTTGTCACCTTGTGATGTTGCTGCTGTACCCCGAGAGGCCCTTGAGTTTGCCGGAATGTCGATTAACTTCCGTTCCGGCAAATTCAGGTACTCCATATGTCCTATTTTCAACAAAGGTCATGCTGAAATTTTCCGTGAATTTTAGCATGACTTTGCTAAAAATAGGACATATGGGGTACTTGCGACTAATGCATGGGCCGGGGTATCTTAGTACTTAATTAAGTAGGATCAACTGCCCCTTTATTCTTGCTGCATTAAACACATATGCTGAATTCATGTGTGGACAGACGAAAAAGCAACTGCCATAGGTGGCAATAGAGCCAAGTGATTAGGCCCTAAATGATAAAACCTTCGCTTTTAGGGTGCCTCGGTGTCGATAAGAACCTAAATGATGAAAGCTTAGACTTTTAGGGTGCCTCGGCGTTGACAAACCCTAAATGATAAAACCTTAGCTTTTAGGATGCCTCGGTGTCGACAAACCCTAAATGATGAGACCATGATAATTCCTCACAAACCCTAAATGATGAGATCTTGTTCCTTGACAATAACCAACTTTTTGACCAAACTTTTTTCCTATTTAGAGGGAAACATGGCCCAAAACGATGAGGCCGGCGGTTCGGGCGGCAAGGCATTCTGGGAGCTGTCCCAGGAGATGGAGGAAGAACCTCACCGCTATGAGGATGCCGCGGAAGACACCGATCCTGACTACACAACCCCTAGTGGCGTCGGGGATGACACCACTGATGGTGCCGCCGAGGATGCCACCACTGATGGTGCCGCCGAGGATGCCACCACTGATGATGGCAGCGCACGCACAGATGGCAGCCAACCGAAGAGGCAACGGAAGGACCGGCGCCCGAACGTGCTCCGCACCGTCAAGGAGGAATTTACTGAAGTGAACTCCGACGGGCATCCAACGGCGCCCAAACAAATAGTCAAGGGGTACTCGGTTCAGCTCGGGTGCATTCTCCGGAGCACCGTCTCGATCAACACCGAGAACCTAAGGCATAAGGACCGAGGGAATTTGCGCACCCTCCTCTTCACGAAGCTGCACGAACGATACAAGTTCCCCGCTGAATTTGAAAACACACGCCTCTCAGGGAATAAAGTGAACAGTGCCGCCATCACGAGGATGAGCACGGCCCTGTCTACTTGGAGAAGCGCGGTGAAGAGAATGATTGACAAAGGTGATAGTTATGAGAAGATCAAGGCAAAAAATCCTTCGATCAGCGAAGATGACTACAAGGAGTTCAAGATCAAGTGCGAGAGCAGCGCAACCTCCGAATCAAGTCAGTGGGGGAAAGAAATGCGGGAGTTGAACTTAGGGGAACACAAACTCGGTCCCGGCGGTTACAGAGTGGCGGAGCCTATATGGGACAAGGAGGACGCGGAGCGTGCCGAGCAAGGCCTACCGCCCCGCTTCGAGAAATACCGTGACAAGCAGACCAGGAACTATGTCAGGGCCCGGTACAAGGAGGACCCGGTAACAAAGGAGCTTACCACAGATCCGAAGACCAGGGCGCTTGAGCTTGTTCTGGTAAGGAATACACCCCCGCGTAATTAGCTCCATATGGTTGCATTCTAATTAATGAAGCCAAATTTCTAAATGGTTCACATTCCTTCCGCAGGAGACTGAAAGCAGTAGCGCGGGGTCGGCTCAGAGCACCCCTTGGGACAGCACTCTAAATAGGGCGTTGAACATAATGAAAAACAAGGATAAGCTCAGTAAGCCGTCGTCAGCTGGTCATGTGGCCGGCAAAGGCTTGTCCACAAAATGGTCGTCATACTATAACGCTGGTGGGCGAAAGGAGAGAAAGACCAGCTCGGAAAGCCAGTCGCGCGAGGTTCAAGAACTCAAGGCACAAGTGGCGCGGATTCTGGAGATTGTCCAAGAGCAAGTGCAACAACAACTGGGATCGACGCTCACCGGCATTATGCCTACCTTGATTCATGGGCTGACGACATGGATTGCGGGCGGCCAACAGGGGCCGCCCCCGATTCCTAGCTTCACGGCCAGCAACTCGCACAACGCGCAGGCGGCGCCATTGGTGTCTCCGGCAGAGGCAGTATTGGTGTCTCCGACGCCGGCACGGCCATTGGAGCTTAATGCACCCGGGTGTACGCCGGCCGGCACCTCGGCAGCAAGCGGCCCCTCCGTCAATTGCACGCCCGCCGTTGGCGGTGCCTCGACATTAGCCGAGCTCGACGCCATCATCACGGTAACTAATTAAGCCTCTTGGCCGAGGACTTCATCTCCTTGCCTTTGACTGGGCATCCCTGACGCCCTACATGTTTTCGCAGGGCGCCGCCGATGTTCCGTGCACTCTCCTGCACTTTGTGAACGACGAGTTGGTCGATGTCGCCAAGGGCAGAATCATTCAACCGGGCAACCCCGTGTTCCACGGTAATCCGATGCCACCCATCGTGTATAGGGTTCAACTGGTTCGGGTGCTGCCAGGCTGCGACGAGTTGTTACCTCCGATTCGACCCGCCGGGGCCAACGAAGATGATGTGATGACCCTCAGCGCCTGCCTAAGCTGGCCCCTGCTTTGGCCGAAGAGCCAGATTCGTTTGGGGGCGGGGGACACCACCCCAAAGACAACACCGCCAGTCATGCCGGCACCAAGCCATGGCAAGACCGCCGCAACGCTACCGGACATGCCAGACATCCCTATGGCACAGGATCCGAACATGCATATGGCACAGGATCCGGACGACGATGACAACGATGACGGTACATTTACCAACGTCGATAAGTACTTTGCCGAACATGGGTATGATGACGAATTCTTGGGGCCTCCTTCTCAAGAACCCAACCCTACAAAAGACGATCGCGATCTAGCTGGTACCACAGAGAAACCCAATTGCAACAGGCGTCGTCTGGCATTCAGTTCTCAGAAGACGCCTCCAGCTGCCGACTTCACCGAGCCTCAGATAGCCGAGGTGCGAAATATTATCAGCCCCAACACACTCAAGAAGGCGGTCTGTGAGCAGAACTCGGTCCCATTACAGCAGAAGAAGAAGGGACGGAAAAGAAAGAGTAACAAGGGTGCGAGCCAGCCGGCACCGAGTACGATCCGTGCTCAGGACGGGCCACCTTCACCTAAGGATATCTCGAGGAGGGTGCATGTGGCGGGTAGGCCGATGCTACCGACTAATATGCTCAATGCTGCAACCGGTGCTATGCGGAGTCTGCATGACAGTGTTCTTTCTTTGGAGAAGCGGCGTCCCAGAGAGAATGATGTGGCATACCCGGGTTTCGTGGCCAAGGTGCCAGAGGGCAAGGGCTTTGTGGATAGCGCCATCGGGGGTGCGATTGTCCTGTGGTTTGATGACATCTTCGCTATGTTTAACCTTCATCCGCTGCACTACACCTTCGTTCGGCTATTTTCGCTGAGTATGGAGATGCGGATCATTAGAGACAAGACCCCGGACATCGTGATAGTCGACCCCTTCTACATGCGTGCCAAGATCTTGGGCAGCGCTGGGGACCGGCAAGTCGCGAGTTCTTACCTCGAAGGCGTCATTCTGGCAAACCCAGATAAGGATAACTTCCTCGTGCCTTACTTTCCCGAGTAAGTCGTCCCCTCAACCGCCCCGTAACATATGATTTCTTAGATTTCGATCGTGTTTTTTTAACATTCCGTGTTTTGTGCAGTGACACACATTGCACACTCATCCTCTTAAGCCTGAAATATTCCACGGCCACGTATTTCGACTCGGACCGTCAGTCGAAGAAAGACTACACAAATATCAAGAAAGTTCTTGATGATGTTCTCCCCGGCTACGCCAAATCTGGAGGCACCTTCACAAGGCCAGTTCATAAGTACGGCAAGCATGTGTTCGCCCACAATACGACGTTCTGCTGCGTCAAGCAGCCGCCTGGCGGTCAGAAGGATGCCTACTATGCCCTCCATCACATGCGGGCGATCGTACGGGACTATAATCACCTTCTGCTACCAAATAATCTCAAAGATTGGGCCGCAAGCTTGTCGGCAATCCAGGACGCGGACATCAGACAAGAATTCTTTCGCATCCAGTCGGAGTTTGCGAAAATCATCCATCAAGATGTCCTTCGTACCTCGGGGCAGTTCAACCTCAGAAATCAACCGTCCAACAGTGAGATAGACACAACGCTACAAATGCAGGCTGACAACGCCCGCGATTTCATGACCATCACGAGAGACGGCGGCTTCATCCACGCTCCGGTCCCTTGAGTCGAGTCGAAAGTAGTGATGCTATGTGTAGTTCTGAAACATCGATTGGCTCATGTTGTAATTAAACTTTAATGAACTTGTATGTCTCTTTGGTTTGGACAGTCGTTCAACTTATATGTAATCGATGCTATTAATGTCTTGCTTTTCTCTTCCGATCCTTTTGTTGCATACTTATATATTGCTTATGTATTGTCTGTGAATTGCTACTAACGTTTTGTTTGGCTAGTGCATAGAGATGCCGTCGTATGTCGTGTACAAGGGTAAGGTTCCCGGAGTCTACGACGACTAGGAGGAGTGTCGGAGATAGGTTCACCATTTCAGCGGTAACAGTTACAAAGGGTACACCACTAGGGCGGAGGCGGAATCTAGATACGCGCGCTATCTAGCGGGAGAGAGGAGGGAGCGTTGGAGGAACGGGATGAAAACCAGTTTCATCACGATTATGCTCATCGTGATGACCGCAGCTCTCTTCTATGTGATGGTAGTTTAGATGATCAATATCGACTTGTAATGTGAAGACAAACTCGCTACTCGCGGTCTCGAGACTTGTAATGTTCTATCTTTGTTCGGTCTTTTTAATTCGGAGACTAATATGATGAATTGTATTCGGAGACTAATCTTCTATTGTATTCGATGAATCTGCTGTTGCTGTGTGGTGCTGTCTATATTCTGTCCAATAATATATTTTGCAACCTGTGAAAATATCAGAAAAGAAAAAAAATCCCTAATATTCAAACTAGTGGCGCACCACTCAGCACACTAATGGCGCACTACAAAAATGACACTAATGGCGCATCACCCACTAGTGCGCCATTAGTATGCCAAAGCACATGGGTACATATGGCCCCCTCGGAGGCATACTAATGGCGCACGGTGGGCTATACTAATGGCGCACTATGTGGTGCGCCATTAGTATACCAGATACTAATGGCGCACCAGGGGTGCGCCATTAGTATTTAATTCTAATGGCGTGGTGCTAGTGGCGCACCAGTAGTGCGCCATTAGTAGGCAAAACTGGTGCGCCACTAGCAGGCCTTTTCCTAGTAGTGAAAACCATGTTTGGAGTGTTCTCCTCTCTTCCTGGAGTTTACCTATGTAGCTGGAAGTCACGAGAGAGCACTGGTGTGACTGCACCTTGATCAACAAGTTTCCAGCAACAACCTGTTTGTCATGTGGTGTGGTCAACACAGTGCTCCCCTTGGATTGATCTCTGGCATGGATCAATCATCTAGCAAGGTAGTCATCTAGCCAAGCTTCAGCACCAATGAACCAGTCTAGATGGTGCTTCCTTCGTGACCTTGCCCATTGACCAGAAATGAAGATGAGGATGCTGGGGTCAAATGGCTGGATGGATTTGGATGATTGTTAGTGTAGGGTGATGATTTGGTTATGAGAGCTAGCTGGAAAAGTTTCAGCTCAAATTGATCCTCTATGAGGGTACTTCCTTCACAGAGATGCCATCTAAACAGAAACTTAATAAAATTATAGAAAAAGATTGGTTTGATGAATTGAGCTGATTTTTGGTTTAGAGTAGTAATATATCAATATTTACTACCCTGCAAAATTTCAGCCCAAGAAGATCAAGGAATCAAGCACTTCCTTTGCAAACAGGAAATCTGGACATAATTTGCAAAGGGATGTCGTGCTCGAATTTTGAATTGTAGAACTTGATATTTTGATGGAAATGGTGAAAATATGGATTGGAAAAGCTCCATCAATTATTTGGGATTTTTCTTAGCTACCAAAATGGTAGTTCCTTTGGAAAGGCCCCAATTGAAATATTGGCTTGCAATTTCCCTTATTTAATTATGGCCAATATTTTTATGAGAGCTCAATATGATCACAAAGAATATCTCCACAAGTTTTCATGAACTTTGGAGATGGATAGATATTTTCTTGGATTTATTTCCTCAGAAAGGCATAAAAGGAATTAATTCTAGATGAGAAATATTGCATATGACTTGGCAACATTTTTCCACATCCAGGGTTTATGAATGAAGGAGGATCTGCCAAAATTTTGGGAGGATTGACAGAGCAAGGAAAATGATGGATCCTTTGTAAACACAAAGGCAGGATTTCCAATTCCAATATTTTGGAACTAGGGTTTGAACGAGATTCGGGATTTACTGGCAGGAGCTTGACTAGCACAAGAGCCTGGGAAAGGCACTAAGTGGTTGGGAATTGTCTGGATTCACCTGGTCACTCACCAGATTCCAGAGGAAAAATTTGGAAGAGGAAAGCTAGGAAGGAATAACGGCACAAAAATTGATAACCCGATTTTTGGGGTGTTACACATTATTATCAATATGATATTCATCATGAGGCTTAAATAAATTTTCAAGATCATAAGAAGCATCATCACCCCAATCATGATCATTGCAATAAGTAGCGGGCATAACAAAATTATCATCCCCAAGCTTGTAGCTTTGCATATTATTAGCACAATTGACATTAATAGAATTTATAGTAAAATCATTGCAATCATGCTTTTCATTCAAGGAGCCATCATGAATCACTTTATAAATTTCTTCATCACAATTTTTAGATTCATGAATCTCAAGCAAAACTTCATAAAGATAATCTAGTGCACTCAACTCACTAGCAATTGGTTCATCGTGATTGAATCTTTTAAAAAGATTAGCAAGTGGATGGGGATCCATATCAATAGATTTTTAGCAAGCGAAGATGCAAGCATATAGAAGGCACATGGCAACACAAGCAAACAAAAGTTCGAACGAGAAAAAGGAAAACGAAAAAGAAGGCAAATAAAAAGGCAAATGTTTTGTGAAGTGGGGGAGATGAAAACGAGAGGCAAATGGCAAATAATGTATTGCAAGGAGATGAGATTTGTGATTAGGAACCTGATAGATGTTGATGATGTCTCCCCAGCAACGGCGCCAGAAATTTCTTTGACGTGGCTTAAAACTACGTTGTTATTTCCCAAAAGAGGAAGGGATGATGCAACACAGCTACAACAAGTATTTCCCTCAGTTAAGAAACCAAGGTTATCAATCCAGTAGGAGAACCAAGCAACACTATGTAAACGGTACCTGCACACAAAGAACAAATACTTGCAACCCAACGCGTAAGAGGGGTTGTCAATCCCTCCTCGGTAAAAAGATGATTAAATTGTATGAGATTGGATAAATAGATCTAGCAAAAACACAAAATGAAATAAGTAAAGAAAAAGTGCAGCAAGGTATTTTTGGGTTTTTGGAATAATAGATCTGAAAACAATATGATATAAGATAGACCCCGGGGCCGTAGATTTCACTAGTGGCTTCTCTCGAGAAAATAGCATACGGTGGGTAAACAAATTACTTTTGGGAAATTGAGAGAAGAGCCAATAATTATGACAATATCTAAGGCAATGATCATGCATATAGGCATCACGTCCAAGATTAGAAGACCGACTCCTGCCTGCATCTACTACTATTAATCCACACATCGACCGCTATCCAGTATGCATCTAGTGTATTAAGTTCATGGAGAAACGGAGTAATGCAATAAGAATGATGACATGATGTAGACAAGATCTATTCATGTAGGAATAGACCCCATATTTTTATCCTTAATAGCAATGATACATGCGTGCCTCGCTACCCCTTCTGTCACTGGGTGAGGACACCGCAAGATCAAACCCATCACAAAGCACATCTTCCCATTGCAGGAAAAATCAATCTAGTTTGGCCTAACTAAACCAAAGATTCAGAGAAGAAATACGAGGTTATAACAATCATGCATATAAGAGATCAAAGAAAACTCAAATAATATTCATAGATAGATCTGATCATAAACTCGCACTTCATCGGATCCCAACAAACACACCGCAAAAAGTCATTACATCAAATAGATCTCCAAGAACATCGAGGAGAACATTGTATTGAGAATCAAAAAGAGAGAAGAAGCCATCTAGCTACTGCGTACGGACTCATAGGTCTATGGTGAACTACTCAGGCATCATCGGAGGAGCACCAATGAGGATGATGAACCCCTCCATGATCGTGTTCCCCTTCGATAGAGTGCCGGAATAGGGCTCTAGATTGGATCTCGTGGTTCTGGAACTTGCGGCGGCTGGAATTGTGTTTCGATCGCTCTCCTATGGTTTCTGGAATATCTGAGAATTTATAGACCTGAGAGGAGGTGGAGGAGACCTCCATGGCCCCCACCACCCACCTGGGTGCGCAGGGACCTCTAGCGCCCTGGTGGGTTGTGGGCCCCATGGGCCTCCCCTCTGGTGCTTCCTTGGCTCCCAAGTTGTCTTCTGGTCCAAAAAAATCTGCAAAAAGTTTTGCTGCGTTTGGACTCCGTTTGATAGGGATATTCTGCGAAGTAAAAAAGAAGCAAAAAACAACAACTGGCACTGCGCACTATGTCAATAGGTTAGTCCCAAAAAATGATATAAAGTTGCTATAAAATGAAGGTAAAACATCAAATATAACACCATGGAACAATCAAAAATTATAGATACGTTGGAGACGTATCAATGACACCCTTGAAAGTGGTGTTACTGTGTTGGATTCTTGATGAATCAATCCCCATATTCCTGATCGTGTCTACATAGATCAGGTTCAAGCTGCTTCCGTCGTCCATAAGAACGCTGGTTAAGTGGAACATTGACAATGTGATCTAGGACCAGAGCAGCTGACCCGCCATGACGGATACTGGTCGGGTGGTCCTTTTTTTCAAAAGTGATCGGGCAAGCCGACCACTGGTTGAATTTCGGGGCTGCATGCTCCAAGGCATAGACATCACGAAGTGCGCATTTCCGCTCCTTCTTGGGAATGTGTGTGATGTAGATCATGTTAACGTCCTTGACATCAGAGGGAAACTGCTTTTGGCCGCCGTTGTTGGGCATGTGGTGTTCATCCTCGTCGTCCCTTCGGGAGCGGATTTTGCTGGTTTATTCGGATACTGCTTTGATGACCTGTTTAAACACCCAACAATTTTGATTGGTGTGGTTGGCGGGCTTGTCCGAGGTTCCATGAATCTGGCAAGACCGATCGAGTATTCTATCCAAAGCGCTAGGGCCATCCTTGTTTCCTTTAAAGGGCCTCTTCTTAGGTCCTCCCCGTGAGCCATTGAACCCTGCGTGACTGCTAGGTCCTCGGCGTCACTGCCGCTATTTTTATTTTGGCGCTTGTTTATATTGCGCCTGGATTTTCCATTGCCCTCACATGCTTCTTAGGGGTCGGAGTCGCTCTTGTGGGAGCTACGAGCCAACCAGTTGTCCTCACCCACGCAAAAGCGGGTCATCAGGGAGTTGAGAGCCACCATAGTTCTGGCTTATCCTACCCGAGCTGACGGACAAGCCGCTCATCCCGAATTTTCTGCTTGAATGCTACAATGGCCTTAGCATCAGGACAGTCGATGATCTGATTCTTTTGTGCTCAGGAACTGATTCCAGAATTTTCTAGCTAATTCGCCCTCCTTCTGGACTCTATGGCTAAGGTCATCGGCACCCGGGGACCAAAAATAAGTGCCCTGGAAGTTGCCCAAAAGGCCTCCTCAATCTCCTCCCAGCTTCCAATGGAATTTCGAGGAAGACTGTGGAGCCACTGCCTTGCAGGGCCTTTGAGCTTGAGGGGTAGGTATTTTATGGCGTGGAGGTTGTCTCCTCAGGCCATGTGGATGTGAAGAAGGAAGTCTTTGATACGTCTCCAACATATCTATAATTTTTTATTGTTCCATGCTATTATATTATCTATCTTGGATGTTTATATGCATTAATAAGCTATTTTATATCATTTTTTTGGGACTAACCTATTAACCTAGTGCCCAGTGCCAGTTGCTGTTTTTTTTGTTTTTGTCTTTTACAGAAAATCAATACCAAACGGAGTCCAAGCGGAACGAAACTTTTTGATAATTTTTCTTGGACCAGAAGACAACCACGGAGCTTCGGGAAGAGGCCAGAAGACCCACGAGAGGGCCACAAGCCCTAGGGGGGTGCCCCCTAGGCTTGTAGGCCCCTCGCAGACCTCCTAACCCTAATCTTGGCTCTATAAATACCCAAATATGCCCCTTACATCAGGGGGCACAACAAAAATACTTTTCCGCCGCCGCAAGCTTCTGTTCTCGTGAGATACCATCTTGGGGCCTTTTCTGGCACTCTGCTGGAGGGGGATTCGATCACGGAGGGTCTCTACACCAACCTTGATGCCCTTCCGATGATGTGTGAGTAGTTTACCATAGACCTACGGGTCCATAGCTAGTAGCTAGATGGCTTCTTCTCTCTCTTTGATCTTCAATACAATGTTCTCCTCGATGTTCTTGGAGATCTATTCGATGTAATCTTCTTTTGCGGTGCATTTGTTGAGATCCGATGAATTGTGGATTTATGATCAGATTATTTATGAAATTATTTGAGTCTTCTCTAAACTCTTTTATGCATGATTAAGATAGCTTTGTATTTCTCTCTGATGTATCAATTTGGTTTGGCCAACTAGATTGGTTTTTCTTGCAATGGGGGAGGTGCTATGTGATGGGTTCAATCTTACGGTGTCTTCACCCAGTGACAGTAGGGGTAGCGAGGCACGTATTTGTATTGTTGCCACTAAGGATAAAAAGATGGGTTTTTTACCATATTGATTGGATCTATCCCTCTACATCATGTCATCTTGCTTAAGGCGTTACCCCGTTCTTGTTAACTTAATACACTAGATGCATGTTGGATAGCGGTCGATGTGTTGAGTAATAGTAGTAAATGCAGGCAGGAGTCGGTCTACTTGTCACAGACATGATGCCTATATTCATGATCATTGCCTTAGATATCGTCATAACTTTGCGCTTTTTTATCAATTGCTCAACAGTAATTTGTTCACCCACCGTATGTGTTCTTCCAAGAGAGAAGCCTCTAGTGAAAACTATGGTCCCCGGGTCTATTTCTCATCATATATTTTCAAATCTATTTAACCAAAAACCCAAAAATACCTTCCTGCAATTTATTTATATTTACTTTTATTTTGCCTTTTACTTATCTTTTATATCTATCTCTATTAGATCTCACTCTTGTTCGTGACCGTGAAGGGATTGACAACCCCTTTTTCGCGTTGAGTGCAAGTGTTTGTTAGTTTGTGCAGGTGCATCTATTGGGGACTTGCTTGTACCTCCTACTGGATTGATACCTTGGTTCTTAACTGAGGGAAATACTTATCTCTACTTTGCTACATCACCCTTTCCTCTTCAAGGGAAAAATCAACACAAGCTCAAGAAGTAGCAGGAAGAATTTCTGGCGCCGTTGCCGGGGAGGTTCTACATCAAGCCTAACAATTTTCAAGTTTTGGGTAAAGATTTGATGGAGTACGGAATAAGGAGTGGCAAGAGCCTAAGCTTTGGGATGCCCAAGGAACCCCAAGGTAATATTCAAGGACAACCAAGCATCTAAGCTTGGGGATGCCCCAGATGGCATCCCCTCTTTTGTCTTCAATCCATCGGTAAATTTACTTGAGGCTATATTTTTATTCACCACATGGTATGTGTCTTGCTTGGAGCATTTTTGTCGGAATCAGGGCTCCATAGCCCCAAACAAGGTTTGAACTCTGGGGTGTGTGCGAAGAACTCTGCTAAGCTACAACTCGCTGCTCATCGCCTCACGGCTTTGCTCTGGCATGCTCGAGCGAGAGGGAAGAAGAGATGGACACGATGGTTTACCAAGGTTCGGGCCACCTTGCGGTGTAAAACCCTACTCCTGCTTTGAGGTGGATTGCCTTGCGAGGAGGATGCGTATGAACTAGTACAAGGGTGAGCTGCCTCTGGAGAGCTTAAGGATCGACCTGTCCCTCTCTACGGTGGAGACTAACCTATATTTATACTGGCCCGGTCCTCTTCCCCCAAAGCTCTAGGCAGGAAGGGATGCCACAATGGCTAAATTTTGAAGGGGGACAGGAGTACACCCTATCCGGACTAAAGGTGGTCTTCGCTTGCAAAGCTCCTGGTCGTGACGCGCAGGTGGGCTCGGTGATGACCTCCATCCTAGCGAGTCCATGGTCTTGGTCTCGTTGCACAGGAATGGCAACCTTTGCGGGATTCCTTGGGAACCCGCATGCTGGCTTTGTCCCTCTAGCACCAAAGAGGAAACTGTCCTTGCCTGCACCCGCTGGCGCCCTCCTGGCTCTGGTCGTCATGGCTCATGTCACCACATGCCTCATGAGGTCGGGTGGTGAACCTAGAAGTATCGGCCCCTCAGGAGGCAGTCTCGGGAGGCCGCCCCTCAGGAGGTCTCTATGTAATTGGCCTCGCAAGGTGAGGGCCCTCGTGAGGGTCTTGCTCATGAAGTCTTGGCGCAGGGCCACACCGGGCCTTTGACGATGCCACACGCTAGGCCACAGGCAGACGGGCCTGGGTACCCCCGGTCCCAGAACCCCGACAGCTGCCCCCGGGCCCACGACGTGCTCAGCCTTGCTCGGAAGCGGAGACGAAGAGGGGTGGGCGAAGTGACGCAGGTCCTAATGATACGTCTCCAATGTATCTATAATGGACGCAGGTCCTAATGCCATGTTTACAACAATTTTATATGGTTTTGGTATGATTTGATTAGAACTAACCCGGACTGACGCTGTTTTCAGCAGAACTACCGTGGTGTCATTTTTTGTGTAGAAATAAAAGTTCTCGGAATGGGCTGAAAATTTACGGTGATTTTTTATGGACCAAAAGAGACCCCTCGAAGCACAAGATCTGGGCCAGGAAGTGGACGAGGAGGCTACAAGCCCTCTAGGCGCACCCTACCCCCAGGAAGGGTGCTCCGGGCTTGTGGGCACCTCGGGCACCCCCTTGACGTGAGACCGGTGCCAAAAATTCTTATAAATACCCAAACCTCCAAAAAGAACCCTAGATCGGAAGTTCAGCCACCGCAAGCCTCTGTAGCCAGGAAAAATCAATCTAGTCCCTCTCTGGCACCCTATCGGAGGGGGCCGTCATCACCGGAGGGCATGGAGGAGGAAGCCAGAGGGGGCCATCATCACCATGGAGGCCAAGGACCAGAGAGAGAACCTCTCCCCATCTAGGGGGGAGGCCATGGAGGAGGAAGCACAAGGGGGAGAATCTCTCCCCGTCTCTCTCTCGGTGGTGCCGAAGTGCCGCCGGGGGAACCATCGCCGCGGTGATCGTCTTCATCAACATCACCATCTTCATCACCTTCCTCATCTCTTTTAAGCGGTCCACCCTCCTGCACCCCGCTGTAATCGCCTACTTGAACATGGTGCTTTATGCCACATATTATGATCAAATGATGTGTTGCCATCCTATGATGTTTTGTGTAGATTTCTTTTGTCTTTTGGGTTGATTGATGATCTAGATTGGTTTGAGTTGTATGTTTTATTTTGGTGCTGTCCTATGGTGCCTTCCGTGCCGCGCACACATGACGGATTCTGTGGCACCCCAGCTCAGAGTAAACCGGAACGCCCCGTATTCCAGCCCAGGGACATGTCCTCTGGAATACGGCACTGTTGGCATAGAACAAATCAGCTCTTTATTACAATGGATATGGTTACAAAGGGTACAAGGATTTCATCGGCACGGCGACACTACGCCTGCCCGGGGTAGCTCTATGCTAACAGCGGAGTAACTCTCTCGGCAGTGGAATAGCGACGGCGGTGATGGACTCCACTCCACAGGGACTCTGGCTAGAACGCGTATCCTAGGTCGCAAACTCGGGATCCTCGACAAGCAAGCAATCATGGCATGACCTGCAAACTGGCATGACACGCCAGGTGAGTACTTGGAATGTACTCGCAAGCTCACAACAAACATCAGCATTAAGGCAAGACAACATCATAGCAAATAGCTACTGAAGTATGTGCAGAATGGTAGAACACATTAAGTAGTTTAATTCATACTCCGAATAACCTCAGGATCCAATCCGAATCTGTTCCAAGTCCAATCATGTGGTCATCCGACCACTCATCACATTGCCATCCCATGGCTGACATACCATATTCCTGATACCGTCTGCAATTCAAGTCTGGCAACCTTACTCTCTTCCGGGTTGTCTCACAATCCTCAGAATACTCACGATTCACCGAGTACTTCTGATCTTACGATGAGTTCTTCCATCATTATCATTACTATGGTTGACCATCTAATGAGGTCTGGACGGACTGTCCAATACCATGGACATGGCTATTCGAATAGATTTTACACTCTGCAGAGGTTGCGCACTTTACCCACACCATGGAGCACCTGACCTCGTGATCCCATTCGGGTGGACCAGCATTGCTCCAACGAAACCTGCCTGACCCGTGACTCTCCCATCGTACCACCGGCAATCATCCTCCCCCGGAGTCCTGCCCTGGGTGGCCCTTGTGTCACCTCGCGACACCTGCCACCGTCGTGGCTAACAAACTGTCCCAAACGGGGACCTGGTACCTTAAAATCAACTGGGCTCACAAGGTTATCGCCGCCTAACGGGCCAGGGTAGCGCGCACGCATAACCTTCCCTGTCGGGCGGTACCGGTGAAAGAGAACGTGATCAGACCAAGTCAAGGCCGTCCCATACCAGCAAATGTGGCTGCACGGATAAGTCCGGACAGGTGACTCAGGATCAACCATGAAGTATCCTATCTCCGAATAATCTCTGTCATGGCTGACACTCCGATATCATAGCAATCCAAGTCAAAACGATATCTGGCTGGAAATCCGGTAACCAGTATGCTTAAGCCACTGCTACTAACTCATCTCCATGAACTGCCGGATGAAATCCAAAATGATCGTAGACAGTAATCTCAACATCATGGCATCAACGAGTGGGTAAACTACTAGTCATTAACAATCTAGTACTCAACACGGCAGTCACCTATCCAAGAATTAACTCCAACATTGCATAATCCAATTCATTTCACAAGTAACTCATACTTGCTGTCAAAGTAAACGGTTAAACTATGATATTGCAATGCGATTATGCACATGAGAGTTGTGGCTTGCCTAGGAATGAAGGAACCATCGGGAAGGAGTGCGGAGAGTCCGCATAAGTGATTGTGGGAAACAGTTCTCTCTCGAAGGGGGCTCGATCGGAGTTACGGGTAAAAATTTATAAGGGTTTGACTGCCAGGGACTGTTCTGCAAAAGAAATAATTGCGTCTGGTTCCCTGCCAGCAAAGCGGCTGGCGCCTTCTCTGGAAATACGCTTTCCAGAGTGGAAAGCGTATTTTCACCTGAAATGTTTTCCAGAGAAGAAAACGCACTGCTCAATAATACGTTTCCCGCGGATGAAAGCGTAAACCTGCAGATGCATATCCACTTATCCACGTGGACAGGGCCACGGGCAGCTGATAGACGGGGCCCACTCCTACTCTCTCTCCTCCCGCGCCTGCTGCCTTCTTCCCCCCGACGCAGACAGAGGAGAGGTGCGACTGCACGACGCCGGTGACAGGCCCAGTGGCTCCGGCCACCTCTGGCCAAGACGAGACTACCTGCATGCTCCTGGTGCGGTACCGCATCCAATCAGAGGAAGGGCCAGCGCTGGGGAGGGGCAGAGCAAGGGCGCCATTTGAAGACAGAGAGCGGGAGGGCAGCGGCCGGACTTGGGGAAGGTGTGGCCAGGGGCACTCCGGCGGCGAGCTAAGGGGTGGGGGAGAAGCTATGGGGTCCGGGTGGTCCCTGGTGAGGTCAGGAAGGAGGGGGAGGGCTCGGCTCGCGCCAATTTAGGCGGCGGCCAATGATGGAAATGGCGGCGGTGGTGGAGCAGGAGCAGCTCTGAGGCTCCGGGGAGAGGACGAGGAGGATCGGTGGAGTGAGGTGGAGAGGTTGGTGAGGAGGGGAGGCGCTCGGGGGCCTTATATAGCCGCGGCGACGTGGGTGGCCGAGCGCGGCCGCGGTGACGCGTGCACAGGCGCCCCGGAGTTTCGGGAGCACGCCTGGAGGAGGGAGAGGCATCCAGAGAGGTCAAGGAGGAGCAGAGGAAGCTCGGGCGTGCTCGGGAGGGTTCGGGAGCGATGCGGACAAGCAAACGCGGCGGCGGCAGAGACATGCACGACATGGCATGGCTGCCGCACCGCGTAGGAGCGGACGTGAGAGGGGGAAGAGGGGTCCAGAGCGAGGGTGACGACGAGGTGAAGCCTCTGGACATGAAGAGGTGGCAAGGGAGCGAAGGAAACGGACGAGACCGAGGGCCCTAATGCACAGAGCGCGTGCATTGGCATGCCAACCACGTGGTCACCGCATGCCCTGGCGCACGCGGTGCGCCCTGACCAGCCAAATCATGTCCAGTAGGTAGTCCTTCGAAGTAACAGTCTCAGGGAGGAGATGGCTTGATGAGGGGCACTGTGGTTGGATGTGAATGATCCTCTGAAATTTACTGCATCCAACTGTTGCATGAGACTGTGATTAACAGGAAAGGGATAAGAGTCAAAGATGATGTCCGGGAGGTTTAGGGTAAGAAGGACTACAATCCTATGAAGTTTGGAGAGAAATGGACCAAGATTTGATATAGTTGCTTTGCAACTGACCAATCTGGTCCAGAAAATCAATCTTGATGTGCCACTCACATGGAGTAGCCAATTGGGATGAAATTTTGTGGATCATGATGATTTGGTCATATGAGAGCGCCATAAAAATTTCATGCCATTTGGACAAGCCAAAATGGTACTTCCTTCACAAGGAACCTCTCTGACCAGAATCTTAGTAAAATTCTAGGGAATTATTGGAAAGATGAAATGAGCCCAAATTTTGTGGAGATAGGTTATATTGGTGGATGAATACTCTGGTAAATTTTTAGCAACTATCCAGCAATATAAAATATAGTTACTTCACAATGTGAAAATCTGACCAGAAACGAAGATTTGATGCTATGCCCACATATGGGATTGGATACGGTTGAAACTTGGTGGAGAGTCATGATTTGAGCATATGAAGATGCTTGCAAAATTTCAACTCATTTGGATACTCTTAGCTGGCACTTGCTTCACAGAGATTCCAGTTGCCCAGAAACTTTGGAAATTAGCCAAGAGAGATTTAATATCCAAATAAAGTTGAATTTTGGCATGTGGCAATGATATGGATAGAAAAGAATGCACAAAAAGTTTGAGGGCAAGCAAGCAAATATAAAGGGTACTTACTTCTCAATCTGACAGCTAGGACAGAATCAGAAAAGGCATATTTGTGAAATATTTTTGAACATGTCAAGGAAGGGTTTGACATATTTGTGGAAGATATGACCCAAACAATTTATGTGAATTATTTGGGAATTTTGGGAATGATAGAAATGTGGGTTGCTTCACAACCCAGGACAAACAGGGTTATTCCTTTAATAGAAAAAGGAATATTCCCAAGGAAAAGAATATTGGGATTGGTCCAAGATGGAAATGACATGGTCCTGGGATGGTTTTGAGGTTGGCAAGCCACTCGGGAAAAAGAATGAAGAGTGATCCCTCTGGTTTCAAGACTACTAAGCCACAGAAAAGCAAATCCGGACCAAAATCAAAAGAAAAAGAAAATGGGCAAAACCCTGGGTGTTACAAACCTACCTCCCTTAAAGAAATCTCGTCCTCGAGATTTGGTTGCTCAGGGATCAAACATGAATATTTCCACTTGAGGAAACCGTTTCCAACTCAGGTTTCCTTTTTACATTTGTATAATGTTCCCACTGAGTTCATATGACTGACTGCCTTGCTTCGGGGTGGTTTGCTTCACTAGACCCTTTTTCTAGCAAATCTTACCTCATATGTTACTCTGACTCCAATCCTTTTATGTCTGCTGACCTATCTGGGGCAATAAATTATCTGGACCGAACTATGTGCCCTGTTCATAAGTCCGAGGGTGGTTCCTCATGGATGTGTCGTGACGGAGTCCAATGCGAACGACCGTTTACTGAGTTGTGAACAGATCCTCTTGGTGGACACAAAATCCTTTACTCTTTGCATTGGGTGACTTCAAATGGGTGTGTGTCCTTCAGGCTCAAAAACAATACTATGAATCATACCGTTCTCCTGGCGGAATCTGACTTCTCGCACGGATTGCTGGGTCATCTTGGCTATCTTCACTGTCTTGGGTATAAAGTTCCTGCCAAATATTTGACTGTCACCTGTCGTGACTAGCATAAAGGTATACGATCTTATTTTGATATTATCCATAGACTTGACTGGCAGTGGTCCTGGCGGCAGAATCTTGTTCACGACAGGTTAGTCTTTAACTGATTTCCATCTGTGAGGACACATGCTTTGAGACTATTGTTCATCCTTCTGATTACTCAGTCTGTCGGCATCTCCATATGGATGGTAGACCGTGTAATGCTTTAACATGGTTGCTGCAATCCAACTGCCGAGTTAATCTTTCGGCTGACCTGGCTAGCTTGGTTGCCCTCTTCTGACAATTCTGAGCATATCTGGTTGGCTGGGCGGGTTGTCTCGATATGGGGTCCTTGCAAATGGAATAGACCCTGTGGGTGTGTACCCATGGTGACTGGTACCGAGCCAGACTGTCCGGAGTATTTGTACCATTACCATACCTATATGGACAACCTTGCTCCTTCATTATGGTTCTCTTTGCCTGGATCCTTTGCTGAAAGAACTTGGCCTAATATGCTCTTGATTCTCCATGTGACCATGGGTGTTGTCAGGTGCAATATTCCGGCAGGCATATTACTTTACAAGTTGTAGCTGTAGGGTAACGACCGTCTGAACCCTTGGATAAAACCGGCAAATAAACCAGTAGCCACCAGAACGTTCTTTACAACTCAGATCTGGGACATTACTGGAGTAACTCAACCCCGACTCAAGATGGCTGAAAAGCAGCTCAGAGCATGAGACAGTGTCGATAAGAAGAATGTAGCAACTCCCTAAGACGGCCGAAAAACAGCTCAGAGCATAGGGTCATTGGTACGAAGAGAAACTCAATAGCTGCCCGAGACGGCCGAAAAGCAGCTCATAACACGGGCCAGCTGCTGACAAGAGAAATAATAGTCGGCATCCACCCCGGATGGCCGAAAACAGCTCAGAACACAGGCGTGGTGCCGTCACCAAAGAAAGATGGGCGAGGGTTCATCCGCGTCCCAAACAGCTCACTATTATCCATTCGGGTATTCGGCTATCCTTCTTGCTGAACACTAAGTTCATAGCACATGATGGCTTGCTGTCAAGACATAGCAGGGTTCAAATTGTACTCATAGTAGACTCAAACCTTGTATATATGAATCATACCTTTGGCACAGAATGCATTGTGGATCATATACACAATTTGCCTTCTTGCTGATGCAATTATTACTGCTGTGAAAGTTGCACTGATGTATTCTTGATGCTGATAAACAATCCAGCCAGGATATCATTTGTATTCAGGCCCGATATTCCCGATATAACACATTCTGCTGAAAATTCCATATTGCTGAGCTGTGCTTCCACATGACTGTCTCTTCACTGACTCTTTGGGTTCAGGGTCGGTGAGCAACTTCCATAAGGGGAAAATAAGGTAACACCAAGGGCCCAAATAAAGAAGCAAAAGAAATGACTAAAACAAAAGCACAGAAAGCAGCAAGATCACATACAAGCAATATCACATTCTACAACTATTCACAACAATAATATGCATTCCTACTTAAGCACACAAATCTCGCAAGAACTCCGGTATCACGGTCTAACATGCTGTGGCGATGTGCACGAAAGTAAATCATGTGTGGAAGAAAATTGGTGTAAACAAGGCTACACCAAATACGAGCTTAACACCGGTTTCATCTAGACACGGAGGCAAGGATGAACTTGGTGATCGGGGATCGGAACATGGAGGTCACGACCACATCATCAAGCATACGGAGGGAAACCGTATCCGTCCAGGGAATAGGTGGCAGAATGAGATAGTGGTGGAGAAAAAGGCTTGCAGGCATTGCCCTTTTCTAATAACAAGGATCAGTAATGGTTGCCGAAGCAGCTAGTGAAATGGCACAATCCGGGATAGAACTTGTCTATCACCAAATTGATAGGGGTAGTTGAAGAGAATATATTGGTGTGGTACCAGTGGATCAATCCTGCTAGTGATCGACACCCCTAAGCACCTTGGCATCACTCCGCTGGGACGAAGATGACACCACACCAAGGAACAAATATGCGAACTGGAGAGTGCAGGTAGGGAATCGAAACCGATGCCACCTACACTCACCAGATCCATCATTAGTGATAAAACATCTAGTCTATATGTATGCTATGCATAAACAAATGCAACAAACAAGTGCAGCAAACCAGCTGGATCTTATACTACCGGTTACTAACGCTCGCGTCTAGACCGCGCGTCCTATAGCCAGACCTGCTCTGATACCAACTTTTGTGGCACCCCGTCTCAGAGTAAACCGGAACGCCCCATATTCCAGCCCAGGGACAAGTCCTCTGGAATACGGCACTGTTGGGATAGAACAAATCAGCTCTTTATTACAATGGATATGGTTACAAAGGGTACAAGGATTTCATCGGCACGGCGACACTACGCCTGCCCGGGGTAGCTCTATGCTAACAGCGGAGTAACTCTCTTGGCAGCGGAACAGCGATGGCGGTGATGGACTCCACTCCGCAGGGACTCTGGCTAGAACGCGTATCCTAGGTCGCAAACTCGGGATCCTCGACAAGCAAGCAATCATGGCATGACCTGCAAACTGGCATGACACGCCAGGTGAGTACTTCGAATGTACTCGCAAGCTCACAACAAACATCAGCATTAAGGCAAGACCACATCATAGCAAATAGCTACTGAAGTATGTGCAGAAAGGTAGAACACATTAAGTAGTTTAATTCATACTCCGAATAACCTCAGGATCCAATCCGAATATGTTCCAAGTCCAATCATGTGGTCATCCGACCACTCTTCCCATTGCCATCCCATGGCTGACATATCATATTCCTGATACCGTCTGCAATTCAAGTCTGACAAACTTACTCTCTTTCGTGTTGTCTCAATCCTCAGAATACTCACGATTCACCGAGTACTTTTGATCTGACGACGAGTTCTTCCATCATTATCACTACTATGGTTGACCATCTAATGAGGTCTGGACGGACTGTCCAATACCGTGGACATGGCTATTCGAATAGATTTTACACTCTGCAGAGGTTGCGCACTTTACCCACACCATGGAGCACCTGACCTCGTGATCCCATTCGGGTGGACCAGCGTTGCTCCAACGAAACCTGCCTGACCCGTGACTCTCCCACCGTACCACCGGCAATCATCCTCCCCCGGAGTCCTGCCCTGGGTGGCCCCTATGTCACCTCGTGACACCTGCCACCGTCGTGGCTAACAAACTATCCCAAACGGGGAACTGGTACCAAGTAACTCAACTGGGCTCACAAGGTTATCGCCGCCTAACGGGCCAGGGTAGCGCGCACGCACAACATTCCCAGTCGGGGGGTCCGGTGAAAGAGCACGCGATCAGACCAAGTCAAGGCTGTCCCATACCGGCAAATGTGGCTGCACGGATAAGTCCAGACAGGTGACTCAGGATCAACCATGAAGTATCCTATCTTCGAATAATCTCTGTCATGGCTGACACTCCAATATCATAGCAATCCAAGTCAAAACGATATCTGGCTGGAAATCCGGTAACCAGTATGCTTAAGCGACTGCTACTAACTCATCTCCATGAACTGCCAGATGAAATCCAAAATGATCATAGACAGTAATCTCAACATCATGGCATCAACGAGTGGGTAAACTACTAGTCATTAACAATTCAGTACTCAACACGGTAGTCACCTATCCAAGAATTAACTCCAACATTGCATAATCCAATTCATTTCACAAGTAACTCATACTTGCTGTTAAAGTAAATGGTTAAACTATGATATTGCAATGCGATTATGCAGATGAGAGTTGTGGCTTGCCTGGGAATGAAGGAACCATCGGGAAGGAGTGCGGAGAGTCCACGGAAGTGATTGCCGGAAACAGTTCTCTCTCGGAGGGGGCTCGATCGGAGTTACGGGTAAAAATTTATAAGGGTTTGACTGCCAGGGACTGTTCTGCAAAATAAATAATTGCGTCTAGGTCCCTACTAGCACAGCGGCTGGCGCCTTCTCTGGAAATACGCTTTCCAGAGTGGAAAGCGTATTTTCAGCTGAGACGTTTTCCAGAGAAGAAAACGCACTGCTCAATAATACATTTCCCGCGGATGAAAGCGTAAACCTGTAGATGCACATCCACTTATCCACGTGGACAGGGCCACGGGCAGCTGATAGGCGGGGCCCACTCCTACTCTCTCTCCTCCCGCGCCTGCTGCCTTCTTCCCCCCGATGCAGATAGAGGAGAGGCGCGACTGCTCGACGCCGGCGACAGGCCCGATGGCTCCGGCCAGCTCCGGCCACCTCTGGCCAGGACGAGACCACCTGCGGGCTCCTGGTGTGGTACCGCATCCGATCAGAGGAAGGGCCAGCGCCGGGGAGGGGCGGAGCAAGGGCGCCATTTGAAGACAGAGAGTGGGAGGGCAGTGGCTGGACTTGGGGAAGGTGCGGCCAGGGGCACTCCGGCGGCGAGCTAAGGGGTGGGGGAGAAGCTATGGGGTCTGGGTGGTCCCCTGGTGAGGTCAGGAAGGAGGGGGAGGACTCAGCTCGCGCCAATTTAGGCGGCGGCTGGCCATGGACTTGGCGGCGGTGGTTGAGCAGGAGCAGCTCTGAGGCTCCGGGGAGAGTACGAGGAGGTTCGGTGGAGTGAGGTGGAGAGGTTGGTGAGGAGGGGAGGCGCTCGGGGGCCTAATATAGCCGCGGCGACGTGGGTGGCCGAGCGCGGCCGCGGTGACGCATGCATCAGTGCCCCGGAGCTTCGGGAGCACGCCTGGAGGAGGGAGAGGCATCCAGATAGGTCAAGGAGGAGCAGAGGAAGCTCGGGTGTGCTCGGGAGGGTTCGGGAGCGACGCGGACAAGCAAACGCGGTGGTGGCAGAGATTTGCACAACATGCCACAGCTACCGCACCACGTAGGAGGGGACTTGAGAGGGGGAAGAGGGGTCCAAAGCGAGGGTGACGACGAGGTGAAGCCTTTGGACATGAAGAGGTGGCAAGGGAGCGAAGGAAACGGACAAGACCGAGGACCCCAATGCACAGAGCGCGTGCATTGGCATGTCGACCGCATGGTCACCGTGTGCACTGGCGCACACAATGTGCCCTGACCAGCCAAATCATGTCCAGTAGGTAGTCCTTCGAAGTAACAGTCTCAGGGAGGAGATGGCTCGATGAGGGGCACTGTGGTTGGATGTGAATGATCCTCTGAAGTTTACTGCATCCAACTGTTGCATGAGACTATGATCAACAGGAAAGGGATAAGAGTCAAAGATGATGTCTGGGAGGTTTAGGGTAAGAAGGACTACAATCCTGTGAAGTTTGGAGAGAAATGGACCAAGATTTGATATAGTTGCTTTGCAACTGACCAATCTGGTCCAGAAAATCAATCTTGATGTGCCACTCACATGGAATAGTCAATTGGGATGAAATTTGGTGGAACATGATGATTTGGTCATATGAGAGTGCCATAAAAATTGCATGCCATTTGGACAAGCCAAAATGGTACTTCCTTCACAAGGAACCTCTCTGACTAGAATCTGAGAAAAATTCTAGGGAATTATTGGGAAGATGAAATGAGCCCAAATTTTGTGGAGATAGGTTATATGGGTAGGAGAATACTCTGTTAAATATTCAGCAATTATGGAGCAACATAAAATATAGTTGCTTCACAATGTGAAAATCTGACCAGGAAACAAGATTTGATGCTATGCCCACATAGGGGATTGGATAGGGTTGAAACTTTGTGTAGGGTTATTATTTTAGCACATGAAGATGCTTGCAAAATTACAACTCATTTGGATACACTGAGATGGCACTTGCTTCACAGAGATTCCAGTTGCCTAGAAACTTTGGAAATTACCCAAGAAAGATTTAGTATCCAAATAAAGTTGAATTTTGGCATGTGGCAATGATATGGATAGGAAAGAATGCAAAAAAAGTTTGAGAGCAAGCAAGCAAATATAAAGGGTACTTGCTTCTCAATCTGACAGCTAGGGCAGAATCAGAAAAGGAACATTTGTGAAATATTTTTGAACATGTCAAGGAAGGGTTTGACATATTTGTGGAAGATATGACCCAAACAATTTATGAGAATTATTTGGGAATTTTGGGAATGATAGAAATGTGGGTTGCTTCACAACCCAGGACAAAGAGGGTTATTCCTTTAATAGAAAAAGGAATATTCCCAAGGAAAAGAATATTGGGATTGGTCCAATGTCGGGGATATCGTGCGACATATGCCAGGGGGTGGCTTATCGTGGATGGGGACAAAAGTATGTCGCCGGGCTCTAGAAGCGGGAGTGAGCGAGACCGCATACGCTTGCGGATCTTACCCTGGTTCGGGGCTCTCCTAGGAGATAACACCCCTAGTCCTGCTCTGCGGGGTCTCAGCATGATCACTACCTCAACAAGTAGCTACAAGCTTGCTCCTTGAGTTGTTTGGCTAGAGGAGGAAGAAAGGCAAGGCTAACTCTATTCCCCTCTCTCTGCGTGTGTGTATGGTGATTTTGGGTGCTCGGTCGAGGTTCCAACCCCCTGCATGGGGCGACCTGGGGGGTTTATATAGGCCTACCCCCCTAGGGGGGGAAAGGTAATTCGGCCAGATGCGGGACCCGGTTGTCGGCGTTACTGGCTGTCGGCTTCTCCGCTGACCGCTGGGGCCCGCCGCCTAATGGGTCCCGCCGACTGCCGTAATCTCAGCCGACAGGTAGGGCCCGCCGCCTGCGGGCCATGTTGACTGCTTTATGTTGTAGCATCGCTCCTGATGTCGGAGGCCTCGTCAGTGGGAGCGTGGATATAGTCCCGCCGGCTGGCGGGTGCTCACTGTAGCCATACCCCATCACATCTGGTTAATGGCGCACAGACTTCGAGGGAGGGGGAGGGCCGCCTGCTAGGAGCCGGCCTCCCCCTGAACCGACTGGTCAGGGCTCGCCGCCCTCTGGCTTCTCACGGACAGGTAGGGCCCGCCGCCTGCGGGCCGTACTGACCGCCCGTCGTGGGAGCATGGCTTCTTCTGCCATGGGTGATGTCATGAGCGGCATGGCAACAGTGCAACATCGGGCGCGGGGTGTCCGCTTGGTACGCTGTACTGTGGCCACGTCCTGCCCTGGATTCAGGGGTGGCAGGGTTGTACTGTAGCCATGCCTTGTCTTGTCACGTTTATGTTGGCGCTAACTTTGAGGGCGCGAGGGGCCGCCTGCTAGGACTCGGCTTCCCAGGAAGCCGCCCGCTAGGAGTCGGCCCACTTCATGGCCGTCTTCTAGGCTCCGCCACCTCCTGGCAACCGGCCGCCTGGACCAGCAGGCCCCAGGAAGGCGGTCCTTTGTCTTTGATGTTTGAGGGGCGCAGCCTGCCCCGATGTCTTGAAATACCAAGGGGAGCTGATGAGGCTACTCGTGGTCATTTACTCCGACAGTAGTCCCCGAAGCTGGTGGGGCGCTACGGCTGAAGGAGCGAGAAGCCTCAGCAGCTTCATACTCCGGGTCGTCTGGTATTTTGTTTTGTCCGTCTTCCGAAGTGCCGACTGGTAGGTGTCGGCCACGACCAGGCAGGCCACCTGGCGATCTCGAAGCGTCGTGGTGGGGACCAGGTGGTACGCCAGCCAGACGTCAGACTCGCCGCCCGCGCCTGTCGGCCACGTGGCGTTAGCAGGTCAAGCCGACCTGCCAGCCCATGCGCGCGATAGGACGTCGTCGCAAGCTGGGGCCCGTCGCTACAGTGCTTCGGCACGCGCGCGGATCCGCTGCGGCCGAGGTAGACGGTTGGGCTTCCGCGGCAATTAATATACGCCTTTACGGGCGCCGCAATCGTGGGATCGTGGGGGAGTGGGCGCAGTTAATCCCACGATCCCCCACGCTCCCGCCCCCTCGGCTTCGCCGCCTGGGGCTATAAGTAGGGGAAAGAGGGGGGCGGCAGATGCACGCGCGCCCTCCTCTCCCCTCGCCGCTCTTCACCTTCTTCACTGCCGCAGCGCCCTTTCCTTCCGCCGAAGCGCTGCCGCAGCCCACCGTCGTCGAACATTTTCTCGCTGCGGCTTCCTCGCTCCGTCTCAGCCTCGCCCGCTCGCCACCGTGCCACGCTTACGACGAGCTCCTTCGTCCATGGTGCGCTCACGAGCCGGCGACTGGGACGGCTCCAACGTCCATGAGGATCACCTCTCCTTCCTTCGTCAAACACGGCAGCTGCCCCAGGAGACGAACGTGCAGGTACGCGTCCCTCCCGAGGTGGAAATCTCGCCGGCGCCGGAGGGCGACGAACGCATCGTCTTTCGGTCCCATTTTCATCGCGGCTTCGGCCTTCCGGCGAGCGGCTTCCTCCACTCTTTCCTTGACTTCTATCGAGTCCAGCCGCACCACCTCACGCCAAACACGGTGGTGCTGCTGGCTGCCTTCGTCACCATGTGCGAAGGGTACCTCGGCACTCTCCCCACCCTCGAGCTCTGGGGGGAGTGCTTTTATCTCAAACTCGGCACTGCCGCCAAGGGCCAGGCGGCTCAATGCGGAGCCTGTGTGGCGGTGCGGCACCCGGGCACTGGGAACCGCTTCCCACCCATCTCTCTGCTGTAGTCGGCGAAGCTGTGGCAGAAGTCCTACTTCTACACCAAGAATATCCATCCGACGAGCGACTACACCAACTTGCCGGCTTACGTGGCCGGCCCGCCAACCGAGCCGCGCGCCAACTGGTAGTACAAGCCGAGCTCCCTATCGGCCGCCTCCTTCGCCGCCCTCGTCCGACTTCAGGTGATGATGGAGTCGGAGGGTCTAAAGGGCTCGGACCTGCTGGCCGCCTTCGTGACGCGCCGAGTGCTTCCCCTCCAAGCCCGGCCTCACTTTGTCAGCTGCATGAGCGGGCATCGGGACCCGTGCCGGATGTGCACATGGGAGCTGCCGGACGTGGAGGTTGCCCGGCTGGTCAACTACATCTCCAACTGTAAGCTGTCGGAGACGGATTGGCGGTCGGCAAGCGGCCGTATGACCGCGCACATCCGCCGCCTGCGGTGAGTCTTATAATTCTTTCTCTTTGGCTGGTCCGAGCTCTTGTTTCTCCGTCTGACCAGTCGGCCATGGTGCAGGTCATCTTGGCCCAGTCGGCCGCCGGCGCTCTGGATCCAGGTCAGCAGTATATGCCGGACCGAACGAGGAGCGACGTGGAAGACCCCGACTTGGGGGCGGCCACCATGGAGGACGACGATGCCACAGGCGGCGGCGGTGGAGCAGGCGGCTGCGGAGGAGGAGGCGGCCTCGAGCATTGGTCGGATGATGATGAGGAGGAGAACAAGCCGCGCCGCCCGCATGGCACCGACAAGGCGGGCGCGAGCTCCTCGGCCACGCCGACTGCACCAGGCGGCGCACAAAAGCATAGAGCCGGCTCGTTGCTATTCGGCAGCCGGCCGAAGAAGACCAAGAACGCGGCCGCCGTGATCAAGCGGCAGGAGGCCGCCACGAAGGCGGCCCAGTTCCAGAAAACCCCAAGGCAACCCCCGATGGTGTCCGCCTAAGTGCTTGGTTGCGTTTTCTTTTCTTCTTTCTTGCAAACTCTTTCTGAGTTTCCTCTTGCCTTGCTTGAACAGGGCCCCACTCTCTCTTGAGCGGTCTGCCGCTGCTTTAGTGATCTAGGTGGCGGAAGGCTCCGCCAACACCCGTCGTGTGGACCCGCGTGCCGACCTCCGGGAGGCGACAGAGAGGAACGCGCGGGAGGTGCGCGAGGAGCTGGAGGCGGTGGAACGGCAGAAGGCGGAGGCGGCCAAGGCGGCGCTGGCTGACTTGGACGCGGCGGCCAAGGCCCAAGCCGATGCTGCGGCTAAGGTCCTGGCGGACGCTGCAGCCAAGGCCCAGGCGGACTCGGCCGCCCAGGCGCAAGCAGAAGAGGCCGCACGCGTCCAGATTCCGCAACTTGTCATCCCGTTGCGCGTAGTGCCGCCAGCGCCAGAGAACCCGGCACCAACCGGAGGGGCCGGCAACGATCAGCCGGTCGTGGAGAGGAGAGGAGGCGATGCCATCGTCCCGGGGGCGGAGGTGCTCCCGCAAGGGCCGAATGCTGAGGCCCGAGGCAGTCGGTCTGACGTGCCACCGGCGCCGCCGGTCAGTGGTGAGCTGGTGGTGCGGGCGACCCCTGTGGTTCGTCCTCCGGGGCGCCGTCGTGCGGCGAAGGCGGCCTCGGCGCCACGGGCGCAGGAGATCGGGGCTGCAAGCTCGTCGTCCCCAGACACAGAGGCCACCTGTGCCGTCCCACCAGAATGGACGCCTGGGGGCGGGACGGGCATGCTGAACAAGGCCGCGCAGGACGTTCAGGCCCAGCTTCAAGCCCAAAGCGCCGCCCTTCAGCAGTATACGAAGTCGTTCTTGGCGACGCGAATGGCCGTCCGGGTACGCTTCTTTGCTTTGTTTTTTTTCTTTTGATTCTTGCACTCTTCCGTGGGGGTGCGCCAGCGCACCCACTGGGTGTAGCCCCAGAGTTCCGGGCCGGCTGTTGAGCAGGCGGCTCGGAACTTTAAGATATGTTTCGAGTGCTAAGTTGTTTTTTCTTCTTTGTCTTTGTTGCAGGACTACCACAACATCCGTGCGGCCGCCTTCAACTCCTAGGTCCAGGAGCTGGCTAAGCGGACCACCGACCTGACCGAGAGCCGAAGTAAGCATTCTGTCTTCTTCCTCACGGGGGCGCGTCAGCGCACCCGCTGGGTGTAGCCCCCGAGATTCGGGCCGACTGCTGAGCAGTCGGGCCGGATCTTCCGGGGACCACTTTTCTTTTTGGTCAACTTTGTTGATTTGTCTTCTCTTTCTCATTTTTGCAGGAGCCAACGCCACTCTGCAGCAGCGCCTGGGCGAAGTCCAGACCGAGCTGCGTGCCAAAGAGGCGGAGTGCAGCAAGGCGGCCCTGGAGCGCGACCGTCTGGCCAAGAAGTTGGCGGACCAGCCGGATCGGCACAAGGCTGAGCTCCGGAAATTCAAGGAGGCGGAAGGCGCCCTTCAGGCCGAGTTTGAGATCGAACGCTCAAAGTGGGTCGAGAAGGAGGCAATCCTCGCTGCTGGTTACGGCGAGATTGAGGATATGATTGACGGTAAACTTCTTTCTTTGGAATAGCTGCCGACTGCATCGAGAGTCGGCTTCCGACTTCTGATCTTTGTTTTTTCTTTGCGTAGACTTCTTTCCTGGGCACGCCGTCGCCGTCAGCCAGGCCATTGAGGCACGGCGCGACCAGTGCAGGAGGGAAGGAGTGGAGACCCCGCTCGACGCACCTCGAAACATGAACGAGCAGCTCCTCGCCGTCCGGACGCGCTTGCAGCCGATTCACCGTCTGCTCCGCCGCCTTCAGCACACCGGGTCCCAGCTAGTTTCCGCCCTCTGGCCAGGTGGCCAAGTCCCACGCACCCCCAGTCGGACCGCCGACTGGTTGGAGGCGGCAATCGGCCGCTTCGAAGCTTGGAAGGGCTCCTCCGCTCGGGCAGGCGCCCGAAGGGCCTTGGAGTTCGTCAAGGCGTGGTACCCTGGGCTGGACCTAGCCCAGTTGGCCATGTTCTGGCAGGAGGACATGGAAGAGTTGGTAGCAGTGGGGCCTGCGCTCACTCATTGAGCGGCGGCGATCGCCGAGTACACCGAGACCGGTGTCTTCCTCCCCGAGCTGGACGAGGAGGGTGCCGAGGTGCCACCGGACTGGTTCGGGCTGAACCCTGATGACGGCGAGGACTCGGCGGAAGAGATCGCCTCTAGCGACGGAGGTGAGGACGAGGAAGGCGAGGATGATGAAGACGACGCACCGGAGGGCGGAGCGGACAGCCAGCCTCAGCTCGATCGGGCCTCGAGCAACGAGCCGCGCGCGGGTGCACCGACTGCTGCTGATGGCAACCAAGCTGAGACTCGCCAAACGGCCACTCCACCAGCCGGTGCCGCAGACTCCGCCAGCCTGCCGGACCCGCCTACTGCTCCTCTGGCCTAGGCTGCCAACTTATCTTATCTGCTTTTGTAGTCTCTAGAACAAACTTGTTAAATTCGTGCAGTTCCACCCATTGGGGGTGTATTCAAACTTTGTTGAATGCTAGCCAAGGGCCTCTTGCTATATAATTTAATTCTCGCACAGGATGTGCTCTGCCGAGCTCCGACTTATCTTGCTTTCTGTTTTTTGGCTTTTTCCTTTGCCGCCTTCCCTTGGCCTCCACCTTTCCGGCCAGACAGCCACTCTTCGGTCTGTTGGCAGGGTCAGGTACTTGGCCATTTTGGGAAGGCAAGTACTTTGGCCGTTCAGAACATAGCAAGTTTAAGTGAGAAACCAGCCGGCCGGCTGCTCAGCAACCGGACGGCTAGGCGAGGAGCCGGCTTGGCCTATGTGAGTGCTTTCGTCCTTAGCCATTTTTCATGTGGGCAGCATTTCCTGCCTTTGACTCTTGCCAGCCAGACAGTCGCTCTATGAGCTGTGGCTTATGGCAAGAGAGGGCTTAGCTGCCGGCACACTACTTGTCCGACTGCAGGTAGCGCTGACATAGTACAAGGCGGCAAGCCCCGGGCCGACTGGTCGTACCCGGTGCCGGGCGGATGAATGAAATAACTCATTCACAGGCGTGAAACTTATCACATAGGTAAGAAAGTGTAGCCTCCGGGTGCTCTTCGAGGGACCCGGTGTCTTTGCGCTTAATACAAAAGGTAGCGTGGTACATACTGCATTAACTGTAAAATCTTCGGAGGAGATTTGTGTTCCATGGGCGCTCTATTTCCTTGCCGGAATCGTCCCTTTTGCGCGCCCTGGGCTTCTGCGCGTCGATCAGGTAATAGGAGTCGTTGCCCAAGGCTTTGCTGATGATGAAGGGGCCTTCCCAAGGGGCCGAGAGTTTGTGCTGGCCGACTGTTCGCTTGATCAGCCAGAGCACAAGGTCTCCCTCTTGGAAGGATCGTGGCTTGACCTTCCGACTGTGGTAGCGACACAGGCTCTGCTGGTAGATGGCGGACCGGCTGAGTGCTAATAGCCGGCCCTCTTCCAGCAGATCGACGCCATCTTCTCGTGCTTCCCTCGCCTTCACCTCCGTGTACATGGTGACGCGAGGCTTGTCGAACTCGATGTCAGTTGGGATGACGGCCTCGGCCCCGTACACGAGGAAGAAGGGAGTGAAACCGGTTGACTTGTTCAGGGTGGTGCAGAGGCTCCAGTGGACGGCCGGCAGCTTGTCGATCCAGCAGCCGGCCGAGTGCTCCAGTTGCTCGACCAATCGGGGCTTGATGCCGGATAAGATGAGGCCGTTTGCTCGCTCGAATTGGTCGTTTGACTGTGGATGGGCAACAGATGCTAAGTCCAGTCGGATGCCCTGCGTCGCGCAGAAACGGGCCAAGGCGCCTTTGGCGAAGTTAGTGCCATTGTCGGTGATGATGCTGTGCGGTACACCGTACCGGATGGTGATATCTGCGACGAAGGTCACAGCAGTCGGGCCATTCAGTTTCTTGATTGGCTTTGCTTCAATCCACTCGGTGAATTTGTCGATGGCGACGAGCAGATGGGTCATGCCACCGCGTGCCGTCTTGAACGGGCCCACCATGTCTAGCCCCCAGACGGCAAAGGGCCAGGTAAGGGGGATGGTCTTGAGTGCAGAAGCCGGCAGGTGTTGCTTGGAGCCGAATTTCTGGCACCCCTTGCATTTCTTGACCAGATCCTTGGCGTCCTCCAAAGCAGTCGGCCAGAAGAAACTGTGGCGGAAAGCTTTGGCGACAAGGGATCTGGAAGCCGCGTGGTGGCCGCACTCGCCTTGGTGTATGTCTCTGAGGATTGCCTTGCCGTTCTCTGGTTCGATGGAGCGTTGGAAGACGTCGGTCACGCTGCACCTAACAAGCTCTCTATTTACTATCGTGTAAGCCCCTGCCCGGCGTTGTACCTGCCGGGCCGAGATATCATCAGCTGGCAGCTCTCCGCTCACCAGAAATTTGAGGATGGGCTACGCCCATGATGGTGCTTCGACCTCATCCACCGTCATTACGGCCAGTGAGACTAGGGCGGTTGGGGTGGGAGGTGGCGGGGTGGGGTCGGCGGCGTCTTACTGCATCATTGAAGTCCCCGGGCCGACTGCCGCAGCCGCCGGGCCGGGTTGTGGAGTCCCCGGGCCGGGTTGCGAAGTCCCCGGGCCGGCTGCTGCAGTCCCTGTGCCGCCTGCCGAAGTCCCCAGGTCAGCTGCCGCAGCCCTCGGGCCGGGTTGCGAATTCCTTGGGCCGGGTGCGGCTGCTGCAGTCCCTGTGTCAGATCCGACTGCTTCGGGGGCAGCCGGCACGAAGATGGATTCTGATTCTGGGGAAGGCTTGATAGACGGTTTGCGGAGGCACTGAAGGGACACACCGGCTGGTATGGCTTGCCGGGCGGAGCCGATCCGTGCCAGGGCATCTGCTTGCTCATTGTCCGCCCGTGGCACGTGTAGGAACACGCACCCGTCAAAATATCCGCTGATCTGCTGGACGAGGGAGCGGTAGCTTGCCATGTTTGCATCCTTGGTGTTCCAGTCGCCAGACGACTGTTGGACCACCAAGTCAGAGTCGCCGTAGCACAGAATCCGGCGGATGCCAATCTCCTTGGCTAGCCGGAGTCCATATACTAGTGCCTCATACTCGGCCACGTTGTTGGAGGCAGCAAAATGGATTTGCAGCGTGTATCTGAGCTTGTCGCCTTTGGGAGAGGTGAGGACGATGCCGGCTCCCAAACCGGTGCGCATCTTTGAGCCATCAAAGTCCATCCGCCAACGAGTGGAGTCTGGAGCTGGTGGCAGGTACTAGGTCTCGGCCCAGTCGACAAGGAAGTCGGCTAGTGCCTGGGACTTGATGGCGGTACGGGGATGGTAGAAGATGGTGTAGGGGGCCAGCTCGATGGCCCACTTGGCCACCCGGCCCGATGCGTCTCTGCTGCCTATGATCTCCGCAAGCGGGGAGGTGCAGACAACCGTGATGGGATGCTCTTGAAAGTATGGCTTGAGCTTCTTGGCGGCAAAATGCACGCCATAACACAACTTTTGGTAGTGGGGGTATTTCTGCTGGAGGCTGACAGCGCCTCACTCAAGTAGTACACGGGCCTCTGGACCGGCTGTGCCTTGCCGTCTTCTTGGCAACCGGAGCATGGGCTCCTTGGCAGCCGGAGCGGCCAAGACAGGTGGCGTGGTCAACATCTTCTTGAGCTGGAGGAAAGCCTCACCAGCCTTGTCGTTCCACTCGAAATGAGTGGTTTTCTTCATCAACTGGTACAGGGGAAGGGCCTTCTCGCCTAGCCGACTGATGAAGCGGCTGATGGATGCCAAGCAGCCGGTGAACTTCTGAACGTCTCGCAGTTGGGCGGGCCTCTCCATCCTCTCGATGGCCTTGATCTTGACAGGGTTGCACTCTATGTCGCGTTCTGAGATGAGGAAACCAAGGAGCTAGCCGACTGGTACTCCAAAGGCACATTTTTCTGGGTTGAGTTTGATTTGAAAACGGCGCAGATTATCAAAAGTCTCCTTGAGATCTTCCAGGAGGGTACCGCGCTTCTCCGTCTTCACCACAATATCGTCCACATAAACATGGGCATTTCTCCCGAGTTGCTTGAGGAGGCACTTCTGCATGCAATGCTGAAACGTGGCACCGGCATTTCTCAAGCCGAATGTCATGGTCAGGTAGCAGAAGGCTCCGAATGGTGTGATGAAGGCGGTCTTCAGGCGGTCGGCCGGGCTTAACTTGATCTGGTGGTACCCTGAGTGGGCATCCAAAAAACTCAGCGGCTCGCATCCGGCTGTGGAGTCTATCACTTGGTCAATCCGAGGCAAGGCGAACGGATCTTTTGGGCAAGCTTTGTTTAGGCTGGTATAGTCAATACACATGCGCCATTTGTTGTTCTTCTTTAGTACAAGGACTGGGTTGGCAAGCCACCCTGGAAAGAACACTTCCATGATGAAGCCGGCTGCTAGAAGCCGGGCTATCTCTTCGCCAACAATTCCTCTCTTCTCCTTCGACAGGCGGCGGAGAGGTTGCTTGACCGGTTTTGCATCTGCTCTAACATGTAGCTTGTGCTCAGCGAAATCCGTCGAAACACCCGGCATGTCCTTGGGATACCATGCAAAGATGTCCCGATTCTCACGGAGGAAATCGACGAGCTCGCTTTCCTATTTGTTGTCAAGGTGAGCTCCTATGACGGCGAACCTCTCCGGGTGCTCCGGGTCCAAGGGTATCTTCTTGGTTTCTTTGGCCGGCTAGAAAGAGCCCTGAGCTTCTGACTCCTTAGGGTCTGGCGACAGGTCCAGCTGCTTGCCGGCCATGGCCACAACCCGGTCAAGGAGCCGCTTCTCGGCAGCAATCACAAGGGACTCGGCCAGCCGACTGCTGGCAGTGGCCTAGGCGGCAGACTTCTGGTAGTCGCCGACTATAGTGATAATGCCCTTGGTACTCGGCATCTTCATCTTGAGGTAGGCGTAGTGAGGAACCGCCATGAACTTGGCCAGGGCAGGCCGGCCAAGCAACGCATGGTAGGGGCTCTCAAGGTCAACCACCTCGAACCAGATTGGCTCTCGGCGGAAGTGATTCTTGTCTCCGAAGAGGACATCTATCTTGATCTTGTCGATTGGTGAGCAGGAAAGGCCTGGCACAATGCCATGGAAGACGGTCCGGCTGGGCTGGAGCTGTTTCTCTTTGATGCACAACTTTTCCATGGTGTCGCGGTAGAGGATGTTGATGCTGCTACCGTCGTCTATCAGAATTCGGGAGAAACGAGCAGCTCGCCTCTCTGTTGGAAAGGTGGCATCCAACACCAGGGCGTAGGAACCCAGAGAAGGCATCACCTCCGGGTGGTCAGCTCGGCTCCAACTGATCGGCTTATCCGACCATTGCATGAACTCTGGGCTTCAGAGGCGACAGTATTCACCTCTCGGCGCTGTTGACGCCGGCTGTGCTTGTCGTCAGCCACACTGGTGAAGACGACGTAAGCTCCGTGCTCTTCGGGAAACTCATCTTGGATCGCGCTGACCGGCTGGACCGCCGGCAGCTGGGGAGGCCGAGGCGGCGGGCCAGCAGGTGGCGGAGGCAGTCCTTCACCTCTGGCGATGCGTGTGAGCCAGTGGCACTTCCGGGTGGCGTGGTTGGATGGCTTCACTCCGCTGTGGAACTTGCAGGGAGCATCAAGGGTTTGCTCAAACGAGAAGGCGGGCAACCAGGCAGGCTTCCCGCCCTTCTGGCATTTGGGGCCGGGTTGCTCCTCTGGCTGCCGATCTTGGACTGTCGCCACCTGCCGACTGGTGGTAGCCGGCTGCTGGGCCTTGCGCTTGTTGTTGTTTGACTGATGGCGCCGACTGGGATCACCAGCCGGCGTCTGAGGGGCCGGAGGGAGCATCTTTCCTGACACATCCACTCGGAGCTCCGACTTCATGGAGGAGTCGGCAGTGGCGTACTTGTCTGCTATGATCAGTAGCTCGTCGAGCGTGGCTGGCTCGTCGCAGAGGAATCGATGCTTGAGTAGGGTGCCTTCTCGGCACCCGGTAGTGAAGTATTCGATGGCTTGCACCTCATGAACCCCTTCACAGGAGTTGCGTAGCTCAGCCCACCCCGTTAGGTATTCGCGGGTGGACTTGATCGGGCCCTGGATGCATAGGGAGAGCTGGCGAGGCTTGGGCGGCCGCTTGTAGGTGCTGGTGAAGTTGCGGATGAAAACTTCGGTGAAGTCTAGCCAGCTATTGACGCTATAGGGCTTGAGGCTGTTCAGCCATGTCCGGGCCGTGCCCTGGAGCATGAGCGGAACATACTTCACGGCGACACGCTTGTTGCCGTTCGCTATGTTGACGGCAGTGGAGTAGTCAACCAGCCAATCTTCCGGCTTCACAGAACCGTTGTACTTGGGAGTGTCCCGAGAGAGCGAGAACCCTTTGGGGAAGGGCTCGTCCCGAATGCGGGGGCCGAAACAAGGTGGGCCGATTGCATCCCCTTCTTCCAACACCAGGGATCGAGCCAAGCGGTCGATCCGGTTGCGGGCGTCGTTCTCTCCGACTCCTTCGCGGGGGCCCAGCCGACGCCCGAGAGTCGGATGCTCAACAGGCGGCGGGGAGGCACGCCTCTCCTTGCACGGGGGGGGGGGGCTGACAACCGTCCCGCTGTTCTACTGCTCGTAGGCGGCCGTCCTGGTCGCGCTCGATGGAGATACGAGTGCGGCTGCGGCTAGCAACCGACTCTGGGTCCCCTCGGCCACGGGCGCCGTCTGTCGGCGTCCGGGAGGCCGCGCCGTGCTCTCGGCGAGGGGAAAGGTTCTCGGCCTGTAAGCCAGGTTCCACCATGCAGCGGCCAGCTTCTTGCTGTGCGGCAGCCGTGTCGATGAGCTGCTGGACGTGCTCCATCATGCAGCGATGCTCGTCGCCCTCCAGGCGGTCCAGCTCGTCTGCCGCCACCTGGGCAGCTCGTAAGTTCTCCACCGGCGTGGCATAGACTGGGCGGTCGGCCCCCAACATGCTGGCAATGGCCGCGCTGCGCTGCCGGACTGTGCCTGCTCGGCTAGGTTCGCCAGCAGCCGGCGTACCACAGACGGCGCGGTCGATCTCGCGGTGGTAGGCCTCGGTGAGGCATCTCATGGCCGCCAACTTATTGGCACTGTCGAGGAGTGCGACACGGCATGCTTCCAGCGTTTCACCGTTCGCACCGGGCGCTACAGGAGCGGATAGGTCCCGCATTGCCGCCTGCAACGGGTCCTGGCCAGCCAGGTCGGAGGTTCCGTCGTGGCTGATGACCAGCACCTCAGTGACAGTGCTGGCGCTGGCGCTGCTGTCTGCAGTGGGGAGTGGGTCATCGAAGATCACCACGTCACCGGGGAAGGCATCAGAAAATGCGGCGTCGGCGTCGATGATCATGTCGACGAGCAGGTCGGTGGAGCCAACGGACTCCGGGTCGGAGACCAGCTCGTCGGCGATGTGAAGCTTGCCGAGGAGATCGGCGAGGCAGCTCTCGGAGCTAGCTGCGCCCGCGTCGAGCGCGGGCTCGTCGGAGAGGCAGATCCCGCCGATGAGATCAGCGAGGCTGCTTGCGGCGCAAGCCGCTTCCATGCCATGTAGCATGCCGGCGCAAACGCCGTCGGGCGTACCGGGCTGGCTGCGCTCGCCAGGGAGGAAGAGGGTTCCCGTCCAGAACGTGTTTCTGGACGACTGTGCACCTAGCCCCATGGTGGGTGCCAAATGTCAGGGATATCATGCGACATATGCCAGGGGGTGGCTTATCGTGGATGGGGACAAAAGTACGTCACCGGGCTCTAGAAGCGGGAGTGAGCGAGACCGCGTACGCTTGCGGATCTTACCCAGGTTCGAGGATCTCCTAGGAGATAACACCCCTAGTCCTGCTCTGCGGGGTCTCCGCATGATCACTACCTCAACAAGTAGCTACAAGCTTGCTCCTTGAGCTGTTTGGCTAGAGGAGGAAGAAAGGCTAGGCTAACTCTATTCCCTCTCTCTACGTGTGTGTATGGTGATTTTGGGTGCTCGGTCGAGGTTCCAACCCCCTGGATGGGGCGACCTGGGGGGTTTATATAGGCCTACCCCCCCAGGGGTGCAATGGTAATTCGGCCAGATGCGGAACCCGGCTGTCGGCGTCACTGGCTGTCGGCTTCTCCGCCGACCGCTGTTGCCAGCCGCCTGATGGGTCCCGCCGACTGCCGTAATCTCATCCGACAGGTAGGGCCCGTTGCCTGCGGGCCATGTTGACTGCTTTATGTTGTAGCATCTCTCCTGATGACGGAGGCCTCGTCAGTGGGAGTGTGGATACAGTCCCGCCGCCTGGCGGGTGCTCACTGTAGCCATACCCCGTCACATCTGGTTAATGGCGCACCGACTTCAAGGGAGGGGGAGGGCCGCCTGTGAGGAGCCGGCCTCCCCCTGAACCGACTGGTCAGGGCTCGCCGCCCTCGGGCTTCTCACGGACAGGTAGGGCCCGCCGCCTGCGGGCCGTACTGACCGCCTGTCGTGGGAGCATGGCTTCTTCTGCCATGGGTGATGTCATGAGCGGCATGGCAACAGTGCCGCATCGGGCGCGTGGTGTCCGCTTGGTACGCTGTATTGTGGCCACGTCCTGCCCTGGATTCGGGGGTGGCAGGCTTGTACTGTAGCCATGCCTTGTCTCGTCACATTTATGTTGGCGCTAACTTTTAGGGCGCGAGGGGCCGCTTGCTATGACCCGGCTTCCCAGGAAGCCACCCGCTAGGAGTTAGCCCACTTCATGGCCGTCTTCTAGGCTCCGCCACCTCCTGGCAACCGGCCGCCTGGACCAGCCGGCCCCAGGAAGGCGGTCCTTTGTCTTTGATGTTTGAGGGGCGCAGCCTGCCCCGATGTCTTGAAATACCAAGGGGAGCTGATGAGGCTACCCGTGGTCATTTACTCCGACATCCAAGATGGAAATGACATGGTCCTGGGATGGTTTTGAGGTTGGCAAGCCACTCGGGAAGAAGAATGAAGAGTGATCCCTCAGGTTTCAAGACTACTAAGCCACAGAAAAGCGAATCCGGACCAAAATCAAAAGAAAAAGAAAATGGGCAAAGCCCAGGGTGTTACAGATTCCCGCTGTAAGGTGTTGCAATATGTTCATTATTCGCTTATAGTGGGTTGCTAGAGTTACAGAAGCTTAAACCCAAGTAAGGGGGTTGTTGCGTACGGGATAAAGGGGACTTGATACTTTAATGGTATGGTTGGGTTTTACCTTAATGATCTTTAGTAGTTGCAGATGCTTGCTAGAGTTCCAATCATAAGTGCATATGATCCAAGTAGAGAAAGTATGTTAGCTTATGCCTCTCCCTCATATAAAATTGAAATAATGATTACCGATCTTGTTAACGATTGCCTAGGACAATTCCGCACACCGTTCCATCATTATTCCAAACTCGCTAATTGTAATATATTATAATATATTCTAACTTTATGTTAACAACACCTATTTTTATATTTTAGCTCTCCGATATCATGCAAAGCTATCCTCTTTATACCCACAACGTAGTTTTATTTCTCGTTTCTAGATGAAAGCAAACGCTCGGTGTACGTAGAGTTGCATCTATGGCAGATAGGACTTGAGAGAATATCGATCTTACCTTTAGCTCCTTGTGGGTTCGACACTCCATACTTATCACTTCCACCTTTGGAAATTGATACGATGATTCCTTGCACTTGGGGATTATCACCTAACCGCCTGCGGACCAGGCTCAACGCGTGGCGCACGACGAGGTACAGAAGCCCTCGCTTCCCCACGTCGCCTCGGCAACTGCCTAGGCTGACATAAAGCCTGGCGCGTGTCGTGGGGCCATCATTGCTCCGAAGGTGAAGGGGCGCGGGTTGGCCTCCTCTGATTGCTTATAAAAGGGTGAAGGGGCGGAGCCCTCGGCCCACCTCTGTCTTCTCGCGTCCTTATCTTCCACCGCTGCTGCCGCAACCATGGCGCCCTTGAGAAGGTTCACCGCCGCTGAGAAGGGCAAGGCAAAGCAGGAGGGATCGGAGCCGCCGCTACCCACCAGAGGGTGGGGCCGCCCTCGCAAGTCCACTACTACGCCTGCGGCGCTTCCCCAGGGGCGCGGACGAGCTCCATTGGTGGCCTGCACCGGTTCCGCGGCCAGAGGAAGAACCCTCCCCGCGGATGCGGCCGTGGGGGTCGAGGCAGCCGTGGTCGAGGAAGGAGAGACAGGGCGACCGCCCGGCCATCTCGGACATGGACCCACTCTGCCGACTCGGTTGGTGAGTTCGTCGTGTCGATGGATAGCCCGCCCTGCACCAGGATCTAGCTCCCGGGCTCGTTCACGGGGGAACTGGCGGCGGATGTGCCCCTCGGGCTGTGGTTGCAGCCAGATGGCTGCTGCAGCAGGTCCTCCTGGGTGGAGGCTAAGGTCACCCCTCCTTCTTCGTGTACCTGACTCGAGGGTTGAATTCGTTCGCCCGCGCTCGCGGCTTGAAGGAGGGGCAGACCCTCCACTTCAAGTTCGACGGGGCGACGACGCTCTTCGTGAAGATCTTCGGGGAGGCCGGCTACGGCAACGTCTTCGGCGGTGAACTTTCCCTTGGTGATGGCCGCGGCGCTTCCAGCGGCGATGATACCTCCTTTGGGGAAAGCGGAAGTGACTCCGACTACACCGAGTCGCCACACAGCCGCATCAAGGTGGAGGATGACTCTGGCTAGGCGCCCGCGACGTCGGAATCAGAGGCTCAGGAGCGACGGCCTCTGGGAGGAAGTTTCTTTTGTTCTTTCCTGCAATTGGATGACATGGGCCCCATGGGGCGTGTAAGAAACTGCGGCGCTTGCGCCTTTATTTTAATGCTTCTATCTTGTGTTTAAATCATCTTGGCACCTCTGGTTCGGGCTCGGCCCCTTTTTCTTTGCGATTGCTTAGTGCTCTACGTTGCTGGGACCCAGTCCCCAAGCAAGCCTCCACCATTGCTGGTATGCCAGGTCACGATGCCTCAGGCAAGGCTAGGAGGTGAGGGGCTCGAGGTCCAGTAAGAGCTCCTAAGGCGCGATGCTCAAGAGGTCCCCCTTGACGAGCAAGCGGCTCTCGAGAGAGAAAGGGTCTTCGTCCAGACGAGATCGCGAAAGTAGTGGCGAGGCGTTATTAAGAGACTCGCGTTTGGCGTGAAGAGGACGACTTAGCTTATGGGGCGGTGCAAGGCATTTGTGACCTGCGGGTGATCTCTGCAGTGTGAGGGCGCGCTTCTTTGTGGCTTTGGTTCTCTGTGCACCATTTCCCTATGATGGGTTAGCACAAGTCCCGCGAACGGCATGTAAAGCATCGACGTCCTTTGTGTTTTAATGGATGTAAATTCGGCCGAACTGCGGCCCTCTCGCTCGTATCTCCTTGCGAGGTCTGCTTCTCTTTTTCTCGCTCGCCAAGGTGCTCTATGTCATCAGGACCCGCCCCTCGAGCGAGGCTCAGCCGCCGCTGGTATGTTAGGTCGCGATGCCTGGGAAAAGGCCAGGGGGTGAGGGCCCGAGAGCTAGTAGGAACTCATGAGGCGCGATGCTCAAGAGTTCCCCTTTGAACGTGCAAGCGACTCGCGCGAAAAATAAGTAATGCGCCTCGCTAAGGTCATAGGGGGAGGCACCTCGGTCTGCAGCGGCGTAGTGTAAGGTGGTCGTACTTAGCTTTTACCGGCCAACCCATCGCCTATCTGGGGCCGACTCTCCTGAGGTGGTAGGGCGTCGCCTAGGTACCGCTTGAATACCTGTCTCCTAAATTTTCTGTGTATTGACAGATTACGAAGTACAAAGGGTGGTGCACGCTTGCTGATCTGCTCATGATTGTTCCATTAGAAGATAAGGCACTAAGGACCTGATGAGGTGATGTGCACGGGGCCGGCTCGCGAGCCAGAGCTCGATCGCTTAGATTTATCAACGTTGCAGGGACGGACCCAAGCACAGGCGTCATGCCGATAGCCCCCTCTCATGGGACGTTCAGGAGGAGAGCTGCTAACGCATGAAGCCCATGGGGTGATGCCTCCGGAGGCAATGTGGCATCAAGTGTAGGGTTAAAAATCATGGGGACTCATAAAATCATAGCTGGTTCTGATACATGAACGAAAGCAACGCAGCTATAGGGGCAGACTCTTTTCAGCCTGAGGATAATGCAGCCCGGCGGGCGTCCCCAATTGAACAAACAAAAAGTAATCTGGCAATGTTATTGCGGAAGCGTCGAGGAAGCCGATAACGCGTGCCCCGGGGGTTCGCTCCTCACGAGCCGGGCGGCTCCTGAGGTTCAGGAGGCTCACGAGGGATCGGGGCCTCATGAGGCGCCAATGCTGAGCGCCTGGCCTCGTGAGATGCCAACAAGAGCTGTGCAAGCCGCTGGTACATGGCGCCTACATTCACCAGGCCGAAGGGCATGCGGATGTAGTTGCAGGGGAAGCCTCCGCTCTGGCCGACACGCGATGGCTAGAAGAGGTCCTGAGACGCGGCTCTGTTGAGGCCTGGAATGTTGACACAGCCGCGCAGCTCACCGCCCGCGTCGGGAGTGGTAGATGCACTGGTGGGACGTGTGGGGCGGCGCTCGCCGCGCATGGCTTGTTCTCCCTAAAGTTCGTCGATTGCCTTGGTGATGAATTCTCGCGCTCCTGGCGCCTCGCGCCGTGTTCCTTGCTTGCGGGGATGTGCGATGAAGCATGCCTCCAAGTGGTTCCCGAGCGCCTCCCTCGTTGCAGCGGTCAGGTCAGGGGCTCTCCAAGCGGGAGCCCCCGAGCCTGCCTCGAGGGGGACGCTAGGAGCGCCTTCCTATGCGGGAGGAAGGCGCGCCCTGGCGGCAGTCGCGACACCTGAGGCATCACCGGCTGGAGCCTTCTTTGCCTCGAGACGGTCCTTGGGGAGGAGCTGCTTCTTCTTAGCGGGAACAATCTCAGGGGGCGTGACGTCTTCCCCGCCATCGGAGTTCTCAGCCGCCGCAGCCCGGTATGCGTGCTCGATGGAGCAGAACGCATCTTTCTCATCACAGACGACGGTGATGACGCCGCTCCACCCTGGCATCTTGAGGATATTGTAGTCATGGTGGGTAGCTGCCATGAACTTGGCGAGGGCAAGGTACCCCAGGATGGTGTTGTACGGGAGGCTAATGTGGGCCACATCGAAGTCGATGAGCTCAGTGTGGTAGTTGTCACGAGTGCCGAAGGTGACTTGGAGGCGCACCTACCCCAGGGGGGTGGTGGAACCATTGGTCACCCCAGAGAATGACCTGGTGGGCATGAGCTAATCATAAGCCACTTGGAGCATCTCAAAGGTCTCGACAAAGAGCACGTTGAGGCCGACTCCACCATCAATGAGGGTCTTGGTGACCGAGACGTTGTTGATGGTGGGCGTGCACAACATGGGAAGTGCGCCCGCGGTGGCCGAACACCTGAGGTGGTCCTTGGAAATGAAGGTGATGGCGTATTGAGGCCACTTGAGGGGGCGCACAGCCTCAAGCCTCGGGAGGGCAGCATTCACCTCACGAGAGAACTGCTTGAAGAGGCGGTTGGACGCGGGAGCATGAGCTCCTCCGAGGATGCAGGCTATCGCGTGAGGCTCCTCGTAGCCCCCAGCCCCCTCGACTGGCTGGTTGTTGTTGTTCCTCCTAGGGGCGGCGGCAACGGTGGAAGGCCTACGTTGCCGTGAGGTCGGACCTCGCGAGGTTGATCGCGCTAGGCGTCGTCGCGAGGCTGATCGCCCCAGGCGTCCTCACGAGGCTGGTCACTGATACGTCTCTAACGTATCTATAATTTTTGATTGTTCCATGCTATTATATTATCTGTTTTGGATGTTTTATATGCATTAATATGCTATTTTATATTATTTTTGGAACTAACTTATTAACCTAGAGCCTAGTGCCAGTTTCTGTTTTTTCCTTGTTTTTGAGCTTCGCAGGAAAGGAATACCAAACAGAGTCCAAACGGAATAAAACCTTCGCGATGATTTTTCTTGGACCAGAAGACACCCAGGAGACTTGGAGTGCAAGTCAGAAGAGCCACGAGGTGGCCATAAGGGGGTAGGGCGCGCCCAGGGGGGTAGGGCGCGCCCCCCTGCCTTGTGTGCCCCTCGGTGACCCCCTGACCTAGATCTTCCTCCTATATACTCACATATATTCCCAAACCACCAGAAGCATCCACGAAAACACTTTTCCACCGCCGCAACCTTCTGTTCCCATGAGATCCCATCTTGGGGCCTTTTTCGACATCCTGCCGAAGGGTGATTCGATCATGGATGGCTTCTATATCAACTCTATTGACCTTTCGATGAAGCGTGAGTAGTTTACCTCAGACCTAAGAGTCCATAGCTAGTAGCTAGATGGCTTATTCTCTCTCTTTGATTCTCAATACAATGTTCTCCTTGATGTTCTAGGAGATCTATCCGATGTAATCTTATTTTGCGGTGTGTTTGTCGAGATCCGATGAATTGTGGATTTATGATCAGCTTATCTATGAATATTATTTGAATCTTCTCTGAATTCTTTTATGCAAGATATGATATCCTTGTAATTCTCTTCGAACTATCAGTTTGGTTTGGCCAACTAGATTGGTTTTTCTTGCAATGGGAGAAGTGCTTGGCTTTGGGTTCAATCTTGCGGTGTCCTCTCCCAGTGACAGTAGGGGCAGCGAGGCTCGTATTGTATTGTTGCCATAGAGGATAAAAAGATGGGGTTTACATCATATTGCTTGAGTTTATTCCTCTACATCATGTCATCTTACTTAAGGCATTACCCTGTTCTTCATGAACTTAATACTCTAGATGCAGGCAGGAGTCGGTCGATGTGTGGAGTAATAGTAGTAGATGCAGGCAGGAGTCGGTCTACTTGACACGGACATGATGCCTATATTTCATAATTATTGCCTTGGATATCGTCATAGCTTTGCGCTTTTCTATCAATTGCTCGACAGTAATTTGTTCACCCACCGTATTATTTGCTATCTTGAGAGAAGCCTCAAGTGAAACCTATGGCCCCCGGGTCTATTTTCCATCATATTACTTTCCGATCTACTATTTTTCAATATTTTATTTTTAGATCTATAAACCAAAAACCATAAAAATATTTACTTTATCTTTTGTTTAGTTTTATCTATCTCTATCAGATCTCACTTTTGCAAGTGACCGTGAAGGGATTGACAACCCCTTTATCGCGTTGGGTGCAAGTGTTTGATTGTTTGTGCAAGAATTGGTGATTTGTGCATTGTCTCCTACTAGATTGATACCTTGGTTCTCTAACTGAGGGAAATACTTATCTCTACTTTGCTGCATCACCCTTTCCTCTTCAAGGGAAAAACCAACGCAAGCTCAAGAAGTAGGAGGAAGAATTTCTGGCGCCGTTGCAGGGGAGATCTACGCCAAGTCAGGACATACCAAGTACCCATCATAAAATCTCATCTCTTGCATTACATTATTCGCCATTTGCCTCTCGTTTTCCTCTCCCCCATTTCTAAAACGATTTTCGAAAAGGTTTGCCTTTTTATTCGCCCTTCTTTCCGTTCATCTTTTTTGTTTGCCTTTTTGTTTGCGCGTTTGTTAGATCAATTTGTGCCACCATGTCTAAATCTGGGGAGATTATCGCTGAAAAGGATAGTAGTAACGATGGGGGAAACTTTGATGCTTTTGCTAATTTTAATCCTCATGAAGAATCCACTATCTTGGACACTAAAAAACTTCGCATTGGGAGTGGCAATATTATTGGAAAAGGGGTTATTCAAGATTTCTTTACTTGTGCTGGTGTGTTACCAATGTTAGGGGGATCGATTCTCCATAAAACTAGTAGTCTCGCGGATTCTATATCTTTGCTTGTGGTTGAACTTGAAAGACAATTTGTTCATATGCATCCATGCATACAAAGGATTTTTCTAGAGTTTTCCAATATTGAGCATTCTTCTGTTAAGTGCACCGCCACTATATTTCTAGCCCATGAGTTTAGATTTATTATGAAAGAAGCTAATGAAATTTTTGTGCATTATAAAGTAGATGGTGGTCGACCTCCCATAGAGGGGGTTCTCTTTAATCAAGAGGAAATAATGCGTTTACGATCTCTAGATCATGTTGCTTATAATGAAAATCTAAGAAAAAGAGTCCCTACCGATGTTTTAGTTGATAATATTTCTGAACTTAATGATAATTTTGCTATACAAAACAATGGATTGGGTTTCTCTCTTGGACACAAGCTCATGACTTTTTGCCGAAAGAACAATTACAATGATGAGTTGGTCATACAATATGAAGGGCCGAAGGAGGAACCAATTCCTCCCGAGCTTGGTCTTAGGGATCCTTATCCCATTAAATTTAGCCCTTTTGATTACTTTTGCTTACCACAGAAAAAACTTGCTGCTGAACGAAGGGAGTATGAGATGAGTTTTTGAGATTTGCCTTATTATTACTATGACAATACCTAGATCTATGTGTTTTTATGCCTAGCTAAGGGCGTTAAACAATAGCGCTTGTTGGGAGGCAACCCAATTTTATTTTGTTGTTTGCTTTTTGGTTCTGTTTTTCAATAAATAATTGCTCTAGCCTCTGGTTAGATGTGTTTTTGTGTTTTAATTAGTGTTTGTGCCAAATAAGACCTTTGGGATGGCTTACGGTGATAGTTGATATGATCTTGCTGAAAAACAGAAACTTTTGCGTCCAGTCACAGAATTGTTTAGATTCACTGGAGCGTGGAAAAACCCTAAATTTTTTACACAAGATTGATATACAAATTTCCTAAGTTGTCATAATTGTTTATAATGTTTGGGATTACATAAGTATTAGAACAATTCATATCTTCGCAGACTGTTCTGTTTTTGATAGATTCTGTTTTCTATGTGTTGTTTGCTTATTTTGATGACTCTATGGGTAATATCAGGGGGTATGAACCATGGAGAAGTTGGAATACAGTAGATATTACACCAATATAAATAAAGAATGAGTTCACAACAGTACCAAAAGTGGTGATTTATTTTCTTATACTAACGGAGCTTATGAGATTTTCTGTTGAGTTTTGTGTTGTGAAGTTTTCAAGTTTTGGGTAAGGATTTGATGGACTATGGAATAAGGAGTGGCAAGATCCTAAGCTTGGGGATGCCCAAGGCACCCCAAGGTAATATTCAAGGACAACCAAGAGCCTAAGCTTGGGGATGCCCCGGAAGGCATCCCCTCTTTCGCCTTCGTCTATCGGTAACTTTACTTGAGGCTATATTTTTATTCACCACATGATATGTGTTTTGCTTGGAGCGTCTTGTATGATTTGAGTCTTTGCTTTTTAGTTTGCCACAATCATCCTTGCTGTACACACCTTTTGAGAGGGACATGCATGAATCGCGATTTATTAGAATACTCTATGTGCTTCACTTATATCTTTTGAGCTAGGCAATTTTGCTCTAGTGCTTCACTTATATCTTTTTAGAGCACGGCGGTGGCCTTATTTTGTAGAAATTATTGAACTCTCATGCTTCACTTATATTATTTTGAGATTCTCTAAACAGCGTGGTAATTTTCTTTGGTTATGAATTTAGTCCTAATATGATAGGCATCCAAGAGGGATATAATAAAAACTTTCATATAAAGTGCATTGAATACTATGAGAAGTTTGATTCCTTATGATTGTCTTGAGATATAGAGATGGTGATATTAGAGTCATGCTAGTGAGTAATTGTCAATTGGAGAAATACTTGTGTTGAGGTTTGTGATTCCCGTAGCATGCACGTATGGTGAACCGTTATGTAACGAAGTTGGAGCATGAGATATTTTTTTGATTGTCTTCCTTATGAGTGGCGGTCGGGGACGAGCGATGGTCTTTTCCAACCAATCTATCCCCCTAGGAGCATGCGCGTAGTACTTTGTTTCGATGACTAATAGTTTTTGCAATAAGTATGTGAGTTCTTTATGACAAATGTTGAGTCCATGGATTATACGCACTCTCACCCCTCCACCTTTGCTAGCCTCTCTAGTGCCGCGCAACTTTCGCCGATACCATAAACCCACCATATACCTTCCTCAAAACAGCCACCATACCTACCTATTATGGCATTTCCATAGCCATTTCGAGATATATTTCCATGCAACTTTCCACCGTTCCGTTTTATTATGACACGTTCCATCATTGTCATATTGCTTTGCATGATTATGTAGTTGACATCGTATTTGTGGCAAAGCCACCTTTCATAATTCTTTCATACATGTCACTCTTGAGTCATTGCACATCCCGATACACCGCCGGAGGCATTCATATAGAGTCATATTTTTGTTCTAAGTATCAAGTTGTAATTTTTGAGTTGTAAGTAAATAAGAGTGTGATGATCTTCATTATTAGAGCATTGTCCCATGTGAGGAAAAAAATAAAAGGGAGGCCAAAGAAGCCAAACAAAAAAATGAGAGAAAAAGAGAAAAGGGGCAATGTTACTATCGTTTTTTTTCACACTTGTGCTTCAAAGTAGCACCATGATCTTCATGATAGAGAGTCTCCTATGTTGTCACTTTCATATGCTAGTGGGAATTTTTCATTATAGAACTTGGCTTGTATATTCCAATGATGGGCTTCCCCAAATTGCCCTAGGTCTTCATGAGCAAGCAAGTTGGATGCACACCCACTTAGTTTTCTTTTGACCTTTCATAAACTTACAACTCTAGTGCATCCATTGCATGGAAATCCCTACTCACTCACATTGAAATCTATTGATGGGTATCTCCATAGCCCGTTAATACGCCTAGTTGATGTGAGACTATCTCCCTCTTTTTGTCTTCTCCACAACCACCATATTCTAATCCACCTATAGTGCTATCTCCATGGCTCACGCTCATGTATTGCGTGAAAGTTGAAAAGGTTTGAGAACACCAAAAGTAAGAAACAATTGCTTGGCTTGTCATCGGGGTTGTGCATGATTTGAATACTTCGTGTGATGAAGATGGAGCATAGCCAGACTATATGATTTTGTGGGGATAAACTTTCTTTGGCCATGTTATTTTGAGAAGACATAATTGCCTTGTTAGTATGCTTGAAGTATTATTGTTTTTATGTCAATATTAAACTTTTGTTTTGAATCATACAGATCTGAACATTCATGCCACAATAAAGAAATTACATGGATAAATATGTTAGGTAGCATTCCACATCAAAAATTCTGTTTTTATCATTTACCTACTCGAGGACGAGCAGGAATTAAGCTTGGGGATGCTTGATACGTCTCCAACGTATCTATAATTTTTTATTGTTCCATGCTATTATATTATCTATTTTGGATGTTTTATATGCATTAATATGCTATTTTATATTATTTTTGGGACTAACCTATTAACCTAGAGCCTAGTGCCAGTTCCTGTTTTTTCCCTGTTTTTGAGTTCCGCAGAAAAGGAATACCAAACGGAGTCCAAACGGAATAAAACTTTCGCGATGATCTTTCTTGGACCAAAAGGAAACCAGGAGACTTGGAGATGTAGTCGGAGGAGCCACGAGGCGGCCACAAGGACGGAGGGCGCGCCCAGGGGGGTAGGGCACGCCCCCACCCTTGTGGGCCCCTCATGCACCCCCTGACCTAATTCTTTCACCTATATATACTCTTATATGCCCAAACCACCAGAGACATCAAAAAAAATACTTTTCCACCGCCGCAACCGTCTGTGCCCGTGAGATCCCATCTAGGGGCCTTTTCTGGCGTCCTGCCGGAGGGGGATTCGATCACGGAGGGCTTCTACATCAACACCATTGCCCTTTCGATGAAGCATGAGTAGTTTACCTCAGACCTACGGGTCCATAGCTAGTAGCTAGATGGCTTCTTCTCTCTCTTTGATTCTCAATACCATGTTCTCCTCGATGTTCTTGGAGATCTATTTGATGTAATACTTTTTTTGCGGTGTGTTTGCCGAGATCCGATGAATTGTGGATTTATGATCAGCTTATCTATTAATATTATTTGAATCTTCTCTGAATTCTTTTATGCATGATTTGATATCTTTGTAATTCTTTTCGAACTATCGGTTTGGTTTGGCCAACTAGATTGGTTTTTCTTGCAATGGGAGAAGTCCTTAGCTTTGGGTTCAATCTTGCGGTGTCCTTTCCCAGTGACAGTAGGGGCAGCAAGGCACGTATTGTATTGGTGCCATCGAGGATAAAAAAATGGGGTTTTCATCATATTGCTTGAGTTAATTCATCTACATCATGTCATCTTACTTAATGCGTTACTCCATTCTTTATGAACTTAATACTCTAGATGCATGCTGGATAGCGGTTGATGTGTGGAGTAATAGTGGTAGATGCAGAATCGTTTCGGTCTACTTGACACGGAAGTGATGCCTATATTCATGATCATTGCCTTAGATATCGTCATAACTTTGCGCTTTTCCATCAATTGCTCGGTAGTAATTTGTTCACCCACCATAATATTTTCTATCTTGAGAGAAGCCTCTAGTGAAACCTATGGCCCCCGGGTCTATTTTCCATTATATTATTTTCCGATCTACTATTTTGCAATCTTTTATTTTCAGATCTATAAACTAAAAAACCCAAAAAAATTACTTTATCTTTTTGTTTAGTTTTACCTATCTCTATCAGATTTCACTTTTGCAAATAACCGTGAAGGAATTGACAACCCCTTTATCGCATTGGGTGCAAGTTGTTTGATTTTGTGCTGGTATTCGGTGATTTGTGCGTTGTCTCCTACTGGATTGATACCTTGGTTCTCAAACTGAGGGAAATACTTATCTCTACTTTGCTGCATCACCCTTTCCTCTTCAAGGGAAAAACCAACGCAAGCTCAAGAAGTAGCAGTCACGCCAGCCATGGGGGGATTGCGCTTATCCCAGCCTCCTCCACCGCGGCCTCCTCCGTGACCGAAGCCACGGTTGGTGCGCTCGGGGCGGCGGCCCAAGCACTCGTCACAGAGCGCCCTGAGCTCCTGATAGTCGTCGGTGTTGTGGGTGCGAACGTTGTGGAAGACACAAAATGGGCGAACGTCCTTGGAGGGCTCATCGCGGTCACGACTGCACTTCTGCTCGGGCTCTGCTGCCAGCATGGCATGGCCCTTGCGCTTCGCTTCCTTGGCCTTCTTGTCCTCGAGCGCGATGTCAGGGCTGCTGACGAGAGAGATGCGGCCTTCTTCGCGCACTTGTCGGCGAGGTTGAACAGCTCCAGTGTTGTGCATAGGTCGTCATTGATGGCGAGATTTTCGCTCATCCTAATGTCCGTGACCCCGTCGGTGAACACCGAGATGATGGCTTCATCCGAGGCCTTTGGGATCTTGAGGCGGACATGGGTAAAGCGTTGAATGTACTTGCGGAGGGTCTCGCCAGGACGCTGCTTCACGCGCCGCAGGTTGTTAAAGGTGAGGACGCGGTCGTGGGTGCCTTGGAAGTTGGCGACGAACCACTCGTGAAGCTCATCCATGAAGAGATCGACCCCTCAGGGAGGTTCATGAGCCAAGAGCGTGCGCCATCCTTGAGGGCCATGGGGAACCAGTTCGCCATGACCTTGTCGTCGCCGTTCGCCGCCTCGATGCTCAGCGCCTAGATCTGAAGGAACTCCGCGGGGTCGAGGATGTCGTCGTAACGAGGGGTAACTCCAGCTTGAACTTGACCGGCCAGACCACCCGGCGCAGCTCGCGAGTGAAGGCACGGCAGCCCGCAGCGCTGACGGGCACTGCTCGCGCGGGAGCGGCGCGGTCATGGCGCACATGCGCCACAGCTTCCTGGACAGCCCGGTCTTGGAGCTGCCGTAGTGGTGCAGGGGCACTGATGACCCACAAGTATAGGGGATCAATCGTAGTCCTTTCGATAAGTAAGAGTGTGGAACCCAACGAGGAGCGGAAGGAAATGACAAGTGGTTTTCAGCAAGGTGTCTTCCACAAGCACTGAAATAGTCGGTAACAAGTAGTTTGATAGCAAGATAATTTGTAATGAGCAAGTAATAGTAACTGTAAATAAAGTGCAGCAAGGCAGCCCAATCCTTTTGTGGCAAAGTACAGGCCAACACGGTCTCTTATGATAAGAAAAGCATTCTTGAGGGTACACGGGAATTTCATCATATCACTTTCATCATGTTGGTTTGATTCGTGTTCGCTACTTTGATAATTTGATATGTGGGTGGACCGGTGCTTAGGTGTTGTTCTTACTTGAACAAACCTCCTACTTATGATTAACCCCCTCTCAAGCATCCGCAACTACGAGAAAAGTATTAAGATAAAATCTAACCATAGCATTAAACTTTTGGATCCAAATCAGTCCCTTACGAGGTAGCGCATAAACTAGGGTTTAAGCTTCTGTCACTCTAGCAACCCATCATCTAATAACTACTCCACAATGCATTCCCTTAGGCCCAAACACTACAAAAAAAAGACACATCCGTGACATTTTGGGCTGAACGAAATTTTTTTCTGTCATGCTTATGACACTTCTATGAAGATAATTGTGACAAAACCCGGTATCATCATAGATGTGGTGGGCTCCTACTTCTATGACAAAAAATCATGACAGAAAATGGGCTTTTCATCCTGGGCGGGCCGGAGACGCAACTGCATGACATTCTTTGGGCCGTCCATGATGGAAAAAACATGGTAGAAGCGAGGGCGAGGAAAATATCGGGGAGTTCCTGGTTACAGTGGGTGGTCGGGGCCGAGCGATGCACGGAGGGATTGTGCGTTTCTCTCGTACACGAACGCGCGTGGGTGCGAGGCGTTGGGCTCTAACTGAACCCGAGCGAGGCATTCGCCTACTGAACCCGAGCGATTGCACTAGCTACGCGTTACTGAACCCGAGCGATCGATCGATCCCTGGCTGTTAACTGCACCCGATCGAGCGATTCCTTCACTACTGCTGCTAACTGAAGCCGATCGAACCTGCTGCCTCTTGATGAACAGTGAGCGTTGTTGGGGGTTGGATGAATAGTACCCGGTGGGGGTTGGATGAACAGGACACTGTGGTAGTAGAGGCCATTGCCGCTGGATGAACAGGACCCCGTGGAGGGTTGGTTGAACAGTAGCCGGTGGAGAGCTGGATGAACAGTAGCCCGTGGAGGGCTGGTTGAACAGTAGCCAGTGGAGGCTGGATGAACAGGAGCCCGTGGATGAACAGTAGCTGGTGGAGGCAGGAGGGAGACGTCGTGGATGAACAGTCGCAGGTGGAGGCTGGAGGAGGTCGACGGTGGATGAACAGTAGCCCGTGGAGGCTGGAGCGAGGCAGTAGACGGTAGATGAACAGTAGCCCCGTGGAGTCCTATTTTGTGGTATGCCACACCCCTCCTGATGAACATGACCCCCGTTTCGACCGTAGGAGGTCGAAGAGAAGCCCGTTTCCTCTGTTTTGCGGTACGCCACACCCCTCCCGATCAACATGACCCTGTTTCGACCGTAGGAGGTCGAAGAGAAGTCCGTTTCCTCTGTTTTGCGGTACGCCAGACCCCTCCCGGTGAATAGGATCCCGTTTCGACGTAGGCGGTCAAACATAAGGCCGTTTCCTCAGTTTTGCGGTACGCCAGGCCTCGTTTCGGCTGTTCCGTCCAAGCTGGTTGGCTCCCGATGAACAGGACGCATTCCATTGCCTCCCAATGAACACGACGCAGTTTCTCCGTTCTGACCCAGCCAGTTGGCTACCGATGAACAGGACGCCGTTACAGCTCTCCATTGCCTCTCCATGTACACGAGCCCTGGCCGTACGTATGCACGAGTAGGCGTTCAAGACCCCGCCCGTACATACGTACGGGCCATATTTACTTTCTTGCACCCTGGTTCTACGTATGTGTACATGATATAGACGGGACTGCGTGACATGCTACATCCGCGCCTCTACTACGACATGTGCCCTTCCTTACTCGGCCACGGTTCATCGCTGCAGCTGCTACTTCTTGAGCTTGCGTTGGTTTTTCCCTTCAAGAGGAAAGGGTGATGCAGCAAAGTAGAGTAAGTATTTCCCTCAGCTTTTGAGAACCAAGGTATCAATCCAGTAGGAGACAACGCTCAAGTCACCGAATACCAGCACAAACAAACACCAACCTTGCACCCAACGCGATAAAGGGGTTGTCAATCCCTTAACGGTTATTTGCAACGTGTGATCTGATAGAGATGATAAACGGTAAAGTAATATTTTTGGTATTTTTGGTTTATGGAACGGAAAGTAAAGATTGCAAAGTAAAAGAAATAGGAAACCAAAATTGTAGATCGGAAACTTATATGATGGAAAATAGACCCGGGGGCCATAGGTTTCACTAGAGGCTTCTCTCAAGATAGAAATTATTACGGTGGGTAAACAAATTACTGCCGAGCAATTGATAGAAAAGTGCAAAGTTATGACGATATCTAAGGCAATGATCTTGAATATAGGCATCACGTCCATGTCAAGTAGACCGAAACGATTCTGCATCTACTACTATTACTCCACACATCGACCGACTCCTGCCTGCATCTAGAGTATTAAGTTCATAAGAACAGAGTAATGCATTAAGTAAGATGACATGATGTAGCGGGATAAAGTCAAACAATATGATGAAAACCCCATCTTTTTATCCTCGATGGCAACAATACAATACGTGCCTTGCTGCCCCTACTGTCACTGGCAAAGGACACCGCAAGATTGAACCCAAAGCTAAGCACTTCTCCCATTGCAAGAAAAACCAATCTAGTTGGCCAAACCAAATCGATAGTTCGAAGAGACTTGCAAAGATATCAAATCATGCATATAAGAATTTAGAGAAGATTCAAATAATATTCATAGATAAGCTGATCATAAATCCACAATTTATCGGAACTCGGCAAACACACCGCAAAAGAGTATTACATCGAATAGATCTTCAAGAACAACGAGGAGGACTTTGTATTCAGAATCAAAGAGAGAGAAGAAGCCATCTAGCTACTAGCTATGGACCCGTAGGTCTGAAGTAAACTACTCACGCTTCATCGGAGAGGCAATGGTGTTGATGGAGAAGCCCTACATGATCGAATCCCCGTCCAGCAGGACGCCAGAAAAGGCCCCAAGATGGGATCTCACGGGTACAGAAGGTTGCGGCGGTGGAAAAGTGGTTTTGTTGCCCCCCTGGATGTTTTTGGGGTATAAGAGTATATATAGGCGAAAGATCTATGTCAGAGGGGCTACGAGGGGCCCGCAAGGTCGGGGGGCACGCCCTACCCCCCTGGGCGCGCCCTCCACCCTTGTGGCCGCCTCGCGGCTCTTCAGACTTGCACTCCAAGTCTCCTGGTTGTCTTCTGGTCCAAGAAAAATCATCGCGAAAGTTTTATTCCGTTTGGTATTCCTTTTCTGCAAAACTCTAAAAGAAGGAAAAAACAGAAACTGGCACTGGGCTCTAGGTTAATAGGTTAGTCTAAAAAATCATATAAAATAGCATATTAATACATATAAAACATCCAAAACAGATAATATAATAGCATGGAACAATAAAAAATTATAGATATGTTAGAGACGTATCAAGCATCCCCAAGCTTAATTCCTGCTCGTCCTCGAGTAGGTAAATGATAAAAACAGAATTTTTGAAGTGGAATGCTACCTAACATATTTATCCGTGTAATTCTCTTTATTGTGGCATGAATGTTCAGATCCGTAAGATTCAAAAAAAAAGTTTAATATTGACATAAAAAACAATAATACTTCAAGCATACTAACAAAATAATTATGTCTTCTCAAAATAACATGGCCAAAGAAAGCTTATCCCTACAAAATCATATGGTCTGGCTATGCTCCATCTTCATCACACAAAATATTTAAATCATGCACAACTCCGATGACAAGCCAAGCAATTGTTTCATACTTTTGACGTTCTCAAACTTTTTCAACTTTCACGCAATACATGAGCGTGAGCCATGGACATACCACTATATGTGGAAAAGACGGTGGTTGTGGAGAAGACAAAAAAAGAGGAGATAGTCTCACATCAACTAGGCGTATCAACGGGCTATGGAGATGCCCATTAATAGATATCAATGTGAGTGAGTAGGGATTGCCATGCAACGGATGCACTAGAGCTATAAGTTTATGAAAGCTCAAAAAGAAAACTAAGTGGGTGTGCATCCAACTTGCTTGCTCACGAAGACCTAGGGCAATTTGAGGAAGCCCATCATTGGAATATACAAGCCAGGTTCTATAATGAAAAATTCCCACTAGTATATGAAAGTGATATCATAGGAGACTCTCTATCATGAAGATCATGGTGCTACTTTGAAGCACAGGTGGGGCAAAGAGGATAGTAACATTGTCCCTTCTCTCTTTTCTCTCATTTTTTTATGGGCCTTCTTTCATTTTTTTTTGGCCTCTTATTTTTTCGTCCAGAGTCTCATCCCGACTTGTGGGGGAATCATAGTCTCCATCATCCTTTCCTCACATGGGACAATGCTCTAATAATGAAGACCATCACACTTTTATTTACTTACAACTCAAAATTTACAACTCGATGCTAGAACAAGGTATGACTCTATATGAATGCCTCCGACGGTGTACTGGGATGTGCAACGAATCAAGAGCAACATGTATAAAAATATGATGAACGGTGGCTTTGCCACAAATACAATGTCAACTACATGATCATGCAAAGCAATATGACAATGATGAAGCGTGTCATAATAACGGAACGGTGGAAAGTTGCATGGCAATATATCTCGGAATGGCTATGGAAATGCCATAATAGGTAGGTATGGTGGCTGTTTTGAGGAAGGATATGTGGTGGGTTTATGGCACCGGCAAAAGTTGCGCGGTACAAGAGAGGCTAGCAATGGCGGAGAGGTGAGAGTGCGTATAGTCCATGGACTCATTATTAGTCATAAAGAACTCATATACTTATTGCAAAAATCTATTAGTCATCGAAACAAAGTACTACACGCATGATCCTAGGGGGATAGATAGGTAGGAAAAGACCATCGCTTGTCCCCGACCGCCACTCATAAGGAAGACAATCAAAAAAATAAATCATGCTCCGACTTCATCACATAACGGTTCACCATACGTGCATGCTACGGGACTCACAAACTTTAACACAAGTATTTCTCAAATTCACAACTATTCACTAGCATGACTCTAATATCACCATCTTCATATCTTAAAACTATCATAAGGAATCAAACTTCTCATAGTATTCAATGCACTATATATGAAAGTTTTTATTATATCCCTCTTGGATGCCTATCATATTAGGACTTGTTTTATAACCAAAGCAAATTACCATGCTGTTTAGAAAGACTCTCAAAATAATATAAGTGAAGTGCGAGAGTTCATCAATTTCTATAAAATAAAATCACCGCCGTGCTCTAAAAAGATATAAGTGAAGCACTAGAGCAGATTTGCCTAGCTCAAAAAATATAAGTGAAGCACATAGAGCATTCTAATAAATCACGATTCATGCATGTATCTCTCAAAATGTGTGTACATCAAGGATGATTGTGGAAAACTAAAAAGCAAAGACTCAAATCATACAAGACGCTCCAAGCAAAACACATATCATGTGGTGAATAAAAATATAGCCTCAAGTAAAGTTACCGATAGACGAAGACGAAAGAGGGGATGCCTTCCCGGGGCATCCCCAAGCTTAGGCTTTTTGACATCCTTGAATATTACCTTGGGGTGCCTTGGGCATCCCCAAGCTTAGGCTCTTGCCACTCCTTATTCCATAGTCCATCAAATCCTTACCAAAAACTTGAAAACTTCACAACACAAAACTCAACAGAAATTCTCATAAGCTCCGTTAGTATAAGAAAATAAATCACCACTTTTGGTACTGTTGTTAACTCATTCTTTATTTATATTGGTGTAATATCTACTGTATTCCAACTTTTCCATGGTTCATACCCCCTGATAGTAGCCATAGATTCATCAAAATAAGCAAACAACACATAAAAAACAGAATCTGTCAAAAACAGAACAGTCCGCGAAGATCTGAATTGTTCTAATACTTATCTTATCCAAAAATTCTGAAAAATTAGTAAAACATAGGAAATTAGTATATCAATCTTTTTTAAAAAATTAAGAGTTATTCCACTCTCCAGTGAATTTAAACAATTCTGGGACTGGACGCAAAAGTTTCTGTTTTTCAGGTGGATCAAATCAACTATCACCGTAAGCCATCCCAATGGTCTTACTTGGCACAAACACTAATTAAAACACAAAACCACATCTAAACAGAGGCTAGATGAAATATTTATTTAAAAACAGAAAATAAAAATATTGGGTTGTCTCCCAACAAGCGCTTTTCTTTAAAGCCTTTTAGCTAGGCATTGATAATTTCAATGATGCTCTCATAAAAGAGAAGAATTGAAGCACAAAGAGAGCATCATAAAACACATGACAAACACATCTAAGTCTAACATACTTCCTATGCATAGGCATTTTATAAGCAAACAAATTATCAAGGCAAGCAAAAACTAGCATATGCAAGGAAGAAGAAAGAGACGATAGCAATCTCAACATGAAGAGAGGTAATTTAGTAACATGAAAATTCCTACAACCATATTTTCCTCTCTCATAATAATTACATGTAGGATCATAAGAAAATTCAACAATATAGCTATCACATAACATATTCTCAACATGATCCACATGCATGCGAAGTTGACACTCTTCCAAAATAGTGGGATTAACATTAACTAAAGTCATGACCTCTCCAAACCCACTTTTATCAAAAATTTCATAAGATTGAATATTCTCCAAATATGTGGGATCTAAAGTTGACACTCTTCCAAACCCACTTTCAATATTATTGCAAACATTATTATCAATCTCATATTCATCATGGGGCTTAAATAAATTTTCAAGATCATAAGAAGGATCACCCCAATCATGATCATTGCAACAAGTAGTGGACATAGCAAAACTAGCATCCCCAAGCTTAGCGTTTTGCATATTATTAGCACAATTGACATTAATAGAATTTATAATAACAGAATTGCAATCATGCTTTTTATTCAAAGATCTATTGTGAATCACTTCATAAAGTACTTCATCATAATTTTCAGATTCACGAATTTCAAGCAAAACTTCATAAAGATAATCTATTGCACAAAACTCACTAGCAATTGGTTCATCATAATTGGATCTCTTAAAAAGATTGGCAAGCGGATGAGGATCCATAAATATTAGGTTCTCTGTTTTGCAATAAATACACAATTATTCCAACCAAACGAGCAAACGAGCCAAATAAGACATCAAGGCAAACGAAAAGATGAACGGAAGAAGGGCGAAGAAAAGGCAAATCTTTTCGAAAATTGTTTTAGAAGTGGGGGAGAGGAAAACAAGAGGGGAATGGCAAATAATGTAATGCGAGGGATGAGAGTTTATGATTGGTACTTGGTATGTCTTGGCTTGGCGTAGATCTCCCCGGCAACGGCGCCAAAAATTCTTCCTGCTACATCTTGAGCTTGCGTTGGTTTTTCCCTTGAAGAGGAAAGGGTGATGCAGCAAAGTAGAGTAAGTATTTCCCTCAGCTTTTGAGAACAAAGGTATCAATCCAGTAGGAGACAATGCTCAAGTCACCGAATACCTGCACAAACAAACACCAACCTTGCACCCAACGCGATAAAGGGGTTGTCAATCCCTTAACGGTTATTTGCAACGTGTGATCTGATAGAGATGATAAACGGTAAAGTAATATTTTTGGTATTTTTGGTTTATGGAACGGAAAGTAAAGATTGCAAAGTTAAAGAAATAGGAAACAGAAATTGTAGATTGGAAACTTATATGATGGAAAATAGACCCGGGGGCCATAGGTTTCACTAGAGGCTTCATTCAAGATAGAAATTATTACGGTGGGTAAACAAATTACTGCCGAGCAATTGATAGAAAATCGCAAAGTTATGACGATATCTAAGGCCATGATCATGAATATAGGCATCATGTCCGTGTCAAGTAGACCGAAACGATTCTGCATCTACTACTATTACTCCACACATCGACCGACTCCTGCCTGCATCTAGAGTATTAAGTTCATAAGAACAGAGTAATGCATTAAGTAAGATGACATGATGTAGCGGGATAAAGTCAAACAATATGATGAAAACACTATCTTTTATCCTCGATGGCAACAATACAATGCGTGCCTTGCTGCCCCTACTGTCACTGGGAAAGGACACAGCAAGATTGAACCCAAAGCTAAGCACTTCTCCCATTGCAAGAAAAACCAATCTAGTTGGCCAAACCAAATCGATAGTTCGAAGAGACTTGAAAAGATATCAAATCATGCATATAAGAATTCATAGAAGATTCAAATAATATTCATAGATAAGCTGATCATAAATCCACAATTCATCGGATCTCGGCAAACACACCGCAAAAGAGTATTACATCAAATAGATCTCCAAGAACATCAAGGAGAACTTTGTATTGAGAATCAAAGAGAGAGAAGAAGCCATCTAGCTACTAGCTATGGACCCTTAGGTCTAAAGTAAACTACTCACAGTTCATCGGAGAGGCAATGGAGTTGATGTAGAAGCCCTCCGTGATCGAATCCCCCTCCGGTAAGACACCGGAAAAGGCCCCAAGATGGGATCTCATGGGTACAGAAGGTTGTGGCATTGGAAAAGTGGTTTTGTTGCCCTCCTGTTTGTTTTTGGGGTATAAGAGTATATATAGGTGAAAGATCTAGGTCAAAGGGGCTACAAGGGGCCCACAAGGTCGAGGGGCACACCCTACCCACCTGGGCGCGCCCTCTGTGGCGCCCCGCCTGATTACCACTGTACCCAGACGGTCGCCACGCATACCAGCCCAGGAAATCACTCTGGCATGCGCGTTTACAACAAGTATCAAGAACACAGGCATTTCTATTAATGGATATATAGGTCTTACATGATATATTACAAAGGTGATGGTAGCGGAAAAGCTCTATCTAAGGCAGCATGGTCCTGGCGCGGCTCCAATCCAGAGGGATCTGACTGGGTTACGCTCCTAGCCCGCGAACGCTCCGGCTCCTCTTCGACGGACGATGGATCCTTATGTGAACCTAGCCACGTTGAAGGCCGCTGAGTACTTTTGAATGTACTCGCAAGCAAACCAAACGAACATATACACCAAGTAATGCAATCCATGGCATTCAAGCATGCATTTGTTATTAGAGCAATATTAATCATCATGGCATAGCATACCTATCTAGCAGTATTAATCATTATGAAATACAGTGAAGTAAAGCATATCAAGTAAATAATCCACACTCCGAACATTCTCATGATCCAAATCCAATCCAAGTCTTTCGGTCATCCGACCGCTCATCTCATAGCCATCCCATGGCTAACATATCATATGCCTGACATCATCTGATGTCTATGCATCTGCACTACCAGTTTGATATACTTACTCTCTTCCATTATTATCACTATTTCGGTTGACCACCTAGAGAGGTCTGGACGGACTGTCCAGTACCGTGGATGCGGCTATTCGAATAGATTTTACACTCTGCAGAGGTTGCGCACTTTACCCACACCATGGAGCACCTGACCTTGTGATCCCATTCGGGTCGACGAGGGTTGCTCCAATGAAACCTGCCTAACCCATGACTCCTCCACCGTACCACCGGCAATCATCCACCCCCGGAGTCCTACCCTGGGTGGCCCCTGTGTCACCTCGTGACACCTGCCACCGTCGTGGCCAAACTAAACTGTCCCAAATGGGGACTCCCGGGTTAAACAATCAACTGGGCTCACAAGGTTATCGCCGCCAACCGGGCCAGGGTAGCGCGCACGCATAACCTTCCCTAGTTGGCAGTACCGATAAAAGAGCACGCGATCAGACCAAGTCAAGGCCGTCCCATACCGGCAAATGTGGTTGCACGGATAAGTCCGGACAGGTGACTCTGGATCAATCGACTAGGTTTAGCTTTAGCAGGTACTTAGCAAGCATGGTTGTTCATCATGAATAACTTAACATGGTGGAAACTATGTATGTGGTAACAACTGTGGAATCATAATAATCTATCTCCTTATAACATCACAATGAGTCATTAATGAGGAAAGATTTAAATGGCAAATTATCACGTTACAAGTTCTAGCTGTAAGTGACGACCATCGGAACCCTTGCATAAAACCGGCAAAGAAACCAGTAGCCACCAGAACGGTCTTTACAACTTAGATCTGGGACATTACTGGAATAACCCAACCCTGGCTCAAGACGGCTAGAAATCAGCTCAGAGCATGAGACGATGTTGATAAGAAGGATGTAGCATCTCCCTAAGACGGCCGAGAAACAGCTCAGAGCATAGGGTCACTGCTACGGAAAAAATTCAACAGCTGCCCGAGACGGCCGAAAAGTAGCTCAGAACACGGACAGTTGCTGACAAGAGAAATAAAAGTCGGTATCCACCCCGGACGGTCGGAAACAGCTCAGAACACAGGCGTGGTGCCGTCACCGAAGAAAGTGCAAGCAAGGGTTCGTCAGAGTCACATACACCTCACTACTACACAGACAGGCACAAGCATATTAATTTAAACATGCAAGAAATATTACAGAGCAATGCTTTAGGGCATATATCAGATGGTCGGCTCGCCTGGGGTCGAAGAATTACTCCGGGAGGAAGTGCGGAGAGTCCGCGGAAAGGATCGCCGGAAACCGTTATCTCTCGGAGGGGCTGATTGAAGGGCAAGGGAAAATGGTCATTTTCAGAATGTGTAAACATTATGAAAATGATTCCATCGGAACGGGCTCAATGAACTGAAGACGTGAGCGTTGGTTTCACCTGAATCGGAGTTAGGAGCAAAAAGATACGGACGGTTAAAGTTCAGGGACCAATTTGTAGCAAAAATATTTACCAGCAGGTCCCTGACTGTTTAAACTGAACGTGCCATTATGAGAAATACGCCTTCTATCAGGGAAAGCGTATTTGGGACCAAAGAAGGGCATAATACGCTTTCTTCAACCAAAAACGTATTTTTGACCAAAGCCAGGTCGAGGTGCGCCTTCCAAAGCGGAACACGTATTTTCAGCAAATACGTATCCACTTATGCGCCTGGGCCCGGCCTCTGGGCCGCTTACAGGCGGGCCCCGCGTTGACCTCTCCCACCCGCTCCTCTTCTCCTACCTCCCGCGTCTGCTCCTCCTCTCCTCGACAGAACGCAGGGCAGGGGCACGGCCGGCGCCGGGCACGGCGGCTCCGGCCAGCTCCGGCCAGGGAGAGGGCACCAGCGGCCACAGGACGGAGGGTCGCGCCCACCCAGGCCACGCGCAGATGCCGAAGAGGGCCGGGGCGACGGCGGCTTAGGCGTCCGCGGCGGAGGTCGTCGGGTGCCTGGTGAAACCGCCCCCACGGGCACCCCGGGATGAAAACAAGGACATGGGGAGGCTTGTGGAGGTCAGGGGGGGTGCTCTAGTGGAGAAATAAAAGAGAGGGGAGCGCCGGTTGGCCTGAATTTAGGCCGAACCCGACGGCGACGGTGGTGGCGATGGAGGAGCAGAAGAGCTCCCCGAGCTCGGTAGCAAGGTGGGGCGTAACGCTGGGAGGAAGAGGAGGCCACTGCGCGAGTTTGGGATGCCCAGGGAAGCTCTGGCCATGGCTATTTATAGCCGGCCGGCGAGGGAGGATAAGGATGGCCACCTTGGCGGTCTTATCCCATGCTGGAGCTCCGGCAAGGTGGCGCGTGAGGAGGGGCTGCCGACCTGACTTCGCCAGAGGGAGGGGACGGCTTGGGGAGGAAGGAGCCAAGGAGGGAGGTGACATCTCGAGGGTCACGGGAAGTACAGAACTCCGACGAGGCTTGCCGAGGCATGGGGAGGAAGGGAGAAGAGTGGAGAATGGTTGGGAGAGGGGTACGTGGACGATGCGGAGCTGTTGGACATGGCCGGTCGGGCCAGGGCCGGACAGAGCGAGCTATCCGATGAGGTCAGAGCACAGAGCGCCGTTCTTGCATGGCTGCCGCGTGGTCACCATGACAAAACACGCACTGGTGCCCGATTGGCCATCTCACCTTGTCCGGCAAGTTGTTCACTGCTCAATTAGATGAGGTAGATCACTAGATGAACCAGGAGGGGTCTGGAGAGGTCAAGGGGATCCAAAACAGGTTTTGGATAGGATCTTGGAGCAGTTGCTGAGGTAAAATGGTGTGGTAAATGGGACTGGATCTTTGTCACAATGAAATGGGGTAGGAAGGAGTATGTTCTGGTAAAATTTCAAGTCATTTGGATCCCATTTGCATACACTTCCTTCACAATTGCCAAATTGGTCCAGAATCTGGAATTTGAAGCTGCACTCATCTGGCTTGATTAAATGAGCTGAATTTTGGTGTAGACCAATTATTTGATGATATGAAGATACTGGAAAAGTTTCAGCTCATTTGTAAATGCCAAAGTGGTACTTCCTTCACAGAACTTCCAAATGGGCAGAAAATTGAGAAAAATACTATGGATGAATGGATAAATGGATTGAGCTGATTTTTGGTTTCCATGAGTGATTTATCAATGTTAATCACCATGAAAATTTTCAGCTCAAATGGATCAAGGATTCAAGCACTTCCTTTGCAAACTGAACATCTGGACAGAATTTGCAAATGGATGCTGTGCTCAAACCTTGAACTATGGGACTTGGTTTTTGATGGAAATGGGGAAGATATGGATTGGATAAGCTCCACAATTTATTTGGGATTTTTCCTGGCTACCAAAATGGTAGTTCCTTAAGAAACTGCCCAAAATGCAATATTGGCATTAAATAGGAAAATGCAATTTCCCTTATTTAATTATGGCCAATATTTTTATGGGAGCTCAATATGATCACAAAGAATATCTCCACAAGTTTTCATGAACTTTGGAGATGAAAAGATATTTTCCTGGATTTAATTCCTTTAACTGGCAGAAAAAGGAATTAATTATAAATGAAAAATATTGCAAATGACTTGGCAATATTTTTGCATATCCAGGGTTTACAAAGATAGGATGATCACTGGGAAAAGTTTGAGAGTCATCAGATCAAAGGAAATTGGGGTTCCTTTGTAACTGAAAGAATCAGGGTTTCCCTTCTGGCAACTCGGAAGGTAGGGTTTCGACGGCAAAACCTCGAGAATAGATCTTGGGTGGCAAGGTTGGACTGGAGAAAATCTCTGGTTGGATAGGGAAGGCCAGGCTGGATGACCATCTGCATGTACCCAAGAGCTAGAGAAAATCCAATAACACCGAGAAAAAAGACGGGAGTCAAATCCTGCAAAGGAAAAAAATAGGAGCGAAAACCAGGGTGTTACAAACCTACCCCCCTTAAGAAAATCTCGTCCTCGAGATTTCCGGGCTTACCTCCCAGTGAAGGGGGACTTACCTGTGTGCGACTTGGACCCATCAGGTGTCTCTTGTCTTTATTGGTTCACTGACCTTTTAACTGCCTCTTTTGATGGACCATGTGTTCTCTCTGCACACTGCTTCCTTGAATCCTTCCCTTACTGTCATGTGTACCTTTTGTCCTGGTAGTGGTGTTGCTGGGTGGGGTAGCAGGTAATACCAACAAACAGCTCAGTTTTCATGTCTCGGAAGCAACTGCTTCGGGTTTTATTGCGATGCTTCGTACTCTGACAGTCAGGGCAAGACACCCTTTCCTAGTACCAGGCTTACGTGCTTGTATGGCCTCGAGTGTCTAGGAGTGGCTTTCTTTTTGCTGTGTCAGAATGCTCAGTCTGGCTGCGAGTTCCATACTGACATTTCATTTTGCCTTCGGCATTCTGACTTTGTCCTTAGGTGATCCACAACATGACCGAGCTATTGCGACTGTATCCCCAACTTAAGTGTTAGGCATGATCACAAAATAATCATAGACGATAATCTCCTATTCCAGTGTCGTCATGATGTCCACGAGCTATTGATGCTGACGTGCTTTGAGTCCTTCTATCCGAATGTCCTGTTTCAAAACTCTGTTGCTTGTGCAGAGAGCTCTGTTGTATATAGGCTCTGTAGTCCATGATATGACCACTGAGCTGAATATAGTACCGCTATCGTCCGGTGTATCTTTTGGAACATAGCCTCTTGTCTTGGCTGATGGCCCATATTCAGGTGAGTATGGCATGTTGACTGCATTGTCGTGGCTGTATATGCAAGAGTCTGACGAGGATTGGTAATACCACTATGTCCGTGAAGCTGTATCTTGTTGACCGTCACGGAGGTTGTTTGTACAGAACTTCTTGGTTCTTGATGATTCCTTTGATAGACCTGTCATGACCTGCCAACATGGCTCCTTGATTGTTTTCCCGATTTGTCGGGCTTGTTCTCACAACTTACTCTTGCATATCTCGTAGGGATTGTTGTGCTCATATTCTTCCTTTAATATAGGGCCAATGTTTCCCTGAACACAGTCATTCCCGTGTACAAGAGGCTCACATGAACTGGTCCACTGGACTGCATGTTCACAACATATGCAGGTGTAGGATAACTCCTCTCATATCCAGTGAGTTCTGAGGCAGACGTGTGTCTGTACAAGTTCGTGCTTCTGACAGGATTGTCGTGGGCACGGGGTGTGTTGAAGAAGGCTGAATTCCTTATGCTCGAAGCTTCTGCCAAAGTAGCATGCTGAAGAAGGCTAGGTATCGTACCTTAAAAGCTTCCCTTCATGTAGCTTGCTGCAGAAGGTCAGGTGTCTTATGCCGGAAGTTTTCTGCGGTAGCACGCTGTGGATGATGGGAGTGCCATATCCCAGAAGATTTTCTTACCAAGTGGCGTATCGAAGAAGATTGGCAGTCTGGTGTCATAAGCTCTTCTCGGTAGCTTGCGGAGGAAGGCTGGGTTCCTTATACCAGAAGCCTTTCACTGTGTACATAGCCGGATTTATGGCTGATTCTGGCTTCTTTCTGAAGTATCCGAAATTTATCCATAGCGGAGCCAAAACTTGATATAGGCCATACCTTGACTGAAGATATTCTGTTGGTCATGCACATCTCTTGCCCTTCTGCTGTTATGATCATTGTTGATGTAAAGGTTGCAAGACTGGTGCAGACCTCATGGTGTTAATTGATTTGGAATACCCTTTGTATTCAAACCCAGTGTTGCCAATACTAGTCGATCGATGGATAATTCCATTCGGTTCAGCTGAGTTTCCAATCATGTTAGGTGCTCCTTGATTCTGGATGCTTGGAAGCTCAGTGATTTTGGGCAACCGTGAGCTTATCCATATTCCTTGCAAACCTTGTTCATAGTGCCCAGAAAATTTTGCTTACGCACCGGTGAATTCCAGAATATGCTTTGCAATTTAAATCAACGTACCGGAGTTTTGTTGTTGCTCTTGGCACATTCACATTCTTGGAATATGTCTTCGGTGGGTAATAAATGATTCTTGAGTCCGTTGAGAAAAGACTCGGTTCACCTCGCTGACTGAAATAATCATTGTATCACGGACGGAATAATTTTGTCCTTACTGGTGTTCATTCTTGGTAGCTTATCTGACTGTTCCTCAGGTGTGATCCATTTCGAGGCCAACTTTCTCAGGTATATCCTACCCTTGTCAGCTGCACACATAGATTCTGCTTCTGACCCATTCTTCATCCTTGACAGATCCAGTGTTGCTATTCTGAATATCAGCTAGTTGACTTGGCTTGACTCTGGCTGAATTGGATTATTGGGCATTATCCAGGTCGTGTGCTAGTCTTCTTGATGGCACTTGCGGATGGATCCAGTCGGAGCGAAGAGACGGAACCGACAAAAGAAACAAAAGCCGCGAAAACCAAAAGCAAATAAAACTCAAATTTTTGCGGACCTTATACATGTGGCCGAGGATCCACTAGTATAACTAATATAGCGCCCTCGATGCATCTCTAAGGATTTAGAAGCAAAACCACTCAATGCTCCTGGTAGCACTGGTGTCAAGCTCCTACTACTTCCTTAGGGAACATCACACTCTCGAGGCACGATGGCTATGGTCGTGCGATTCTAGGGGTATTGGGGAGAGATATAAGTTATAAGTGTTTCCCAAAGGAAACTAGAGTTAAGAAGAGAAATGTCATGGCTAGCAAGAAGGGTAAGGATATCTGGTTTACCTAAGGGTTCAGGGCTCACGGGTCGTTGCCGGGTACGAATATTTCACACCGGAGGCAAGGCCAAGAGAGTTGGGGTCTGATGGAGCCAAAAACCAAGGGGGTTGCCTTATGATCAATAGTAGCCGTGCCAGGTTGGCAAAAGATGGCTGAAATCCATCTGTGCTTTCTACTGAGCACAAGACAATGAAGTCTGGCTAGGGAAACCTATAGTCAGCCTGGTTGCTCTGATACCATCCAGTTGTGGCGCCCCGCCTGATTACAACTGTAGCCAGACGGTCCCCACGCATACCAGCCCAGGAAATCACTCTGGCATGCGCCTTTACAACAATTATCAAGAACACAGGCATTTCTTTTAATGGATATATAGGTCTTACATGATATATTACAAAGGTGATGGTAGCGGAAAAGCTCTATCTAAGGCAGCATGGTCCTGGCGCGGCTCCAATCCACAGGGATCTAACTGGGTTACGCTCCTAGCCTGCGAACGCTCCGGCTCCTCGTCGACGGACGACGGATCCTTATGTGAACCTGGCCACGTTGAAGGCCGCTGAGTACTTTTGAATGTACTCGCAAGCAAACCAAACTAACATATACACCAAGCAATGCAATCCATGGCATTCAAGCATGCATTTGTTATTAGAGCAATATTAATCATCACGGCATAGCATACCTATCTAGCAGTATTAATCATTATGAAATACAGTGAAGTAAAGCATATCAAGTAAATAATCCGTACTCTGAACATTCTCATGATCCAAATCCAATCAAAGTCTTTCGGTCATCCGACCGCTCATCTCATAGCCATCCCATGGCTAACATATCATATACCTAACATCATCTGATGTCTATGCATCTGCACTACCAGTTTGATATACTTACTCTGTTCCATTATTATCACTGTTCCAGTTGACCACCTAGAGAGGTCTGGACGGACTGTCCAATACCGTGGACGCGGCTATTCGAATAGATTTTACACTCTGCAGAGGTTGCGCACTTTACCCACACCATGGAGCACCTGACCTCGTGATCCCATTCAGGTGGACCAAGGTTGCTCCAACGAAACCTGCCTAACCCGTGACTCCTCCACCGTACCACCGGCAATCATCCTCCCCCGCAGTCCTGCCCTGGGTGGCCCCTGTGTCACCTCGTGACACCTGGCACCGTCGTGGCCAAACTAAACTGTCCCAAACGGGGACTCCCGGGTTAAACAATCAACTGGGCTCACAAGGTTATCGCCACCTACCGGGCTAGGGTAGCGCGCACGCATAACCTTCCCTAGTTGGCGGTACCGATAAAAGAGCACGCGATCAGACCAAGTCAAGGCCGTCCCATACCGGCAAATGTGGTTGCACGGATAAGTCCGGACAGGTGACTCTGGATCAACCGACTAGGTTTAGCTTTAGCAGGTACTTAGCAAGCATGGTTGTTCATCATGAATAACTTAACATGGTGGCAACTATGTATGTGGTAACAACTATGGAATCATAATAATCTATCTCCTTGTAACATCACAATGAGTCATTAATGAGGCAAGATTTAAATGGCAAATTATCATGTTACAAGTTCTAGCTGCAAGTGACGACCATCGGAACCCTTGCACAAAACCGGCAAAGAAACCAGTAGCCACCAAAACGGTCTTTACAACTCAGATCTGGGACATTACCGGAATAACTCAACCCTGGCTCAAGACGGCTGGAAAGCAGCTCATAGCATGAGACGGTGTTGATAAGAAGAATGTAGCATCTCCCTAAGACGGCCAAGAAACAGCTCAGAGCATAGGGTCACTGCTATGGAAAGAAATTCAACATCTGCCCGAGACGGCCGAAAAGTAGCTCAGAACACGGACAGTTGTTGACAAGAGAAATAAAAGTCGGCATCCACCCCGAACGGCCGGAAACAGCTCAAAACACAGGCGTGGTGCCGTTACCGAAGAAAGTGCAAGTAAGGGTTCGTCAGAGTCACATACAGCTCACTACTACACAGACAGGAACAAGCATATTAATATAAACATGCAAGAAATATCACAGAGCAATGCTTTAGGGCATATATCAGATGGTCGGCTTGCCTGGAATGGAAGAATTACTCCGGCAGGAAGTGCGGAGAGTCCGCGGAAAGGATCGCCGGAAACAGTTATCTCTCGGAGGGGCTGATTGAAGGGCAAGGGCAAAATGGTCATTTTCATAATGTGTAAACATTATGAAAATGATTCCATCGGAACGGGCTCGATGAACTGAAGACGTGAGCATTGGTTTCACCTGAATCGGAGTTAGGAGCAAAAAGATACGAACGGTTAAAGTTCAGGGACCAATTTGTAGCAAAAATATTTACTAACAGGTCCCTGATAGTTTAACCCGAACGTCCCTTTCTGAGAAATACGCCTTCTATCAGGGTATGCGTATTTGGGACCGAAGAAGGGCATAATACGCTTTCTTCAACCAAAAACGTATTTTTGACCGAAGCCGGGTCGAGGTGTGCCTTTAAAAGCGGAACACGTATTTTCAGCAAATACGTATCCACTTATGCGCCCGGGCCCGGCCTCTGGGCCGCTTACAGGCGGGCCCCGCGTTGACCTCTCCCCCCCACTCCTCTTCTCCTACCTCCCGCGTCTGCTCCTCCTCTCCTCGACAGAACGCAGGGCAGGGGCGCGGCCGGCGCCGGGCACGGCGGCTCCGGCCAGCTCCGGCCAGGGAGAGGGCACCAGCGGCTGCGGGACGGAGGGCTGCGCCCACCCAGGCCATGCGCAGATGCCGAAGAGGGCCGGGGCGACAGTGGCTTAGGCGTCCGCGGCGGAGGTCGTTGGCTGCCTGATGAAACCGCGCCCACCGGCACCCCGGGATGAAAACAAGGACATGGGGAGGCTTGTGGAGGTCAGGGGGGTGCTCTGGTGGAGAAATGAAAGAGAGGGGAGCGCCGGTTGGCCTGAATTTAGGCCAAACCCGACGGCGACGGTGGCGGCGATGGAGGAGCAGAAGAGCTCCCCGAGCTCGGTAGCAAGGTGGGGCTGAACGCTGGGAGGAAGAGGAGGCGACTGCGGGAGTTGGGGATGCCCAGGGAAGCTCTGGCCATGGCTATTTATAGCCGTCCGGCGAGGGAGGATAAGGATGGCCACCGTGGCGGTCTTATCCCCGTGCTGGAGCTCCGGCAAGGTGGCGCGCGAGGAGGGGCTGCCGACCTGACTTCGCCAGAGGGAGGGGACGGCTCGGGGAGGAAGGAGCCAAGGAGGGAGGTGACATCTCGAGGGTGACGGGCGGTACAGAACTCCAGCGAAGCTTGCCGAGGCATGGGAAGGAAGGGAGAGGAGTGGAGAAGGGTCGGGAGAGGGGTACGTGGACGGTGGGGAGCTGTTGGACATGGCCGGTCGGGCCAGGGCCGGACAGAGCAAGCTATCCGATGAGGTCAGAGCACAGAGCACCGTTCTTGCGCGGCTGCCGCGTGGTCACCATGACAAAACGCGCACTGGTGCCCGACTGGCCATCTCACCTTGTCCGGCAGGTTGTTCACTGCTCAATTAGATGAGGTAGATCACTAGATGAACCAGGAGGGGTCTGGAGAGGTCGAGGGGATCCAAAACAGGTTTTGGATAGGATCTTGGAGCAGTTGCTGAGGTAAAATGGTGTGGTAAATGGGACTGGATCTTTGTCACAATGAAATGGGGTAGGAAGGAGTATGTTCTGTTAAAATTTCAAGTCATTTGGATCCCATTTGCATACACTTCCTTCACAATTGCCAAATTGGTCCAGAATCTGGAATTTGAAGCTGCACTCGTCTGGCTTGATGAAATGAGCTGAATTTTGGTGTAGACCAATTATTTGATGATATGAAGATACTGGAAAAGTTTCAGCTCATTTGTAAATGCCAAAGTGGTACTTCCTTCACAGAACTTCCAAATGGGCAGAAACTTGAGAAAAATACTGTGGATGAATGGATAGATGGATTGAGCTGATTTTTGGTTTCCATGAGTGATTTATCAATGTTAATCACCATGAAAATTTTCAGCTCAAATGGATCAAGGGTTCAAGCACTTCTTTTGCAAACTGAACATCTGGACAGAATTTGCAAATGGATGCTGTGCTCAAACCTTGAACTATGGGACTTGGTTTTTGATGGAAATGGGGAAGATATGGATTGGATAAGCTCCACAATTTATTTGGGATTTTTCCTGGCTACCAAAATGGTAGTTCCTTAAGAAACTACCCAAAATGCAATATTGGCATTAAATAGGAAAATGCAATTTCCCTTATTTAATTATGGCCAATATTTTTATGGGAGCTCAATATGATCACAAAGAATATCTCCACAAGTTTTCATGAACTTTGGAGATGGATAGATATTTTCCTGGATTTAATTCCTTTAACTGGCAGAAAAAGGAATTAATTATAAATGAAAAATATTGCAAATGACTTGGCAATATTTTTGCATATCCAGGGTTTACAAAGATAGGATGATCACTGGGAAAAGTTTGAGAGTCATCAGATCAAAGGAAATTGGGGTTCCTTTGTAACTGAAAGAATCAGGGTTTCCCTTCCGGCAACTCGGAAGGTAGGGTTTCGACGGCAAAACCTCGAGAATAGATCTTGGATGGCAAGGTTGGACTGGAGAAAATCTCTGGTTGGATAAGGAAGGCAAGGCTGGATGACCATCTGCATGTACCCAAGAGCTAGAGAAAATCCAATAACACCGAGAAAAAGGACGGGAGTCAAATCCTGCGGAGGAAAAAAAACAGGAGCGAAAACCAGGGTGTTACACCCTCCACCCTTGTGGCCGCCTCATGGCTCTTCCGACTTGCACTCCAAGTCTCCTGGGTGTCTTCTGGTCCAAGAAAAATCATCGCGTAAGTTTTATTCCGTTTGGACCCCGTTTGGTATTCCTTTTCTGCAAAACTCTAAAACAAGGAAAAAACAGAAACTGGCACTGGGCTCTAGGATAATAGGTTAGTCCCAAAAATCATATAAAATAGCATATTAATGCATATAAAACATCCAAAATAGATAATATAATAGCATGGAGCAATCAAAAATTATAGATACGTTGGAGATGTATCAGCAGCCTGCAGACAGACCGATCGACCAGTATGTGCGTACACGTTTGCGACCAGACAGACAACCCTACGTACGGTTCGGCCGGGTGGGTCCTAGCTGTCAGGAAGGATAAGGAGGCACTTCCTTGCGTGTGAAGATATAGCTGGTGGGTCCTAGCTGTCAGGGGGAAGAATCATTTTTTCGTAATATGGACACACTTCCTTGCGTGCAAAAATGTAGCTGGTGGGTCCCAGCTGTCAGTGGCAGGAATAAGGAGGCACTTCCTTCCGTGCGAAGATATACGTGGTGGGTCCCAGCTTTCAGGGGGAGGAATAATTTTATTTTTGCATAATAAGGAGGCAGTTGGATGCGTGTGTCCCCACTGTCAGCCTCTCCACGTACAGTCCTCTTCCGATGACTCTTGTTTGTTGACCACGTTGACCACGCTGCGCTGAGCGCATCCAAGGTGGTGGACAACGGCGAGGCCCCGGACAGCAACGAGCCGGAGATGGGAAGACGCGGGAGTGGAGTCGCAGATGGAGAGGTGTAGGAGGGTTAACTGGTTCTGGTGCGGCGTGGTTCGGCAGTCGGTGGAGAAGAACAGGAGGTGTGGAATGGTGGAGGGATGGCCTGGCCGGTGGTGAGGTAGCGCTTCACAGCGAAGCGTGCTAAGCAGAGCTGCTAGCAGCAGGAGGCGGGAGCAGGTGGTCCCGGCGGCGCTGGAGGAAGAAGACGAGAGATTGAAGATGGATGCCGATCGTTGGATGTAAATCCAACGGCTATCGATGTCAGAATCATTTGTTGACTAAGTTGACAACCACTTGCGTTGGCTTCGACCTATTGGCCCACATTTCAGCCTCCAAAAATGTGGCACATATTCAACCCATTTTTTCAGAATTTACTGTCCATTTGATCTTTTTTTTTGAGAATTACAGTCCATTTGCTGGGCTGGGTGAACAAATAATGTAGCATCCATGCGGCCCATTTTTTTAAAACTACAGCCCATTTTCACTTTCTCGAAATACATGAATTTGCTGGGCTGGCTAAACAAATAATGTAGCGTCCATGCGGCCCATTTATTTTTTCCTAAAAAATTACAGCCTATTTGCACTTTCTCGAAATACACGATTTTGCTGGGCTGGTTCTAATTATAATGTTGGGTTGGGTGCAGCAGTGTTATCAAAAAATAAACAGGGGCTGAGCATTTTGTTATAAATATATTTAAATAATAAGTGCTTTATTATTACATTGGTCCTTAAATCTTACCAAGCTTTTGTACACAATCACTAGGATTTTCGTTGCCTTAATGTACAAAAATCCAGGATTTTATTGTTAAAAAATTATTTTTATAAGTTAAGAAGACGTGGGATATTGTTTTCTTATATATGTAAGTATCTGTTAAATATATGATGACAATAACAATAATATATAATAACATATAAAATAATATAAATATATATAATATAGTTAGAAGGGAAACATAAGTTGGACCTGGCGTTCCTATTCTTATATACAAAAATAGAACAGACCTCTCCGTTTTCTTCAAAAAAATACGTAAGTTGGGCTGCGGATGTTTTAGGAAAAATAAAACCTAGGATGTGAGGTCCATAGGCCGGTCGATACATGACGGCCCTCAAGAAAATACAAACCGGCATGTCGTGAGCTGCGCATGTTAAAAAAGAAAGCCTAGACGGGGCAGCCCACAACCCAGCTGATACTTGCTGGCCCACTGATAATAAATGATACCTGCCAGCTCCCCGGCTTCGTTGTAAATTTATCTCCTTTAGTAACTACGTTGAAGCACCTCAAAAAAAATGTAACTATGTTGACAAACCCGTGGGCCCCAACGTCACTATAGCATTAGGAGGAAGAATTTTTTCAACAAGGCACTTGCTTGCGTACGGCCATAGTAAAACGGGACATGGCTCTCTCTAGTGATGAGGTGCAAATTATCTTTTTTGTACACGTTAAGCTTGTTCTCCCGAAATTTCAAGCCGCGCCTTGTTATGCCGAAATTTCAGGCTAGCATCTCTGTCTATCGTGCTGCGAAACTCCCGCCTCTTCAACCCGCACCTTGTTACCCCGAAATATTTAAGATATATCTTTGTCTCGTTGTGCTCCGAAAACTCCCTACATCTCAACCCGCGCCTTGCTATCCCAAAATTACAACGCGCGCGAAAACTCCCACCTCCTGCGAAATCCCAACACGCGAAATGCCCGTGATACCCCTGAACCGAAAGAACCGCCTAGCTCAAATCAGTGGGGGTACTTTCATAACTTACGCCACATTTTGGACAAGCGCGTCCCTAAGCCATGGTTCCCCCCTCCCATCCCATCCGCTCACCCATTCGTACACCGAGGCCGCGAAAACCCGCGAAGCCCCACACCCTCCTCCGTCCGCCACCCAGCCGGAGCCTCTTCCCCGATGACATCGTCCACAGCAACACCTTGACGTCCCTCATCCACCGCACCGGATGAGGATCCGTCATCAATCTCGTCGTCCCGCCGGTTCAGCCACCCCGTCCTCCACCTCCAAGGAGCTGCTCCGACGTTCCCCTCGTCTTTCGCGCCACCTCCATTCCCACAACACCGTCTTCACCTACACCACTGGAAGAGCAGCATCATCACCGATTCCTCGGATGAAGCTGAGGCCTAATCGGCGCCACCAAAGAGGCTCTACACTAATCGCCGCATTTTCTTCTTGATTCGATCTCACGGTGCTGCCGGCGCTTGGTCCCGAGCCGACATGGCGCGGCTCCATCCACGGCGGCATCGCCGGCCACTTCCTCCATAGCGTCATTCCCTCGGCGGCGACGTCCACATCAGTAGGAGTTGCTGCTGCTTTGGCTCTCGCTCGCGCTGTTGCTCTGCTCTTGCTCTCGGTCCCCTGCCAGGTCTGCTCTTGCTCTTTCTCGCGTTGCTATTCTCGCTCTTGCTCTTGCTTGCGCTGCTGCTCTACTCTTGTGTGCGTTGTTGCTGCACGAGCAGCAGATCCTGCTCTCGCTCGAGCCCCTGCAGCTGCTACCCGAGATGCTGCTACACAACCAGCTGCCCCGGCTCTCGCACGCGCTACTGCTCCGGGCGCTGCTGCTGCTGCTACTGCTTTTCTGCTACTAGTGCGTTCAGTTTTGACAGTAAAATTCAGTTTCGACACCAAAATTCAGTTTCGACAGTTAAATTCAGTTTCGAGAGTTAAATTCAGTTTTGACAGTTAAGTTCAGAGATGAGCGGCTGATGTATTTTACATCTAGCACTTTGTGGTTATGTATTTTACATCATCTATTGGAGATGCTATTAGAATTCCACTCAGGTTAACGTTGTCTCTCTTGTCCTGCTTCAGCCTCACCATCGTACATCTCACCGGAGCTGCTCCAACGATGAAACCCTCCATCACAGCAGAGCAGTACCCCGGGCTCCATCTCCAGACGCCTAAGATCATCTTCCCCTCCTCCGACAGCCAAATTAGCTGGAGCGTCCTCACCGACCAACCCAATCATGCTGGGATCGACATGGCTTCGCCAAAGAGGTTGTACACTTGTTGCATCACTTTTTTACTCTACATGTTATATATATTGTCCACTGGGCACACATAGTAACGTGAAATACGATTAGTTTCTCCTACTATATGACAGGCAGTGAGGTACCAGGCAACTTAGCTATCCGTGATGGACTCTCTTGAACACCATCATTATTTATCTCTGCGCGTTTGAGCTGTGCATTTGTAGATGGGCCTGGGAGTTGAGCTAGTAGGGCAGTGGCCTGGATCCAAAGTAGTAGAAGTAGCACAAAAACATTTTTTGAGTGTAGGCTTTTCCCTGCTCAAGCCTGCCTACTAGAATCACCAGTGCTTGAAAGGAAAAGTGAAGGAAAAACATAGGAATTGGAAAGTTTCCTATGGTACTACTATTCATGCATTTGGTTCAAAGGAATGGAGCAAAGGAAAACTGTAGGATTTGTTCCTTTAGTGTCTCCTTGAAAGAAAAACCGTAGGAATTTTAATATCCACTTGTCCTCCTTTTCAAATTCCTATTCATGAAGCACAAGACTAAGAGATAGTAGCATAATAGCATTATAACCGTACATTTTCTTGTGGTTTGACTTAATCTCATCATGCTTCTTTGCATCCTGTGATCTTCCAATTCTTGTGAACCAAACACCCAGATTGGCAGAAATCCTATGTTTTTAAATTCTTTGTTTTGCACATGCATTCCTATCCTATTCCTGTGTATTAACTATCCCTGCATTGTTAGAATCCTCAAATTCAAACAAGCCCTTCCACAATTACTTCTGTTACAGATATGTGTCAAAGAAAACCTTGTGTGGTTTGTCCCGCTCCTGCTGCACTGTGTTCCACCCCAGCTCAGCTGCTCCAACGATGGAAGGGTTCACCACAGCAGGGATCCGCCCTCCAGACTGTCTTTTGCAGCCTTAGATCTTCTTCCCCACCGCCGGCAGCCACGACAACTGCATTACCATCATCAACCGAGTAGATGACCTTGAGGACTACACGGGTCCACAAGAGAGGTCGCACTCTTTCGTGTCTGCTTATGTTATGCATTGCTTAATATGATGACATGCTACTTTATCATCATGTTCACCTATTAGACTCCGAGTCAGGTCCAAACTAATGCTCAAACTTGAGTTTTTAAATGGTTGTGGGGTACATATTGGGGCAGCAATCAATACTATATGTCTACTATCTGGTTAATCTCGGGTGTCTACTATGAGTTTCATGTTGGGTGGAAACAAACATTAAAGGAGCCATTATCTGTATTTTTTTAACTAAAGCTATTATCTGCCTGCTATCATTGGTTTTGGGTCTATCCACAGTTTGCTACCATCACTCTGGATTTGTGCATGCACTCCTTACATAATCTCACTATGTTTTATTCCTATGCATGTCAGTTATTGTACACAATGGAACTGAACATGTAGAGCAAAAGAGACGAGCCTTGCATGGCAATAAAATTTCATGCAGACGTCGCTCCATGGTGGGCGCAAAGGCAGCCCCCCTCCACCCATTTCGGATTGTAATCAAGAGGAAGATAACTGTTCTGAGGGGGATTCAGAAGGAGAAGACCACTCCTATTTACCCCCTGAGGTCTTCGCTCCAACTTGGCATGCTGATGTTGGTAATATCATGCATATGGTGCCTTGCATTGCTTACTTTATACATCAAATATGTCATCTGCTTAGTTTATACATGCTTTGTGTGAATGCCATCTGTTTAGTTTCTTTATCGTATATGTGAATCATGCAATGCCATCTTGTTTAGCCAGTCATCATATATGTGAATTTTGCAATGCCACCCTGGTTAGCCAGTCATCTTATATGTGAATTATATCATGCCATCATTTTTTTTATTACGTATTAAATTTGTCAACAATTTTAGTACATTCAATTACTCTTCCTGTGCATCAGCCATTCGACACGGTCATGGAAAAATATGGAGTGGAAACAAGGTCTTCAGAGCAGACAATGCTATCTGACGAAGCGCATGTCTTGCTGGTTATGGATAGCTCCTCAGAGGAGGATTCAGGGACAGATGACCAGTCCTATTCCCCCCCCCCGAGGTGCATGCTCTAACTTGGCAGGGTTATATTGCTGATATCGTGCATATGGTGTCTTGCATTGGCATGTCATTTGCTTAGTTTAGACATGCTTTGTGTGAATGCCACCTGTTTAGTGTCTAATTACCATGTATGTGAATTTTGCAATGCCATCTTGTTGCAAGACATTATATATGTGAATTATGCAATGCTATCTTGTTGCAAGGCATTATGTATGTGAATTATGCAATGCCATGCTGTTTAGCCAAGTGTCATATATGTGAATTATATCATGCCATCCTTTTTTTGTATTACTCATTGCATTTGTCAAGAATGTTCGTATATTCAACTGCTCTTCCTGTGCATTAGCCATTTGAATTGGTGATGGAGAAATCCGGAGTGAAAACAAGGTCTTCAGAGCAGACAATGCAGATAGCTCCTTAGAGGAGGATTTAGAGGCAGATGACTAGTCCTGTTATCCCCCTGAGGTGTATGCTCAAACTTGGCAGGGTTATATTACTCATATCATGCATATGTTGTCTTGCAATGCTTAGTTTTTACATCATATACACAATATTGAATGCCATCTCCTTAGTTGACACATCATATATGCGATTGCCCTCTGCTCACTTGCTTAGTATATAAATCATATATTTGAATTATATCATGCCATGATGTTTACATAGACAACATGTATCTGAATTATGGCATGCCAACCCATTTTCTAAAGACATAATATAGTTATATCATCTCATCCTGTTTATATAGTCATCATATTTTGAATTATGTCATTCTATCTATGAATTATATCATGCCATCATGTTTCCATCGACGGCATGTTTGTGAATTATGGCATGCCAACCACTTTAATAGACACATCGTATAGTTATATCATGTCATCCTGTTTACATAGTCATCAAATTTTGAAGTATGTCATTCTATCCTGTTTAGTTAGCCATCATACATGTGAAATTGTGTCATGCTATCCTGTTTAATTAGCCATCATATATGTGAAATTATGTCATGCTATTCTGTTTGGTTAGACAACATAAATGTGAATTATTTCATGCCCTATTTTCTTCCCTACTATCCATTGCACCTGTCTATCTTGCAATGTACGTACATTCAATTACTTTTCTTGTTTATCAGCCATTTGAATTGTAGGGGGTGATGGCAGTATCTGTGGGAGTAAAAACACGGTCTTCAGAAAAGATCGTGCTACCTGTCGATGCAGATAGAACCACGATTGTACTTGCCCAAGAACCAGCCCCACCACACATAACCCAGACTCACGCAGATTGTACCCCTACCCAGTTGGACAGAGAACCAGCTACACCCCTTCTAACCCCAACCCCAGCGGATCGTAACCCAGTTCCAGTTAACACAGCACCGTCTCCACCACAGAGCACCCAAACACGAGCAGTTAGTAAGGCAACTGCAGTGCCCAAAGCACGAGGACCACCACTCCGAACCCCAAGTCAACGCTTAAAGCAGAAGAAGAATTGTTCTCAGGTCAGGTTCCGTAGCTATGGTTCATACTCCTTTGCCCTTGCATCACTGTATTTACTCATACCAACTAATTTCAAATTTGAAGGATGCAATTGAAACTCCAATGGCGCAACAGGTATGTTTTAAACCTGTTTCTTTAAAGTGTTTGCTGTTGTAACTTGCTCTATGTTGATTTCAGTTTCAATTGAATAAATAGTTATGTTCTCATGCCATGCACATTACAAGTGTTGTTATTGCTGTGTAGTTTCCCACACTTATATTCTGTCTATGCTACTTTGTCTTAAATATATATGATTTGAACTGTCTCTATCTTGATTTGGCAACATAAACTAGAATGATATAGACCATAAAGTGACCATACTACATAGATATATGTTTGTTTTATGTTGTTATCCTGTCCACCTTACAACTGAACTGGTTTACCAAAATGAGTTTCATATACAACATGGTAAACATGTGATGTGTCTGTTTGTTTCTCTTTTAGAATGCGGATAAAATATTGGAGAAGAGTAACCCGTTATGCAATGGTAAAGAAAGTAATGCAGATAAGGTTCAAGATAGTGAGACATCCCTGTTGGTCTCCAAGAAAGCTGATAAAAACTATATTGAAGACACTGAGACAACCCCAAAGTCCTGTCTTGATGTAGTGTTCGAGTTACTGGCCACTACTACTGGCACTAGCTCTTCGAACTCGCTGCCTGAATCAGTTCGGCTTCTTGAGTCTCAACTGTGACAGGAAGCCAAAGGACTGAGGAAGTCCCTGCAGAATTCAGATGCATACTTTCTGGTGCAACAGCAAGCACTGGAGGATTTATGCACCAAACAAGAGAAAGTTAATAAGCTTGCTAAGCGTCTTGCGAGCATTATGGGTACCCAGGATATTGTTTCTTGAGCTCTTCTGAAGTGGTTTCAGTTCTTGACTTGTTTTGCTGCGGAGTTTATTTGCACTGGTCGCCAACTTTGACAACCAGTGTATGTGATATGCTGCTTTGTTCCCTATATTTGCACTGGTGGCGAACCTTGATGCCCAGTGGATGTAATATGTGTAATAGCCATGATAGCCTAGCGTAAGTTGCTTGCTTATTTATTTCCTTGTTGTCTTGTTTATTTGTTTGCTTGTAGTCAGTGCAGTTCTTTTTCCGCAGTTTGCTAGTGGCCGCAATAACCTATTTTTTTAAACTAGGCCACAATAACCATGGGCTACATATTTACTGTAGTGACCATGGGCCTCCTACGGTCCGTAGAAACAATGGGCCTTCTACGGGCCATAGAAACAATGGGCCTTCTACGGGGCGTAGCATCAATGGGCCTTCTATGGGCCGTATGATCGATTGGCCAAACATGGGCCAATAACGGACCGCATTATGGGCCGTAAATGGGCTAGAGTTGGAATCGTCCGTTCATGGGCCGACCATAATGGGCCGTCATTAATCGGCCGTATTTGATGACGCCATGAAAACGGCCCAACGGATTAACGGGCCACAAACGGGCCGACTGTAACCATGGGCTGAATTTGGCCCACAAGCAGAAAAGGCCAGTAACGGGCCGTAAGTAACCAAATGCTGGAAATGAGCCCAAGAATAAATGGGCCCTGAGAAGGCCAAAAGATAACATGGGCTGGAAACGGCCCAATGGAATAATGGGCTGTTAATGGGTATAAAGTGATACACAGTTCATTACGGGCCAGTTTCACCATGGGCCGTTAATGGGCCAAGAGTTACAAAGGGCCTCATATGGGCCGAAAGACGTCATGGGCCATACATGGGCCGGAAGTTACAACGGGCTGGAATCATATTGGACGGCCCAGATGACGCTACTGGGCCTAATTCGGATAGGCCGTAGCGGGCCGTTACTTAGCGGGTTGTAAATGGGCTATATGCGAACAGGCCGTTAACAGGCTTTCCGTGGGCCGTCCCGCTACCTTTTGACCAAGTCAAACGGGCTGGCCTTTTCATCGGAATGGGCCTCTGTTGGGCCATGCCATGTGTCGACGTATCATAGGCACCTTCGGTCCAATAAGTGGATGACATCTGTCCCAACGGTGAGCCGACACGTGGTTCCTCTGGCCATTGAGAATTTTACATGTGGAAAATCCCCATTGGTCCGGGCTGTTAACGGGTTATCGGATCCAAACCGGAACCCGATAGCTTAACGGCGTCCCATTACGGTGGATGCCATGTGTCGGTTACCCTTGACAAAAGCAATTCTATGACGCGCGATTTATCGTCATGGAAGTGGACACTTCCATGATGATAATTTTGGTAATGTCATGGAACACTTCTATGACAGCACAGGTATGACTATCTTGATTCTGTCATAAAATCGTCATGGATGTACATGCATGACAGAAAACGTGACCTACTGTGACAAACACGTATCATCACGGAAGTGTATTTTTTTTGTAGTGAAATATGGCGAAGTGCCATGTAGTCGACGTTCACATGACACCACTAAGGGAATCACAACATACATATCATCAAAATATCGAACACATATCAAGTTCACATGATTACTTGCAACATAACTTCTCCCGTGACCTCAAGAACAAAAGTAACTACTCACAAATAATAATCATTCTCAAGATCAGAGGGGTATTAAATAGCATAATGGATCTGAACATATAATCTTCCACCAAATAAACCATATAGTAATCAACTACAAGATGTAATCAACACTACTAGTCACCCACAAGTACCAATCTAAGGTTCCGGTACAAAGATTGAACACAAGAGATGAACTAGGGTTTGAGAGGAGATGGTGCTGTTGAAGATGTTGATGGAGATGGCCCTCCCAAAGATGGGAGAGTTGTTGGTGATGACGATGGCGATGATTTCCCCCTCCGGGAGGGAAGTTCCTCCGGCAGAATCGCTCAGCCAGAGGGCAAAAGTGCTCCTGCCCAAGTTCCTGTTGGGAAACGTTGCATGGAAAACAATTTTTTTTCTACGCACACGCAAGATCTATCAAGGAGATGCATAGCAACAAGAGGGGAGAGTGTGTCTACGTACCCTCATAGACTGTAAGCGGAAGCGTTTGTTAACGCGGTTGATGTAGTCGAACTTCTTCGCGATCCAACCGATCGAGTACCGAACGTACGACACCTCCGTGTTCAGCACATGCTCAGCTCGGTGACGTCCATGCCTTCTTGATCCAACAAGAAGGCGAAGTAGTGGATGAGTTCTGGTAGCATGACGCCATGGTGACGGTGATGGTGAAGTTATCTCAGCAGGGCTTCGCCTAAGCACTACGAAAATATGTCCGAGGGACTAAACTGTGGAGGGAGGCGCCGCACACGGCTAAGCAATTGTCGTGGTTATGTGTGGCGCCCCCTTCCCACATATATATAGGTGGGGGAAGAAGGGAGAGGCCAAGGGGCACCCCAAGTAGGGTCAAATCCTACTTGGGGTCTTCTCCAAGCCGCCCCCCTTCCTTATTTGAGTGCGGGAGGAAGGCAGGGGGAGGTGGCGCCCCCCTTTCCTTTCTCTCACGAGGAGGGAAAGGCAGGAGGGGCCACCCCTCCCCTTTCCTTCCCCTAGGGCTGGTCGGCCTGGGAGAGGGGCGCACCAACCCCCTAGTGGGCTGGTCTATCCCCCCCTTTGGCCCATTAGGCCCATACACTTCCCGGGGGTATCCGGAACCCCTTCCGGTGCCCCGATGACTACCCGGTACACTCCGAAGCTCTTCCGGAGTCTGAATATCATCGTCCTATATATCAATATTTACCTTCGGACCATTCCAGAGCTCCTCGTCATGTCCGGGATCTCATCCGGGACTCCGAACAACATTCGGTCACTAAATCATATAACTCATATAACACTATATCGTCAACGAACGTTAAGCGTGCGGACCCTACGGGTTCGAGAACTATGTAGACATGACCGAGACACCTCTCCGGTCAATAACCAATAGCAGAACCTGTATGCCCATATTGGCTCCTACATATTCTACGAAGATCTTTATCGGTCAAACCTTATGACAACATACGTAATTCCCTTTGTCCATCGGTATGTTACTTGCCCGAGATTCGATCGTCGGAATCTTCATACCTAGTTCAATCTTGTTACCGACAAGTCTCTTTACTCATTCCGTAATACATCATCTCGTAACTAACTCCTTAGTCATTTGCTTGCAAGGCTTATTTTGATGTGTATTACCAAGAGGGCCCAGAGATACCTCTCCCATACTCCGAGTGACAAATCCTAGTCTCGATCTATGCCAACTCAACAAACACCATCGGAGATACCTGTAGAGCATCTTTATGATCACCCAGTTATGTTGTGACGTTTGATAGCACACAAGGTATTCCTCCGGTATCCGGGATTTGCATAATCTCATAGTCGAAGGAATATGTATTTGTCATCAAGAAAGCAATAGCAACAAACTGAACGATCAATATGCTAAGCTAACGGATGGGTCTTGTCCATCACATCATTCTCCTAATGATGTGATCCCGTTATCAAATGACAACACATGTCTATGGTTAGGAAACCTTAACCATCTTTCATCAACGAGCTAGTCTAGTAGAGGCTTACTAGGGACACAGTATTTGTTTATGTATTCACACATGTATTTAAGTTTCCGATCAATACAATTCTAGCATGAATAATAAACCTTTATCATGAATAAGGAAATATAAAATAACAACTTTATTATTGCCTCTATTGCATATTTCCTTCAGTCTCCCACTTGCACTAGACTCAATAATCTAGATTACATTGTAATGAATCTAACACCCATAGAGTCTTGGTGCTGATAATGTTTTGCTCGCCGAAGAGGCTTAGTCAATGGGTCTGCCACATTCAGATCCGTATGTATTTTGCAAATCTCTATGTCTCCATACTTGAACTTTTCACGAACGGAGTTGAAGCGTCTCTTGATGTGTTTGGTTCTCTTGTGAAACCTGGATTCCTTCGCCAAGGCAATTGCTCCAGTGTTGTCACAAATGATTTTCCTTGGACCCGATGCACTGGGTATTACACCCAGATCGGATATGAACTCCTTCATCCAGACTCCTTCATGTGCTGCTTCCGAAGCAGCTATGTACTCCGCTTCACACGTAGATCCCGCTACGACGCTCTGCTTGGAACTGCACCAACTGACAGCTCCACCATTCAATATAAGTACGTATCCGGTTTGTGAATTAGAGTCATCCGGATCAGTGTCGAAACTAGCATCAACATAACCATTTACGACGAGCTCTTCGTCACCACCATAAATGAGAAACCATTTACGACGTAACCATTTACAACGAGCTCTTCGTCATCTTCAGGATGTTCTTGACCGCTGTCCAGTGATCCACTCCTAGAATACTTTGGTACCACCCTGCCAGACTTATGGCAAGGCACACATCAGGTCTGGTACACAGCATAGCATACATGATAGAACCTATGGCTGAGGCATAGGGAATGACTTTCATTTTCTCTTTATCTTCTACAGTGGTCGGGCTTTGAGTCTGACTCAACTTCACACCTTGTAACACAGGCAAGAACCCTTTCTTTAACTGATCCATTTTGAACTTCTTCAAAACTTTGTCAAGGTATGTGCTTTGTGAAAGTCCTATTAAGCGTCTCGAACTATCCCTATAGATCTTGATGCCCAATATATAAGCAGCTTCACCGAGGTCTTTCGTTGAAAAATTCTTATTCAAGTATCCTTTTATGTTATCTAGAAATTCTATATCATTTCCAATCAATAATATGCCATCCACATATAATATCAGAAATGCTATAGAGCTCCCACTCACTTTCTTGTAAATACAGGCTTCACCGTAAGTCTGTATAAAACCATATGCTTTGATCACCTCATCGAAGCATATATTCCAACTCCGAGATGCTTGCACCAGTCCATAGATGGATCGCTGGAGCTTGCACACTTTGTTAGCACCTTTAGGATCAACAAAACCTTCTGGTTTGCATCATATACAACTCTTCTTGAAGAAATCCATTAAGGAATGCAGTTTTGATGTCCATTTGCCAGATTTCATAATCATAAAATGCGGCAATTGCTAACATGATTCGGACAGACTTAAGCATCACTATGGGTGAGGAAGTCTCATCGTAGTCAACCCCTTGAACTTGTCAAAAACCTTTCGCAACAAGTCGAGCTTTGTAGACAGTAACATTACCATCATCGTCAGTCTTCTTCTTGAAGATCCATTTATTTTCTATGGCTTGCCGATCATCGGGCAAGTCCACCAAAGTCCACACTTTGTTCTCATACATGGATCCTATCTCAGATTTCATGGCCTCAAGCCATCTATCGGAATCTGGGCTCATCATAGCTTCTTCATAGTTCTTAGGTTTGCCTTGGTCTAATAACATGACTTCCAGGACAAGATTACCGTACCACTCTGGTCCGGATCGTGCTCTGGTTGACCTACGACGTTCAGTAGCAACTTGATCTGAAGTTTCATGATCATTATCATTTCCTTCCTCTCTAGTTGGTGTAGGCATCATGGGAACGGTTTTCTCTGATGTGCTACTTTCCAATTGGAGAGAAGGTACAATTACCTCATCAAGTTCTAATTTCCTCCCACTCACTTCTTTCGAGAGAAACTCCTTCTCTAGAAAGGATCCATTCTTGGCAACAAAGATCTTGCCTTCGGATCTATGGTAGAAGGTGTACCCAATTGTTTCCTTAGGGTATCCTATGAAGACGCACTTCTCCGATTTGGGTTCGAGCTTATCAACGCAAACGGGGGCCCACAGCCCCCACAAGACACCAGGGCATGCCCTAGGGGCCAGACGCGCCCTGGTGGGTTGTGCCCTCCTCGGATGTCGGTTGGAGCACTACTTCGGGCGCAAGGAAGCTTATATCCGAAAAAAAATCATGTTAAAATCTCAGCGCAATCAGAGTTACAGATCTCAGGGAATATAAGAAACGGTTTTCGGCCAGATCTGGAGAGCGCGAAATAGAAGAGAACAGAGAGGGAGATCCAATCTCGGAGGGGCTCCTGCCCCTCCGCCACCATGGAGGCCATGGACCAGAGGGGGAACTCTCCTCCCATCTAGGGGGGAGGCCAAGGAAGAAGAAGAAGGAGGGGGGCTCTCTCCCCCTCTCTCCCGGTGGCGCCGGAGTGCCGCCGGGGCAAGGATCGTGACGACGATCTACATCAACAATCTTTCTACCATCAACACCAACTTTCTTCCCCTCTATGCAGCGGTGTAGAACCCCTTCTCCCCGCTGTAATCTCTACTTAAACATGGTGCTCAACTCCATATATTATTTCCCAATGATTTATGGTTATCCTATGATGTTTGAGTAGATCCGTTTTGTCCTGTAGGTTAATCAGATCTTGGTTGGTATGATTGTATATTTTATTTATGCTACTATCCTATGGTGCCCTCTGTCTCGCGCAAATGTGAGGGATCCCGCTGTAGGGTGTTGCAATATGTTCATGATTCGCTTATGGTGGGTTGCGAGAGTGACAGAAGCTTAAACCCGAGTAAGTGGGTTGTTGCGTATGGGATAAAGAGGACTTGATACTTAATGCTATGGTTGGGTTTCACGACCTTAATGATCTTAAGTAGTTGCGGATGCTTGCTAGAGTTCCAATCATAAGTGCATATGATCCAAGTAGAGAAAGTATGTTAGCTCATGCCTCTCCATCATATAAAATTACAAGAATGATTACCAGTACTTGTTATCGATTGCCTAGGGACAAATGACTTTCTTCTTGACAAAAGCTATCTACTTTTATTACCTTGCAATTTATTTGTAGTTTTATTCTCACAAAGTACTCATAGTTTTATTCTTGGAAAATAGTTTCATACTTGTTTTAGGTAAAGCAAACGTCAAGTGTGCGTAGAGTTGTATCGGTGGTCGATAGAACTCGAGGGAATATTTGTTCTACCTTTAGCTCCTCGTTGGGTTCGACACTCTTATTTATCGAAGAAGGCTACAAATGATCCCCTATACTTGTGGGTTATCAATACCTTTTTCTGGCGCCGTTGCCGGGGAGCAATAGCGTGGGGTGAATATTCTCGTGTGTGCTTGTTTGCTTTATCACTAAGTAGTTTTTATTTCCTGTTCTAAGTTGTTCTCTATCTTTAGTTATGGATATGGAACATGAAACACCAAAAAAATTAGTTGTACTTGCTACTCATGGAGATGGGGAACCTCCTAAAACCCTCAATTCTCATTATGTGAAAAATATTATGCACTACTTCGATAATCCTGAGAAAACCCCATTCAACTTGATAATGGGAGACACGTTGGATCAACGTGAATACTTTAGGGATTATCGCTTGACACAAAAAGGGAAACTCTTATGGGATCAAATTCATATGTTGAAATGGTATGCTTGGAATCTATGCTCTAGATATGATTATACTTGTTGCTCTAGGATGAATGCTACACACCTTCCGTTTTCATGCAAATTTAACGATAATGAAACCTTAGCTTCTTATGCTAATGGTATATTTGATTACTATGATGTGGAACGAATAGAAGAATTTGTTGCTTTTAAGGGTGCTTATGAAATTGAATCTTTGTTTGAAAAGTATGAAGATTTTGATGATTCAGTTTATAGACCTAAAAATTTTGCTATCCTTAAATATTGCTATGATAATTATAAATACAATTCCGATATTGATGTATTTATTGAGAAAGTCTCTGCTGTCCAAGAAGAGACTAATATTTTGCAGGAGTCAATGGAAGAAGGAATTGATGAAACTGCGAGCTCATTGGATGAAAAAGATGATGAGGAGAGCGAAGAACAAAAGGAGGAAGAGTGGATTAGCTACCCGTGCCCACCTTCTAATGAGAGTAACCCTCCAACTCATACATTGTTTAATTTCCTTTCGTGCTTACCGAAGGATGAATGCTATGATAATTGCTATGATCCCTTGGATTCTTTTGAAATATCCCTTTTTGATGAACTTGATGCTTGCTATGCTTGTGGCCAAGATGCCAATATGAATTATGCTTATGGAGATGAACTTTCTATAGTTCCTTATGCTAAGAATGAAATTATTTCTATTGCACCCACACATGATAGTCCTATTAACTTTTTGAATTCTCCAAACTACACTATATCGGAGAAGTTTGCTCTTATTAAGGATTACATTGATGGGTTGCCTTTTACCGTTGCACGTGATGATTTTGATGATTATAATATGCATGTGCTTGCTGCTCCTACTTGCAATTATTATGAGAGAGGAACTACATCTCCACCTCTCTATGTTTCCAACACGATAAAATTGCAAGAAACTGATTATGCTATGAATTGGCCTTTATGTGATGTGCATGAATTGTTATTATATGACATGCCGATGCATAGGAAGAAAGTTAGACTTTGTTATTGCATGATATATGTTGCTTTGTGCTCACTACTAAATGCCAAATCATTGTTAATTAAAATTGGCTTTGATATACCTTGGGATCCGGGTGGATTCATTACTTGAGCACTTTATGCCTAGCTTAATGGCTTTAAAGAAATCGCTGCCAGGGAGACAACCCAGAAGTTTTAGATAGTCATTTATTTCTGTTGAGTGCTTTTATGAAGTTTAAAAACAAAAAAAAATATAGAGGGGAACTTAAAACTTCACTAAAAGAGAAGCGATTGAAAGGTGATGCATTGGAGAAGTGAGGGTCGACCTTGAACACTTGTGTTCATGCTCATGGAAACAATGTAAATTTTTCATGAAGATCCTCACAAAAATAATTATCCCCTTGTACAAATCCATTGTATTATAAAAATAATGTGCCAAGATTTGCCTTTAGGATGATTAGATTGCTTGTTGGTATGTGCGGTGCAAAAACAGAAACATTGGCTGTAGTGCGCGATTTTACATTTTTTACTGGAACATCAAAAGTTTCTGAAACTTTTAGCACAGTCTTGATATACAATTTTTTTTATTTTTTTCCTAATTTTTCAGAATTTTTGGAGTACCAGAAGTATGGTTGGTGTTCAGATTGCTACAGACTGTCCTGTTTAAGACAGATTCTGTTTTTGATGCATTGTTTTGCTTGTTTTGATGAAACTATCGATTTTTATTGGTGGTATAAGCCATGGAAAAGTTATACTACAGTAGCTACAATGCAAAAAAAATATGAATTGGTTTGCAACAGTACTTAGAGTAGTGATTTGCATTATTATACTAACGGATCTTACCGAGGTTTCTGTTGAGTTTTGTGTGGTTGAAGTGATCAAAGATCGAGGAGGTCCCGATATGAGAAGAAGGAGGAGAGGCAAGAGCTCAATCTTGGGGATGACCAAGGCACCCCAAGTAAATATTCAAGGGGACTCATGCATCTAAGCTTGGGGATGCCCCGGAAGGCATCCCATCTTTCTTCAACAAGTATCGGTATGTTTTCATCTTCGTTTCGTTCATGTGATATGTGTGAATCTTGGAGCGTCTTTTGTGTTTAGTTTTTATTTTTCTTTTATGCACCATGCTGGTATGATATAGTCCATGGTCAATTTATAGAATGCTCATTGCACTTCACTTATATCTTTTGAGTGTGGCTTTATAGAATGCTTCATGTGCTTCACTTATATCATTTGAAGTTTGGATTGCCTGTTTCTCTTCACATAGAAAACCATTATTTGGAGAATGCTCTTTTGCTTCACTTATACTTATTAGAGCATGGTCTTTTGTAGAAAGAATTAAACTCTCTTGCTTCACTTATACCTATTTAGAGAGTCAACAGGAATTGGTCAATTTCATGGTTAGTCATAACATCCTACATAAAACTTATGGATCACTGAATATGATATGTTTGATTCCTTGCAATAATTTTGCGATATAGATATGGTAATATGTGGGAGGTACTAGTAAATGGTTGTGGTTAGTAAGAATATTGGTGTTAAGGTTTGTGATTCCCGAAGCATGCACGTATAGTCTCTCGTTATGCTATGAAGTTGGAGCATGATTTATTATTGATTGCCTTCCTTATGAGTGGCGGTCGGGGACGAGCGATAGTCTTTTACTATCAATCTATCCCCCTAGGGGCATGCGTAGTAGTACTTTGCTTCGAGGGCTAATAAACTTTTGTAATAAGTATATGAGTTCTTTATGACTAATGTGATTCCATGGATTATACGCACTCTTACCTTTTCGCAATCCGCTAGCCTCTACGGTACCATGCATTGCCCTTTCTCACCTCGAGATGTGGTGCAAACTTCGCAGGTGCATCCAAACCCCGTGATATGATATGCTCTATCACACATAAGCCTTATTATATCTTCCTCAAAACAGCCACCATACCTACGTATTATGGCATTTCCATAGCCATTCTGAGATATATTGCCATGCAACTTCCACCGCTTCCTTTTTGATGATTTGAGCATTCATTGTCATATTGCTTTGCATGATCATATAGCTGACATAGCAATTGTGGCTCAGCCACCGTTCGTCATTTTTCATACATGTTACGCTAGATCATTGCACATCCTGGTACACTGCCAGAGGCATTCATATAGAGTCATACTTTGTTATAGGTATCGAGTTGTAATTTTTATTTCTTTTGAGTTATAAGTAAATAGAAGTGTGATGATCATCATTATTCATTTTTAGAGCATTGCCCTAGTGAGGAAAGGATGATGGAGACTATGATTCCCCCATAAGTCAGGATGAGACTCCGGACAATGAGAGAAAAGAAAAAGAAGAAAAAGAAAAAAAGAAAAAAAGAAGAAAAAACAAAGAGAGAAGGGGCATGCTAGTTCCACACTTGTGCTTCAAAGTAGCACCATGCTTTTCATATAGAGAGTCTCCTATGTTGTCACTTTCATATACTAGTGGGAATTTTTCATTATAGAACTTGGCTTGTATATTCCGATGATGGGCTTCCTCAAATGCCCGAGGTCTTCATGAGCAAGGAAGTTGGATGCACACCCACTTAGTTTTCATATTGAGCTTTCATACACTTATAGCTCTTAGTGCATCCGTTGCATGGCAATCCCTACTCCTCGCATTGATATCAATTGATGGGCATCTCCATAGCCCGTTGGTTAGCCGCGTCGATGTGAGACTTTCTTACTTTTTTGTCTTCTCAATATTTACCCCTATCATCATACTCTATTCCACCTATAGTGCTATATCCATGGCTTGCGCTCATGTATTGCATGAGGGTTGAAAAAGCTGAAGCGCGTTAAAAAGTATGAACCAATTGCTCGGCTTGTCATCGGGGTTGTGCATGATAAATACTTTGTGTCGAGAAGACAAAGCATTACAAGACTATATGATTTTGTAGGGATAGCTTTCTTTAGTGTTGATATTTTTAAAGACATGATTATTTGTTGGGATGCCTGAGTATTGATGTCTTTATGTCAAATTATAGACTATTGCTTTGAATCACTCGTGTCTTAATATTCATGCCATGACTAGACATATGATCAAGTTTATGCTAGGTAGCATTCCACATCAAAAATTATCTTTTTATCATTAACCTACTCGAGGAGGAGCAGGAATTAAGCTTGGGGATGCTGTTACGTCTCCGTCGTATCTATAATTTTTCATTGTTTCATGCCAATATTATACAACTTTCACATATTTTTGGCAACATTTTATATGATTTATTGGACTAACCTATTGATCCAGTGCCCAGTGCCAGTTCCTGTTTTTTGCATGTTTTTTGTTTCGTAGAAAATCCATATCAAACGAAGTACAAACACGATAAAAATTTACGGAGAATTATTTTTGAATATATGTGATTTTTGGGACTTGGAATCAACGCAAACGGGGGCCAACAGCCCCCACAAGACTACAGGGCGCGCCCTGGTGGGTTGTGCCCTCCTCGGATGTTGGTTGGAGCTCTACTTCGGGCGCAAGGAAGCTTATATCCCGAAAAATCGTGTTAAAATCTTAGCGTAATCGGAGTTACGGATCTCCGGGAGTATAAGAAACGGTTTTCGGCCAGATCTGGGGAGCGCAAAATAGAAGAGAACAGAGAGGGAGATCCAGTCTCGGAGGGGCTCCTGCCCCTCTGCTGCCATGGAGGCCATGGACCAGAGGGGGAACTCTCCTCCCATCTAGGGGGAGACTAAGGAAGAAGAAGAAGGAGGGGGGCTCTCTCCCCCTCTCTCCTGGTGGCACCGGAGTGCCGCCGGGGCAAGGATCATGACGGCAATCTACATCAACAATCTTGCTACCGTCAACGCCAACTTTCTCCCCCTCTATGCAGCGGTGTAGCACCCCTTATCCCCACTGTAATCTCTACTTAAACATGGTGCTCAACTCCATATGTTATTTCCCAATGATTTATGGTTATCCTACGATGTTTGAGTAGATCTGTTTTGTCCTGTGGGTTAATCATGATCTTGGTTGGTATGGTTGTATATTTTATTTATGGTGCTGTCCTACGGTGCCCTCTGTATCATGCAAACATGAGGGATCCCCTCTGTAGGGTTTTGCAATATGTTCATGATTCGCTTATAGTGGGTTGCGAGAGTGACAGAAGCTTAAACCCGAGTAAGTGGGTTGTTCCGTATGGGATAAAGAGGACTTGATACTTAGTGCTATGGTTGGGTTTCATGACCTTAATGATCTTAAGTAGTTGTGGATGCTTGCTAGAGTTCCAATCATAAGTGCATATGATCCAAGTAGAGAAAGTATGTTAGCTTATGCCTCTCCCTCATATAAAATTACAAGAATGATTACTGGTACTTGTTATCGATTGCCTAGGGACAAATGACTTTCTTGTTGACAAAAGCTATCTACTTTTATTACCTTGCAATTTATTCGTAGTTTTATTCTCGCAAAGTACTCATAGTTTTATTCTTGCAAAATAGTTTCATACTTGTTTTAGGTAAAGCAAACGTCAAGTGTGCGTAGAGTTGTATCGGTGGTCGATAGAACTTGAGGGAATATTTGTTCTACCTTTAGCTCCTCGTTGGGTTTGACACTCTTATTTATCGAAGAAGGCTACAAATGATCCCCTATACTTGTGGGTTATCACATACCTCCTCTTTTTTATTATTCTGGAGTGTTCCGGAAGGTCTCTTTTATGTGTTCCTCCGGTGTCATGGTTTGAATAATATTGCTTTCAACATTAATAGGCGTACCTGAGATATAGTGTTTAATTCTTTGACCATTGACCACCTTTGGGTTAGTACCTTCGGCATTATTAATCTTGATGGCTCCAGAGCGATAAACCTCCTCGATAATATATGGTCCTTCCCATTTAGAGAGGAGTTTTTCTACAAAGAATCTGAAATGAGAGTTGTACAAAAGAACATATTCTCCAACTTTGAATTCCCGCTTTTGGATTCTTTTGTCATGCCATCTTTTAACTTTTTCTTTAAATAACTTGGCATTTTCATAAGCTTGGGTTCTCCATTCATCTAATGAGCTAATATCAAATAACCTCTTTTCCCCGGATGTTTGAAATCATAGTTTAGTTCTTTAATTACCCAATATGCTTAATGTTCTAACTCTAGAGGCAAATGACAAGCTTCTCCATAAACCATTTTATAAGGAGACAAACCCATAGGATTTTTATATGCTGTTCTGCAGGCCCAAAGTGCATCATCCAATTTCTTAGACCAATTCTTTCGGGACCTATTAACAATTTTTTGTAATATTAGTTTTATTTCTCTATTGCTAAGTTTGACTTGACCACTAGATTGAGGATGATAGGGTGATGCAATTCTATGGTTGACATCATATTTAGCAAGCATTTTACGGAAAGCACCATGAATAAAGTTTGAACCACCATCAGCCATTAAATGTCTAGGGACTCCAAACCTCGGGAAAATAACTTGTTTAAGCATTTTAATGGAAGTGTTATGATCAACACTACTAGTTGGAATAGCTTCTACCGACTTAGTAATGTAATCAACAGCAACCAAAATATGTGTATACCCATTAGAGGAAGGAAAAGGTCCCATATAATCTAAACCCCAAACATCAAATGGTTCAACAGCAAGTGAATAATTCATAGGCATTTCTTGACGCTTACTGATATTACCAATTCTTTGACATTCATCACAAGATAAAACAAACTTACGGGCATCCTTGAAGAGAGTAGGCCAATAAAAACCAGATTGCAATACCTTCTGAGCAGTTCTATCTCCCGCGTGATGCCCTCCATAAGCTTCGGAGTGACATTTCCGTAGGATTTGTTCCTGTTAATGCTCAGGTACACAACATCTAATAATACCATCTACTCCTTCGTTATAAAGATATGGGTCATCCCAAAAGTAATGTCTTAAATCATAGAAGAATTTTTTCGTTTGTTGGTATGTGAAACTAGGTGGTATGTATTTAGCAACAGTATAATTAGCATAGTCAGCATACCAAGGAGTATTATGAGAAACAATTATTGCAGCTAGTTGTTCATCAGGAAAGCTATCATCAATAGGTAGTGGGTCATCAAGGATATTCTCTAACCTAGATAAGTTATCAGCTACGGGGTTCTCAGCTCCTTTTCTATCAGTAATATGTAAATCAAATTCTTGTAGGAAGAGAACCCACCTAATGAGTCTAGGTTTAGCATCTTTCTTTTCCATAAGATATTTAATAGCAGCATGATCGGTGTGAACAATAACTTTAGAATCCACAATGTAAGATTTGAATTTATCACAAGCAAACACAACTGCTAAAATTTCTTTTTCAGTAGTAGCATAATTTCTTTGGGCACTGTCTAGAGTTTTGCTAGCATAATGAATAACATTTTATTTCTTATCAACTCTTTGTCCTAGAACAACATCAACAGCATAATCACTAGCATCACACATAATTTCGAAAGGCACGTTTCAATCAGGTGGTTGAACAATAGGTGCAGAAGTTAAGGCTTTCTTAAGTGTTTCAAAGGCTTCTACACAATCATCATAAAAAACAAATGAAACATCCTTTTGTAAAAGATTTGTAAGAGGCCTAGAAATTTTAGAGAAGTCTTTACTAAACCTCCTATAGAAACCAGCATGACCAAGGAAACTAAGAATACCTTTAATATTGTCACAACCTGATTTTTGGCCCTTTCTTTTTCTTTTGATTTTCTGAGGATTTTGCTTTGAATTTCTTTTTCCGTGGCTATGTGGTCTGGAAACTGGAGGAGATGACCTCTTCTTCCTTTCCAGAGTGTCTTGTCATCCTCCTATCCATCCCAAGACCTTGCCATTTTAATCTTGGCCCAACCCCAATATTCTTTTTCTAGGGAATATTCCTTTTTCTATTAAAGGAATAACCCTGATTGATTGAGGTTGTGAAGCAACCTATATTTCTGTCACTCCCAAAATTCCCAAATAATTCTCATAAATTGTTTGGGTCATATCCTCCACAGATATGTCAAAATTCTTCCTTGCATCATCAAAGATAATTCACAAGTATTCCTTTTCTCATTCTGCCCTAAGTGGCTTTTTGAGAAGGAAGTGTCATTTATCTTTGTTTGATTGACCCCAAACTTTTGGGACACCTTTTCCTGTCCATATCATGGCCACATGACAAAATTCAACTCAATTTAACTTGTGCACCTTCCTCAGCAAATTTCCAAAGTTCATGTCTGAGGGAAGCCTTTGTGAAGGAAGTACTAACTAGGGTAATCCAAATGAGTTGAAATTTTGCAAGGTCCTTCATATGATAAAATAATCACTCTCCTCAAGATTTGGGCTCATGTCATCACACTATGTGAGCACACCATCAATTCTTGATTTCTGGTCAAATTTTCAGGTTGTGAAGCAACTATATTTTATAGTGCTTCATTTTTTCTGAAAATTTACCAGGACATGCTCCTACCCGTATAAACCCTCTCCACAAAATTTGGGATCATTTTATCAAGCCATTTGCCCTCTACATTTTTCCTAAGATTCTGTCCAAAGAGGTGCTTTAGGAAGGAAGTATCATTTTGGATTGGCCAAATGGCATGAAATTTTTATGGCATCCTCTCATAACCAAATCATCATTCCATGCCCATTTTTAGCTCAATCCATAAGTCCTAGTGAGTGCTACTTCATGTTTTTGCTTCTGGACCAGATTATGCAGTTGCAAAGCAAGTGTATTAATTAGTGGTCGATATCCCTCCAGACTTCACACTATGCTTGTTCCTTCTACCCTAAGCATCCTAGACATCATATCTTGTTCTTATCTCATCTCATTTCACCGCACCACTTGCTCCAAGTTTGCTGCAGCAAACTTGTGATGCTTGTTTCTTTCTACTCTCTGTGCCTGTGATCGTTTCATCGCTTCAGCGCTGCTCTGGCTTGGAGGTACTTCACACCAGACACATTTTGGCAGACCGTGTGGCACTGTAAGCACTAGTGCACGCGGTGATCACGAGTCTGGCACGCCAAATACGCGCTCTGGCGCCTCGGCATCTTCCTCCCCGTGAGTGCACTCAAACCCTCGTCCCCTAGCCATGTCTAGTAGTTTCCTCGTGCCGTTGCCATTGCTCTGGAGCTCTTGCCCCCTCCATTTGCTTCCCTGGCGAGATGTCCCCGTCGAGAACAGAGCACGCCCATGGGAGGACTGTGGCCGCTTCAGCTCTGTTCGTCCCTGGCGTCTTCCTCCCCGTGCCCCTTGGCCTCCTCTCCCCCGTGAGCTCCCCCCTGTACCCTCTCATCGCTTACCACCAAGCGAGCTCACGTGCCCACATGTCCGCGGCTCCGGCCACGCATCCGCGGCGGCAGCCAGCTCGGCACCACGTCGCCCTGCCTATTGAAGGCAGCCCCGAGCCCTCTCGACCTCGCCATTGGCCTCCCCTCACTCCTAGCTCCTTCCCCATCTACTCCAGTGAGCCGGAGAGCCCCTCCTCGCCGCTCCCCATCACCACAGCCGCCGCCCCTGCTTCCTTTCATTCCGGCGACCCTGAGCGCTTCGCTCCATTCCTCCAACACAAGAGACCTCCACTACCACCCCGGAGCCTCTCCAGCTCCATTCCACCTTCTCTGGTGGCCCGTAGAGCCAAGTTCTCCGGTGACCGAAGCTCTTCTCCGCCGTGAGCACGGTTGCGTCCGTTCCGAAGCTCCACGGCGGCGAAGACTGCCATCCACCGATGCGTCTTCCCCTCCTGAGCAGATCGGTAGGTCACACGCCCCGGATGGTGGCCGGAGTCGCCGGCAGTCGCCGTCGGGCTGGGCGCCTCCGTCGGCCAGGAGCACACAGGCGCGAGAGGTAGAAGACGGTCAGGCCAGGCAGGCCCCAACTGCGCGCGACCCCACCTGTCTGTGACAGCGCCCGGGTCCAGTCAGCGTAAGTGGCCACGTATTCCCGTGAATACGTTTTCTTGTTCAGAAAGCGTACTTCCATTGAACTACGGCTGAAAATACGTTTTCATTTTTAGAAAATGTATTCCTTCAGAAGGCGCTTCCAGTTTTCTCAGTTAGGGGCTTGTTTGCAGAAAACTTTTCTCAGATAGGTCCCTGGTAGAAAAACTATCACAACTTTTTGCTCTTAACTCCAAATGAGTTGATTCCAAAGCCCACTTCTTCGTCTCGTCGAGCCCGTCATGTTGATACCATTTTCATAATGTTTTAACATTGTGAAAATGACCATATTGCCCTTACCCGTAAACAGCCCCCTCCGGGAGAGAACTGTTTCCGGCGAATCTTTCCGCGATCCTTCTGCACTTCTTCCCGGTGACCTCTTCTTTACCAGGCAATCCACGACAGCCACTTGCATGATAGCCTTGCAAGAGTAATGGTTTTCAACTTGAATCTTTAATTTGTTTGTGCATGTTATTATTCCGTGAATGATTTATTCATGCTCGTGTTTGCATGCTTATGCTTGTGCTATGATTGTTTGCATCTAGTTGAGTAGATGTTTACTTGCTTATGTTCTTGTTATACTTCAGTCAAGTAATTATTTTGATGCTAATGATCATGCTATGCTCATATGTGACATTGTTATATTATTTTGTTTATGTCCATCATCATGTCATGCTCATCGGTATAAATGCTTTACTACTGTCGATATGTTGAATGATCATGCTTTCCCATCCATATTCATGTTGTTATTATGGTCAGTTCATCATGTTATATTGTATGACTCAGCATAATTTGCATTCAAGTTTAACCGGACTTTAATCAAACTTGAACACATGTTGGCTGAGTCATAGTGCCATCGAGACGAGCTGACTAGTGCAGCCACATTTGCCTTTATGGGAAGGCCCTAATGCGGTCTATTGTCATGCCTCTCGCTGGTGCCTCCAACTACGGAAGGTTATGCACGCGCGCTGCCCTGGCCCGGTAGGCGGTGATAGCCTTGTGTGCCCATTGTTGTTGTACCCGGGTTGTCCCCGTTTGGGACTATTTTGTTTGCCACGATGGTGGCCGTTGGATGTCACGAGGTGACATCGGGGCCACCCATGACTTAGCCCAAAGGGGAGTTTGTCGGAGTGGCCGGGAGAGTGTCATGGCAATAGATCGGTTTTGTCGGAACGCCGTTGGTCCACCCGAATGGGAGTGCGAGGCCATGGGTTCTGTGGTGTGGGTACAGTGTGCTAACCTCTGCAGAGTGTGTTTAATCTATTGATAGCCATGCCCGCGGATAAGGGCCCAGTTCGTAGTAGGTCACACTATGAGTCAACAGTAATAATAATAATTTGACTTATTAACAACCCTGGTTCGGTGAAGAAAGAAGTTGGTTGATCTTTATGTGGTCACAGGAGGATCACGATGGTATTCTTCATATTGATAAGGCGATTTTGTGAAGATCCCAATGGTATTCTTGATAATGATTGAAGTGATCCCGTGACCACGATGGTAAGTAAGAGTGGCATATATTTGGTGGTTACAAGGTAACCCCGAACAGAGTAAGTGGTATTTGTAAGCATGTTGCATGCTAGTATCATTATTGTTCCTGTCTCGAATAATATATTCATGCCATGTTGTTCTTGTCCTAGCTGTATCGTGTTCATCTTGTACATGCCATGTTGTTCTGGTAGTATCATGCTCATCATTGCTAAGTAACCTGTAATTGCCATATTATTGTTTGTCTTGATTGCTTTGGTTGCTGTGAGCTTGCAAGTACATTCAATGTACTGACCTAGCGTGTCATGCCAGTTTGCAGGTCATGCCTTGTCTGCTTGCTTGTTTGCCGTGGATCCCTTGTTGGCGAGCTAGGATAAGTGTTCTAGCCAGAGTCCCTGCGGAGTGCAGTTCACCACCTTCGTTGTTGTTCCGCTGCTAGAGTTATTCCGCTACTTCGAGTTGTTCGACTGCTAGCATAGAGCAACCTAAGCAGGCGCAGTGTCACCTTGCCGATGTAATTCCCTGTTATGTTGGAACCCTTGTATCCATATAGATTGTAATAAAGAGCTGATTTGTTCTATGCTAAGTAGTGCCGTATTCCAGAAGACTTCTCCTCGATCTCTGGGCTGGAATACGGGGCGTTCCGGTTTCTCTGAGCGGGGGTGCCACAAGGCTTGGTATCAGAGCAGGTCAGGCTGTAGGACGCCCTAGCCCGCGCGAACATTAGAAAGCGGTAGTATAGAGTCTGGTCAGTTTGTTGCATTTGTTTGCTGCATAGCATGCATATAGACTTATTATCTGGTCGCTAACGATCTTGTGAGTGTAGGTGGCATCAGTTTCGATTCACTACCTGCACCCTTCCAACTTTGCATACCTGCTTTTCGGTGTTCAGCGACATCTCTGTCCCAGCGGAGTGATGCCGAGGTACTGAGTGTGCCAAACACCATTGCAGGATTTATGCTTAGGTATCGTGTCGATATCTTTCCGTTAGCTACCCCTTCATTTCGGTGATAGACATGCTTCTATCCCGAATCATGTATTCTGACTTGCCTCACTGACAACCCTTACTGATCTTTGCTATCAGAGGAGGGCAATGCCAGCAAGCTCAGGGTTCCACCTCTATCCTACCCTGTCACCCCATTCTTTGGACGAGTGCGGTTTTCGTCCGTCCGCTTGATGATGATGTGGTCGTGACATCCGTGTTCCGCGACATAATCACCAAGTCCGTCCTCACCTCAGTGTCCATCCAGCTGCAACCGGTGTTAAGCCAACGCTTGGTGTAACCTTGTTTACACCAACTCTTTCCACACTTGGATTCACTTTCGTGCACACCACCACAGCATATTAGATCGTAATACCGGAGTTTCCGCGAGATTTGTGTGCTTAGGTATGCATGCATCATGTTATTGTTGTGATTAGCAGTAATATGTGGTGTTGCTTGAATATGATATTATTTGTATGCCTTGTGTGTTGTTGTTTTTGTCGTTTCTTTTGCGTTCTTTCTTTGGGCCCTTGGTGTTGCATTAATTCCCCTTATTAAAGTTGCTCATCAACCGACATCGGACCCGAAGGATCAGCAAAGAGTTCAAGTATTTGGAAACCCAGCCAAACAATATAGAATTCTCAGCTGACTACAGCGAAATTGGGATTATCTCGTCTGAATGCAAATGATATCCTGGATTGATTATCAGCATCAAGTTTGCATTGGTTTGCACTCCTCACAACAGTACTGATAATCAAGTCCACCCCAGTGTGCACTTTTCATAGCAGTAATGACCAAATTAGCAAGAAGATAAATGGTGTGCAAAATCAACAGTATATTATCAGTCAAAGGTATGATTCATATGCGAGGTTTGATTCTTCTATGAGGATGATTTTGAAATATGCTATACCTGGAAGAAAGCGAGAATGTGCCATGTATTCAATATTCAGAAAGGAGGATAGTCCAGCAAACCCCGTTTCATACAAGTAATCAACAACAAGAATATTAAGATGATATATATGTGGCATTCAGTCCGCATATCACAAGGAGAAGCTTCTGGTGTAAGCAACCCAGTCTTCCCTCGCAAGCTACCACACAAGCTTCCAATGCAAGATTCCTCTATCTTCCCCAGTACAATACATGGATGACTTCCCGCACAAGACACCCTTTCTTCTCCAGTAAGCAACCGCAAAAGCTTCAGGCATAAGGTACCGAGTCATTCCCCAGCAAGTCTTTAAGGGGGGAAGCTTCTGAGGTACGGTACCCAGTCTTTTTCAGCAAGCTGCTTAATGAAAGCTTTGAGCATAAGCCATCCAGTCATCCTCAGCAAGATACTCTTGATGGTTTCCAACACCAGCTGTTCAATCTTCCTTAGTATGGCACTGGTACAAGATAGTACATTGTGAATTGATAGCAGATGGCAGTGCAAGAATCAGATCCGCAATAGTTGGTCAGAAGCAAGAATCAGTCAGAACACAAGTCTGCCTCGGGAATCAAATTCTCATATATATATATATATATATATATATATATATATATATATATATATATATATTGTGAGCATGCTGCCAAGTTCTTGTAGGTCACTGGTACGATGATGAAGTCAAGGTAAGAATCCAAAAATCTCACAAGTCATGCAAGAGAAAGAAAGTCAGTTATACACCTCAGTTGGTGATGCAAGAACCGACAAGTTTTGGAGAAAATCAACAAAGGGTAGCTTGTCATGAACAAAATTCTTCCACCAGACCCCCGTCAGTCAAGTCTGCGGATACTATCACATAAGGTCGTACCCCCTTTATGCTGGCCACGACAGGAGACAGTCAAATATTTGGTACGTATCTAATACTCAAGACAGTGGAGCCAGTCAAGATGATTCAGAAACTCCTGCGAGAAATTAGTATCAGTCAGAAGAACAGTTATGATTCACAGCACTGTTTTGAACCCGGAGGAAATGCATCTATTTGAGCAACCCAATGCAAGGGGTAAGATATTTGGTGTCAACCAAGAAAGTTGTTCACAACTTCATGGAATATTGTCGGTGCTGGATGACACACCCATCGGAAATCACTCTCGGACTGGTCAGATAGGCATATGTTTCAGTCATGGTAATCTATCACACTCAGCTAAGTCGGCAGAGATGAAAACAATTGCAGCCAGTATAAGCATGAACATGTGAGGTAAGATCTATCAGAATGTGGATACAGTGAAGCAAACCACCCCATTGCCAGGCAGTCTCGTCATATGAAACTCAGTGGGAACATAACATAAGGGAAAAATGGATACCCGAGTTGGAAACGGTTTCCTGAAGTCAGATATACTTGTTCCCTAAGCAACCAAATCTCGAGGACGAGATTTCTTTAAGGGGGGAAGGTTTGTCACACCCTGATTTTTGGCCCTTTCTTTTTCTTTTGATTTTCTGAGGATTTTGCTTTGAATTTCTTTTTCTGTGGCTATGTGGTCTGGAAACTGGAGGAGATGACCTCTTCTTCCTTTCTAGAGTGGCTTGTCATCCTCCTATCCATCCCAAGACCTTGCCATTTTCATCTTGGCCCAACCCCAATATTCTTTTTCTAGGGAATATTACTTTTTCTATTAAAGGAATAACCCTAATTGATTTAGGTTGTGAAGCAACCTATATTTCTGTCACTCCCAAAATTCCCAAATAATTCTCATAAATTGTTTGAGTCATATCCTCCACAGATATGTCAAAACCCTTCCTTCGCATCATCAAAGATAATTCACAAATATTCCTTTTCTCATTCTGCCCTAAGTAGATTTTTGAGAAGGAAGTGTCATTTATCTTTGCTTGATTGACCCCAAACTTTTTGGACACCTTTTCCTATCCATATCATGGCCACATGACAAAATTTAACTCAATTTGCCTTGTGAACCTTCCTCAGCAAATTTCCAAAGTTCCTATCTAAGGGAAGCCTTTGTGAAGGAAGTACTAACAAGGGTAATCCAAATGAGTTGAAATTTTTCAACATCCTTCATATGATAAAATCATCACTCTCCTCAAGATTTGGGCTCATGTCATCACTCGATGTGAGCACACCATCAATTCTTGTTTTCTGGTCAAATTTTGAGGTTGTGAAGCAACTATATTTTATAATGCTTCATTTTTGCTGAATATTTACCAGGACATGCTACTACCCATATAAACCCTCTCCACAAAATTTGAGATCATTTTAGCAAGCATTTTGCCCTATGCCTTTTTCCTAAGATTCTGTCTAGAGAGGTGCTTTAGGAAGGAAGTATCATTTTGGCTTGGCCAAATGGCATGAAATTTTTATGGCATCCTCTCATAACCAAATCATCATTCCATGCCCATTTAAAACTCAATCCATCACTCCTAGTGAGTGCTACTTCATGTTTTTGCTTATGGACCAGATTATGCAGTTGCAAAGCAAGTGTATTATTTAGTGGTCCATATCCCTCCAAACTTCATAGGATGCTTGTTCCTTCTACACTAAGCATCCCAGACATCATATCTTGTTCTTATCTCATCTCATTTCACCGCACCACTTGCTCCAAGTTTGCTGCAGCAAACTTGTGATGCTTGTTTCTTTCTACTCTCAGTGCATGTGATTGTTTCATCGTTTCAGGGCTGCTCTAGCTTGGAGGTACTTCACACCAGACATGTTCTGGCAGACCGTGTGGCACTGTGTGCACTAGTGCACGCGGTGATCACCAGTCTGGCACGCCAAATACGCACTCTGGCGCCTCGGCCTCTTCCTCCCCGTGAGTGCACTCGAACCCTCGTCCCCTAGCCATGTCTGGTAGTTTCCTCGTGCCTTCGCCGTCGCTCTGGAGCTCTTACCCCCTCCATTTTCTTCCCCGGCAAGCCGTCCCTATCGAGAACAGAGCGCGCCCACAGGAGCACTGTGGCCGCTTCGGCTCTGTTCATCCCTGGCGTCTTCCTCCCCATGCCCCTTGGCCTCCTCTGCCCCATAAGCTCCCCCCTGTACCCTCTCGTCACCTACCGTCGAGCGAGCTCGCGTGCCCATTTGTCCGTGGCTCCAGCCACGTGTCCGCGGCGGCAGCCAACTCGGCACCGCGTCGCCCTGCCTATTTAAGGCTGCCCCGAGCCCTCCCGACCTCGCCATTGGCCTCCCCTCACTCCCAGCTCCTTCCCCATCTACTCCAGTGAGCCGGAGAGCCCCTCCTCGCCGCTCCCCATCACCACGGCCGCCGCCCCTGCTCCCTTTGATTCCGGCGACCCCGAGCGCTTCGCTCCATTCCTCCACCACCAGAGGCCACCACTACCACCCCGGAGCCTCTCCAGCTCCATTCCTCCTTCTCCGGTGGCCTGTAGCGCCAAGTTCTCTGGCGACCGAAGCTCTTCTCTGCCGCGAGCATTGTTGCGTCCGTTCCGAAGCTCCCCGGCGGCGAAGACTGCCACCCAACGATGTGTCTTCCCCTCCTGAGCAGATCGGTAGGTCGCACGCCCCGGATGGTGGCCGGAGTCGTCGACAGTCGCCATCGAGCTGGGCGCCTCCCTCGGCCAGGAGCATGCAGGTGCGAGAGGTAGAAGACGGTCAGGCCAGGCGGGCCCCACCTGCGCATGACCCCACCTATCTGTGACAGCGCCCGGGTCTAGTCAGCGTAAATGGACACGTATTCCCGCGAATACATTTTCCAGTTCAGAAAGCGTACTTCGGTTGAACTGCGGCTGAAAATATGTTTTCTTTTTTAGAAAACGTATTCCTTCAGAAGGCGCTTCCAGTTTTCTCATTTAGGGGCTTGTTTGCAGAAAACTTGTCACAGATAGGTCCCTGGCAGAAAAACTATCACAACTTTTTGCTCGTAACTTCAAATGAGTTGATTCCAAAGCCCACTTCTTCGTCTCCTCGAGCCCGTCATGTTGGTACCATTTTAATAATGTTTTAACACTATGAAAATGACCATATTGCCCTTACCCATAAACAGCCCCCTCCGGGAGGAACTGTTTCCGGCGAATCTTTCCGTGATCCTTCTGCACTTCTTCCCGGTGACCTCTTCTTTACCAGGCAAGCCATGACAACCACTTGCATGATAGCCTTGCAATAGCAATGATTTTCAACTTGAATCTTTAATTTGTTTGTGCATGTTATTATTCCGTGAATGATTTATTCATCCTCGTGTTTGCATGCTTATGCTTGTGCTATGACCGTTTGCATCTAGTTGAGTAGATGTTTACTTGCTTATGTTCTTGTTATACTTCAGTAAAATAATTATTTTGATGCTAATGATCATGCTATGCTCATATGTGACATTGTTATATTATTTTGTTTATGTCCATCATCACGTCATGCTCATCGGTATAAATGCTTTATTTCTGTCGATATGTTGAATGATCATGCTTTCCCGTCCATATTCATGTTGTTATTATGGTCAGTTCATCATGTTATATTGTATGACTCAGCATCATTTGCATTCAAGTTTAACCGGACTTTAATCGAACATGAACACCTATTGGCTGAGTCATAGTGCCATCGAGACGAGCTGACCAGTGCAGCCACATTTGTCTTTATGGGAAGGACCTAATGCGGTCTATTGTCATGCCTCTCGCCGGTGCCTCCAACTAGGGAAGGTTATGCACGCGCGCTGCCCTGGCCCGGTAGGCGGTGATAGCCTTGTGTGCCCGTTGTTGTTCTACCCGGGTTGTCCCCGTTTGGGACTGTTTTGTTTTGCCACGACGGTGGCCGTTGGATGTCATGAGGTGACATTGGGGCCACCCATGACTTAGCCCAAAGGGGAGTTTGTCGAAGTGGCCGAGAGAGTGTCATGGAAATAGATCGGTTTTGTCGGAATGCCATTGGTCCACCCGAATGGGAGTGCGAGGTCATGGGTTATGTGGTGTGGGTACAGTGTGCTAACCTCTGCAGAGTGTGTTTAATCTATCGATAGCCGTGCCCGTGGATAAGGGCCCAGTTCGTAGTAGGTCACACTGTGAGTCAACAGTAATAATAATAATTTGACTTATTAACAACCCTGGTTCGATGAAGAAAGAAGTTGGTTGATCTTTATGTGCTCACGGGATGATCACGATGGTATTCTTGATATTGATAAGCCGATTTTGTGAAGATCCCGATGGTATTCTTGATAATGATTGAAGTGATCCCGTGACCACGATGGTAAGTAAGCGTGGCATATATTTGGTGGTTACAAGGTAACCCCAAACAGAGTAAGTGGTATTTGTAAGCTTGTTGCATGCTAGTATCATTATTGTTCCTGTCTCGAGTAATATATTCATGCCATGTTGTTCTTGTCCTAGCTGTATCATGTTCATCTTGTACATGCCATGTTCTTCAGGTAGTATCATGCTCATCATTGCTAAGTAACCTATAATTGCCATGTATTTGTTTGTCTTGATTGCTTTGGTTGCTGTGAGCTTGCAAGTACATTCAATGTACTGACCTGGCGTGTCATGCCAATTTGCAGGTCATGCCTTGTCTGCTTGCTTGTTTGCCGTGGATCCCTTGTTGGCGAGCTAGGATAAGCGTTCTAGCCATAGTCCCTGCGGAGTGGAGTTCACCACCTTCGTCCTTGTTCCGCTGCTAGAGTTATTCCGCTGCTTCGAGTTGTTCAGCTGCTAGCATAGAGCAACCTGAGCAGGCGTAGTGTCGCCGTGCCGATGTAATTCCCTGTTATGTTGGAACCCTTGTATCCATATAGATTGTAATAAAGAGCTGATTTGTTCTATGATAAGTAGTGCCGTATTCCAGAAGACTTCTCCTCGATCTCTGGGATGGAATACGAGGCGTTCCGGTTTCTCTGAGCCAGGGTGCCACAAATATCTTCAGGACATGACATTTTCTCAATTGCATCAACTTTAGGTTGGTCCACCTCAATACCTCGTTCTAAAATTTTATGCCCCAAGACAATACCTTCATTAACCATAAAATGGCACTTCTACCAATTCAAGACAAGGTTAGTTTGCTCACATCTCTGCAAAACTCGATCAAGGTTGCTTAAGCAATCATCGAAAGAAGTTCCATAAACAGAAAAATCATCCATGAAAACCTCAACAATCTTTTCACAAAAATCAGAGAATATAGCAGTCATACATCTTTGAAATGTAGCAGGTGCATTGCATAAACCAAAAGGCATACGTCTATAAGCATAAGTTCCAAATGGGCAAGTAAAAGTGGTTTTCTCTTGATCAGGTTGTGAAACAGGTATTTGAGAAAAGCCAGAATATCCATCAAGAAAACAAAAGTGTGTGTGCTTAGATAACTTCTCCAACATTTGATCAATAAAAGGCAAAGGGTAATGATCTTTTCTAGTTGCTTTATTTAATTTTCTAAAATAAATTACCATTCTATAGGCAGTAACAATTCTTTGTGGAATGAGTTCATTTTTATCATTATGAACAACAGTAATACCTCCCTTATTAGGGACACAATGAAGGGACTTACCCATGTACTATCAGCTATGGGATAGATTATACCTGCTTCCAGCAGCTTTAATATTTCAGTTCTTACCACTTCTTTCATCTTAGGATTCAAACGTCGTTGATGATCAACAACGGGTTTAGCATCAGGTTCCATATTAATCTTGTGCTTACAGAGAGTGGGACTAATGCCCTTAAGATCATCAAGAGTATATCCAATAGCAGCACGGTGCTTATTCCGAATTTTTAATAGTCTTTCTTCTTCATGTTCTGAAAGGTTAGCACTAATAATAACAGGATATATCTTTTTCTCATCGAGATAAGCATACTTCAAAGTGTCAGGCAATTGTTTTAATTCAAACACGGGATCACCTTTAGGTGGAGGTGGACCTCCTAGAGTTTCAATAGGAAAATTGTGTTTGAGCAGAGGTCGTTGTTCAAAGAAAATTTTATCGATCTCATTTCTTTCATGCATATGCATATCATTTTCTTGGTCTAGCAAATATTGTTCTAGTGGATCAGTAGGAGGCACGATAATAGAAGCAAGACCAATTATTTCATCCTTACTAGGTAATTCTTTCTTATGAGGTTGTCTATTAAACTTGGAAAAATCAAATTCGTGAGACTCATCACCAAAGCTAACACTGACAGTTTTTTATGACAATCTATAGTAGCATTGACAGTGTTCAAGAAAGGTCTACCAAAGATAATGGGACAGAAGTCACCTTGTGGGGAACCAAGAACTAGAAAATCAGTAGGGTGTTTTATTTTCCCACACAAGACTTCAACATCTCTAACAATCCCAAGTGGTGTGATGGTGTCTCTATTAGCAAGTTTAATAGTAACATCTATGTCTTCTATTTCAGCGGGTGCTATATCATTCATAATTTCTTGATATAAGGTAAAAGGAATAGCTCTCACGCTAGCACCTAAGTCACATAAACCATGATAACAATGATCTCCTATTTTAACTGAGACAACAGGCATGCCAACAACAGGTCTATGTTTATCCTTTTCATTGGGTTTGGCAATTCTAGCAGCTTCATCACAGAAGTAAATAACATGCCCGTCAATATTTTCTACCAGGAGATCTTTAACCATAGCAATGCTAGGTTCTACTTTAATTTGTTCAGCAGGTTTAGGTGCTCTAATATTACTTTTGTGAACCACGGTTCAAACCCTAGCATGCTCCTTTATCCTAACAGGGAAAGGTGGTTTTTCAATATAAGCAGTAGGCACAACTCGATCAACATTGTAAATAATAGTTTCATCTTTAGCTATGTCAGGTTTCTTAATTTCTTCTTTGATAGGGGGGTGATATTTAAACCACTTCTCTTTGGGGAGATCAACATGAGTAGCAAATGATTCACAAAAAGAGGCTACTATCTCAGAGTCAAGTCCATATTTAGTGCTAAACTTGTGAAAAGCATCGATATTCATAAAGGGTTTAACACAATCAAATTCAAGCTTCACACCTGGCTCTTTACCTTTGTCGAGTTCCCAATCTTCAGAGTTGCGTTTAATTCTTTCTAAAAGATCCCACCTGAATTCAATAGTCTTCTTCATAAAAGAACAAGTACAAGAAGTATCGAGCATGGATTGATCATCACGAGAAAGCCGAGCATAAAATTTCTGAATGATAATTTCTCTAGAAAGCTCATGATTGGGGCATGAATATAACATTGACTTCAGCCTCCCCCAAGCTAGAGTTATACTTTCTCCTTCACGAGGCCAAAAATTATATATATAATTCCGATCACGATGAACTAGATGCATAGGATAATTTTTTTGGTGAAATTCCAATTTCAATCGATTCCAGTTCCAAGATCCAATATCATCGCATAGCCTATACCATGTCAATGCTTTTCCCTTCAAATATAAAGGGAAAACGTTCTTCTTAGCTTCATCTCCGGATAAACCTGCAAGCTTAAATAATCCACAAATTTCATCCACATATATCAAGTGCATATCAGGATGTTCAGTTCCATCTCCTGCATAAGGATTAGCTAGCAGTTGTTCTATCATACCTGAAGGAATTTCATAACCAATATTTTCAGTAGGTGCAGTAGGTTGAGGGGTAACTAATTGTGGTTCCGGTCGAGGTGAAAATACCCCGAACAAACCCCTCCAAGGATGATTCTCCATAGTAACAAGTGACAATAAATTTCATCACGTAGTAATAATTTTTCCTTACCAATTTCCACTTACCAAGAGCGCTTCACTCCCCGACAGTGGCGCAAGAAAAGAGCCTTGATGACCCACAAGTATAGGGGATCAATCATAGTCCTTTCGATAAGTAAGAGTGTCGAACCCAATGAGGAGCAGAAGGAAATGACAAGTGGTTTTCAGCAAGGTGTTTTCTGCAAGCACTGAAATAGTCGGTAAAAAGTAGTTTGATAGCAAGATAATTTGTAACAAGAAAGTAATGGTAACGGTAAATAAAGTGCAGCAAGGTAGCCCAATCATTTTGTGGACAAGGACAGGCCAGAACGATCTCTTATGATAAGCAAAGCGTTCTTGAGAGTACACAGGAATTTCATCATATCACTTTCATCATGTTGGTTTGATTTGTGTTTGCTACTTTGATAATTTGATATGTGGGTGGACCGGTGCTTAGGTGCTGTTCTTACTTGAACAAACCTCCTACTTATGATTAACCCCCTCACAAGCATCCGCAACTACGAGAAAAGTATTAAGATAAAATCTAACCATAGCATTAAACTTTTGGATCCAAATTAGTCCCTTACGAAGCAACGCATAAACTAGGGTTTAAGCTTCTACCACTCTAGCAACCCATCATCTAATAACTACTCCACAATGCATTCCCTTAGGCCCAAATATGGTGAAGTGCCATGTAGTCGACGTTCACATGACACCACTAAGGGAATCACAGCATACATATCATCAAAATATCGAACACATATCAAGTTCACATGATTACTTGCAACATGACTTCTCCCGTGACCTCTAGAACAAAAGTAACTACTCACAAATAATAATCATGCTCAAGATCAGAGGGGTATTAAGTAGCATAATTGATCTGAACATATAATCTTCCACCAAATAAACCATATAGTAATCAACTACAAGATGTAATCAACACTACTAGTCACCCACAAGTACCAATCTAAGGTTCCAGTACAAAGATTGAACACAAGAGATGAACTAGGGTTTGAGAGGAGATGGTGCTATTGAATATGTTGATGGAGATGGCCCTCCCAAAGATGGGAGAGTTTTTGGTGATGACGATGGCGATGATTTCCCCCTCTGGGAGGGAAGTTCCCCCGGCAGAATCGCTCCACCGGAGGGCAAAAGTGCTCCTGCCCAAGTTTCGCCATGAGACGGGGGTGCTTCGTCCCGAAAGTCCCCTCCTGATTTTTTCTAGGTCAAAATGACTTATATACCAGAAGATGGGCACCGGAGGTGGGCTGAGGAGGGCACAACCCACCAGGGCGCGCCTGGGGGGCCTGGCGCACCCAGGTGGGTTGTGCCCACCTGGTGGGCCTCATCCTGTAGTTATTTGCTCCAGTATTTTTTATATATTGCAAAATAATTCTCCGTAAATTTTCAGCTCATTTGGAGATGTGTAGAATAGGTAACTCTGACGTAGCTTTTTCAGGTCCAGAATTCTAGCTGCCGGTATTCTCCCTCTTTGTGTAAACCTTGCATAAATAACAGTAGGAAAACATGATGCAAAATGGACGTATCAGGCGCACGCGCATCATGCAGTGGCTGATGAACAATTTGGCAGTTGGCCTCGTCCCAAGCTGGCACCGGTGTGCCGCGTGGCGGCCCGCGCAGTCGCGCATCATGTCGGAGCTCGGCGGTGACGTCACGCAGAGGAGGAGGCGGTGGGGCACCGTGCGCCACGTCGCCCACGCAAGACGGCAGAGGACGGAGGAGTGGGAGGGCGCCGGGGCCTCACCCACGGCGTTGACAAGCTCGGTGATGCGGCCCAGCCAGGCGTCGTAACCCTCATTGGCAGGGCGGTAGCGCAGCAGCTCGCCCGCCATGAGCAACGCAGCCTGTGCGTTCGCCGGCCCACGACAAACATGGGACGATGAAGCCGTGACTGGAGTGAGGGAAGGCATGGCGGCGTGGCTGTCGCGCTGCACGGAGGGTGGCAGGGAGGAATCCTGCTGCTCATGAGTGGCTGGGTCAGTGGTAGTGTTGGCCGCAGCGACCGGGGAGGGGTGGCGACCACCACGGTCCGCCGGCTCCATCTGGGCGACACGAGCCGCACGATGCTCGGCACGAACACGACGGGGGTCAGCCATGGGGGCGGTGGAGCAAGAACGGAACGAAGCGAAAGAACTCTGGCACACCCCTATGTGGCACGCCAAATGTCGGAATCGGGGCTCCGCAGACCCAAACAAGGTTCAAACTATGTGGTGTGCATGAAGAACTCTGCTAAGCTACAACTCGATGCTCACTGCCTCACGGCTTTGGTCCGGCGTGCTCGAGCGAGAGGGAAGAAGAGACAGACACGATGGTTTACCCAGGTTCGGGCCACCTTGTGGTGTTAAACCCTACTCCTGCTTTGTGCTGGATTGCCTCGCGAGGAGGATGAGTATGAATTAGTACAAGGGTGAGCTGCCTCTAGAGAGCTCAAGGATCGACCTATCCCTCTCTATGGTGGATACTAACCAATATTTATACTGGCTTGGTCCTCTTCCCCCAAAGCTCTAGGCGGGAAGGGATGCCACAATGGCCAAATTTGAAGGGGGACAGGAGTAAACCCTATCCTAACAAAAGGTGGTCTTCGCCTGCAAAGCTCCTGGTCGTGACGCGCAGGTGAGCTCGGTGATGACCTCCATCCTGGCGAGTCCATGGTCTTGGTCTCGTTGCACCAGAATGGCAACCTTTGGGGATTCCTTGGGAACCCGCGTGCTGGCTTTGTCCCTCTAGCACCAAAGAGGAAACTGTCCTTGCCTGTGCCCGCTGGCGCCCTCCTGGCTCTGGTCGTCATGCATCACGTCACCACGCGCCTCGTGAGGTCGGCTGGTGAACCTAGAAGTATCCACCCCTCAGGAGGCAATCTCGGGAGGCCACTCCTTAGGAGGTCTTGATGTAGTTGTCCTCGCGAGGCGGGGGCCCTCGCGAGTGTCTTGCTCATGAAGTCTTGGCGCTGGGCCGCACCAGGCCTTTGACGATGACATGCGTTGGGCCGCAGGCAGACGGGTGTGGGTACCCCCTGTCCCCAAACCCCGACAGTTTTGTATTATTTGAGTCTTTGCTTTTTAGTTTGCCACAATCATACTTGTTGTACATACCTTTTGAGAGGGACACACATTAATCGTGAATTTATTAGAATACTCTATGTGCTTCACTTATATCTTTTGAGCTAGGCAGTTGCTCTAGTGCTTCACTTATATATTTTTAGAGCACAACGGTGGTTTTATTTTGTAGAAATTGATGAACTCTCATGCTTCACTTATATTATTCTTAAAAATAGTATGGCAATTTTCTTAGGTTATGAATTTGGTCCTAATATGATGGGTATCCAAGAGGGATATAATAAAGACTTTCATAAAGAGCATTGAATATATGAGAAGTTTGATTCCTTGCATTTGTTTTGAGATATAAAGATGGTGATATTAGAGTCATGCTAGAGAGTAATTGTGGATTATTAGAAATACTTGTGTTAAGGTTTGTGATTCCCGAAGCATGCATGTATGGTCTATCGTTATGCGATGAAGTTAGAGCATGATTTATTTTTTATTGTCTTCCTTATGAGTGGCGGTCGGGGATGAGCGATGATCTTTTCCTACCAATCTATCCCCTAGGAGCATGCGTATTAGTACTTTGTTTCGAGGGCTAATAAATTTCTACAATAAGTATGTGAGTTCTTTATGACTAATGTTGAGTCCATGTATTATACACACTCTCACCCTTCCACCATTACTAGCCTCTCTAGTAATGCGCAACTTTCGCCGGTGCATTAAATCCACCATATACCCCTCCTCAAAACAGCCACCATACCTACCTATTATGGCATTTCCATATCCATTCCGAGACATATTGCCATGCAACTTCCACCATTTCGTTTATTATGACACACACCATGATTGTCATATTGCTTTGCATGATCATGTAGTTGACATAGTATTTGTGGCTTGGCCACCATTCATATTTTTTATACATGTCATGCTAGATCATTACACATCTCGGTACACCGCCGGAGGCATTCATATAGGTCATATTTTTGTTCTAGTATCGAGTTATAATTCTTGAGTTGTAAGTACATAAAAGTGTGATGATCATCATTATTAGAGCATTGTCCCATGTGAGGAAAGGATGATGGAGACTATGATTCTGCCACAAATCGGGATGAGACTCCGGACTTAAATAAAAAAAGAGGCCAAAGAGCCCAACAGGAAAAAAAGAAAAAAAAAGAGAAAAGAAAAGAAAAAAATGAGAGAAAAAGAGAGAAGGGACAATGTAACTATCCTTTTGCCACACTTGTGCTTCAAAAATAGCACCATGTTCTTCAAGATAGAGAGTCTCCTATTTTATCACTTTCATATACTAGTGGGAATTTTTCATTATAGAACTTGGCTTGTATATTCCAATAATGGGCTTCCTCAAACTGCCCTAGGTCTTGGTGAGCAAGTGTCGGTGTACTAAGTATTGGGCCATTAGTAACCCGTACTTGTGCACGGGCAGTTGTAGCCATACTCGCGACAAGGCTTGTCGGGGAACAGTTCGAGATTGACTCAAGCCACCAAGGAAATTCTCAAGTCCAAGATCTGAGGATCAGCAGATAAGAAGAGCTAGAATCCGCAGGCCAGCTTCCCCGGCAAGATCTTGCCGGGATGGCCTGCGAAGCCCGGCAAGGCTCGGCTCCCGGCAAGGCTCGGCGCCCGGCGAGGTTTTGTTGCTGTGCCACCGCTCTAGCACAACAACAAACCCGACATTCTGGGTCCTTCTTTGGATGCGTGGCGACGCGCCAATGGAGGAGAGCTTAAGTGGTGCTGATGGGATGGCCCCTTTTTCCATCCCCGAGAAAGTGAGGACTCCTAAACGGACACCTCACGGTGCATTAAATGCATTCGTCCAAATCCGTCAGGGGTTAGGTATGATGACCCTGTAGCTACTTTACACCTTAATGTATGTACATTTTGCCACTGTGGTGACACCTTTGTGGTATAAAAGGAGGCCCAAGGCAACTGCTACAGGGGGGAGATCTTTTAGCCCATTCTGCATGCGTAGTTGCTCTTTGAACGTACTGTTCATTGCGAGCGCTCCTAGAGCCTGGGCTCAAGAACACTCATAATTAAACAAGGCAGGAGTAGGGTTTTACGCTGATCGGCGGCCCGAACCTGGGTAAAATCGCCCCGCGTCGATCGTTGGTTCTGCTCTTTGCGCATACCTCTCCCCCCGCCGAATCGTAAAGGGGTCCCTTAGGATCCCATAGGTGTCACACGCCGACATCTTTGGCGCGCCAGGTAGGGGGATTGAAGGTTTTGTGAACCTGATCTAGTGATCGGCGCCTTAGTTTCTTCATCATCTTCATCATCATGCCACCCAAGAAGAAGAGCGCTACGACGGCGCAACCATCCACGTCCGTTTTGCCTGCGCCTTCGCGTACGGGCGATGGCGTGGGCGCAGAAGGAAGAGGACTAGAGCCTCCACGGCGTTCCGGTGATCCAAGCCAGGCGAGCGGCGTCGTTCGCAGTGGCAGTGGCAACCCACACGCCGCTGGATCCAGAGACGGAGCTGTGTTGCCTACGGGTGGCACAACGAATTCCAGAGATCGGAGGACGCCTACTGGAGCTCCCGCGCCGGCGCAAGCGTCACGGCCTACCTAGGTCGTGCACGACAAGCGACGTCATGGCGCTGGTGGTTCAGGGCGTCCCCATGAAAAGATTTATGCGCATCAATCCCAAGATGCGTGGGACCAGCATGCACACCGAGCTGCCGGCGGAGGTGACGCGCGGTCGCGTGACCGTGATGGTGCTCCTTCTAACATGGCTGGGAGTCAGAGCACCTCACGTACCTCGCACCTGTCACCGCCGCCTACGCCAGCGGAAGCCTTGGCACGTGCGCAGCTGCTCCTCGATTTCCCTCCTGCTCCTGAGAAGATGTTGGAGTGGCGAGCTACTATCCAGAGCCTTATTGGCTTCGCCAACAAAGATGGGCCACAAGATGCAGGGCCCTCACAGCGAAGGCCTGTCGATCCGGCGCGAGCCAATGTGGAGAAAACCGGAGGTGGTGCAACCACGGTGCACTCCCCTCCACGACACCAGCGGCGGGTGACAACCCAGCAGGTCGATCGCCGTGATGATGTTTCCACGGCGTCGTCCAATCCACGGATGCGCCGCGACCAGCGTCAAGTTCTCCAGGAACGAGGCAAAGAGGACGCTCGAACTTCCATCGAGCGGCGACGGGAAGCGCGTTATTAGTCTGATAAGCGCGCAGGGCCGGCTGTCGATGAGCCCGCGCTAGGGGACGTAGGAGACTTGCCTTACGAGGTAGGGACTCCAGCGTTTACCCGTGAGCTGCGGCAAGTCCAGTGGCCCAATTCCCGAACCTTCAAGCCAGAGGTCCCGAAGAAATATGATGGTAAGACTCATCCCTCGAAGTTCCTGAGCATCTACACCATTGCGGTGCAGGCTGCCGGGGGCCGAGATGACAAGATACTTGCCAACTACTTCCCGTTGGTGCTCAAGCCCAACGTCAGGTCGTGGTTGATGCATCTGCCAGAGAATTCTATTTCTTCTTGGTCAGATCTGTGCCATCAGTTTGTTGGCGCCTTTGTTGGAGGCCACCAAGCTCCTGGCCAAGAGAGTGATTTGCATATCATCCCTCAGAAGGAGGGTGAATCTCTACGCAAGTTTATGCAGAGGTTCAGCCGGGTGTAGTACAATATTCCTGACGTTCACCCTGCCGCTGTCATTAGCGCGTTTCATCAGAACGTGCGTAACCGCAGAATGCGGGAAGAGCTGGCGATGAACAAAGTCAGGAGTATTGCCGAGCTTTACGCTTTGGCTGATAAATGCACTCGAGCTGAAGAGGGGAGGAAACTCCCTGGCGAGGCTGTTGGCGCGGCGGGCGAATCCGAAGATGAAGACGCCGCGACCCCGTCAAGGAAAGGCCGGCGGCGGAACAGGAAACGCGGAGGCAAGGCCGTGCTTGCTGTCAAGGAATCCGACAACCCTGGCGCCGCCAAGAAGGCCAAGGTTGGTGACCCCGGCAAGGATCTTGCCGGGTGCCCTTCCTGTCAGGCCTTGGCGGCGGCCGACAAGTCGGAAAGCTCCGGCAAGCAGTATTGAAAGATCCATCGCACCAAGGGCCACGATCTCCAAAACAGCCGGCAAGTTGAACAGCTTGCTGAGAAACAGAGGGCTGAGTATCAAAGGCGAGATAAGGAGAAGGCCCATGATGGTGCTGACGGATCCGGCAAGAAGCACGGTGGCCGAGGGGGCCGCCGCGGCAAGGCCAAGCAACAGAGGGAGAGGCTCGCTCGAGGCCGAGACAAAGAAGAAGATGATGACGAAGAAGACGATGAGTCCAGTGAGCAAGAATTCCAGAAAGCTACAGAGGCCATGTGTATCGATGGGGGTGCCTCGCTGCATTCTTCCCACCGTCGACTCAAACAGTGGGTGCGGGAAGTCAATGCAGCGGAGCCATCGCCAGATGCATGTAGGCCCCTGAAGTGGTCCAACACGCCTATCATTTTCGACGCCGAGGATCACCCTGATCGCACAACTGTGGTCGGGTGCTTGCCATTGTTGGTCTCACCAACAATTCGCAACCTCAAGGTGACGAAAATGCTAGTTGATGGTGGGGCCGGCTAAACTTAATCTTACCAGATGTGCTCAAGAGGCTCCAAATTCCTGATGAAGACCTCGAAGAAATGGGCACGTTTCAAGGGGTCAATCCGGGAAGAACCCAACCAAAGGGCAAGATTACGCTGTCAGTGACATTTGGTAGCGAGCTCAACTACAGGACCGAGAAGGTAGTGTTTGATGTCGCCAAGATCCCCATGTTATACAATGGGATCCTTGGTCGGCCAGCGCTGGCTAAGTTTATGGCGGCATCACACTACGCGTACAATGTTTTGAAGATGCCCGGGCCGTTGAGCGTCATTACTATCCATTCCGATAAGAAAGATACGCTCATCTGTGCCGACCAACTTTACCAGGAAGCAGTTGCAGCACCTGCCGTCAAGGCATCTGCTCCTGCCGCTGGAACTCCCGGGGGGAAGAAGAAGAAGATCGGCGAGAATCTTGGCGCGAACTCCGGTAAGCGCGCCTCCTCGGAGTGCTGCGCTTCCGTCGAGGATGCACCAGAGAGTTCCACTGGCAAGAACAGGAGATCCAAGGCTGCTCCACCGGAGACCAAGAAGGTGCCCATTAGGGAGGACGGAACGGGAGGAACTTTCACCATAAGTTCCATCCTAGATGACAAATAGGAAAGCGCGCTCATTGCCTTCTTGCGGGCGAATGTCGACGTGTTTGCATGGCAACCGTCTGACATCCCCGGTGTTCCCAGGGAGGTAATTGAGCACCACCTTGCTGTCTGCCCTCACGCGCGGCCCGTCAAGCAGAGGGTCAGGAAGCAAGCCTTGGAGCGGCAAGAATTCATTGCCGAGGAAATCAGAAAGCTGGAGGCGGCAGGATTGGTCAGAGGAGTGCTTCATCCAACCTGGTTGGCCAATCCGGTTGTGGTGCGCAAAGCAAATGGGAAATGGAGGCTTTGTATCGATTATACAGATATCAATAAAGCATGTCCAAAAGATCCCTTTCCCTTGCCGCGCATCGACCAGATTGTGGACTCCACCGCTGGTTGTGATCTCCTGTCCTTCCATTATGCCTACTCAGGGTATCATCAGATTTTCATGGCAAAAGAAGATGAAGAGAAGACCGCATTTATCACCCCATGTGGTACGTATTGTTTTATACGAATGCCTTTCGGGTTGAAAAGTGCTGGTTCTACATTCGCGAGAGCGGTCCAAATCGGTTTTGAGCCTCAACTCCATAGAAATATGGAGGCGTACATGGACGACATAGTGGTCAAAACCAAGGACGAAGCGACACTCATACAAGATTTAGAAGAAACATTTGCAAATCTGCGCAAGATCAACTTAAAGCTCAATCCTGAGAAGTGTGTGTTCGGTGTTCCTTCTGGCAAGCTCCTCGGATTCTTTGTATCTTGACGGGGAATCGAAGCGAACCCCGACAAGATCAAAGCTATTGAGCAGATTGAAGCGCCAAGATGCGTCAAGGATGTGTGTCGTCTTGCGGGCTGTGTTGCTGCTCTAAGCAGGTTTATTTCCAAATCTGCTGAGCGCGCCTTGCCCTTTTTCAAAATTTTGAAGAAGGCAGGTCCAATGAAATGGACTCCGGAGGCGGAGGCTGCGCTGCAAGATTTGAAGAAATACCTTTCCTCTCCGCCGACGCTAGTCACGCCTAAACCACAAGAGCCGTTGCTGCTGTATCTGGCAGCGACAAATCAAGTGGTTAGTGCTGCATTAGTGGTGCAGAGAGAAGCTAATGAGGAAGCAACACCAGCGGCAGGACCGTCAGGTGACGCGGCAGGATCTTCCCCAACAAGGATTGATCCCGGCAAGACAAGATCTGTGCAGTCAGAAGAACCATTGCAGAAGAAAAAGGTGGTGCAGCGCCCAGTTTATTTTGGTAGATCTCTTTTACAAGGAGCTAGGTCAAGATATTCTGGCGTGCAGAAGTTGCTTTTCGGCCTCCTTATGGCCTCGAGGAAGCTGCGCCATTATTTTCAAGCACATGAAATCACCGTTGTCACCCGTTTTCCGTTGCAACGGATTTTGCGAAATCCAGAAGCAACCGGCAGGATCGTGGAGTGGGCGTTGGAGTTGTCGAGCTTTGGTCTCAAGTTTGAAAGCACTTCAACAATTCAGAGTAGGGCCTTGGCAGAGTTCGTTGTTGAATGGACCCCAACGCCAGACGAGGAAGTTCAAGAAACAACTCTCCCCGGCAAGGAAATTGACCAGCAATGGGTTATGTACTTTGATGGGGCTTTTTCGCTGCAAGGCGCCGGTGCTGGCGTGCTTCTTGTCGCACCCACCGGAGAGCACCTCAAGTACGTAGTCCAAATGCATTTTCCCCGGGAGAGTTTGACCAACAACACAGCAGAATACGAGGGTTTGCTTGCCGGTCCTAGGATCGCGGCAGACCTTGGTATCAAGAAGCTCGTCATTAGAGGCGATTCACAGCTTGTCGTCAGGCAAGTAAATATGAGTTATCAGAGTCCATTGATGCAAGCCTACGTGGATGAAGTGAGAAAAATGGAAGAGCACTTTGACGGTCTGCAAATGAAGCACATCCCTCGTGCCGAGAACAGTATTGCTGACGACCTGTCAAAGCGCGCTGCCCTCAAGTTGCCTGTGGAACCAGGAACTTTTGTGCTCCATTTGACTCAACCATCCGTGGCGCCATCAATGCGGCAAGAAAAGAGAAGAAAATTGAATTCTGGTCAGTACTTGCCGTCGGCAAGGAAGTTGCCATGATCAATGACATGCCTGCCGGGGAACAACAGGCTCCAGCGGGGGCTCAAGTCCTTGCCGTCGAGACAAACGTTCCCCCGGCGGAGGATATGCCTTTAGTACTAGCTGTCGAGCCCCAGGCTCCAGCATGGGTGCAGCACATTGTCCATTTCCTTCAAACAGGAGAACTCCCGGAGGAACAGGAAGAAGCGGAAAGAGTAGCCCGTCGGTCTGTTATGTACAAGTTCGTCGATGACGTCCTGTACAGAAAGAGACCAAACGGTGTGAAATTGAAGTGCATTCCTCGGGAGGATGGACTAGAGCTGTTGGCAGAGATACATGGAGGCATATGTGGCTCTCACATAGGATCAAGTGCACTTGCCGGGAAAGCATTCCGGCAAGGTTTCTTTTGGCCCACCGCTCTCCAGGATGCAACTGCACTAGTAACTAAGTGTGAAGCGTGCCAGTTTCATTCGAAGAAACCACATCAACCAGCTCAAGCTCTACAGACAATCACATAGGATCAAGTGCACTTGCCGGGAAAGCATTCCGGCAAGGTTTCTTTTGGCCCACCGCTCTCCAGGATGCAACTGCACTAGTAACTAAGTGTGAAGCGTGCCAGTTTCATTCAAAGAAACCACATCAACCAGCTCAAGCTCTACAGACAATCACATAGGATCAAGTGCACTTGCCGGGAAAGCATTCCGGCAAGGTTTCTTTTGGCCCACCGCTCTCCAGGATGCAACTGCACTAGTAACTAAGTGTGAAGCGTGCCAGTTTCATTCGAAGAAACCACATCAACCAGCTCAAGCTCTACAGACAATCCCTCTCTCCTGGCCATTTTCGGTCTGGGGGCTTGACATACTGGGCCCTTTCCCCCGTGCTACCGGGGGCTTTGAGTACTTGTACGTTGCTATCGACAAGTTCACAAAGTGGCCGGAGGTGGAAGCAGTGAGGAAGGTGATAGCACAATCAACCGTCAAGTTCTTTAAAGGGATAGTTTGCCGTTTCGGTGTGCCCAACAGGATCATCACCGACAACGGCACGCAATTCACAAGTCGCACCTTCATGCAGTACGTCCAAGACCTTGGCGGCAAAATTTGTTTTACCTCCGTTTCTCATCCGAGAAGCAACGGCCAAGCGGAGAGGGCCAATGCTGAAGTGATGCGCGGTCTTAGGACCAGAACCTTTGATAGGCTGAAAAAGTGCGGAAGACGTTGGATTGATGAGTTGCCGGCGGTTCTTTGGTCAATCAGAACGACACCAAATCGAGCCACCGGCCAGACACCCTTCGCTCTGGTCTACGGAGCGGAAGCAGTTCTCCCCACGGAACTCATGTACGGATCACCTCGAGTGCTCGCTTATGATGAGCTGGAGCAAGAGCAACTGCGCCAAGATGACGCTGTGCTCCTTGAGGAGAATCGTCTTCAGGCTGCTGTGCGAGCTGCATGCTACTAGCAAGCTTTGCGCCGCTACCATAGCTGCAAAGTTCATGCCCGAAGCCTTGAGGAAGGCGACCTTGTTCTTCGGCGGATTCAATCCTCCAAGAATTCAAACAAGTTGACGCCAAAGTGGGAAGGCCCTTATCGGGTAGTACGAGTCACCAGGCCCGGCGCTGTCAGCTTGGAGACCGAAGATGGCGTTCCAGTGAGCAATTCCTGGAATATCGAACATCTTCGCAAGTTCTACCCATAAGGCACGGTTGCCGGGGGCTCCTGGCAACCCCCCTTTTGTACAAGTCTTGCCGGCAAGGCATATGATCCTTTGTACAAAGCCAGGCGCAGACCCTCAGCACAAATGAATAAATTTAAGTATTGTGCATTCCCTTATTGATTTCCATGTTCATATTTATATATGCATGTTTGTCTAAGATGTTGTATGACACCTACTCCCGGTAAGTTCTAACGAACCGCCAAGGTTTCATATCTTTATTTTCTCTTTTTTCTTTTTCTTAAAAGACAGAAGGATTCCTCGCGTGCACATTTGCCGGGGGGGGGAGGGAGATATGAGTACCAGTTGGTGACATTCGGAATTGACGCTTGCCGGAGGAAGGGCAGTGACAGAAAGCTAAGTTCTAAAAACTTAGAACAAGTTTCCTTTATTGCAAAGTTATTTCCTTGGACGATTCCGACTTTCGTATGGAAAATCTGCACGCGAAGGAACCCTTGCTGTAATCGGTTGCGCCCTTATTTTATTTCGAGTCCGCTCAACGATTTAAGTGGCTGCACTAAGAACGCCAAGGAGTCTTGCCAGCCGCTGCGCCTCCAGCAGGCTGCTGAAGTCCCGCACCCAGCGCTCGCGGCAGGTTGCGCGCCGGTAAGTTTTTCAGTAAGCGTAGGGTGAACTCCATACACAAAGGAATCAGACAAGGAAAATAGCAAGCATGTACCCAAACATAAGCAAGTTATATTACATTAATGAGTTGCCGCAATTCTAACTTGAGACTTAATTGTCTTTGGCATGGAATGACGACGGCAAGAAAAGGTGGAGCAGTTAATCTCTGCACTGGCCTTTGATCCTTTTGATGGAGTCCACCTTCTCGAGGATAGGCGCGACAAGCTCTTTGAGCGCCTTGAGATTTGCGTCCTTTGGCAGATGGCCAAGCGCATTGGAGAGGTCGATGCCGGGATTGTGGTGCGCCACCTTGATAAGCACTTTGCGGAGGATGGCCCAGCAAAGCCGGCGGGTCTCGTTGGCCAATTGAGTCGCAAGGTTAGACTGGAGCAACTTGAGGGCATCAAAGATGCTCTCGAAGAACATCGTCAACCTGGCACTCGAAGATATCCTTTCCTCGAAAGAATACCTGAAGTTTGACAGGCCCATGGCTGACAGTTCTGCCGTAAGCTTCTCCGCAGCGTCGATGAGACATCCAGTCCAGATCTCCACCCCCTTTTCGTAATCAATTTGGGGGGCGGCAGCGCTCTTGAGTAGGTTCCTCTCTCCCTGGAGATCTTTAGTAGGGCCTTCTCGCGGGCCCTGCCGGCCTCGAGAGACTTCTGCAACGTAGTCAGCTTCAGTTCCAGAACGGCAATGGCTTCATTTGCTGAGGAGAGCTGCTTGGTCTTGTTAGACATGGCAACTTGCATCTCCGCCAAGGTGTGGAGGGTTTTTTCCCTGTCGCCTTTGAGTGTTGAGAGCTCCTTGCCGTGTTCTTCAAGATCTGCTTCCAGTTTCTTGACTTTGTCGCTCAGCTCGTTCTTGGTGGCCTCTGCAGCCTCGGCAGCATCAACGGCCTCCTTGAGCTTGCCGGCGTGATCTACAGTTAGAGCTTCGAGCGCCTCTTTGTGTTTCTGCTCCAGCTCCTGGGTCCGCCGCGCGACAAGCTTCTCAATATCTTCATCTTTGCTGTGAAGCTTGGCGGTGAGCGCCTGCTCACGTGTGGTGAGATCTTCCTCGCGAGCATCAAGCGCAACGCGACGCCCCGTCAGGAGAGCATCTTCAGCAGCAATTCTCTGCGTAGCTTCATCCTGCGCCTTCTCCATGTTAGATTGTTTCAGGAGGATTTCTGTCCACTGCTGGCTCACTTGTTCTCGGCCAGCAGTCAACTCTTGGAGGGCCTCGACGTACCAGACTTGCATTTGTTCGACGCGCCTCTGAAAATCTGCTTCGGCCGCCTCGACAACTGCCATTCTAGAATCCGCTTTCTCTTTCCGGGCACGGTGGAGAGCCTGGAGCTTGCGGAAGTTTTCGCCCATGGCCTGAAGGAGCTGATCCTCTTCAGACTTGCCGCTGCTAGCGCTTGTGTCATCGACAACCTCGAGCCCGCCAGAAGCGATGATTTCCTCATCGAAGACTTCCCCTTCGGTCGGTGCCCCAATGCTTGCCATCCCCGGCAAGTTGACAAACAGGTTCTCGCCAACTTTGAGATATTTCCTGGATGAGGGGCCTTCAGATGTTGAAGGTTGATCCTCAACAACCGCCTTACCAGTAGCAGGGGGCTCCATGGCCGGCGCAGCGCCTGGCGCTCCTGCGGCAGGAATGCCGTCAGTACGGTCACCAGTCTCCTTGCCACCCTCTTCAGCAGGCTCTTTGGCAGGTTCCTCCTGCACAGTCTCGGCGGCCTCGGCAGTGGCGTCTTTGGCGGCCTCGCTGGCGGCGATCCAGTCTGCTTTGGTAGCGGCGTCCCTGGCGGTCTCCTCGATGACAACATTGACGTCCATGTGTTCCATCACAGGGAACTCTGGAGGACGAAGGAGGGAAACAGAATAAGATCAAGATTGAAGTTCGAAGGGACCAAAGAAAAAGAGATAAAGGAAAGAATAGCAAGCGCACTAAGGCAATCGGTTACCTGCGTCGAGCTGTTGAGAGGTGGCCTCGCCCCTCCCGGCAACCGAGGTTGCCGGGGGAGGGTTGCCGGTGTCCATGCTTGCCGGCTCCTCCTCGATCAAGATGGGCTCGTCGGTAGGATCCCTTGCTAGGGATGCGCTTGTGGGTGGCGTGGTTGATGGAGGTGGCATGACGGGAGCGTCTTCCAATAACTCTCCTTGTTGCCGTTCTTCTCCTGCAAGCCCAGAGATATCAGTGGCAAGAATAGAAACCTCTGCGCCCGCCAACGAAAAAAAAAGCAACGAACTTACGCTGGGGACTGCGTTGAGGGCTGAGCTCCGGGCTGACGATGACAGTTTCTGGCATGCTTGTGGAGCCTGCCGGGGGCTCGTCACCCGTGGAAGTCTTTGTCCTCTTTGTCATCCTCTCCAGCAAGGTTTCTGCATCACTGCAGAGACAATACAAGCAAGTCAGTAAGATTGATCCAAGATTGGAAGATAAAGGTTGTGGCAAGGTACTCACTCTTCCTCTTCTCGCTCCGGACTAAAGCCGGAGATGTCGAAATCGACCTCCGTTGCGATGTCTAAGTGGGGAGGCGGAGGAGGGGACCTAGGTCGCTTGGCTATGGCAGGCGCCGGGGGTTGGCGTGTTTCCGTCACCTCAGCTTCCGGTGCGGTAGTGCGAGACACCCCTGTCGCCCCAGCAGTTGCCGCTGGTGTGGGTCTCGCGCGCCGCGCAGGTTGCTGTCGAACCCCTTGCCGCGGCGCAGTCTTGCCGGCCACTTTCTTGCCGGGAGCCTCGCTGCTCAAGGAAGGTTGTCTTGCCGGGATGCCAGACGCAGCCTTTCGAAGAACACGCTTTGTCTTCTTCGGGGCTGGGAGCTCTTCTTGCGGTTCTTCTTCAGCCGTGTCTTCATCGGACAAGCTCTCAGTGGCAGTGCTGCCCTGTTCCCCGGCAGCTTTGTCCTTCCCGGCAGGATCTTTCTCCACCACTACCTCTGCATCGCTGGTTTCCCATTCTACGAAGCTGACGCTGCCGGCCTCCGCGGCAAGATTTGCCTCCTCCGCCCTGGTGGCGATATATGCCACCTCTTCGTCGGTGGTGGCTCGGAGTAAGTCTGTTTCTTCCCGGACGGCCCTCTCTGTCAAGTTATCAAAGAACTTCTGTGCATCTTCCTCGGATGGCTCAACCCATGTCGCGTCAAGACCGTGGGCGTTGAACATCGGCATGAAGGCGATAATTGATCCCAGAGCAGAGTTGTTGCACAGAGGGACAATCCTTGCCGGCAACCGATGCTTGTCGTCGCGCTGGAACAGCTTTTGGCGGAGGGCGCCAAGTTGCATAGCAGTCAAATTGTTGTTCAATCCAGGGCGCAGCCTCATGATGTCCGCTGCGTTCCGGTACTCCCAAGCTGGTCTTCCCCTGCTCTGTAGCGGGGCGATGCAGCGACGGAGGAAATCGAAGCCGATCATCTCCATAGTGAGACCGTCGGCTTTCAGGCGAAGGATCCTGGTGGTGGCGATTGTGAGCCTCTCGTCCTCCGCGGCAAGGCCGCTCCAATCGCTACCTCGGACTGCCTTCTGCCATCGAGGCAAACAGAACGGATGAGGATCTGCTTCCTTGATCCAGCACCACTCAGACCGCCATTCGTCCCACTTCTCCCGGTAAATTCCCTCTGGGTATATCTCCTTATTCCAAGCCCGTGAAATCCAGGCGATAGAACCAGAAAGGGCCTCCCCCTTTTGGATACGAGGAATAAAATAATGACGGAAGACGGCGGTATTGGGAACTACTCCAATTTTTTTTTCGCAAAGATGAGCAAAGACATACATACACATTACGGTGTTTGGCGTGAAGTCAAGAAGATGGAAGCCGTATGTGTACATGATGTCGTTGAAGAAGTCAGAAAAGGGAGGACAGAGCCCGCAATAGAAATATGCGACGAAAAAGGGGTATCTGTCCGACCCACTCTTGGAGCAAGAACCTGGAATCACGCGAGTGGCGGGGTGAGCCTGCGTCTCCCTCGCCCACATACACTGGTACCGCCTCTTCAAACCTTCCGCATCGAGCGACGGGGCGAAAACGACGTACTTCTTCCGCATCTTCACCAGTTCGCCCTCCGGGACATCGGCTTTCGCCTCCTTGCCCTTGCCTTTGCTGGTCTTGGGCGGCATGGCAACTGCAAGGGCGGAAGCGGGGATGGAGCGGGCATGGAGGCGGCGAGCGGAAGGATTTGCTCTGAGCTCGAGAGAAGGAAAGCAATGGCGACGGCCAGATTGAGAAGAAAAGGGGGGTAAATAGGCTTGTGCCTCTGCGGCTTCTCCTTTTTATGGGGAAGGAGCGGGGCTGCCTCTTTTTATCCCCAATGTGAATGCGCCTCTGCGGGCGCGTTGCAGTTGCAGCTTTTGAGGCACGCTTCCCACATCGCGCATTCGTCGCGCGTAGTGGGGGGCATAGTAAACAGGATATTTATGAGCAGTTAATCCCCTGCCACGTGTGCCCGTGCACTGTTTGGGCCTAGCCCAACAACGCCTCGCACTCGTGTGTGGCCTAGGCCCGGGGGCTCCTATCGGTGTACTAAGTATTGGGCCATTAGTACCCCGTACTTGTGCACGGGCAGTTGTAGCCATACTCGCGGCAAGGCTTGTCAGGGAACAGTTCGAGATTGACTCAGGCCACCAAGGAAATTCTCAAGTCAAAGATCTGAGGATCAACAGATAAGAAGAGATGGAATCTGCAGGCCAGCTTCCCCGACAAGATCTTGTCGGGATGGCCTGCGAAGCCTGGCAAGGCTCGGCGCCCGGCGAGGTTTTGTTGTTGTGCCACCGCTCTAGCACAGCAACAAACCCGACATTCTGGGTCCTTCTTTGGAAGCGTGGCGACGCGCCAATGGAGGAGAGCTTAAGCGGTGCTGATGGGATGGCCCCTTTTTCCATCCTCGAGAAAGTGAGGACACCTAAACGGACACCTCACGGTGCATTAAATGCATTCGTCCTAATCCGTCAGGGGTTAGGTATGATGACCCTGTAGTTACTTTACACCTCAATGTATGTACATTTTGCCATTGTGGTGACCCCTTTGTGGTATAAAAGGAGTCCCAAGGCAACTGCTACAGGGGGGAGATCTTTTAGCCCATTCTGCATGCGTAGCTGCTCTTTGAACGTACTGTTCATTGCGAGCGCTCTTGGAGCCTGGGCTCAAGAACACTCATAATTAAACAAGGCAGGAGTAGGGTTTTACGCTGATCAGCGGCCCGAACCTAGGTAAAATCGCCCCGCGTCCATCATTGGTTCTGCTCTTTGCGCATACCTCTCCCCCCGCCGAATCGTAAAGGGGTCCCTTGGGATCCCATAGGTGTCGCACGCCGACAGCAAGCAAGTTGGATGCACACCCACTTAGTTCTCTTTTGAGGTTTCATACACTTATAGCTCTAGTGCATCCGTTGCATGGAAATCCCTACTCACTTGCATCCATATCAATTGATGGGCATATCCATAGCCCATTAATTTGCCTAGTTGATGTGAGACTTTCTCCTTTTTGTCTTCTCCCCATTACCTCCACCATACTCTATTCCACCTGTAGTGTTATATCCATGGCTCACGCTCATGTATTGCATGAAAGTTGAAAAGGCTTGAGAACATTAAAAGTATGAAACAATTGCTTGGCTTGTCATCGGGGTTGTGCATGATAAATACTTTGTGTGATGAAGATAGGGCATGACAAGATTATATGATTTTGTAGGGATAACTTCCTTTAGCCATGATATTTTGAGAAGACATGATTGCTTTATTAGTATGCATGAAGTATTATTGTTTTTATGTCAATATTAAACTCTTGTTCTGAATCTTATGCACCTGAACATTCATGCCACAACAAGAAAAATTACATTGCTAAATATGTTAGGTAGCATTCCACATCAAAAATTCTGTTTTTATCATTTACCTACTCGAGGACTAGCAGGAATTAAGCTTGGGGATGATTGATACGTCTCCAACGTATCTATAATTTTTGATTGTTCCATGCTATTATATTATCTATCTTGGATGTTTATATGCATTAATATGCTATTTTATATCATTTTTTGGGACTAACCAATTAACCTAGTGCCCAGTGCCAGTTGCTGTTTTTTCTTCTTGTTTTTGTCTTTTACAAAAAATCAATACCAAACGGAACGAAACTTCTTGAGGATTTTTCTTGGACCAGAAGATAACCACGGTGCTTCGGGAAGATGCCAGAAGACGCACGAGAGGGCCACAAGCCCTAGGGGCGCGCCCTAGTTGGGGCCTAGGCTTGTGGGCCCCTCGCAGACCTCCTAACCCTAATATTGGCTCTATAAATACCCAAATATTCCCCTTATGTCAGGGGCACATCAAAAATACTTTTCCGCCGCCGCAAGCTTCTGTTCTCGTGAGATCCCATCTTGGGGCCTTTTCCGGCACTCTGCCGGAGGGGGATTCGATCATGGAGGGTCTCTACACCAACCTTGCTGCCCTTCTGATGATGTGTGAGTAGTTTACCACAGACCTGCTAGTATCTAGATGGCTTCTTCTCTCTCTTTGATATTCAATACAATGTTCTCCTCGATGTTCTTGGAGATCTATTCGATGTAATCTTCTTTTGCGGTGCATTTGTTGAGATCCGATGAATTGTGGATTTATGATCAGATTATTTATGAATATTATTTGAGTCTTCTCTGGACTCTTTTATGCATGATTAAGATAGCTTTGTATTTCTCTCTAATCTATCGATTTAGTTTGGCCAACTAGATTGGTTTTTCTTGCAATGGGAGAGGTGCTTTGTGATGGGTTCAATCTTACGGTGTCCTCACCCGGTGACAGTAGGGGTAGCGAGTCACGTATTTCTATTGTTTCCATTAAGGATAAAAAGATGGTGTTTTTACCATATTGATTGGATATATCCCTCTACATCATGTCATCTTGCTTAAGGTGTTACCTCATTCTTGTTAACTTAATACACTAGATGCATGCTGGATAACGGTCGATGTGCGGAGTAATAGTAGTAGATGCAGGCAGGAGTCGGTCTACTTGTCACGGACGTGATGCCTATATTCATGATCATTGCCTTGGATGTCGTCATAATTATGCACTTTTCTATCAATTGCTCAACATTAATTTGTTTACCCACTGTATGTTTTCTTCAAGAGAGAAGCCTCTAGTGAAACCTATGGCCCCTGGGTCTATTTTCCATCATATATTTTTAGATCTATAAAACCAAAAACCGAAAAATACCTTGCTGCAATTTATTTATATTTACTTTATTTTTCCTTTTACTTATCTTTTATATCTATCTTTATTAGATCTCACTCTTGTTCATGACCGTGAAGGGATTGACAACCCCTTTTTCGCGTTGAGTGCAAGTGTCTGTTAGTTTGTGCAGGTGCATCTATTGGGGACTTCCTTGTACCTCCTACTGGATTGATACCTTGGTTCTTAACTGAGGAAAATACTTATCTCTACTTTGCTGCATCACCCTTTCCTCTTCAAGGGAAAAATCAACGCAAGCTCAAGAAGTAGCAGTCTTCTATCCAGACCGCTGGGTCGATTGTCCCATCATATTGATCGATATTGATGGGTTTAAACCCCTCTGGGAACTGGTGCTCCATCACCTCATCTATAAAACATACATCATGTGTGGGCCCTCGATAACGAGCCGCATCTGGTTGGGCGTGAGCCATTGCCCTAGCTCGGATCTGTTCCTGAGCCCGATTGTGCCTGTCTAACCAGGCGTCATATCCCTCCAAGCCGACTGGTGCGCGGCTCTGTGACCCGTAAATGGATCGGGAAGGGGCTTCGTTGGCTTGTAGCTTATCACGTAGATCGAAGGTCTCGCGGTGCTCGACTGCACTCTTGCTGTGAGGGCGGATTTTAAAAGGGGGTGCCTTGGGTGCCCCTATTGGCTGATCTCGCCCTCTATGGGGTCGGTCAGCTTGGCCTACATGGCCGTGCATGAGTGGCTCGTTGTCCGCTGCCTCATCTTCGAAGTCAGGTAACAGCCTCCTATTCAGGAATGATTTGGGGGCCGCACCTCGGGTCTCGAGGTGCGCTTCAAGCGCAAGGATTTTCATCCATTTGTCATTGAGCACATTATCGTGAGTATACAACTCCTGTTGCTTCTTTTTCATGCTCCGCGCGGTCGCGATTAGCTGTCGCCGAAACCATGCTTGTTTGGATGGATTTATGGGTACGACGAAGTGTTCGGGTCCGAGGCTTACATCGTCTTCGGACTACGGCATATAATCCTTGGCCGACCCATCGTCGAAGGTACCCATGTCATCGAGCTTTTTCTCCGCAGGTGTTCCAGCTGGCCCGCTCTGTTGGGTGGGTGAGACTTGAATGTCCTCGCCCGGGTTCTCGTCGGCTTCAGGGGCAACACCATTATCGGTGGCACCCGAAGTGATGATCGTGCTCCTGCTTCCATTGTGACCCTTCGACCACCTTTTAGGGCAGCGACATTTCGCGTTTTCTTTGGATTTTTTCTTCGGGTCATCCTTGGGAGCGTCGACCATGTAGACGTCGCAGCCCAATTCCCTATATGGGGTATGGCCGTGGGTGGTTCTGCTTCGGAATTGCCACCGACATCTTCGTCCATGTCAGTGGCTTCGTCGGAGCCATAGTTGAGCATATCGGTCAAGTCCTTGACCGTGGCGACTAGGTGGGTGGTGGGTGGAATAAAAAAATTCTGATCGTCGGCTTTACATCCGATATGATCATAGACGAAGGACGAGATTGCCTGGTTTTGGATTCGGTCCAGTGCCTCATTTATATGTGAGAGATCCTTGGCGTCCAGGACCTGGCTGTAGGCCAGGCTGATCTGAAATAGGTTGTACTGGCCACTTGACGTGGCGCCGTCCTCTTGCTCGCTCGGGGTTGATCCCTAGGCGGCGGGAGTAGTTACTGCCTCGATCATTGGAGACACGAGCGGTGTTGCCGGGTCCGAAGACGAGCTCGGTTCAAGGGAAGCGTCTAAGGACCCAGTGTTTAAGCCGGATGTAGTCGTCACCGGATCTACCTCCAGGTTCGGCACTAGGAGGAGGGTGGATCTAAGGATCCCATCGTAAGCCGGCTCCGGGATCATGGCGCGGGAGGGTTCGTACTGATCCGAGGTCCATCCCAAAAGGATGAGATCTCCCCGAGCGTCCGTGGTGTACTCCAGGCTTCCGAATGTAAGGTGACTTGGTTTGGAGCGAAGTTCTCCACACGGCCTAGATGGCTTATAAGTCCCAAGTGTATCTACTTTTCCAAACACTTTTGCTCTTGTTTTAGACTCTAATTTGCATGATTTGAATGGAACTATTTTTAGCAGAATTGCCATGGTGTTGTTTTGGTGCAGAATAAAGTTCTTGGATTGAGCTGGAAATTTACGGAGAATATTTTCAGAATATATAAAAAGTACTAGCAAAGAGAAATACCAGAGGGGGGCCACCAGGGAGCCACAAGCCCAGGGGGCACGACCACCCCCAAGGCGCGCCTTGCATGCTTGTGGGTCCCTAGCAGCTCCCAAAACCCTAACTCCAACTCCATAAGTACCTATTCATCCATAAGAAAAAAATCAAGGAAAAGGAATCATCATGTTTTACGATACGGAGCCGCCACCACCTCCTGTTCTTCATCGGGAGGGCTGATTTGGAGTCCGTTCGGGGCTCCGGAGAGAGCGATTCGACGTTGTCATCATCATCAACCTTTCTCCATCATCAATCTCATGATGCTCTTCGCCGAGAGTGAGTAATTCCTTCGTAGGCTTGCTGGACGGTGATGGGTTGGACGAGATTTATCATGTAATCGAGTTAGTTTTGTTAGGTCTTGATCCCTAGTATCCACTATGTTCTCAGATTGATGTTGCTATGACTTTGCTATGCTTAATGCTTTTCACTAGGGCCCGAGTGCCATGATTTTAGATCTGAACCCTTTATGTTTTCACGAATATATTTGTGTTCTTGATCTTATCTTGAAAGCTGTATGCACCTATTACGTGTTATGATCCGCATACCCCAAAGTCATAATAATTGGGATTCCTTTCGGTGATTACCGTAGCCTAAGGAGTTCATGTATTCACTATGTGCTAATGCTTTGTTCCGGTTCTCTATTAAAAGGAGGCCTTAATATCCCTTAGATTTCCTTATGGACCCCGCTTCCACGGGAGGGTAGGACAAAAGATGTCATGCAAGTTCTTATTATAAGCACGTATGACTATATACGGAATACATGCCTACATTACATTGATGAATTGGAGCTAGTTCTGTGTCACCCTAGATTATGACTGTTACATGATGGATGTCATCCAACATAATTATCCATCACCGATCCAATTCCTTGGACTTTTGCATATTGATCTTTGCTAAGTTACTTTCGTTGTTGCTGTTGTTGCAATCACTATGAAACTCCTACTGTTTCTGCTACCATTGTTACTACTACTGTTACCGCTGCTATCAAACTATCATATTACTGTGGTACTAATCACTCTGCTGCAGATATTTAGTTCACCACGTGTGGTTGAATTGACAACTCAATTTCTAATACTTGCAAATATTCTTTGGCTCCCCCTGTGTCGAATCAATAAATTTGGGTTGAATACTCTACCCTTGAAAAATGTTGTGATCCCCTATACTTGTGGGTTATCAAGACCTTTTTCTGGCGCCGTTGCCGGAGAGCATAGCTCTATTTGCTAAGTCACTTGGGATTTATATCTATTGATCACTATGAAGAATTTGAAGGTTGATAGAACCAAGATCGTTCCCTCTAAGACAAGGGGAGGTAAGGAACTGCCATCTAGCTCCGCACTTGATTCACCTTCTGTTTTGAATAGGCTTGCGACACCACCACCTACTATTAATTTTGATATGTCGCAAGTAATTGATGATGCTACTTCTGCTATGAATTATGCTTATGATGATGCTAGTACTATGCTTGATGAAACTGTGCCACTAGGTGAATTTCTTGATGAACCACTTGTGAAAGCTAAAGAATTTGAAAATGCTGAAACCAATGAGATTTATGATTCACCTATTATACCTAGCTCTCCTAGAATTGAAATGCCTAAGGTACCTGAGGGTTATGTTATGGATGGGGAGATAGCTAGAGAATTTCTTGCTTGTAATGAGAGAGAAGATGTTAAGAAACTACTATGTAAAATGAAAGAAAAATCTATGATGGAGAAAATGAAGTATGATCCTAAGTTTGCTACTTCTCCTATCTTTTTTACTGATAAGGATTATGAATTCTCTGTCGATCCTGAGTTAATTACTTTGGTTGAATCAGATCCTTATCATGGTTATGAAACTGAAACTGTTGTGGCACACCTTACTAAATTAAATGATATATCCACCCTATTTGCTCATGAGGAAAAAATCCGCTACTACTATATTCTTATGTTGTTTCCTTTCTCGTTAAAGGGTGATGCTAATATATGGTTTAATACTCTTGCTTCTAGTTGTGTCCGTAGTCCCTAGGATATGATATATTACTTCTCTGAAAAATATTTTCCTGCTCATAAGAAACAAGCAGCCTTACAGGAAATATTTAACTTTGTGCAAACTGAAGAAGGGAATCTCCCTCAAGCTTGGGGGAGGCTTCTCCAATTACTTAATACTTTGCTTGATCATCCTCTTAAGAAAAATGAAATACTTGATATCTTTTATAATGGACTAACTGATGCTTCTATAGGGACTACCTAGATAGTTGTGCTGGTTGTGTTTTCAGGGAAAGAACTATTGGACAGGCTGAAGAACTATTGAATAACATATTGAGAAATGATAATTATTGGACACTTCCTGAACCACCATCTAAACCAACACTGAAGAAAATAGGTATTCTATTCCTCAGTCCTGAAGATATGCAAGAGGCAAATAAATCTATGAAATAAAAAGGTATTAAAGCTGAAGATGTTAAGAATTTACCGCCTATTGAAGAAATACATGGGCTCTACACCCCGACACAAGTGGTAGAGGTAAATTCTCTTATAAGATTTGTTGAACGTGATATTCCTTGTAATAAATTTGCAAGTCAATGCTTGGATGAATTTGATAGCTACTTTGTTAAGGAAGAACATTTCAATGCGTATGTTAAGAAACAATTGAAACACAATGCTTTCATGATTGATCGTTTGAGTGACTTGATGTTTATAATACAAGAATCATGTTAATCCATGACGGATACAATCCGTCATGGAACAGTGCAAAACCATCAAGGAGGGTTGTCCGTGACGGATTTATAATCCGTCATGTATATCGCGTCATAATTTGACAACTGTACCACCATGGCGGATCCTGGCCATCACCGATCAGTCCCTAGGCCCGCCCAGGCCCGGTCCTCTATGACAGACTAGTTCGTCATGGATTGAGATGACGTTGTACAAAAATGGGCTTGACGTGGCATCTACATGGCACCGGCATGGATGTGACGTGGCATCCGAATTTTTTATTGTGGTAGTTTAGACCATTTATTTTAGTCCAGCCATGATTTCCATCCAACCAGTTACAGCGCCAGCCATTACACATAATCAAACAAGCTTTCACAACACAATTAATTTCTATTGAACAGGCCCATAATTTGAAGCATTTCACAAATTTTTATTCCAATATTTCACTGAGTAAAGCCCTTTTAAAACGTGGCTAATAATACATCCAACATCAGATCACATGACCTCAGTAATAATTAAACCATATTACATCAACAAATATACAAGATTGTACAGACCCTCTTAATCATCAAGTTCATGCCTACACCTCCAACTTCCTTTTTGGCTCTGACCACCAAGTAAATCTGTAACAAACAATATGGTTCTGTTACAAAATGGCAAGCTGATTACAACAACATAAATAGTAGTTATTATCATCTGAACCATCATTTTAATTTCACGTGGTTTGAACCTCACTCGTGAGGCCTATATACTTAAAGAGTTATGCCAGGATTGCTTGTCTTTCATTAATCAACAATATTGTTTCATTGCAGCAACACAACATCGACGACTAATCACGAGTAACCTAGTGCCAAATAGTTCAAATCATCCTGAAGGGCATAGGAGCTTACCCATGCCAAAGCGCTGAGGAGCTCCACCTTGTTGTGCAACTGTACGTACCTTTGAAAAATTATCATCTCAAAGATCAGAGGGGTGTTGACAAATAATAAAGGGATAGGGGAGCAAGATAAGTTATTGTTTCTGGAAAACTACTTGCAACAAAACTGTACTTCTTTTTACCATAGTGCACACCTTTTTTTTCCTAAACCATGATCATGAACTAACTTGGTGTCATTTTTCTTATGTAAACAAATACACCTATCTACGTGTGAGAACAGACATAATAGGTATACTATAGTATCAAGAACAGCCAAGTGACCTCTTTTTTACAAAAATGTATTTTACAATGAATCTAATGAAACTAAATGTGTGGTGTAGATGTTGATATAGCTTCTTATAAACTTGATCAAATTCAATTATTTCAGAATTGAGGAAGCAGATTATAAATAGTACCTATTAATGGTAGAGAAAACAAGAATAAATGAAATGTTCAAGGTGGAGACACTTTCAAAGTTACACTGCACTTAACATGATTTAATAAACTTGAATCACTAACTCTCGATTTTGATAACAGATCCTGCATTAAACAAATGCAAATTTTGATTATTATATTTAGAATTGGTAGAGGAAATCAATCAAACCTAGAACTTATATAATGGGCTATGGCAATCTGATCTCTACCAGTACCACAATAAATAACAACCAAGCTGGAAGTAATGATGAACAGAAGAGCTATACAGCCAACGATGGTTCACATAACATTTTAGGGAAGTATATCTAAACTATTATAAAGTAGTTATGATTGACTATGTACTGTAGTGTGAGCATGCAGTAGTGATTGTCGTTGCTGATGAAGGTCCTAAAGAATTGACACACCAAGTTCTTTTGTCTCCAGCATAGTTCTTCAGCTATCTTTAATTCTGCCAGTGGACTGATTCAGTCATTCAGTTGTAATCATCAACCTTCGTCACTGATCAAGTGGAGACCTGAGCCAGGAACAGTGCTTAAGATATCATAACAAGCATAATAATAACGCATTAATATATACACTTTACATTAGTAGAGAAATATGTCAGACAAGGAACACTGATTCCACAATACAGAAAGACAAAAAGGCTACTGTAGAACGTAAAGCAACATCCAGTAATTCATAAAGTGGATAACTTGCTTTTCCTGATATATCAAGAAGCATTCTGGAAGTGATTGAACAAGTACTACACTCCCTTTTATTAGGCAGTAAGAAGAGGTTCAATTCTCCATCTCTTTTGGTTCTGGAAAGATACAAAAATGTACAACACATACAGTTTTGCACATTGCCTTTTAATAGGAGGTAAGAAGAGGTTCAATTGATCTCTTTTGGTTCTGGAAAGATACAAAAATGCACAACAAATACAATTTTGCACTCTGGAGTTTACTTTCACAGAATACAGATAAAAAAGTACAGTCAAATAAAACTACAGCTACCTGATTGCAACAGTCATTTTAATCAAATCAGGAAAGCATCAAACGGTTTACTGACTATGAGCCTAACTTGCTACTAGACTATAAATTCTATAACAAAGGGATTAATGTTTGTAAATATTAAATCATCAATTCTTGAGAGGAAAGATACAAAATCAAGCTGAATCAAGGAGAAGAGGGAGGTAGAGGTCGCAGTGCTAACCGGAGACCTTTGTAAGCAATGCAGTGGTCGCAGTGCAGGTCAGACACCGTCTCGCGTGACAGAGGAGGTTGCCACAGGATGCACCGCTGCACCGGAGACGCGGAAGAGGGGGTCAGGGTCACCGCTGTCTAGCCCAATGCAGTCGAGCTCACTGAGCTAGGGGGAGGCGGAGAGGTGCAAGAGGGCGCGATGCACGACGGAGTGGTGCTGCTGGAGACGTGCCAGCGACGGACGCGCCACCGCAGCCAAAACCCTACGCAGGAGAGGGAGAGATGGGTCGTGCGAGAGATGGATTGGTGGGGTTTGCGGCGGATCTAGCAGCTGCCGGAGCAGCGAGGTGAGAGGAGGGAAAGGGCTGGCGACGAGCAGTGGGAGGAGGCGATGTGGTGGTGGGTGGCGGCGATGTGTGTGAGAAGATGGGGAATCGGGAGGGGGGCTGCGACGAAGGGAGAGACAGAAGAGGAGGGGGCCGAGGAGGAGACCCTTAGGGTTTGGTTTTTATGTGTGAATGGTTAGGCGGGTTTTGGCGGGCTTTAGCGGACTTGCGGGGCTATACCGGGCCATTCATGACAGATTTCAAAAATGTCATGCAAAATCCGTCATGGATCAACAGATTTCTTGTAGTGTTAGAATTGCTAATGATGTTAAAGGTCTAGGAAGACATGCTTCCATGGCTCAAACTCAGCTAGAACAAATTGGTAAGTCACAAAATGATTTGCTTAATGAGATGAATAATACTATGAATGATCATGTTGTTAGAGTAATGACTAGAGGAGGTAGAATGACTCTGGAACCTCTGTATCCTGAAGGTCATCCTAAAAGAATTGAAAAAGATTCTCAGAGAATTAATAATGATGTGCCTAGTCCATCTAAGAAGAAAAAGAAAAAGAAAAATGATAGAACTATGCGTGCTTCTAGTGAACCTAATGTAGAAAAACCTCGTGAGAATCATAATAATGTTTCTGTTTCTGATGCTGATGCTGAAACACAATCTGGTAATGAACATACACCTAGTGATAATGAAAATGAAAATCATAATGATGTTCATGATGATGCTCAACCAGATAATGATGTAGAAATAGAACCTGTGCTATTGATCTTGATAACCCACCTCCTAAAAATAAAAGATATGATAGAAGTGATTTCGTTGCTAGAAAACATGGTAAAGAAAGAGAACCATGGGTTCAGAAACCCATGCCTTTCCCTACTAAGCCATCTAAAAATAAAGACGAGGAAGAATTTGGACGCTCTGTTGAAATGCTTAGGCCAGTCTTTTTGCGTACTCGTTTCACTAATATTTTGTAGATGGCCCCATATGCTAAGTATATGAAAGATATTGTCACTAATAAAAGAAAGAAACTTGAAGCTGAAATTTCCACCATGCATGCAAATTATTCTTTAAGGGTGGATTACCTAAGAAACTAGGAGATCCGGGAATACCCACTATACCATGCTCCATTAAAAGAAGTTATGTTAAAACTGCTTTATGTGATTTAAGAGCCGATGTTAGTGTTATGCCTTTCTTTTTATATAGAAGACTTGATTTGAATAAACTCACACCTACTAAAATATCTTTTCAAATGGCTAATAAATCTACTGATAAACCTATTGGAATTTGTGAGGATGTGTCTGTTGTAGATGAAAATGTTACTATATTGATAGACTTTCTTATACTTGATATGCTCGAGGACGACAACATGTCGATTATCCTTGGTAGACCCTTTTGAATACTGCAGGTGATGGTGTTCTGGACTAGGGGGTACTCATCACATCGTCTCCCGACTAGGTGGATCAGGCCGAGGACCCCCATGGCGGTTCCCTCATGGGCCAGTTCGGGCAACCCATGCCGCATACAAAGGAGATTCCACAAGACTTGGCGCCCAAGCCGAGGACTCCTCTAAACCCTAGGCCTTCGGTACATTATATAAACCGAGGCCAGGCTAGTCAATAGATGAACTCATATTTCATTAGAGCAATCTTGTGGTAGATACATGTACTCTGTACTACACCCCATATGAATACAATCAAAAGCAGGATGTAGGGTATTATCTCTTCGAGAGAGCCCGAACCTAGGTAAAATCCTGTGTCCATGTTACCATCGCTCCAAGACGCCTAGCTTAGGACCTCTACTACGAGATATGCTGGATATAGAACTGACATTGGTGCTTTCATTGAGAGCCTGCTGGCAGTCGCCGCGGTGCGATGGAAATTCAGATCGTCTTCGGTGTGATCTACGCGTCGGAACCGAGCTTTATTGTCGATATCGGAATCTTCGTCGCCGGCTCGACCGGTCACCTTGGCGGGACCGAGGACTACACTCCACGTCAGATCATCATGATCAGACGAGGGCCTTCTTCAACATTAACTCCGATATCTATCAAGATCATGGAGGAATCGTCCATGGAGCTCGGGGGCTCAACGTCAACATTGCCCTCGGGCGAGCATGCTCTTTTCTGGACAGCGAAGTTGTATTCGCTATCCCCACCTCCTCGAGCATCACTTTGACGATTGCTTCAGTGGAATTGTGCGTAATTGAGTCTACAACAACGATGTAAAATTTCATCGCATTTCGATGGAGGAATCTCCAGTAAACTCTGACCTAGCGGAGCCCCATCGAATCTGGACGGGAATCTGTACAAGTTTGAAGCATGGAGTCTAGTGTCCAGCTCATGTGACGCCCCCAGCTCAATCATGCACTAATCATACATGCAAATGCACATGATCAAGCCTAAGGACTCACAGGAAGATATCACAACACAGCTCTAAAACATAAATAAAGTCATACAAGCTTTATATTACAAGCCAGGGGCCTCGAGGGCTCGAATACATATGCTCGCATACAAGCGTCAGCGGAAGCATCAGATATCTGAGTACAGATGTAAAGGAAAGACAGAAAGGCCTTTAAAAGGCGGGACAAAAGAAAACACTATGATCGAAAGGCGCAGGCCTCATGCCTAGGACCCTCCGAACCTACTCCTGGTCGTCGGCCAGCTCGTAGTAGTATCCACCCTCGGGGTAGTAGTAGCGATCGTCGGCGGGAGCAGCTGTGTCAGGGGCTCCGTCATCTGGTTGCATCAAAAGGGGTATGTGGGGAAAAAGAAAGTAAAGCAACCGTGAGTACTCATCTGAAGTACTCAGCAAGCGAGGATCTACACTACATATGCAACATTATCAAAGAGTGGCTGTATATGTGGACTGGGCTGCAAAAATGCCAGAATAGAGAGGAAAACCTAGTCCTATCGAAGACTAGCATCTTCAGAGGTCTTGCAGCATTAGAAGAGTGTAGATTAGTACCGTATAAAGTAGTAGTATCGATAAGTCTCATCCTCACCCAGAGATCCTTTCTCGACTCCCTACGAGAAAGCAATCCCTGAGCCATACTGTCATCAACCTCATCCTGAGATCCCTTCTTGACTCCCTATGAGAAGCAATCCCAGAGCCATAGTATCCGTTTCTAGTTGTATCGATCAGGATACAACTCCGAGTGTCCGTTACCAAGGATCTGGCCATGCATAGATTAGTTCTTCCCTGCAGGGGTGCACCAACTTACCCACCATGCTCGCTTAACTCCGGCCGGACACACTTTTCCGGGTCATGCCCGGCCTCGGCCAAACGACACACTGCAGCCCTACCTAGAGCTCAGCAGAGAGGTCCCCGCCGGTCTACATCCTAAGCGCTCGAGGGTCTTGGGCCATCGCCCCTCGCCCTCCGGGTCATTGCGCACATGGCTCAGATCCAAGCACCACCTCTGTCGTGAATGGCGCCAATCACTCCATGCCTCACTACTGAACTGGACGTCTGACAGAGCTTTCGGCTGATGCATACGATGCAGAACGCACATACTATGCCCATGTGATGGTTAGTGCTATCGGGCCAGAGGCCCACTCGAATCAAATATCCAAATCGTTAGTACCTTGGGGGTGCGGTAACGAGCAGAGACTCATGATCGATGTGACCCCGTCGCCCCATCTCGAGGACTTGCGGCAAGGGCCAAGAATGCCCGGCCACCCCTCGTATTCATCACTCGGGCACCATACAGGCAACCCGTCTTCACATCACACGCGGGTACCCCTTAGCGTCGACCCGCCTTCCAAGTAACAATGTAAAGTTATCCGTGTGTCCATAACATCAAGGGAATCTGAGGTATCACCCTCGTTGGATTGCTACTCGATGTATCCGTCAAGGTGAACTCAGAGGAATCACCCTTGCTGGGTTCACACTTGAGGTGTTGTACGACGGCGTCGTTATCGGAAGCGGTGAAGGAGGAATCACCCTCGATGACCACGACCGAATAGCTACTCTACAGAGTTAACATCATAAGTGCTACAAGAGGTTTCACCCTCGGCACTCGATATTAACGCTGTAGTGTCGTTACAACTAAGGGGGTGATGTGCGGTGCCGGGGTCTGGTCTCCAATCCCGTTGATCGGGTCTTCGGATAATCCAGCAGGGCAGTCGGGATAAGTGGGGTCACTGATAGGTCTCTACCCATCCTATACTAACTAGTTTAGGATAAGCAGGTAAGGTATCAATAGCAGGTTACATTAAACAGGCTATGCATCAGAATAGGTAAAGCAGTAGCAGCAGCAATTCTAATGCAAGCATGAGAGAGAAAGAATAGGCGATATCAGTATGCTCAAGGGGGGGGGCTTGCCTGGTTGCTCGGCGGCAAAGCCAAGGTCGTCAACGGTGGCGTCGGGCTCTGGAGTTGTGTCGGTACCGGGAACTGCATCGGAGTCTAACGAGAGAGAAGAGGGGGAGGAAACAGTATAAATACACAGCAAACATGAGCAACATAAAGCAGGCTATGCTAACGTGCAGTGCAGGGTTGCCTAAAGACATGTCTAAGTCATTTAGTTATTTTTGGAATTTGTTTGGATTTATTTTATAAAAGCCAGGCACTATTCATTTATCAAAAACAGGCAAAAAGTTCCATGTTCATCTAGCTAGGGGCATCTGATAGGAATACGGAGGGCGTATTCGGGTTCATATCGAAATTCTGAGAAACTTTCATATATAAATTATTTTTATCGGAGTTACGGTTTAAAAGATATGATTTTCTAAAGTTTAATTGATTTTCTGAATTTTATTTAACTATTTAAATTCGAATTATCCAAAACAGTAAAAGGTGACATCACCATGATGTAAAGATGACGTCAACGGTCAACAGAGGGGCTGAGCAGTCAAACATGACATGGGGGACCCACCTGTCATAGACGATGGGCTTAAACGGAGTTAAAACTAATCTAAATCTACTTAATTAAACTACTGGGCCCACACGTCAGTGTGTAATTAGGTTAAACTAATTAACATAATCAATCTAATTAATTAACAGGGTGTGGGCCCCATATGTCAGCGACTGGGCCAGCCCAGTCAGCAGGGTTGACTTGGTCAACCCAGTCAACCGGACCCCATCTGGCCCACAGTCAGCGGCGCAGGGGCCGGCCATGTCGGCGCCAGGTCAGCGGCACCGGTGGCTCAACGCCAGCGACCAATTTGCGCGGCGGTGCGTGGCGGACTTCGCCAGAAATCGCGCTCCCGCCACCATTTCGCGCACGCGAGGCAGCAATCGAAAGAGGGGAGCGAGGCGCGTCGTTCTGCTGTGGTGGCACGGCCGGAGACAGCGTGTGGTGACAGCAGCGAGCGGTGCGGTGGTTGCCGGAGTTCGGGCTCGAGCGAAAACGGCGAAGCGCAGCTCGGTAAGGTACGGGGGCGACAGCGTTCGAACACTGCGAGCATGCTGAGCACGATGCTGAGCACGGATGAGCTCGATGGCGAACCTGGCCACGGCTACGAGATCGACGGCGGCGATGGGTACTGCTACGGCTAGCATGGCGTCTACAAGCGCGTGATCAAAGGGAAAAACGGTGAGGAGGAAGAGGAGCTCACCGAGGAGGCACAAGTAGGCCCGGCAAGCAATGGGAGCAGCAGAGGCGGTCGCAATCGCCAGAGTTCGCAGGCGACAGAGACAAGGAAGACGAGGTCGTCGAGCTCGATATGGTGGCTCCCGGCTCCAATGCCTTGGCGCAGCCGATGTAGCAGATGACGGTGAGGCTCTACGACATCGTGGTGAGGCGCGGAGACGACGGATACCACGGGATCGAGTGGAGGACGGCGGTGAGCGCTTCGGGCGAGGAGAAGAGTGAGCGAGGGGACGGGGGGAAGAGAGCTAGGGTTCGCCAGGGGGTCGCTGGGGATGCTCTTATCCACGCGGAGCAGGCGACACCGCTGTCAACCGCAAGGAGGGGGGGCCAAGGGGCCGGGCGCGCGCGCGCTAGCTGTTCGACAGCGAGGCGCGGTGAGCAGTGGCGCGAGGTGGGAGGAGGAGCTAGGCAGGCTGGGCCGCACTGTGTCACTTAGGCCCGGGCAAGTGGGCCTTTTTCCTTTTCTTCCTTTTGCTTTCTGTTTTCTCTTTTCTTTTCTGTTTACAAAAATGTTAGGCCACTTATGGACTTTTGTAAAATATGCAACTTAGCTTATAAAATATGGTGCATTATTTTCCACTGCCAGAAAATGGTTTGAAGCCAAATGAATTTTATTTGGACTTTAATTAAATAAAATTGGATTAAACATCTCTATTTTGTTGCTGTTTGAGTCACTTAATTTATTTAGTATATGTTGATTATAGTTTTAGAATAGTCTCTGGAATATTTACAATATTTTGAACATTTTAGTTTCCGGATTTGAACAACTTTTATTTTCCACTTTGAATTTGAACTAAAAGGGATATGATCCAAATGAAGTCTAGGCACTGTTTATCATGATGACATGGCATTATCAACAGGGGATTACAGTGGCTAACCACTGGGGTGTTACAAATCTCCTCCACTAATAAGAATTCTCATCCCGAGAATTAAGATGGAGACTGAAAGAAAGCGGGGTATTCTTAGAAGTTCTTCCGAAGAAACGTTCGGAAAATCTCGAACGACTGGAATGTTTTCGATCCCCTCAAGCGGAGAAGCGTTCAATGCATTCAAGGTGTATATTTTAGTCTCAGCATTTTGAGTTGTCTGGGCACGGCAATTCACTAGCCCAGCTGACTAACGGAGTATTCATTTACTCATAATGAAGGTTATGCATGAATGCAAATTTTTCAGAGATGAATGAATGTGATGCTGCTGAATTAAACAAAACAGAAGCAGGTACTGTGTTAACGAGAAGGGTACCCATTTCGGTGGCAGGTTGATCCTGGACTTGTTTAATATCAATGTTGTAAGCGTGTCCACGACCATATGTTTTTCGCTTCTGTGTTGAGCCCGAAGATGAGCCTACATCACGATAGCACTTCTGCGACTCCTTATGCTTCATTTGAGCAGTCTCAAGCAGAATAGCCTTGTTCACAAGAGCAGTAAAGTCGGTGAAATCTTGAGCAGCGAGTGCAAGCTCGATGTCTGCGTGGAGTCCATTACGGAACTTCTCTTGTCTACGGGCATCCGTGGCGATGTCTTCTTCAGCATAGCGGGACAGGTCAAGGAATTCCCGCTGATAAGCTTCGACAGTCTTATTGCCCTGAGTGAGGTTGCGGAACTGGGTTTTCATCCGGTCCATGATTCCTTGAGGAATATATCGAGCACGGAAAGCAGCCTGGAACTCAGGCCAAGTAACGGTTGTTCCAGCAGGCAGTGTACGTTTGTGGGTGTCCCACCATTGTGCAGTCGGACCCTTTAAGAAAAAGGACGCGAAGGCGACAAAGTTAGCAGGGGAGACATTTGTAGACTCCATCTCGTGAGTGATATCGCGAATCCAGTCATCAGCATCCAGTGGCTTCTCAGAGTTGCGGAACTGAGTGGGGTTAAGACGCATAAATTCTGGCAGAGTTATTGAAGGAGGGTTCTGGTTCTGCTTGTTCATATGCGGGAACTGATTCATAATCCCAGTCATGAACCGGCGGTTGAGCTCGAATTGTTGCATCATAGCTGCCATATAATCTGGCGGTGGTGGGCGTTCAGGGGCACGACCACGACCACCTGGTATAACCATCCTGCTACGTTTCAACAGGGGTAGTTCAGTAAAAGCAGTTGCGGGTGTTTAGCGACAAGCATGATGTAACTCGACAACTATTTAAGCAGTGTAACAGATACATAGCAGTAGTCAATTAAGACATACAGATCCATACACAGAGTCGGTTACATGCGAATAGCATAACAGCGCAAATTCAAAAGCTAGATATGGTAGGCGACGCGCAGGCACGCGGTAGGGAAGTACACGACAAGACATAGCAAAGGCTACATCAACGTCGGAGAAAACTATTGGAGCAAGGAATCTGCAAGTGACAACACAGGGTGCCCTCGATAAAAGGATCCTGTAAGCAGAATCTGACCCACAATCTTGGAGCAAGGGGGAATATTTTAGAACTCCGGGTGGATGTGATCACGAGAACCTAATGTTGGAGTTAGTAAAATTTTAACCCGAATAGAAGAGAGATCAGAGTCCCAGAGTATAGACGAGAAAGAAAAGATCCTAATACCACCCAATTGGCGACGTGGGCCCGTAAGCCACACAGCCAAGTTAGTAAATTAGTGTTTGGACCACTAGACTCAACTTTGGCTAAGGAGTTAGAAAGGGGGGTTCCTACAGTCAGTCGGCTCTGATACCAACTTGTGACGCCCCCGGCTCAATCGTGCACTAATCATACACGCAAATGCACACGATCAAGCCTAAGGACTCATGGGAAGATATCACAACACAACTCTAAAACATAAATAAAGTCATACAAGCTTTATATTACAAGCCAGGGCCCTCGAGGGCTCGAATACATAAGCTTGCATACAAGCATCAGCGGAAGCATCAGGTATCTGAGTACAGATATAAAGGAAAGACAGAAAGGCCTTTAAAAGGCGGGACAAAAGAAAACACTACGATCGAAAGGCGCAGGCCTCCTGCCTGGGACCCTCCGAACCTACTCCTGGTTGTCGGCCAGCTCGTAGTAGTATCCACCCTCTGGGTAGTAGTAGCGATCATCGGCGGGAGTAGCTGTCTCAGGGGCTCCGTCATCTGGTTGCATCAAAAGGTGTATATGGGGAAAAAGAAAGCAAAGCAACCGTGAGTACTCATCCGAAGTACTCAGCAAGTGAGGATCTACACTACATATGCAACATTATCAAAGAGTGGCTGTATATGTGGACTGGGCTGCAGAAATGCCAGAATAGAGAGGAAAACCTAGTCCTATCGAAGACTAGCATCTTCAGAGGTCTTGCAGCATTAGAAGAGTGTAGATTAGTACCATATAAAGTAGTAGTATCGATAAGTCTCAACCTCACCCAGAGATCCTTTCTCGATTCCCTGCGAGAAAGCAATCCCAGAGCCATACTGTCATCAACCACATCCTGAGATCCCTTCTCGACTCCCTGCGAGAAGCAATCCCAGAGCCATAGTATCCATTTCTAGTTGTATCGATCGGGATACAACTCCGAGTGTCCGTTACCGAGGATCCGGCTATGCATAGATTAGTTCTTCCCTGTAGGGGTGCACCAACTTACCCACCACGCTCGCTTAACTCCGGTCGGACACACTTTTTCGGGTCATGCCCGGCCTCGGCCAAACGACACACTGCAGCCCTACCTAGAGCTCAGCAGAGAGGTCCCCGCCGGTCTACATCCTAAGCGCTCGGGGGTCTTGGGCCATCGCCCCTCGCCCTCCGGGTCGTTGTTCACATGGCTCAGGTCCAAGCACCACCTCTGTCGTGAATGGCGCCAATCACTCCATGCAGCACTACTGAACTAGATGTCTGACAGAGCTTTTGGCTGATGCATATGATGCAGAACGCCCATACTATGCGCACGTGATGGTTAGTGCTATCGGGCCAGAGGCCCACTCGAATCAAATATCCAAATCGTTAGTACCTTGGGGGTGTGGTAACAAGCAGAGACTCATGATCGATGTGACCCCGTCGCCCCGTCTCGAGGACTTGTGGCAAGGGCCAAGAATGCCCGGCCATGCCTCGTATTCATCACTCGGGCACCATACAGGCAACCCGTCTTCACATCACACGCGGGTACCCCTCAGGGGCGACCCGCCTTCCAAGTAACAGTGTAAAGTTATCCGTGTGTCCATAACATCAAGGGAATCCGAGGTATCACCCTCGTTGGATTCCTACTCGATGTATCCGTCAAGGTGAACTCGGAGGAATCACCCTTGCTGGGTTCACACTTGAGGTGTTGTACGACGGCGTCGTTATCGGAAGCGGTGAAGGAGGAATCACCCTCGATGACCACGACCAAATAGCTACTCTACAGAGTTAACATCAGAAGTGCTATAAGAGGTTTCACCGTCGGCACTCGATATTAACGCTGCAGTGTCGTTACAACTAAGGGGGTGATGTGCGGTGCCGGGGTCTGGTCTTTAATCCCGTTGATCGGGTCTTCGGATAATCCAGCGGGGCAGTCGGGATAAGTGGGGTCACTGATAGGTCTCTACCCAGCCTATACTAAGCAGTTTAGGATAAGCAGGTAACGTATCAATAGCAGGTTACATTAAACAGGCTATGCATCAGAATAGGTAAAGCAGTAGCAGCAGCAATTCTAATGCAAGCATGAGAGAGAAAGAATAGGCGATATCAGTATTCTCAAGGGCGGGGTGCTTGCCTGGTTGCTCGGCGGAAAAGGCAAGGTCGTCAACGGTGGCGTCGGGCTCCGGAGCTGTGTCGGTACCGGGAACTGCGTCGGAGTCTAACAAGAGAGAAGAGGGGGAGGAAATAGTATAAATACAGAGTAAACATTAGCAACATAAAGCAGGCTATGCTAACATGTAGTGCAGGGTTGCCTAAAGACATGTCTAATTCATTTAGTTATTTTTGGAATTTGTTTGGATTTATTTTATAAAAGCCAGGCACTATTCATTTATCGAAAATAGGCAAAAAGTTCCATGTTCATCTAGCTAGGTGCATCTGACAGGAATACGGAGGACGTATTTGGGTTCGTATCGAAATTCTGAGCAACTTTCATATATAAATTATTTTCATCGGAGTTACGGTTTAAAAGATATGATTTTCTAAAGTTTAATTGATTTTCTGAATTTTATTTAATTTTTTAAATTTGAATTATCCAAAACAGTAAAAGGTGACATCAGCATGACGTAAAGATGACATCAGCGGTCAACAGAGGGGCTGACCAGTCAAACCTGACATGGGGGACCCACCTGTCATAGACAATGGGCTTAAACAGAGTTAAAACTAATCTAAATCTACTAAATTAAACTATTGGGCCCACACGTCAGTGTGTAATTAGGTTAAACTAATTAACTTAATCAATCTAATTAATTAACCTAGAGCTCAGCAGAGAGGTCCCCGCCGGTCTACATCCTAAGCGCTCGGGGGTTTTGGGCCATCGCCCCTCGCCCTCCGGGTCGTTGCGCACATGGCTCAGCCCAGGACCAAGGTGGTGCACCACCTCGGAAGCAGTCCAACATAAAGCTCGGATGCAAGTGGCTGGCTCTATAGAGGGCATTTCCGGCATTAAAGCTCAGCTAAATTCTTTCAACTTTCAAGACCGAGGTAATCTATGACACCTCGGATGTGAACCGGCGTTGGAGCTCGGCTGCAAAAGGACACCTCGGATGCAGATCGGCGTTGGAGCTCGGCTGCAAAAAGACACCTCGGATGCTGTCCGACGTTGGAGCTCAGCTGCAAGAGGACATTGCAGCTCGAGAAAAACTTCGAACCCGAGGTGTAGCGTAAAAAATAGCAAGGCATTGATAAAGGCCGAAAACTTAAAGGGCTCCTCGGATGGCCGACGTGTGAACTCTTCAGATCCAGCTCAGCAATCCTCAAGATTGAAGATGGGAAGATTTGTTGAACCAACTTTCAAGACCGGCGACCGAATATGAAGAACAGTTTGGAAGAACCGAGGAGCGTCCCCAACTTGAAGACCGGTTCAGGGGGCTACTGATGTTGTCCTAGACTAGGGGGTACTCATCACATCGTCTCCCGACCAGGTGGATCACGTCGAGGACCCCCCATGGCAGTTCTCTCATGGGCCAGTTTGGACAGCCCATGCCGCATACAAGGGAGATTCCACAAGACTTGGCACCCAAGCCGAGGACTCCTCTAAACCCTAGGCCTTCGGTACATTATATAAACCAAGGCCAGGCTAGTCAATAGATGAACTCATATTTCATTAGAACAATCTCGTGGTAGATACATGTACTCTGTACTACACCCCATATGAATACAATCAAACGCAGGACGTAGGGTATTATCTCTTTGAGAGAGCCCAAACCTGGGTAAAATCCTGTGTCCATGTTACCATCGCTCCAAGACGCCTAGCTTAGGACCCCTACTACGAGATATGCCAGATATAGAACCGACATTGGGCGCTGTTATTGATTGCAACAAAAGCAAGGTCACTTTTCATATTAAAGGTAATGAGCACACAATACACTTTCCGAAGAAACAATTCCAAGTGAATGGTATCAATTGTATTGAAAAGGTTTCGACAATTATTATTGGAGGTTTTCAATTCCCTCTTCCTTCAGTCAAAAAGAAATATGAAACTCTTATTGTTGGGGAGATGCATATCCCCGTTAATGTAACCTAGTGTTATACGAAGCTTCTTAGGCTTCATGTCATTCGAAAATGGTTTGTTAATAAGACTTGATCAACCTTATTAATGGATTCTTTTTTAGGAGCATGTGGTTGATGAATTTAGTAGGCACAACCTACTGCACCCACTATTTACTCTCTGTTATTCAAAATTAATAAAGTAGAAATGCCATGATTATCCTATTTTCTAAATTTTCCATGGAATAAAAAATGTCCTCAAAATAAAAGTTCTCAGAATGCCCTGAAAATTTAGTATGATTTTTGGTAGAATATTTGAGAATTTTTGGCACTGAACACACCCCAGGGGGGGTGCATTTGTGAGCCACAAGCTCAATGGGCATGCCACCCCCCAGGGCACGCCTAGTGGGCATGTGGGTCCCACATGGACCCACTAACTTATCCCAGCCGCCCACTCCCTTCTTCTTCCTCCAGAAAAAAATCACTAGCTTGTTCAAACCCGTGTTCTTGCTCCTTTGCTTGCAAATTTTTGATCTCCTTGCTCGGAACTCCGTTTCTGATACTGTTTTGGGAGATTACTCTTTGGTATGTGACTCCTTCAATGATCCAATTAATTTTATTATAGTGCTTTATATATTGCAAATTTTTTCTGCTCTGGTGATCATGTTTTTGAGCTTCCATATTAAATTTATATGGTCCAAAGTAGTTTTGATGCATGATATTCTCTAGACACTTATGGGAGTAGTTGTTATCAATTTTGTTTAGTTTGGTTCACTTTTATTTTAACTCACTAAAAATTTTAGAAATTTTCAGAAAAAGAAAATGGTCAAGTGGAGGTTGAGAGGATGTTCGAGCCAGAATCCTAAGGAGGCTCCGAAGCCCAAATACCACCTTCCTCACGCAGCTGAGGTGCGGCCGTGTTGACGGTGTCCTGGACTAGGACCCCAATGAAGGTTCACTAATGGGCCACTTCGGGCAGCCCATGACATATACGAGGAAGATCCCACAAGAGTTGGTGATCAAGACAAGGACTGCTCTCCACCGGCGTATCCGATTAGGACTTTTGTTATCCTAGGCCTTCGGTACATTATATAAGCCGAGTCCAGGCTAGTCGATAGGACATCAATGCAATCTCATTCACCTAACCCTAGAGTTAGAACACATCTTACGATCTCGAGGTAGGTCAACTCTGTATTCGGTACATCTCCATCAATATAAACAAGAGCAGGACATAGGGTTTTACCTCCATCAAGAGGGCCCGAACCTGGGTAAACATCATCTCCTTGTTCCCGTTATCATCTGTCCGAGATCCATAGCTCGGGACCCCATCCTCGAGGTCTGCCGGTTTTCACACCGACACTGGTGCTTTCATTGAGAGCTCCACTGTGAGATCCATGAAAAGATCGATGGCTCGTCTGCATATTGACAACAGCTTTTTCTAGACAACGGGTTTGTGTTTGCCGTCCCCGCCTCCTCGAGCGTCTCTTTGACGATTGCTTCGGTGGAATTGTGCGTAATTGAGTCTAGAACAATCCTGTAAGAATTTCATCGCGTTCCGACGGAGCTATCTCTGGGAAACTCTGATCTACCGGACCCCTGTCGAATCTAGACGGGAATCTAGACGAGTTTTGGGTGAGGAGTCCAACGTCCAGCTCGGACATTGTTTGGAAGATCCAACCGTTCATCAGCTGTGAAATTCCTATTTCTACCATCCCTCAAAATTTTAGCTTGATCCGACCGTCCAAACTCCGGGACATGTCCGATAAGTGCATCAATTTTTGGATATATTTTCTGCGCGAAAACGAATCCGACCCGAGTTCGTTTTCATGAACGGGTTATCGGACATCCTTTTTTAGGGAGATTTTCTCTAGAGTATTGTGTTATGTTTCCAAACACACACTTACAAATTTTTGAGCCTTTTTCGAGGCGATCTTCACCATCACGCCGGTGTCAAACCAGCCCGACAACGTTACTCCACGGCTGCCGACCTGCGCTAGACAGGTTGTCGCTTCGTCGAGCCAAGGTTGACCTCATCGGATTATCACCCCGGCGAGCCAACTAAGAGTTCAGCATTATGAAGGCTAAATCATCGCCAACATTGTTGCCCCACGGATTGCATGGGTCGGGCGCGCTGGCATTGCCGCGCGGTCACTTCACCAAGCAGGCATTGACCGCACCACAAGTTACGACCTGCGTCGGCCTGGCCACGCCGTTTCTTCTCCAAGCCGATGTTCGCCATGCCGACTTGCTTCGCCACCTCGGCTAGCATGACGGCTGCAACGTTATCTTACCGACCTGCTCTATCACCTCGACTGAACCGGGGGCTTCGGCATCTGTTCATCAACCTACTCCGGGGACTTCGACGTCACCAGCCGACTAGCTTCGTCACGTTAGCCGGACCAGGGGCTTCGCCTCGCCGCATCGACAATGCTACGTCGCCACTTCGTCAAGTCGAGTTCCTTGCTTGGTCACTTCGAGCTTGGGGGCTGGGATATCAGCCAGGCCGAGGACTACATCTTCGTCCCGTCACAAGCCCGGACCACGTCATCAAAGCCGAGCACATTAACCAGCTAAGTCGCTTTCATGCTCACATTTTTTTAAATTTTTGTTCAGTTCAACCAAGCATTATATTTATGTTAACCAAAAAAGTTGGTTTTTTAAAACTTAGTTTGTTTAAAAGTCTTCTTTTACCCAAGTTACCTGGGGCTCTTAAATTTGTATGAGCCGTTTTATAATAAGTTTTTTCTTCTAACTCGTTGCAAAGTCTTTTTCTACCACTCCTTTCTCGACTCGAGTATGTGGTCAATAGCCAGATAGCCTGGTTCCTCTCTAAAGCCGCTCGAGTTTAGTTCGCTAAACTGGCCTGAGAAGCACTCCACCTTTGGGATAGGAGCTTGAAGCCAAAGGCTGACTGATACGTCTCCAACGTATCTATAATTTTTGATTGTTCCATGCTATTATATTATCTATCTTGGATGTTTTATATGCATTTATTAGCTATTTTATATCATTTTTTGGGACTAGCCTATTAACCTAGTGTCTAGTGCCAGTTGCTGTTTTTCCCTTATTTTTGACTTTTACAGAAAATCAATACCAAACGGAATAAAACTTTACGATGATTTTTCTTGGACCAGAAGAAACTCACGAGACTTGGGGAGGAGGCCGGAAGACCCACGAGGGGGCCACAAGCCCTGGGGGCGCGCCCCAGGGGGGCGAGGCCAGGGGGCTTGTGGGCCCCTCGTGGCTCTCCTAACCCTAACTCCATCACTATAAATTCTCAAATATTCCCCCTATACCAGAGGGCACACCAAAAATACTTTTCCACTGCCGCAAGCTTCTGTTCTCGTGAGATCCCATCTTGGGGCCTTTTCCGACACTTCGCCGGAGGGGGATTCGATCACGGAGGGCCTCTACACCAACCTTGCTTCCCTTCTGATGATGTGTGAGTAGTTTACCACAGACCTACGGATCCATAGCTAGTAGCTAGATGGCTTCTTCTCTCTCTTTGATCTTCAATACAATGTTCTCCATGATGTTCTTGGAGATCTATTCTATGTAATCTTCTTTTGTCGTGCATTTGTTGAGATTCGATGAATTGTAGATTTATGATCAGATTATCTATGAATATTATTTGAGTCATTTTTGAACTCATTTATGCATGATTAAGATAGCTTTGTATTTCTCTCCGATCTATCGATTTGGTTTGGCCAACTAGATTGGTTTTTCTTGTAATGGGAGAGGTGCTTTGTGATGGGTTCAATCTTGTGGTGTCCTCACCCAGTGACAGAAGGGGTAGCAACACACGTATTGTATTTTTGCCATTAAGGATAAAAAGATGGGGTTTATATCATATTGCTTGAGTTTATCCCTCTACATTATGTCATCGTGCTTAAGGCGTTACTCCGTTCTTGTTAACTTAATACACTAGATGCATGCTAGATAGCGGTCGATGTGCGGAGTAATAGTAGTAGATGCAGGCAGGAGTTGGTCTACTTGTCACGGACGTGATGCCTATATTCATGATCATTGCCTTGGATGTCATCATAATTATGCGCTTTTCTATCAACTCGGAAACATGCCCGTGCGTTGCAACATGGAAAAAAATATTCACACACTCCTAACCCAATAAGTACGGCTCAAGACCCATTTAGGTCCACATCGTCTATGTTAATATGGTGCCGCAGTGTGAAGTGCCTGAAAGTGGTTAATTCATGATCAAGAGAATTGATCAGCATGTATTAATATGCAAAAACATCCGGACTTCAACCTATACAAACTTAAGTAATATTTTTTTTGTCAGCCTTGGTACAACTTCTATCATGCAATTCATTTCCCAAGCATATTATCTTTGACGGAAAAAAAGTTCCTAGAAAGTCATGCTAAACATGCTTAATCAGTACCAAAATTGCTTGGTTGCTTCCTCAAAAAAGCACAACCTTGCTTTATGGATGCACGTCCCGTGGCTGCGATGGTCAAGACTCAAGACTTCTACATAAATACAGCAACAGGAAATATCAACATGTACTTGCCCGCTTCCGTCTCCCTACTGTTCCTTTGGCATCACAAGGTCCAGCAATTTTTTTCTCCAACATTCCTTTTTTTATTATTTTAACTGATCATGCAGTTAATTACCCTTTATTTCTTTTTTTTCCGAGACGGCTTCTTAACACTGGGAAAGTCAAAGAAGTGTAGTATATAAATTGGATGTATTAGATGTAAGGAGGGGATGTGGCACTATTTAAGAAGGAGATTGGACTTCACTTTAACACAGAACATAATCTATCTCAATTGGCAATGGCGCTATGACATGAGCAGGATGTTGTGCGTTTGATTCACAATAGCTTTGCTCACTTTTGCCTCCACCCGGCTCTTAGGAAAGTTTTTTTTTTTTGAGGATTGGCTCTCAGGAAAGATGGGCATGATTTATTGGGCCGCCGGCACAGCACATGGGCGTCTCCATGAAAAAAGAAAAGGGCCTGGTTTGTTGGGCCACTGGCACATCGCATGGGTGTCTCAGTAAATAAAAAAGTAAAAAATCTTACGTGGATCAGTTGAGAGGGACGAAAAAATCTTACGTGGACCAGTTGAGAGGGACAGACGTACGAAGTTGACACGGACGACGGACGTACGAAGTTGACAAGGACGACGAACGAAAACGACTAAAGGGACGGACCAAATTACAGTGGTAAGTAGCAATAGCCCTTTTATTATTAGGTATAGATTGCTCACCAGTAATTTGTTTACCCACCATATGCTTTCTTCAAGAGAGAAGCCTCTAGTGAAACCTATGGCCCCCGGGTCTATTTTCCATCATATATTTTCAGATCTATAAAACCAAAAACCCAAAAATACCTTGCTGCAATTTATTTATAATTACTTTATTTTGCCTTTTACTTATCTTTTACAGCTATCTCTATTAGATCTCACTCTTGCAAGTGACTGTGAAGGGATTGACAATCCCTTTTTCGCATTGTGTGCAAGTGTTTGCTAGTTTGTGTAGGTGCATATATTGGGGACTTGCTTGTGCCTCCTACTTGATTGATACCTTGGTTCTTAACTGAGGGAAATACTTATCTCTACTTTGTTGCATCACCTTTCCTCTTCAAGGGAAAAATCAATGCAAGCTCAAGAAGTAGCAGGAAGAATTTCTGGCGCCATTGCTGGGGAGGTTCTACATCAAGCCTACCAAGTACCTATCATAAACTCTCATCTTTTGCACTTACATTATTTTCCATTTGCCTCTCATTTTCCTCTCCTTCACTTCTAAAACATTTTCAGAAAAACACAAAAATATTTGCCTTTTATTCGCATTCTTTCATTCGTCTTTTCATTTGCTTTTTGTTTGCTTGTATGCCAGATTGCTTGCTTTGTCACGATGTCTCAAGAAAATACCAAGTTATGTGACTTTTCCAACACTAATAATAATTATTTTATTAGTACTCCGATTGCTCCCGCCACTAGTGCGGAATCTTATGAAATTAATGCCGCTTTATTGAATCTTGTTATGAAAGATCAATTTTCTGGTAGTCCTAATGAAGATGTTGCATCCCATCTAAATACTTCCGTTGAGTTGTGTGATATGCAAAAGAAAAAATATGTGGATAGTGATATTGTTAAATTGAAGCTATTCCCGTTCTCACTATGAGATCGTGCTAAAACTTGGTTTTCATCTTTGCCTAAAAATAGTATTGATTCATGGAACAAGTGTAAAGATGCTTTTATTTCCAAGTATTTTCCCCCCGCTAAGATCACCTCCCTTAGGAACGATATAATGAATTTTACTTGATCATGAACATATTGCACAATCTTGGGAGAGGATGAAATTGATGATAAGAAATTGCCCTACTCATGGTTTAAGTTTATGGATGATCATACAAAAAATTTATGCCGGATTGAATTTTGCATCTAGAAATCTTTTAGATTCTGCCGCGGGAGGTACTTTTATGGAAATAACATTAGGAGAAGCTACTAAACTCCGAGATAATATTATGGCAAATTACTCTCAATGGCAGACCGAAAGATCTTCTACTAGTAAAAAGGTGCATGCGATTGTAGGAATTAATACTTTGAGTGGAAAGATGGATGAACTTATGAAATTGATTGATAGTAAGAGTGCTCCTATTGATCCTAATGATATGCCTTTGTCCACTTTGATTGAGAATAATAATGAATCTATAGATGTGAATTTTGTTGGTTGGAACAATTTTGGTAATAACGCGTATAGAGGAAACTATAACCCTAGGCCATTTCCTAGTAATTCCTCTAATAATTATGGTAATTCCTAAAACAATTCTTATGGAAATTATAATAAAATACCCTCTGATCTTGAGAATAATATTAAAGATTTCATTAATTCTCAAAAGATTTTTAATGCTATGGTAGAAGAAAAATTGCTTAAGATTGATAATTTGGCTAGGAACATTGATAGAATTTCTCATGAGATTGATTCTTTTAAGATTAGATCTATGCCACCTAAGATTGATATTAAATGAGTCTCTGAAATCTATTAAAATTTCTATGAACAAAAGTAGAGTGAGAACCGCTAGGATGGGTTCTAAGAGAGATTGGCTAGAAAAAGCATGTTCTTCTAGTTTTTGCGATAATAATGATGAAGATCTTAAAGTAATTGGTGTGACTCCTATTGAATCTTTTTTTGCTAATATAAAAATTGATAAAGATTGGAATGGGGAAGAGTCAACTTTAGCTAGAAGGCGTCCCAATAATTTGGAGGGTGAAGATCTTAATGAAAAAATTGATAAAAGTGGGATTGGAGAGGTCAAAACTTTAAGTAGCGATGAACCCACTCTTTTGGATTTCAAGGACTCTGATTATGATAATTTTTCTTTAATATATTGTATTTCATTGTTGCAATCCATGCTTAATTCACCTCATGCTTATAATCAAAATAACACTTTTACTAAATATATCGTTGATGCTATGATGAAATCTTTTGAAGAAAAACTTGAGTTGGAAGTTTCAATCCGTAGAAAGCTTTATGATGAGTAGGAACCTACTATTAAAATTAAAATTAAAGATTATGAGTGCAATGCCTTATGTGATTTGGGTGCTAATGTTTCAACTATCCCAAAAACTTTATGTGATGTGTTAGGTTTCCATAAATTTGATGATTGTTCTTTGAATTTGCATCTAGCGGATTCCACTATTAAGAAACCTATGGGAAGGATTAATGATGTTCTTACTATTTCAAATAGGAAATATGTGCCCGTAGATTTTATTGTGCTTGATATAGATTGCAATCCTACATGCCCTATTATTCTTGGTAGACCTTTCCTTAGAAGGATTGGTGCAATTATTGATATGAAAGAAGGAAACAATAGATTTCAATTTTCGTTAACGATGGGCATGGAAAAATTTCCAAGAAATAAAATTAAGTTGCCATATGAATCTATTATGAGGGCCACTTATGGATTGCATACCAAAGATGACAATACCTAGATCTATGCAATATGCCTAGCTAGGGGCGTTAAACAATAGCGCTTGCTGGGAGGCAACCCAATTTTTATTTTGTGTTTTTTGTTTATGCTCCTGTTTTCCAATAAATAAACAATATTACCTCTGTATAAATTGTTTTTTAGTGTTTTAATTATTGTTTGAGCCAAGTAAGACCTTTGGGATGGTCTATGGTGATAGTTGATTTGATCTTGCTGAAAAACAGAAACTTTTGCGCTCATTGCCAGAAATTTAAAAAATCACAGAAGTGTTATTTTGATCTGAATTTTTTACACAAGATTGATATAAAAATTAAATAGGTTGTCCTAATTGTTCAGAATTTTTGGAGTTACATAATATACCAAATTTCCAGATTACTGCAGACTGTTCTGTTTTTGACAGATTCTGTTTTCTATGTGTTGTTTGCTTATTTTGATGAATCTATGGGTAGTATCGGGGGTTATGAACCATGTAGAAGTTGTAATACATTAGATATAACACCAACATAAATTCATAATGAGTTCACAACAGTACCTAAAGTGGTGATTTTTTTATTATACTAACGGAGCTTACGAGTTTTCTGTTGAGTTTTGTGTTGTGAAGTTTTCAAGTTTTGCGTAAAGTTTTGATGGACCACGGAATAAGGAGTGGAAATAGCCTAAGCTTGGGGATTCCCAAGGCACCCCAAGGTAATATTCAAGGACAACCAAGCATCTAAGCTTGGGGATGCCCCGGATGGCATCCCCTCTTTCGTCTTCAATCCATCGGTAAATTTACTTGAGGCTATATTTTTATTCACCACATGATATGTGTTTTGCTTGGAGCGTCTTGTATGATACGAGTCTTTGATTTTTAGTTTACCACAATCATCCTTGATGTACACACCTTTTTAGAGGGACACACATTAATCATGAATTTATTAGAATACTCTATGTGCTTCACTTATATCTTTTGAGCTAGGCAGTTGCTCTAGTGCTTCACTTATATCTTTTTAGAGCACGGCGGTGGTTTTATTTTGTAGAAATTGATGAACTCTCATGCTTCACTTATATTATTTTGGGATTCTTAAAAATAGTATGGCAATTTGCTTAGGTTATGAATTTGGTCCTAATATGATGGGCATCCAAGAGGGATATAATAAAAACTTTCATAAAGAGCATTGAATATATAAGAAGTTTGATTCCTTGCACTTTTTTTGAGATATAAAGATGGTGATATTAGAGTCATGCTAGTGAGTAATTGTGGATTGGTAGAAATACTTGTGTTAAGGTTTGTCATTCCCAAATCATGCATGTATGGTGAACTGTTATGTGATGAAGTCCGAGCATGATTTCTTTTTTGATTGTCTTCCTTATGAGTGGCGGTCGGGGAAGGGCGATGGTCTTTTCGTACCAATCTATCCCCCTAGGAGCATGTGTATTAGTACTTTGCTTTGATGACTAATAAATTTTTGCAATAAGTATGTGAGTTCTTTATGACTAATGTTGAGTCCATGGATTATACGCACTCCCACCCTTCCACCATTGCTAGCCTCTCTAGTATCGTGCAACTTTCGCCGGTGCATTAAACCCAACATATACCCTTCCTTAAAACAGCCACCATACCTACCTATTGTGGCATTTCCATATCCATTCCGATATATATTTCCATGCAACTTCCACCGTTCCGTTTATTATGACACATACCATCATTGCCATATTGCTTTGCATGATCATGTAGTTGGCATAGTATTTTTGTCTTGGCCACCATTCGTATTTTTTATACATGTAACTCTAGATCATTGCACATCCCGGTACACCGCCGGAGGCATTCATATAGAGTCATATTTTGTTATAGTATCGAGTTGTGATTCTTGAGTTGTAAGTAAATAAAGGTGTGATGATCATCATTATTAGAGCATTGTCCCATGTGAGGAAAGGATGATGGAGGCTATGATTCCCCCACAAGTCGGGATGAGACTCCGAACTTAAAAATAAAAAAGAGGCCAAAGAGCCCAAAATAAAAAAAGAGATCCCAAAGAGCCCAAACAAAAAAAAGAGAGAAGGGGCAATGTTACTATCCTTTTTCCACACTTGTGCTTCAAAGTAGCACCATGTTCTTCATGATAGAGAGTCTCCTATTTTATCACTTTCATATACTAGTGGGAATTTTTCATTATAGAACTTGGCTTGTATATTCCAATGATGGGCATCCTCAAATTGCCCTAGGTCTTTCTGAGCAAGAAAGTTGGATGCACACCCACTTAGTTCTCCTTTTGAGCTTTCATACACTTATAGCTCTAGTGCATCCGTTGCATGGCAATCCCTACTCACTTGCATCGATATCAATTGATGGGCATCTCCATAGCCCATTAATTTGCCTAGTTGATGTAAGACTTTCTCCTTTTTGTCTTCTCCTCACAACCTCCACCATACTCTATTCCACCTATAGTGCTATATCCATGGCTCACGCTCATGTATTAAGTGAAAGTTGAAAAAGCTTTAGAACATTAAAAGTATGAAACAATTGCTTGGCTTGTCATCGGGGTTGTGCATGATAAAATACTTTGTGTGATGAAGATAGAGCATGGCAAGACTATATGATTTTCTAGGGATAACTTTCTTTAGCCATGATATTTCGAGAAGACATGATTGCTTTATTAGTATGCTTGAAGTATTATTGTTTTTATGTCAATATTAAACTTTTGTTTTGAATCTTATGGATCAGAACAGTCATGCCACAATAAAGAAAAATGCATTGATAAATATGTTAGGTAGCATTTCACATCAATAAAACTTTACGATGATTTTTCTTGGACCAGAAGAAACCCACGAGACTTGGGGACGAGGCTAGAAGACCCACGAGGGGGCCACAAGCCCTAGGGGCGCGCTCCAGGGGGGCGGCCAGGGGGTTTGTGGGCCCCCCGTGGATCTCCTATCCCTAACTCCAGCATTATAAATTCTCAAATATTCCCCCTATACCAGAGGGCACACCAAAAATACTTTTCCGCCGCCGCAAGATTCTGTTCTCATGAGATCCCATCTTGGGGCCTTTTCCGGCATTCCACCGGAGGGGGATTCAATCACGGAGGGCCTCTACACCAACCTTGCCACCCTTCTGATGATGTGTGAGTAGTTTACCACAGACCTACGGGTCCATAGCTAGTAGCTAGATTGTTTATTCTCTCTCTTTGATCTTCAATACAATGTTCTCCTTGATGTTCTTGGAGATCTATTCGATGTATTCTTCTTTTGCGGTGCATTTGTTGAGATCCGATGAATTGTGGATTTATGATCAGATTATCTATGAATATTATTTGAGTCTTTTCTGAACTCTTTTATGCATGATTAAGATAGCTTTGTATTTCTCTCTGATCTATCGATTTGGTTTGGCCAACTAGATTGGGTTTTCTTGCAATGAGAGAGGTGCTTTGTGATGGGTTCAATCTTGCGGTGTCCTCACCCAGTGATAGAAGGGGTAGCGAGGCGCGTATTGTATTGTTGCCATTAAGGATAAAAAGATGGGGTTTATACCATATTGCTTGAGTTTATCCCCCTACATCATGTCATCTTGCTTAAGGCATTACTCCATTCTTGTTAACTTAATACACTAGATGCATGCTGAATAGCGGTCGATGTGTGGAGTAATAGTAGTAGATGCATGCAGGAGTCGGTCTACTTGTCATGGACGTGATGCCTATATTCATGATCATTGCCTTGGATGTCGTCATAATTATGTGCTTTTCTATCAATTGCTCAACAGTAATTTGTTTACCCACCACATGCTTTCTTCAAGAGAGAAGCCTCTAGTGAAACATATGGCCCCCGGGTCTATTTTCCATCATATATTTTCAGATCTATAAAATCAAAAACCCAAAAATACCTTGCTGCAATTTATTTATATTACTTTATTTTGCCTTTTATTTATCTTTTACATCTATCTCTATTAGATCTCACTCTTGCAAATGACCGTGAAGGGATTGACAACCCCTTTTTCACGTTGTGTGCAAGTGTTTGTTAGTTTGCGCAGGTGCATATATTGGGGACTTGCTTGTGCCTCCTACTGGACTGATACCTTGTTTCTTAACTGAGAGAAATACTTATCGCTACTTTGCTACATCACCCTTTCCTCTTCAAGGGAAAAATCAACGCAAGCTCAAGAAGTAGCACTGACCCGCTTGAAGTCTTGAGATCGGATGTGTCATGTTAAAGCAGGACGAAAACACAAGCTAATTTTAAGACCAATTTTTGGATTGGCACCAAAAAACTTGATTTACTTTGGACGTAAAGTTTTCGCATAAGGTTTTTGATTTTTTGAGCTTATAGCACTTTTAACCTCTTTTATGTTTTCCTTTCAGGAGGCGGGACATCGTCTTGATCCAGGTGTTCTGCGTGATGGTTTTTGCCTGGGAAATCTTTTCCGGCCTGTAGTTCGGCATCTTTCCTGCCGAGCTACACCTCGGCATTGTCAAAACGCACACACCAGTGTAACAAGTTCCCGAGGAGATACGATCCTTGGGTCGGCCATGTTCCCAACCTAAGTCTTGGGGGCTACTGCATTGTTGATTCAGTGCAGTGAATTTCAAAGTGCAATACAGTTTCCGAGGAGATTACGATCCTCAGGTTGGTCGGCCGCACCCAACTTGAGTGTCGGGGGCTACTGCACACCACGTTTTTATTCCTAAAGTATGTTGCCGAGCAAGGAATAGATCCTTAGGCCGATTTTGTGAATCGACCTGAGTCTCAGGGGCTATTAGGACCAACGGTTTTATTTTTTCCTTCAGGTGTATCACGGGTTTTAGACCGACACACACCTTGAGGGCTAGTGGCTATACATCTCGTCAGCAAATAAATTGCACCAATCGGAAATAAATTCCGCAAAAAATCAGCCCACGGCAGAGGTGGTGCACCACCTCGGAAGCAGTCCGGCATAAAGCTTGGATGCAAGTGCAATTACGCTCGGTGGAGGTGGTGATCCATATAGGACGTTTCCGGCATTACGCTCGGTTGAACTCCTTCAACTTTTTCAAGACCGAGGTAATCTATGACACCTCGGATGCAGACCAACATTGGAGCTCGGCTGCAAAAAGATACCTTGTATGCACTCTGGCATTGGAGCTTGGATGCAAGAAGACACCGTCGCACGGGAAAAACTTCGAATCCGAGGTGTGGCGTAAAAATAACAAGGCATTGATAGAGGCCGAGAACATAAAGGGGCCCCTCGGATACCCGACATGTAAACTCTTCAGATTCACCTCGGCGATCCTTAGGATCGAAGATGGGAAGATTTGTTGAACCCGTTTTCAAGACCGACGGCTGAAGACGAAGAACAGTTCGGAAGAACCGTGGAGCATCCCCAACTTGAAGATCGGTTCAGGGGACTACTGACGGTGTCATGTACTAGGGGGTACTCACCACGTCGTCTCCTGACCAGGTGGATCGGGCCGAGGACCGCCATGGCGGTTCACTAATGGGCCACTTCGGGCAGCCCATGACATATACGAGGAAGATCCCACAAGACTTGGTGATCAAGACAAGGACTCATCTCCACCGGCATATCCGGCTAGGATTCTTGTTGTCCTAGGCCTCTGGTACATTATATAAGCCGAGGCCAGGCTAGTCGATAGGACATCAATGCAATCTCATTCACCTAGCCCTAGAGTTAGAACACATCTTACGATCTCGAGCTAGATCAACTCTGTATTCGATACATCTCCAGTGCCACCTATGAGTGATACGTCTCCGTCGTATCTATAATTTTTGATTGTTTCATGCCAATATTCTACAATTTTCATGTACTTTTGGCAACATTTTATATTATTTTTGGGACTAACATATTGATCCAGTGCCCAATGCCATTTCATGTTTGTTGCATGTTTTTTGTTTCACAGAATACCCATATCAAATGAAGTCCAAACGCGATAAAAATTTACGGAGAATTATTTTGGAATATATGTGATTTTTGGGAAAAGGAATCAACACGAGACGATGCCCGAGGGGCCCACAAGCCCAAGGGGCGCGCCCCCTACCCTGGCCGCGCCCAGCAGGCTTGTGGCCACCCCGTAAGGCGGTTGGTGCCCTTCTTCCACCGCAAGAAAGATAATATCCTGGAGAATATTCCTCAAAATTTCAGCCCAATCGGAGTTATGAATCTCCGGGAATTTAAGAAACGGTGAAAGGCCAGAAAACAGGAACGCGAAACAGAAGAGAACAAAGAGAGATCCAATCTCGGAGGGGCTCCTGCCCCTCTGCCGCCTTGGCAGCCATGGACCAGAGGGGGAACTCTCCTCCCATCTAGGGGGAGGCCAAGAAATAATAAGAAGGGAGGGGGCTCTCTCCCCCTCTCTCCCGGTGGCGTCGGAACGCAGCCGGGGCAATCATCGTGACGGCGATCTACACCAACAATTTCGCTGCCGTCAACACCAACTTTCCCCCCTCTATGCAGTGGTGTAACACCTCTTCTCCCCGCTGTAATCTCTACTTAAACATGGTGCTCAACGCTATATATTATTTCCCAATGATGTATGGCTATCCTATGATGTTTGAGTAGATTCTTTTTTTCCTATGGGTTGATTGATGATTGTGATTGGTTTGAGTTGTATGTTTTATTTTGGTGCTGTCCTATGATGCCCTCCGTGTCGCAATACATTCATAATTCTCTTATAGTGGGTGCCAAGAGTGATAGAAGCTTATACAAGAGTGATAGAAGCTTATACCCGACTACGGGAAACAGATAATTTGCCGTCAGGAGGCGTCTTTGCCGTCTGCTTTTCATCGGGCCAGACGGCAAAGACAAGGTTTGCCGTCTGCTGCAGACGGCAAAGAAATACTAACGGCAAAATCGACTTTGTCGTCTGCCAAACGAAATACAAACGGCAAACTGCTCACTTTGTCGTCTACCAAAACATTAACAGACGGCACAGACTTTGCCGTCTGTTCTTTTGTTCTGCAGACGGTGAAGTGAGATGTTTGCGGTCTGTATTTTATTTGGTAGACGGCAAAGAAAAAACACACCACGCGTATTGATCACGCAGATCAATGACGTGGCAAGATCCAAAACGCACGTCCCCATCCACATCCACCGTAGGCGTCGGACACACGCACCCACCCACCCACAAGTCAGGGCCCCACCCACGAGGCCTGCGCCGACCCATGACCCCCACGCGCCCATATCCTCTCTCTCCTTATCTCCTCAGTGCCCTCCTCTCTCCTCCCCGAGCAGTCACACGCCACCGGCCAGATTCCTCCTCTCTTCTTCTCCTCCTCTCTCCGTCTTCCCCGAGCAGAGCCACGCCGCCGGCCAGCTCCCTCCTCTCTCCTACTTCCTCCTCTCTCCCAGCGCCCATCTGGTGCCTCGAGCAGCCGCACGCCACCGGCCAGCACCCGCCCATCAACCCGTCCCCGAGCAGCCGGCTCCGCGCCCGTCGCTTGTCTGGCCGGCGCCGCGCCCGCCCGTCCCCCAGAAGCCGCACTCCACGCTGCTCATCTGTCCGTCCAGCACCGCGCCCCTCGCCTGCCTATCCATCGTGGTCAGCGTGCAGCTCCGTCGTCGCCGCCGCGTGCAACTCCGCCGCCGTGTGAAGCACCTCCGTCTCCGCCGCGTGAAGCTCCGCCACCTCGCTAGCGTTGCGTGAAGCTCCACCCTCCTCTCTTCCGCGGCTCCTCCTCCCTCCTGCACGGCCGCCAAACAACAACAGGGCATGACCGAACGTTGACCATGACGACGCGCGACACGGCCCTCTCGGCGCTGTTGGGCGAGCAGCTCAGTTCCGGCGAGCTCCGCCTCAATCTGATTTGGTTCGACGACGGCTGTTGGGCGAGATGCTCTGCTCCGGCGTCTTTTAAAAAAAACAATCTTTACCGTCTGTAGTTTAATCTGACTGACAGCAAAGCACCCTTTTTGACTGACGGCAAAGAATGCGTTCTTTGCCGTCTGCTATTTTTTTGGCAGATGGCAAATTCACGGTTTGGCTGATGGCAAAATCTTTGCCGTCTGTCCGACGAAAAGCTGACGGCAAAGTATTCTTGGCCGACTTATCTTTGCCGTCTGACTTTGTCGTCTGCTTCCTGACGGCAAAATCTTTGCCGTCTGGATTTAGGTCTTTGCCATCTGTGATCCACAGACGGCAAATTACCTGTTTCCTATAGTGATGTTGCGTATGGGAGTAAAGTCTTGATACTTAATGCAATGGTTGGGTTTTACATTAATGATCTTTGGTAGTTGCAAATGCTTGCTAGAGTTCCAATCATAAGTGCATATGATCCAAGAACGGAAAGTATGTTAGCTCATGCCTCTCCCTCACATAAAATTGCAATAATGATTACCAGCCTAGTTATCGATTGCCTAGGGACAAATAACTTTGTTGCATTACAAAAAGCTCTCTACTAAAACTAACATAATTGTTTCTTTATCTAAACAACCCCTAACTTTTATTTACGTGATCTTTATTATCTTGCAAACCTATCCCTTTACACATACAAAGTACTTCTAGTTTCATACTTGTTCTAGGTAAAGCAAATGTTAAGTGTGCATAGAGTTGTTTCGGTGGTCGCTAGAACTTGAGGGAATATTTGTTCTACCTTTAGCTCCTCGTTGGGTTTGACACTCTTACTTATCAAAAAAGGCTACAAACGATCCCCTATACTTGTGGGTTATCAGTGAGCTGCGTTGGGATTTCCCGGAAGAGGAGGGGATGATGCAGTACAGTAGAGTTAAGTATTTCCCTCAATTATGAAACCAAGGTTATCAATCTAGTAGAAGAATCACGCAACAACTCGTTAACAACACCTGCACACAAAATAACAAATCCTTGCACCCAACGCGAACAAGGGGTTGTCAATCCCTTGGCGATTAATTGCAAGATTAAATTACATGGTGATAGATAGATAGATAGATCAAACAAAAATACAAAATAAAATAAATAAAGTAAAATTGCAGCAAGGTATTTTTAGGATTATTAATATATGATAAAGGTAGACCCGGGGGGCCATAGTATTCAGTAGAGGCTTCTCTCTTGAAAATAGCATACAGTGGGTAAACAAATTACTGTTGGGCAATTGATAGAAAAGTAAATAATCATGAAGATATCCAAGGCAATGATCATGTATATATGCATCACGTTCGAGACAAGTAGACCGACTCCTGCCTGCATCTACTATTGTTACTCCACACATCGACCGCTATCCAGCACGCATCTAGAGTATCTCTACTCCTAATGTCTGAGTTAGTAGAATAGTATCCACGGTTTATTTTCGTCCCACCACTTTCGTCCGTTTTTTCCGCTGGCTTTTCTTCGTCTCTCTCTCCCACCCCTTTTTTACGGGTTTATTTTTCTCTCCACTCTTTCCTTGTAAACCAACACTTCCTAACGTATAAAAGATCACAGGTCTAACTTTTCTTACTTACATAAATCAACCGATTCCTCCCGTCAATGCAATTTTATTTAGGAAATAAAATAACGAATTTGAAGGAAACAAATAATGGACTTTAAGGAAAAATCCAATTGACTACTCACCGATTGCTTCATTAGGAGTAGAGATTCTTTCCATCTTGGGGTAAAGATCTCTATCTTACTGATTTTCATTCAAATAATCAAGCGTGGATGTGGCATGCACTTCCCAAATCACAAAACAATCCTGACAAAAATCTTAACTTTGCTTGCTTAGGCCCACACTTTCCAAATCACAAAACAATCTAAAATCTTTCCTTGTAGTCCGGGCTAGCGTGAGAGACTCATAGATGTGGGAGTGCCTAGAACTCATCTAGATGAGATATAATTTGGTCTCATTCACCTGGAAAACAAAAACAAATACAAAGAAGTACCAACCCATGTCAGCACACACGCATCTTATAGCATCACATCCAATGGCTATAAAGGTGAATGAGACATAACTAAAACTCAGCTAGATGAGTTCTAGCAAAACTGCTCATAGATAGCAGGCGGCCACTAGATGAAAGGGGCTGCGGTTTTTCTGTTGGAGATGACATGGCAGATAGTCAGAGCAACCACATTTTTTCCCTCGTATGGTCTGGATTTGGAGGAGCCAGGATTGTCGAGAAGGTTGAGTTTTGGGGAGCCCAATGGGTGCCCGTTTTATGTTCAAACACATTCGGGCGTATAAGGGAGAAATGAACTTCGACCTTGAATAAAATTTTAAACATAGCCCGTAGCAACGCACGGGCATTCTACTACTTAAGTTCATAAAGAACCGAGTAACGCCTTAAGCAAGATGACATGATATAGACAAAGTAAACTTACGCATGAATAAACCCCATCTTTTTATCCTTAATAGCAACGATACAATACATGTCATGTCCCCTTCTGTCACTCGGATTGAGCACCGCAAGATCGAACCCATTACAAAGCACCTCTCCGATTGCAAGATAAATCAATCTAGTTGGCCAAACCAAATCAATAGATCAGAGAGAAATACGAAGCTATAATAATCGTGCATAAAAGAGTTCAGAGAAAACTCAAATAATATTCATGGATAATCTGATCATAAACTCACAATTCATCGGATCCCAAGAAACACACCACAAAAAGTGATTACATCGGAGAGACCTTCAAGAACATCGAGGAGAACATTGTATTGAAGATCAAATAGAGAGAAGAAGCCATCTAGCTACTAACTATGAACCCGTAGGTCTATGGTAAACAACTTACACATCATCAGAAGGGCAACAAGGTTGATGTAGAGCCCCTCCGTGATTGATCCCCCCTCCGACAGAGTGCCAGAAAAGGCCTCGAGATGGGATCTCTTGAGAACAGGAACTAGCGGCAGTGGAAAAAGTATTTCGTGGACTCCTCTGTTGGTTTCCTGATTTTAGAGAATTTATAGAGGCAGAGTTAGGTCAAACGGAGGCACGTGGGCCCCACGAGCCACCAGGGTGCGCCCTGGTGCCTCATGGGCCACTGCTCCATCTTCTCGCCCCCTCCTGAAGCTTCCAGGGTCTCTTATGTCCAAAAAAAATCTCCAAAAAGTTTTATGCCATTTGGACTTCGTTTGGTACTGATATTCTAAAAAAACCAAAAATAGGCAGAAAAACAGCAACTGGCACTGGCACTAAGTTAATAGGTTAGTCCCAAAAAATGATATATAATTGCTTGTACGTGTATATAAAACATCCAAGATTGATACTATAATAGCATGGAACAATAAAAAGTTATAAATACATTGACAGGAAAGGCATACCTCCCAAAATTATATTCATCTATGTTGCTTTGAGCTTTGGCACCTCTGCAAATCCCTGCTTCCCTCTATGAAAGGCCTATCCATTTACTTTTATTGTTGAGTCATCACCCTCTCATTTAAGCACCAGTTGGAGAGCACTATTGTCATTCGTATGCATTGATTATAGTTAATGTTCAGTGTGACATGACTGAATCTCTTTTACCATGAATTAGAATGTTTAGTCGTTGCTTGAACTTCAGAGGTGCTTTGCATTTATGTTTTGCGGTCTCAGAAATGGCTAGCGAGATATCACGTTATCATATTATATCATGATTGTTTTGACAAATTGTTGGCATCCGAGATATCTTATTATTGCTTGCTAGTTGGTTATGTCATTGGTATGAGTAAATGTGAGACCTAAATGTTATCATGAACATGGTCAGTTCATAATCCTTGCTAAAAACTTGAACATTAGTTAAGCATATATACAACAACAAGAACAAAAAGAGTTTGTAAAAGTTTTTCTTTATCACTTTCAGTTTGTCAACTGAATTGCTTGAGGACAAGCAATGAGTTAAGCTTGGGGGAGTTGATACGTCCCAAACGTATCTACTTTCTCAAGCACTTTTACTCTTGTTTTGGACTCTAAATGATTTGAATGGAACTAATCCAGACTCACGCTGGTTTCAGCAGAATTGCCATGGTGTTGTTTTTGCGCAGAAATAAAAGTTCTCAGATTGAGCTGAAAATTTACGGAGAATATTTTTAGAATATATAAAAAAACACTAGCGAAGAGAAATACCAGAGGGGGCCACCAGGGCACCACAAGCCCAGGGGGCGCGACCACCCCCCATGGCGCGCCTAGCAGGCTTGTGGGCCCCTAGAAGCACCCTCAACCCTAACACCAACTCCATAAGTACATATTCATTGAGAAAAAAATCAAGGAGAAGGAATCATCATGTTTTACGATATGGAGCCACCGCCACCTCCTGTTCTTCATCACGAGGGCTGATCTGAAGTTTGTTCGGGGCTCCGGAGAGGGGGGGTTCGACGCCGTTGTCATCATCAACCTTCCTCCATCACCAATTTCATGATGCGATCTGCTGGGAGTGAGTAATTCCTTCATAGGCTTACTGGACGGTGATGGGTCGGATGAGATTTATCATGTAATCGAGTTAGTTTTGTTAGGGCTTGATCACTAGTATCCACTATGTTCTAGGATTGATGTTGCTATGACTTTGCTATGCTTAATGCTTGTCACTAGGGCCCGAGTGCCATGATTTCGGATCTAAACCCTTTATGTTTTCACAAATATATTTGTGTTCTTGATCCTATCTTGCAAGTTGTATGCACCTATTACGTGTTATGATCCGCATACCCCAAGGTGACAATAACTGCGATTCTTTCCGGTGATTACCGTAGTATGAGGAGTTCATGTATTCACTATGTGCTAATGCTTTGTTCCGGTTCTCTATTAAAAGGAGGCCTTAATATTAGATTTCCTTATGGACCCCGCTATCATGGGAGGGTAGGAAAAAAGATGTCATGCAAGTTCTTATTATAAGCACGTATGACTATATACGAAATACATGCCTACATTACATTGATGAATTGGAGCTAGTTCTGTGTCGCCCCAGGTTATGACTGTTACATGATGAATGTCATCCAACATAATTATCCATCACTGATCCAATGCCTATGACTTTCGCATATTGATCTTTGCTAAGTTACTTTCATTGCTGCTGCTGTTACAATCACTATAAAACTGCTCTTGTTTCTGCTACCGTTGTTACTACTACTGTTACCGCTGCTATCAAACTATCATATTACTGTGCTACCGATCACTATGTTGTAGATATTGAGTTCTCCTGATGTGGTTGAATTGACAACTCAACTGCTAATGCTTGCAAATATTCTTTGGCTCCCCTTGTGTCGAATCAATAAATTTGGGTTGAATACTCTACCCTCAAAAACTACTGTGATCCCCTATACTTGTGGGTTATCAATGGCCGGCTGGATCGGCATGCAACACAAAGCTAGCTGGGGGCGAAGATGCCCCCACAGTCGATGCTGCTATCAATCTGTTGACGAGCCAACTACCCCTGATGTCAAAATAGTGAGCTCTCAATGAAAGCACCAATGTCGGTGTCAAATCGACATATCTCGGGTAGGGGGGCCCGAGCTATTAGATCGGATCGATGGGTAACAATAGAGAACACACACAAAGTTTGCCCAGGTTCAGGCCCTCTCTATGGAGGTAAAACCCTACATCCTGCTCTTGCTTATATTATGGAAGTATCGGAGTACAGAGTTGATCTACCTCGAGATCATGAGTTGTAGTCTAAACCCTAGGGGTATGATGAATGGGTGTATCGATGGCCTCTACAGACTAAACCCTCTGGTTTATATAGGCACTAGGGGTATCTAGGGTTACACATGGTCAGTTGCCATCTAAGGATCTACATGCCAAATCTAATCAGTTGCCATCAATAAATTATTCAATAATTCCTGAGCGTGTCCAACAGTTCGTTCCCTGAAAACACAACCAACACAACTATCTAGGTTGTCCCTAGAAGTATCAGTTAGTCCATTATAAAAGATACCAAATATTTCATTTTTCTTGAGAGGATGATCAGGAAAAGCATTTAATAATTGGAGAACCCTCCCCCAAGCTTGAGGGAGATGCTCTTCCTCAAGTTGGACGAAGTTATATATTTCCCACAAGACAGCTTGTTTCTTATGAGCCAGAAAATATTTTCCAGTGAAGTAGTAAATCATATCCTGGGGACTATGCACACAACTAGGAGCAAGAGTATCAAACCAATCCTTAGCATCACCCTTTAATGAGAAAGAAAACAACTTAAGAATATAGTAATAGCAAATCTTTTCCTCTCGAGCAAATTGGGTGGCAATATCATTTAGTTTAGTAAGATGTACCACAACAGTTTCAGATTCATAACCATGAAAAGGACCGGATTCTACGAATCATTTCAAGATCAACAGAGAATTAATAATCCTTATCAGTAACAAAGATATGAGAAGTTGTAAATTTAGATCATATTTCATCATTTCACTCATAGCGTTTTCTTTTAGCTTACTCAATAAATTTTTAAGGTCCTCTCTATCCTTACAAACAAGAAATTCCTTAGCAATCTCCCTATCCATAACATAACCCTCAGGTATATTAAGCATCTTAGTTCTAATAGGAGTGCTAGCTGTAGCAGGTGATTCATCATTTTCAAATTCTTTAGCGTTAGCAATTTGAGCATCAAGAAATTCACCTAGTGGCACAGGTTCATCAAGCAAAGTAGTAGCATCATCATGAGTATCATCAATAGTAGAAGCACTGTCTATTACTTGCGATATATCAGATTGAATAGCAGGTGGTGGTGTTGCAGGTCGACTTAAAACAAAAGGTGAATCAAGTGCAGAGCTAGATGACAGTTCCTTACCTCCCCTCGTCTTAGAGGGCATGGTCTTTGTCTCAGAGTCTTTAAGATTCTTCAAAATGATCAGCAGATAATTATCTCCCAAGTGAACTCAATAAATAGAGCTATGCTCCCTTGCAACGGTGCCAGAAAATGGTCTTGATGACCCACAAGTATAGGGGGTCGCAATAGTCTTCGAGGGTAGTATTTCACCCAAATTTATTGATTCGACACAAGGGGAGCCAAAGAATATTTATGAGCATTAGCACTTGAGTTGTCAGTTCGACCACACTTGAGAAGCAAATTCTCTGCTGCAAAGTATTAATAGCACATTAATATGATAGTTTTGATAGTAGGGGTAACAGTAGCAATAGTAACACTAACAGTGACAGTAGCAGTTTTGTAGTGATTAGAACAGTAGCAACAATGGTAGTAACTTAGCAAAGACAATATGAGAAAAGCATAGGCATGGAGTAGTGATGGATATTTGGATGACATTGATCATATAACAGTCACAACCTAGAGCGATACACAATAGCTCCAATTCATTAACTAAATGTAGGCATGTATTCCGTATATAGTCATACATGCTTATAATAAGAACTTGCATGGCATCTTTTGCCCTACCTTCCCGTGGCAGTGGGGTCCTTAAGGAAATCTAAGGGTAATTAATGTCTCCTTTTAATAGAGAACTAGATCAAAGCATTAACTCTTAGTGAATACATGAACTCCTCATATTACGGTCATCACCGAAGTGAATCCCCATTATTGTCACCTTGGGGTCTGCGGAACCTAACACATAATAGGTGCATACAACTTGTAAGATAGGATCTATAACTCACTTATATTCATGAAAACATAATATGTTCAGATCTGAAATCATGGCACTCGGGCCCTAGTGACAAACAAACATTAAGCATAGCAAAGTCATGGCAACATCAATCTCAGAACATAGTGGATACTAGGGATCAAAACCTAACAAATTGACTTGATTACATGATCAATGTCATCCATCTCCATCTACCTCCAGTATGCCTACGATGGAATTACTCACTCCTGGTGATGAGCATCATGAGGTTGTCGATGAAGAAGGGTTGATGATGACGACGGCGATGAATTGCCCCCTCCAGAGCCCAAACGGACTCTAGATCTAGCCTCCCGATGAAGAACAACCGGTGGCGGCGGCTTCGTATCATAAAACGCGATGAAACTTCTTCTCTTATTTTTTCTCGGGAAGATGGTACTTATGGAGGTGGAATTAGGTCAGACGGAGCCACGTGGGCCCCACAAGACACCAGGGTGTGCCCAGGGGTAGGCGCGCCCTGCTGCCTTGTGAGCAGCTGGTGGCCCCCTCCAGTGGATATTTGCACCACCATTTTTATATATTCAATAAAAAATCTCCGCCATGTTTTTTCCAGTTCCGAGAACTTTTATATTTGCAGAAAAAACTACACCAAGGTAATTCTGCTGAAAACATCGTCAGTCCGAGTTAGTTTCATTCAAATTATGCAACTTAGGGTCCAAAACAAGAGCAAAACTGTTTGGGAATGTAGATACGTTGGAGATATATCAAGGAGCCTGTTCCATCACTCCCCTCAATAAGCTCGAGGGATCCTTGATTATAGCACTCGATTTTTTCTGTCCTTCACTATTTTCTTCTGTCGTGGTGGAGTTAGGGAAGAAAAGGGAAGAACAAGATTGAGCTACCAACAAACTTGCCCTTTTCATCCATATTGTCCCCGCATCTGGAAATAGACTTCATGTGTGCTGTTGGAGAAGGATGAATGGGACCTAGAGCTCACCAACCAGGGGTTTAGGAGGAGCTACGATTCCCAAGCAGGCTGGCCAGCTCATCCTATGATCTGGCGAATTTTCAGGTCGAATGGCAACCATGTTTCATTCCTCCCGGCCTTGAAGCAGGGGCAATGCTACTCCAACAAGGATTCTGCGGAGCGATCTGTGGAGGTCACGCCATTCCAAGTGATTTGTCCCCAGCACTGGTGTCGATTCTATCCTTCGAGGAGCAATAGGGTCCCAATGGCGTCTCTCCTGTGCTGTTCGGGGACTTTTTTGTTAGTAACAAGGACTTGGTTGTAATTCTTCGTTTCTTCAGGAAGCCATCGCTTTGACTAATGAAGCATCTGGGGCCTTCATGCCCCTACCTGGGTCCAAAAAAACTCAACACTTTATCATATCCAAACACCTTATCATAACACAAATCCAGAGCGTCGGCGAAGTAACCAAATCCATGACTCTTCCTTTTCAACTACTCAGCACTTTGCTCGGTGACCAAGTCATAAGTCTTTATCTTCACTTAAATAACAAATAGAATGATGGTGGTGGTTTTATAAGAAGATAAAAACTAAGAAAGTCTCACACCAATACAGCTGATGGTTATACCCCTCACCCACCCATCTTGGAATGCCAATTTTTTTTGAACCATCGGGAATGAACTAGCGAAAACGATGAACTTCTTCTCGCAAAAAAAATAATGAACCTTGACAGTGGCTAGTGCTTTTTTTAGCCTTTCATGTTAGAAACGGGCTATTTTTTAGCTTCACTAAGAAACAGAGAAGAGTAGTATTACATTTCCTAGGCTACGGCCCACAGGCCCACCTAGTACCGAAAGCTGAGCCCGGCGACGGCGTCAGGCGTGGCGACTATTTATCGCCTTAAGCGAGCACACAGGGGACGGGTCACTGAAGGGGTCTACTAATTGGGTTGGCCCATTCACATGCAGCTAACGAAAGAAAAATGAGAAGAAAAATGGGGGTGCTCAGGGATTCGAACCCTGCTATCCCAGTTAACAGTAAGTGTGGCTAGCCACTATGGTAGGTTAGAGTTCAGTAAATATGAGTAGGGCGACTGTTCTTAACACGAAACAACCGCGCTTTTCACTGTTTATTCTCCGTTTTATTTCCAGTTTTTTTTGTTTTTCTCCGTTTTTTCTTTCTTCATTTTTTTTGTGACGCCCCCGACTCAATCGTGCACTAATCATACACGCAAACATGCATGATCAAGCACAGGGACTCACGGGAAGATATCACAACACAACTCTAACACAAATAAACGGTGATCCACAATATTACAGACTAGGGATCACGAAGATCCGAATACATAAGTCAGTCATACAAATATTATCTGAGTACAGACATAGTTAGAAAAGTTTTGCCTTAAGAAGGCTAGCACAAACAACGACTCTAGATCGAAAGGCGTAGGCCTCCTGCCTGGGAGCCTCCGATCCTACTCCTGGTCGGCTGGCTCGATCCAGTAGTACGTGCCGTCTGGACCCTCCTGGTAGTAAGCTCCTGAGGTGGCATCTGGCTCCAGGGCTCCATCGTCTGATGTATCATCAAAGTGGGGTATGGGGAAAAAGAAGAATCAAAGCAACCGTGAGTACTCATCCGAAGTACTCATCAAGCAAGGATCTACACTACATATGCAACATTATCAAAGGAGACAGGTTGTATATGTGGACTGGGCTGCAGAAATGCCAGAATAGGGAGAAGGCCTAGTCCTATCGAAGACTAGCATCTTCACGAAGCCACCATCTTGCAGTAATTAGAAGAGTACAGAAAAGCATTTTATTAAGCAAACATGTTGAGGCAAAGCTTAGAGATCCTTCCTCGACTCCCAGCGAGAAAGCGATCCCAGAACTTCAATTAATTAAACAAGTATCCAGTTCAAGTAATTGATCGGGATATACAAACTGAGCGTCCTTTACCGTAGGACCAGCTATCGATAGATTAATCATCCCTGCAGGGGTGCACTACTGTTACCCAAAATGCTCGATCACCTCTGGCCGGACACACTTGCTGGGTAATGCCCGGCCTCGGGAGATCAACACGAAGCAGCGCCCTACCTAGGCTCAGCAGAGAGGTCAGCATGCCGGACTAACCTATGCACCCAAAGGTCTTGGGCCATCGCCCTGGGCACCCTACAAGTTGCGAGACTGGCCGGGGTGCAGGCGCGACACTGAACTCGTCAGTGAAGTATCCAGCCCAATCCCGACAATCAGCCCGCACGGTGAACCGTGACGTTTGAAGAGCTTTCGGGAGAAACGTACGATGTAGAGGGCCACATAAACCGTAATCCCGCGTGGTGGTAGTGCGTATAGGGAACGTCAACCCACTCAGATCAAATACCCAAATCCGATAGGCTGATTTAGTAACACGCGGAGATGATCAGAGTTTCTGAAGCTCCGCCACAATATCACACTCGAGTGCCCTTCCGGCACACCCGACATCATAGATCCCCTGCGGGTACCCATCAGGGTCGACCCGCCTGTAACAAAGGTCAAAGTAACCATGTGGTCATAACATAAAGGGGGAAACCCGAGGAATCACCCTCGGTGACCACGATAGAACAGCTACACTGCAGAGTATTCATCAGGAGTGCGTTACGAGGTATCACCCTCGGCACTCGATAGTAACTATGCAGAGTCGTACAACTAAGGGGGGGTGAAGTGATGTATCGGTCTCTGGTCGACGATCACACTAGTCGAGTCATCGATGATCAAGCAGGGGCAACAAGGGTAAGGTGGTGTGGTCACTGATGGTTCACTACCAACCTATACTAAGCAGTTCAACATAGGCAGGTAAGGTAACAATAAACAGGTTACAAAAGCAGGCTATGCATCAGAATAGGAGCAAACATTAACAGTAGCAAAATCTAATGCAAGCAGGAGAAATGGAATGGGCGATATCTGGATGCTCAAGGGGGGGGGGGGCTTGCCTGGTTGCTCTGGCAAGAAAGAGGGGTCGTCAACGGGCTGCTCGTCTGGAGCGTAGTGGTACTCAGCTGCAACGGCATCGGTCTCGGCGTCTATCGAGAGAGAAGGAGGGGGAGAGAAACAATAAATTCATGGCAAAAATGCAAACAAAATGTATGACATGCCTAAATGCTATGCAGAGGTGTTCTACTGCCTAAATAAATGAGTTAGTTAATTTAGGAATTTATTTGGATTTATTTTATTAAAGTTGAGCACTATTCATTTATTGAAATCGGTCTAAAAGTTCCATGTTCATCTAGCTAGGGGCACCTGACAGGAATACGGAGGGCGTATTCAAATTCGTATCGAAATTCTGAGCAACTTTCATATATAAATTATTTTTATCGGAGTTACGGTTTATTTTATATGATTTTCTAAAGTTTTAATCATTTTCTAAATTTATTTAATTATTTTAAATCAACATTATCCAGAACAGTGTATGCTGACGTCATCATGACGTCACCATGACGTCAGCAGGTCAAACCCGGCTGACCAGGGTCAAACCTGACAGGTGGGTCCAGTGGGACCCACATGTCATTGACAGGGGCACTAACAGAGGGGTTAGACTAACTAAATTAGGTTAGTTAGCGGGTGGGGCCTACTGTCAGTGTCTGTTAATTTAACTAATTAACTAATTAGGTTAATTAACTAATTATCTATTTATTTTAAACAAATTAATAGAGTGGGGCCCGCATGTCAGCGAGATAGGGGCGCCCAGTCAGCAGCGCTGACCAGTCAATGGGTCTACGGGGCCCACCCGTCGGCGGCACAGGGGAGGGGGTGTCCCACATGTCGGGCCAGGTTAGCGGTGGCCGACAACCCGCCGGAATCTCGCCGGCGAGCCCGTTCGCGGCGGCGCGTCCTCGGGCATCGTCGGAAATCGCCCACAGGGCATCATTTTGATCGTGGCCGGTCGCGTTAGAACGGCAGGATGATGGCGCGATGATTGGTGGTGGTTTCACGGGCTGCGGTGGTCGGAATCGTCAACGGCGAGCGACAAGGCGGTCGCCGGAGTTCGGCCGTCGACGGGAACGGGGCTACGGTGCGAATGCGAGCAAGCGGAGCAGCTAGGCGAGGCCTACGCGATGCGGCAAATGCAACGGAGGCACGCACGGGACCAAATGGTCACCGTGGCCACACCGGCGACGAGGCCAGGCGGCGGCGCGGTTCAGGCGATGGCGAAGTGGGCGCCAGAGCTCGAAATTGAGCGCGTGGAATGAGGGGAAAGAGGGAGGGGCTCACTGCCGTTGCTGGGAAGGCCCGATGAAGCCGGTGGTGGTCGGAGGGCGGCGGAATCCGGCGATGAAGATGACGGAGCCAGAGAGGAAGATGAGGTCGCCACGGGCGAAGCAGGGGCTCCCAGCTCCGTCCAGCAGCGCGGGGAGATGTAGCGGACGGTGGCGGAGCGATCTGGCACGATGGCGAGGCGCAGGGCCTACGGTGGTCGCGAGGCTACGGCGGCGAGGCCATGGCGGCGTCGGGCGAAGTGGGGGAACGAGGGAGAGGGACGAACGGGGCGGCTAGGGTTCGCCAGGAGGGCGAGGGGTGTGCCTTATCCCCGCCGCGAGCCCTGTAGCGGCTCGTTGTCGAGCAGAGGAGGGGGGGCCTGGCGCGGCGACAGCGGCGCGGGGATGAGCAGTGTGAGGGAGATGGTGCGGGATGGGCTGGGCTGGCGCTGTAGCAAGCAGGCCTAAGTGCACAGTAGTTTTAGGCCTTTTCTATTTTCCCTTTTTCTGTTTCCCTTTTAACTCTGTTTTGTCAATTGTTTGGCACCCAAATGGATTTTGTAAAATATGTGACCTGGTCCATAATTCACAGTGCAACATACCCTATCACCAAAAATTAGTTTGGGGTATTTATCATTTCATATTAATTTTCGATTAATAAAAAGGTTATTAAATATAGTTTTCAGCCACTGTTTGAGGTTGTTTGAGTCACTTAATTAATTTATTTACTGTTGCTTACAATTTTAGCATTGTCTCTAGAATATTTTTCATCTAATGAACATTTTAGTTTCTGCTTTGAGAAACTTTTATTTTCCACTTTTAATTTTATTTGAAGTTTGAACTAGGAGCTGAAATGCAATATGATGCAAATGATGATTAGGCACTGTTAATCATGCTGACTTGTCATTATCAAAAGTGACCACTGTGGCTAATGACATGGGGTGTTACAATTCTCCTCATCTATCAAGAATTCTCGTCCCGAGAATTAATAGGAAGGCTGAAAGAAAGCGGGGTATTCTTCGCGAAGACGATCCTCGCGTTCCCAAGTGGCTTCATCTTCAGAATGATTCGACCACTGAACCTTGAGGAATTTGATTGACTTCTGACGAGTTCGACGCTCAGCTTGATCAAGAATACGGATGGGATATTCTGGATAGGACAGATCTTCCTGTAATTCAAGTATTTCATGATCCACAGCTCGAATAGGATCCTTGAAGCAGCGACGGAGTTGGGATACATGAAAAATATCATGCACTTGAGAAAGATTTGGCGGCAATTGCAATTCATAGGCCACTTCTCCTCGACGGGCAAGAATATGGAACGGGCCAATGTAGCGAGGAGCTAACTTGCCTTTGATTCCGAACCGATGAGTGCCTTTCAACGGGGTGACGCGAAGGTAAGCTTGCTCGCCAGGTTGATAGACCATTTCCTTGTGCTTTCGGTCATAGTTGCTCTTCTGACGAGACTGAGCAGTTTTCAAATGTTCACGGACAATGCGGACTTGTTCTTCAGCTTGCTGGATAATGTCCGGTCCGACGAGTGAGCGTTCCCCAGTTTCTGACCAATTCAGAGGGGTTCGACACTTACGTCCGTAAAGAACTTCAAACGGTGCCATCTTCAGACGAAACCTGGCTCCGATACCAACTTGTGACGCCCCCGACTCAATCATGCACTAATCATACACGCAAACATGCACGATTAAGCACAGGGACTCACGGGAAGATATCACGACACAACTCTAACACAAATAAACGAAGATCCACAATATTACAGACCAGGGATCACGAAGATCCGAATACATAAGTTAGTCATACAAATATTATCTGAGTACAGACATAGTTAGACAAGTTTTGCCTTAAGAAGGCTAGCACAAACAACGACTCTAGATCGAAAGGCGTAGACCTCCTGCCTTGGAGCCTCCGATCCTACTCCTGGTCGGCTGGCTCTATCCAGTAGTACATGCCGTCTGGACCCTCCTGGTAGTAAGCTCCTGAGGTGGCATCTGGCTCCGGGGCTCCATCGTCTGATGTATCATCAAAGTGGGGTATGGGGAAAAAGAAGAATCAAAGCAACCGTGAGTACTCATCCGAAGTACTCAGCAAGCAAGGATCTACACTACATATGCAACATTATGAAAGGAGATAGGCTGTATATGTGGACTGGGCTGCAGAAATGCCAGAATAGGGAGAAGGCCTAGTCCTATCGAAGACTAGCATCTTCATGAAGCCACCATCTTGCAGCAATTAGAAGAGTACAGAAAAGCATTTTATTAAGCAAACATGTTGAGGCAAAGCCTAGAGATCCTTCCTCGACTCCCAGCAAGAAAGCGATCCCAGAGCTTCAATTAATTAAACAAGTATCCAGTTCAAGTATTAGATCGGGATATACAAACTGAGCGTCCTTTACCGTAGGACCGGCTATCGATAGATTAATCATCCCTGCAGGGGTGCACTACTGTTACCCAACACGCTCGATCACCTCTGACCGGACACACTTGCTGGGTAATGCCCGGCCTCGGGAGATCAACAGAAAGCAGCGCCCTACCTAGGCTCAGCAGAGAGGTCAGCACGCCGGACTAACCTATGCACCCAGAGGTCTTGGGCCATCGCCCTGGGCACCCTGCGCGTTGCAAGACTGGTCGGGGTGCAGGCGCGACACTGAACTCGTCAGTGAAGTATCCAGCCCAATCCCGACAATCAGCTCGCACGGTGAACCGTGACGCCTGAAGAGCTTTCGGGAGAAACGTACGACGTAGAGGGCCCCATAAACCATAATCCCGCGTGGTGGTAGTGCGTATAGGGCACGTCGACCCACTCAGATCAAATACCCAAATCCAATAGGCTGATTTAGTAACACGCGGAGATGATCAGTTTCTGAAGCTCTGCCACAATATCACACTCGAGTGCCCTTCCGGCACACCCGACATCATAGATCCCCTGCGGGTACCCATCAGGGTCGACCCGCCTGTAACAAAGGTCAAAGTAACCGTGTGGTCATAACATCAAGGGGGAAACCCGAGGAATCAACCTCGGTGACCACGACCGAACAGCTACACTGCAGAGTATTCATCAGGAGTGCGTTACGAGGTATCACCCTCGGCACTCGATAGTAACTATGCAGAGTCGTACAACTAAGGGGGGTGAAGTGATGTGTCGGTCTCTGGTCGATGATCACACTGGTCGAGTCGTCGATGATCAAGCAGGGGCAACAAGGGTAAGATGGTGGGGTCACTGATTGTTCACTACCAATCTATACTAAGCAGTTTAACATAGGCAGGTAAGGTAACAATAAACAGGTTACAAAAGCAGGCTATGCATCAGAATAGGAGCAAACATTAACAGTAGCAAAATCTAATGCAAGCAGGAGAAATGGAATGGGCGATATCTGGATGCTCAAGGGGGGGGCTTGCTTGGTTGCTCTGGCAAGAAAGAGGGGTCGTCAACGGGCTGCTCGTCTGGAGCGTAGTCGTACTCAGCTGCAACGGCATCGGTCTCGGCGTCTATCGAGAGAGAAGGAGGGGGAGAGAAACAATAAATTCACGGCAAAAATGCAAACAATATGTATGACATGCCTAAATGCTATGCAGAGGTGTTCTACTGCCTAAATAAATGAGTTAGTTAATTTAGGAATTTATTTGGATTTATTTTATTAAAGTTGAGCACTATTCATTTATTGAAATCGGTCTAAAAGTTCCATGTTCATCTAGCTAGGGGCACCTGACAGGAATACGGAGGGCGTATTCAGATTCGTATCGAAATTCTGAGCAACTTTCATATATAAATTATTTTTATCGGAGTTACGGTTTATTCTATATGATTTATTAAAGTTTTAATCATTTTCTGAATTTATTTAATTATTTTAAATCAACATTATCCAGAACAGTATATGCTGACATCATCATGACGTCACCATGACGTCAGCAGGTCAAACCCGGCTGACCAGGGTCAAACCTGACAGGTGGGTCCAGTGGGACCCACATGTCATTGACAGGGGCACTAACAGAGGGGTTAGACTAACTAAATTAGGTTAGTTAGCGGGTGGGGCCTACTGTCAGTGTCTGTTAATTTAACTAATTAGGTTAATTAACTAATTATCTATTTATTTTAAACAGTTTAATAGAGTGGGGCCCGCATGTCAGCGAGACAGGGGCGCCCAGTCAGCAGCGCTGACCAGTCAATGGGTCTACGGGGCCCACCCGTCAGCGGCACAGGGGGGGGTCCCACATGTCGGGCCAGGTCAGCGGTGGCCGGCGACCCGCCGGAATCTCGCCGGCGAGCCCTTTCGCGGCGGCGCGTCCTCGGGCATTGTCGGATATCGCCCACAGGGCATCATTTTGATCGTGGCCGGTCGCGTTAGAATGGCAGGACGACGGCGCGACGATTGGTGGTGGTTTCACGGGCTGCGGTGGTCGGAATCGTCAACGGCGAGCGATGAGGCGGTCGCCGGAGTTCGGCCGTCGACGGGAACGGGGCTACGGTGCGAATGCGAGCAAGCGGAGCAGCTAGGCGAGGCCTACGTGATGCGGCAAATGCAACGGAGGCACGCACGGGACCAAATGGTCGTCGTGGCCACGCCAGCGACGAGGCCAAGCGGCGGCGCGGTTCGAGCGATGGCGAAGCGGGCGCCAGAGCTCGAAATCGAGCGCGTGGAATGAGGGGAAAGAGGAAGGGCTCACTGCCGTTGCTGGGAAGGCCCGGTGAAGCCGGTGGTGGTCGGAGGGCGGCGGAATCCGGCGATGAAGATGACGGAGCCGGAGAGGAAGATGAGGTCGCCGCGGGCGAAGTAGGGGCTCCCAGCTCCGTCCAGCAGCGCGGGAAGATGTAGCGGACGGTGGCGGAGCGATCTGGCACGGCGGCGAGGCGCAGGGGCTACGGTGGTCGCGAGGCTACGGCGGCGAGGCCATGGCGGCGTCGGGCGAAGTGGGGGAACGAGGAAGAGGGACGAACGGGGCGGCTAGGGTTCGCCAGGAGGGCGAGGGGGGTGCCTTATCCCCGCCGCGAGCCCTGTAGCGGCTCGCTGTCGAGCAGAGGAGAGGGGGGGCTGGTGCGGCGAGCGCGCGCGCGGCGACAGCGGCGCGGGGATGAGCAGTGTGAGGGAGACGGTGCGGGACGGGCTGGGCCGGCGCTGTAGCAAGCAGGCCTAAGTGCACAGTAGTTTTAGGCCTTTTCTATTTTCCCTTTTTCTGTTTCCCTTTTAACTCTGTTTTGTCAATTGTTTGGCACCCAAATGGATTTTGTAAAATATGTGACCCGGTCCATAATTCACAGTGCAATATATCCTATCACCAAAAATTAGTTTGGGGTATTTATCATTTCATATTAATTTTGGATTAATAAAAAGGTTATTAAATATAGTTTTCAGCCACTGTTTGAGGTTGTTTGAGTCACTTAATTAATTTATTTACTTTTGGTTACAATTTTAGCATTGTCTCTAGAATATTTGTCATCTAATGAACATTTTAGTTTCTGCTTTGAGTAACTTTTATTTTTCACTTTTAATTTTATTTGAAGTTTGAACTAGGAGCTGAAATGCAATATGATGCAAATGATGATTAGACACTGTTAATCATGCTGACTTGTCATTATCAAAAGTGACCACTATGGCTAATGACATCGGGTGTTACATTTTTTCCCTTCTTTGCTGTCTTTCTTTAGTTTTCTTTTTTTCTCTCCATTTTCTTCTTTGGCTTTCTGTTTTATTCTCTATTTTTTTTATTTTTTTGTATGTTTGTTTTCGTTTTCACTCTATATTTTCATATATGTTAAAATATTTTTTAATAAGTGATCAACAATTTTTGTATACATGTTCAACATTATCTGAACACTTATTCAACATTTTCAAACACTTGCTCGACATTTTACTAATTATTCAACATTTTTCAAATACATGTTCAACATTTTTTGAATACTTGTTCAACATTTTTTTAATACTTATTCAACATTTTCAAATACTTATTCAACATTTCAAATACTTATTCAACATTTTTCAAATACTTGTTCAACATTTTTGAAATACTTGTTCAACAATTGTTAATACTTATTCAACCTTTTTAATAATTATTCAAAATTTTCAAATACTTATTCAAAAAAATTCAAATACATGTTCAACATTTTTTAATACTTATTCAATATTTTTCAAATACTTGTTCAACACTTTTAATACTTATTCAAAATTTTCAAGTACTTGTTCAACATTTTTCAAATACTTGTCTAACATTTTTTAATACTTATTCAACATTTCTCAAATGGTTGGTCAACATTTTTTAATTGTATTTTGAATAGTATTTATTGTATATATATATGTAGAATATTTGGAAATATAAAAAAGTACAAAAATAAAGCAAAAAATGAGAATAGAAAACAGAAAAAAAAACAAAAACAACAGGCCTTTGCCACCCGCACGCCTGGGCCGGACCATCTGGGCTCGCCCTGACGCGAGGCGTCCCCGTTTGCCCGCGTAAGGCGATAAATAGGGGTGCCCGGCGTCAGGCACCTTGAAATATTCAGCCTTGGCGTCCGAACGTAACCGTCCCAACCAACAGCTTTCGCTGCTTCTCTTCTCCCCGTCGCCGGAGCGCCAAGAAACCAAGAATCCACTCTCCGTCTCCACCGCGCAGAGCCCACCTCCTCTGCTCTGCAGCGGTCCAGCTCAAGCGACCGATGGAGCAGTTCCACCACGGCCACCACGTGCGGCTGCGGAACCGCGAGTGCGGCACGTACCTGCACGCCGACGAAGACGGGCATGGCGTCTCCCTCCACCACCGCCGGGCGTCCATGAACGCGGCTTGGGCGGTGCACTTGTACCAGGCCCCCCACGCGCAGGTGCCGTTCCTGCTCCTCCACAGCGCCGCCTACGGCCGGTACCTCGCCGCCACGGGCGCGCCGGCGCCGCTAGGCCACCGTGGGCACCGCGTCGAGCAGCGCAGCTACAACCATCCTGAGGCGGAGGCAGTATTTTGGCTGGCCGTCCGGACAGAATTCGGGGACGACGTCCTGCTCCAACACTTCAACGGCGGCAGCCTCCGCGCCAATGGGAAGTACCTCCCCTGGAACAACGGCGCCAGCGTCGGCTACATCAACGGCATCCACGACATGAGCAAGATGATGCACTGGGTCGTGGAGCCTATCCCCGCCAGGGAGATCATGCCCCCCCTTCCACGTTCGACTGGGGTGAGTCCGCCATGCCCGCTTCTTGATTCTTCCCGGTCGAATTTGCGCGAGCTGGGTTCTTGGATTGGATGTCGTTAATATGCATCGGAATATGACCGCGGAGATCGCAAATCGTGTTAATTTCATTCGCCTGGGAGCAATTCTTGGCTCTGTTCTTGCCAAATTTGCGCTTTCTTTGGCTTCCGCGTCTCAAATTCGCATTTGATCTCCTGACAATGTTGGGACTTGGGACACGGACTGCAGCTTACCCTCCCCACCGCCACCATGTTACTGTCGCGGGAGATTGTATACATGTGGCGGGACATCCACGGGGACCTCATCACCGGCGGCTGGCACATGTTCAGGGGGAGATCCGTCTTCCGCCTGAGGAAGGAGCTGGCCAGGCTGCTGAACGCCGTCCAAGTCTTGGGCGTCGCCGACCTCGTCATGTGCCTCCCCACACGTGATGGCCGGCTTTTCCCACTCCTCGTCGACCTACCCAGCAACCGCCAGAGCTTCCACATCGTCGTCGTCGTCGCCGGGACGCCTCGTGAGAGCCCCTCCATATCCTCAACTTCCTACTCTTCTCCTTTGGCAAGAAACTCTTATTTGCACCAGTCTTGAACTTGTCCGGATCGGATGTTTTGGGTTTCATGTCAGTTGAGTGCTAATCTGCCCATGCTTGGAAAACAGTGTTTGAATCGAAACGAGTAGTCTGAAAAACAGTTTGTTTACTGAAACTTTTGCTGCTAATCTGTTTCAGTTAGGAATCTGAACTGCTTTAGGATTATAGACATAGTAAAAGTTGCTGAATCAAACCAGTAGATGTTCAACAGGCACCACATTATGCTAGAAGCTTGTCTGAGGCTAGTTTGTTGGGGTGAAAGTCATTTCATAAGTCTAAAATCCACACTGAACCATGATATGGAAACTATTGGTTTTGATGCCACTGTGCTTCGATTCAGATGATTCAGTTCTTCAAATTAATATCATATATATGCCGCTAGTGGAAAACTTCTGAACTTCAAAACCAGTCTGCCTAGCTCAGATTCACAGAGAAGATAATGATTTCTGTTTTTCAGCCTACTGTAACACATTACATTGTTTTGAGGTTTTGTACATCTGCTTTCTTTTTTTATCATCTCATTTAGACTTGTTGCAGTACCTGTGACACACGATGCCTAACTGCTTAACTATTTTTCTGCTAATTCAGCCCACGCGGCGCTGCGGTACGCGGATGTCGATGCAGAGTAGAGAGATACCAGAGCCGGGACCCCTAGAAGTCGCCTTCAAAAGTGTCGCCGCCCCGGACATGATGACATTAGAACTCAGTTCCTTCCGTTGACATACGGGTTCAGGAAAACCCAGTAGTTGTTGTGTTTCTGCTAGCTAAGCTAAACTTCGTTTGTTCTCCTGACAGTAAGAAACCTATTTGAGTTGGCATCATGGTTCTAAAATTCCAAAACTGTTTGAACAATGATGCAGTGACATTAGTCTGTAATGTGTTGACAATGGCCACTACTTCAATGTTGCTAGCTGCATTTTCTCTTAGATGACAGACAGATGTGGCGGTTCTTGCAGTGAGTTGAGCACTTGAGTTTCGTTATTCTGCTGAAAGTTTCATTCCATCAGCAGAAAATGAATTTTTGTTTTTACCGAGACCAGAGTTCTGAGCATGGTGAGGTTAATGCGCCTGGACATGGCTTGCTGCATTTTTTATTTTTCATGCGCGTGTGGTATATTTGATTCCACCTATGGTAATTTTTTTGAATAAAATTCAGGTTGTAGCCCACAATGCTGCAAGAATACCAAAGTATTACATTGTTCTTTTCCGTGTGAATGACGACTTCAGACATTTTGCTTGTCTCTCTCTCTATCCCTCATGTTTTGCTTTATTTTCAGGTTGTGTCCCCCGGCGTCTGAAATGTATAGTTTGCTCAGAAGACAAATTCAACTATTCTCGCAACTAATATATTGATCTGACGTGCGTACAATTTCAGCGAGAATGGGAGAAAGACCGACGAATGAGATACCAAAGTAAAGAAGCTTTTGATTCAGGGTGTGTCGAGTATCGATTGATCCATCGACCTTGTTTGAAACCAATTCGATAGGACATCACTGTCATCGTCCTTGCCAACTTGTCACTGTCGTTTACAGTAGTAGTTATTGCTCTGCTCAACCAGTTGTGTGAGATACAGATTGGTCGACAGCTATATACATAGAGCAGATATTGCTCTGCTCAACCAGTTGTGTGAGATACATATTGATTTCCTTCAATGGGAAACTAATTCTACATGCAAACTGGATGTATCAAACAAAGGCATAAGGCATACAAGCGATATGATAGCTGTGCATCGTTTGGAAGAAGAGGAATTAACTAAGTAGGAAGTAGAGTTCTGGCAATTGTTGCAAAATTCCTTTGTTCCAAATAAAGGGTAGCATAGTTTTGGGATACTGGTTACCCTTGAGAATGGCATTTTTACGTTTTGACTGATCAGATGTGTGCAATATGACCATGAAATTTCATAACTATATTATCACAAAGCATCATCCAGTTACAAAATCATCAGAGTAGCTAAGCTGGAGATAGGATAAAAAGCTGAGCATTTGGATCTAGTATTGAAAACCTAACACTTGGAGCAAGCTAAGACCGAAAAGTAAAACGACCTGGAGCAGAAAGCTAAGCATTGGGAGCGAGCTAAGAGCGGAAAGCTAAGCATTTGGAGCGAACTAGGAGCGAAAAGCTAAGCATTTGGAAATACTAGAAAAGAGTAACCATTTGAAGCTAGGAGTGAAAAGCTAGGAATTTAAGCTGGCTCTTATTTGGAAACAAGAATCTGGTGTTGAATCTTTTGAGTGGCACTCTAGTTTGGTGGCCATCCTGGATCACTTGATGATCCATTCGGACCACCTCTTGGAGCCTATTTGTCCTCCTTTTTCTAGTCGGCTAGAAACGTTCCAATGACCACCTGCGAAAAAAATCGAAGTATTAAGACAAAGCACAAGGTTCTCACTAGCAATAGATCTGTTTCGTAAAGCTATGTCATTTTCCAAATAAGTTACATATAAAGAGAAACACATAATGATTTTACATAGGACTACTAATATGTATAGAATGCAAATTATATGGCAGAACATTGGTTTCACAGTTTTCCAAATATAGGAAGCACATATATCCTTTAATTACTTCAAAAAACAGAGCAAGATGCAGTGAGAGCTATTAACATACTATGATATAAAGATCTTTGTCTTTTAGAAACATGTTACTCCCAGTGAAAGATGGTAACCTGAACAGGTGAAGCTGCAATCAGAGGTCCTGCTGACCCACCACCGAAGACGCGGCCATCGGGACTGGAAAACGAAATACCCAATCCACCCTTTCGAGTGCTCAGTTCATTAGTTTTGGATGGCACATACAAGCCAGACAAAGAGAGGATGCGAAAACAACCCTGCATATTGAGTGCACATAATTAGATATCGTTCACATTTGGAAACAAATCTAGAGGTCAAACAACAACATTTCCGTTACAGAAAACCAGAACTACAAAACGGCGTGTTTTGATTGCGATATGCTGGTAAAGAAATAATTATAAAGAAAAACTAACTACTGCCCCACATTTCAGTTTTCCTTATTGTTCTCTAGTTTGGCTGGACCTTAAGTATATTTCTAAATCACACCAGCAAAAAGGGATGTCTAATGTACAGTTTCCAAGCTAAAACAATAGAGCGAACCTCATAAACGACCCTTTCATGAGGAGAATTTGCCTGCCGCAGTGTCACATTGCGCACAACACCATGGGCAGAGAAAATATGAACTGCCAACCCATTCCCACAATAGGACAGGACTTTTGTTGTTACATCCTGAAACCATGGATCCATTATTAGCATCTTTTTTAAAGCAACCATTTCAATTAGATATTTTGATAGCTAGTATCTAGATACTATGATAAATTGTTGCTAGAGCACTGCTATGTCTCTTCGAGCATCATCAGAGTGGGACAAATTACCTCTCCACCTTGGACTGTGATAACCTGAGGAATTAATCCAGTCGCAGCAGGCCCTGCAAAAATATCCATTTCAGTTTAGAAACGGGAAATGTACTTAATTTTTGGCAAACTGAATATAACATTGATCTGAACTAAACTAACATGTAACATCCTAAAATATAATTTCAAATCTTCGGCTATACTTCTGGTGGGAATCACAAGTTACACCATGAATGATTCCAATGAAATAACACCTATACGATATATATTTTTTTTAATACATCCACAACAAAAGCTCTGTTTTTTTTAACAAATATGTGGCAACCCTTACTGAATACTCGACATGGATAATTCCATGCTTGTCAGACTCTGGTCAACCTGCGGTGGTCCTTTGTATGTACGAGTATTAGGACTAAAATACCATCATATCTATATGGACCTAAGTGCAAGCAAGAACACTGTATACCTGCTACTGCCATCTGTCGCTGCTTCTTGCTGGCCGTGGAGCTCGGCGGCCATACCCTCGTCTGCTTAACTGGATGTGTTCCATGCTCTACAGGTGGTGGTGGTAGTGGTGGTAGCGGTGATGGCAGTGCTGGTGGCGCATGGGGGCTCCCAACGCCCAGGCGCAATCCAAACGTGGAGCTCGAGGGTAGAGCAGGTGTCGGAGGAGCAGCGGCACCAGTAGGATATGGCGTCGGGTAGATAGTTGGCGGCATGGTGCCATCCGGGGTGTACTTTCGCGGGCGGCCACGCTTCCTCTTGGGTGGCTTAGAGCTCACACCCATGGCATGCGCGTGCGCGGTGCCAGCCGCGTGCCCCGGCGGGCGTGGTGCGGAGTAGGAAGCTCCACCTTGGTGGGCAACTGTCAGGCGGACGCCAACGATGGGTTGTGGCTGAGGCTGGAGTGGGCTCCTGCTCATGCCTGCGCCATACTTCGTCTCACCCGCTCCAGACGACATGGCTCCTTTCATTTCGCCTGAGAGGAACAACACTAACAAAAACACACGCAAACAAATAGAAAGCTCCCCTCCAAGTGACCGGGCAAACTACTCCATCCCTAAAACACAAGAAATACTAGCGATTAAGACAACAAATAGCCTCCAGATTCCGCATGTATTTCCATGAACTACTCAAAAATTGAACAAACCTATTCAAGAAGATTGACTTCAAAGATAATTTAAAAAAAAATTGAAGTCTACAACAAAAGAAGAGCCACAAGAGGATTCAGAATGGACAAAAGAATATGCATAATCCCATTGCTTATATAGGGCAGGGGACGGGATGAGTTTTCAAGGAGGACCCTACAAAGACATAGAATTCACATGAACTACTCACAATAATCTTTCGTCACTTTTGTGGTCTTGACATTAGAGTTTATGAATATCATGTAGTCCAGGGGGCCTAGTGCATTATTTCTGAGAAGATATTTTGTTTTCGATCTATTACGTGGTATTTTATTTTCCGGATGCCTACATATGTATCAATTATGTGTATCCTTAGAAATTTTTTGAATTTTCTAGAGTGTTCATCGTGGATGTGTTCAGATGATGTGCTTTTTTTTCTGTCTAATTTTTTTTCCCATTTAATGTATGCCATTTTTTATTTGTAATCATTTTATTTTCGTTTTTGCCATCTTTGGATTTTATTTATTGTCACGCCATCTTTGGATTTTTTTCTTTCTATTTTCACTTTTTGTTGTGTCATATTCGGATTTTATTTATTCATATTTTATCTTTGGACCTTTCTTTTAATGTTATTACATTCTTGGAATTTCATGTAGTGTTATGCCATTTTGGAATTCATCTAATGATATGCCATTTATAAATTTTCATTTAATGATATGCCATTTATAAATTTTATTTAATGTTATGCCATCTTTGGAATTCATTTAATGATGTGCCATTTATAAATTTCATTTCATGCTATGCGATCTTTGGAATTTCATTTAATATTATGATTTATTTGGATTTTAATCATTGTCGCGCCATCTTTGGAGATTTTTAAGTTGTTTGCTATTTTAATTTATTGTTGTGCCATATTTGGATTTTACTTATTGATATGCCATATTTTGATTTTTCACTTAATGTTATGCCATCTATGGAATTGCATTCAATGTGATGCCATTTATGGAATTTCATTCAATGTTGTGCCATCTATGGATTTCATTTATTGTTATGCCATATTTGGAATTCACTTTATGATATGCCATTTATAAATTTTAATTTAATGTTAGGCCATCTTTGGAATTTCATTACTATTATGCCATGTTTAGTTTTTATGTACTATTATCTCATCTTTGGATTTTCATTTAATTTCACATTGTCATTTTTTGGCGGGTGAATGTCATATTGTCTTTGGATTTTCATTTCTTACGATCCCATCTTTGGATTTTCATTCATGGTTGTGCCATATTTGGATATCAATGTATCCATGTGTTTGAGTCTACCGAGCTTTTCAAATGAATCATCTTTGGATATACAATTGGTAAGGATAGGTTGGAGGGGTTTGGTAAGTGTGCACTCGCGCCAATGTTAGAGATGAGATGGTTTGGGTTCCAAATGATCAGATTTTTTTCATAGTAATTGCATCTTCGTTGACTAAAATACACGGTATTGGTAAGACCACACTAAAAATTGCAAAATAGGCTGGGTGAAGACAAGTGTAGCAGAAATTTTGCAGGAAAAATACAGTTAGGGCCTTGGGTCCTTTCACACACCAAATCCTACTACTACCACCAACCTTGGTCTTAGTTTAGGTGCTCACTGGAAGAGAAGCGAAGCCTCCACCATCGCCAAAATTAGGGAAGTACCATCACCAATGAGGCTTTGAGAGACCAAGAATAGGAACACCACAAGAAATGATGCACATGTCACTATGACACACTTGTTGGGGAACAACCCATATTAACCTGGATCGGGATCCACCGCATCTCGTGGATGATATAGTGGAATACTACTAGATCCATCTTCTTTAAACCACCACCCCTATCCAAATCCATGATTGATTTTTCTCACTTGCTAGTCTCTTAGAGGCAAAAAAATCCATTAAAAATGGAAAAAATCTCGTTGCCCGGAGTAGATGATGAGCCGAGGAGGCACCCAAATATTCAACACCATTATGATGAGGAAGAACCGAGGCAAAATTATCAGACACCCTAACTACTTTGATGCTACAACACAAAACCTAACAATTCCTCCCTATACTTGCAAGAAGAGATACATGGTTCCCCTCCCACTCGGTCGCCACAAGGTCTATGCTAGGGATAGAACTAGGATCTTGGTGGAATTCACCAAGGGGTCAACTCCTTATCACATTTTCTCTAGGGAGCAAGAGAGTGAACCTGAGTTTTCATGACTAGAAATGGATGAAGGAAGGCACGACATGATCTCACCCAATGGATCGCCGGTGCAATTGGTTGTATCGTCAACATCGACATTCCAAGTTTTAATAGATTGAAAACAATGGATGGAAACCCATAAAATGCAAGAATTGGATTTGGTATGTTTTCTAGTGCTCTAGAAAACCCTCTATGACAGACCTATTTCACTTATTCATCATCCTCGAATTTACTCTTCAACACCTCTATGAAAGGCCAACACAATAAATATTGTATGAACACAAAGATGAAAAAAATAGGAGAGAACTCACCGAGTTTATGGTTGTCAAAGAGACTAGAGGCAGTGTCCTTTAACTCCATAATATGTTCATCATTGATCTGATCCGCCATGGGATTAGCCATCTTAGACTCAAAGACCTAATCATCACCGAGTTGATCCTCCATGAACTCATTAATCAGATCTCCGCGACTATCTGACATGTGGTCGTCCACCCTGCGCTCGCAACCATGGTTGTAGGTTTACCTACTTAGCACTGACATAATAAACTAAGAGAGTGGATCCTCTGGAAATTCGACGAAGTGAGTTCACTACAGCTTTGATAGCAGTGGAGGTGATGTCGTGGATAGGCACGAGATGGAGATATTACATAAGGAAGGGAAAGTTTGTGATGAGGCTTGAGGGGAGAGGCTAGGTTTGAGGAAGCATCGAGGGGTAAGGGGCGAGGCTTTTTATAGTGCTTGGTATGCGGTGGTGTCAATTAATTTTTTTGATAAATACAAAATATATGACATGGTACTATGGTAGTAAGGCGGAATCCAACACGAGTTTTGTGTCGACTCCCCAATGGGTAGTTGGGTCTGACATTCCGTCATGTGCGTGATAAGTTTCACGGCTATTGGTGATATGCGAGTTTGGGCCCCTCCACACAACACTCATGGCCCAAGCAAGTCAACCGAACTCATGATCCGGTTTCTCCAGGAGTCCTGGCCCAAAAAGATAAATGGCCAAAAGAACTGCCTTTGAAGACCATCAATAAAGGAGAAACCTGTAACACCCCGGGAATCATGCCATAGTAATCCCCCTCTAATCATGCCAAGTCATCATCATTAAACCCTAACAAAAATAATTAAGGAATAATCCAAACCCAATTGCCACTTCCAAACTCAAGTCAAATAATTATTTCTTCAAACAGCAACTCAAAAATGTTCATAATGTTGCAAATATTTCAGAAGCAAATATACAAATATAATCAATATTAATTGAGTTAGTTAAGTGACTCTAACAACCTCAAACAGTAGCAAACAACACCCATTTGATTCCTTTTCATTTATTAAAAATCCAGATGGAATCATATTTCACCCAAATTAGTTTTTGGTGTTAGGTAATTATGCACTCTGTTATGTGGGCCAAGTCACATATTTTATAAAAGTCATTTAGTGGCCTAACAATTTGCAAAACAGAAAGAATAAGAAAACAGAAAATAAGAAAATAGAAAAGGCCTAAGATCTACTGAGCACTGAAGCCTGCTGCTACAGGATTGGGCCCAGCCCATCTGGCGCTCACCCCCCACCTCCCGCGTGCTGTCGCGCGGCCGCGCCGACACGCCGACGGCCGGTGCGCTGTCGCGCATCCCTGTAACACCCAAAAAATTTAATCATGTTTTTACTAAATAAAAATTTGACTAGAAACAAAATTTTGAAGTATATTAAGTCCTTTGTTATTTTCGGAGTATTTTCCGCCCCCTGTTTTTCAAAATTCTTCCCTCCATATGGAAATTTTTGGAAATAATATGGTGGCTTTGGGAGTTTTCTTAAACATTTTATTACTACTTTAATAACAATAGGAATTATTTTCATAATAAAAATTGCCCCAAAACAATTCTTTTAATAGCATTTTCAACTCTTTAAATGCCTTTGTTGCACTACAACCAATTTAAATAATTCTTTTTAATTTCCAAAAAAAATTAGGAGAGGTCATATGTTACCTACATATCACTTTTATGCTAAAACATAACTTGGTCTTTTGTAAATTTTGAGCAAAACAATCTCTTTTCATTTCTGTCCCATTTTTTAGTTTCTACTGCAACCCTAATTTTTATTGCTCCAATGATTCTGAAATTTTTCCCACTCATTGTCCTTCCAACCAAAACCTTAAGTCCAGGAGATTAGCTTCACTTGCATCCTTTAAGTCCACCAAAAACTCCTCTGTAAGTTTTGTCGAGAACTAAAATTTGATAAAACTTGCACTAGAAAGTATCTCCTTTTGCCAAACCAACTCCACCACTACCTTTACCATCGAAAGAGACCTCCACCTGCCAATTTTCAAGTCTAACTAAATTGCCTAGATCACCCTGACATTCTGTCGAGCACCTCATGAGCATGACTGATTTTGGCAAGGTCTTAGACTTACATTGGGAATTTGCTTCTCCTACCAAACCACCATGTCCAGTAGCACCCTTATGGAGTGACCCATCATCATGTCAAGCTTTCAAATTCAAATAAGTTTATTTTGCCACTGTGGCAATCCATCGAACACCTGGTGGACATATACAGAGCGCGAGCAGAGTGCAGTTTCTGCACCTCTGGCATCGAGCTCATACCACTCGCTCTGCTGCCTCTCCTCGCGCGCAAGTCATCCAGTAGGCTTCACGGACAAGCCACGGACCCTGCCGACACTCTCCCTCGTCCCCTAGTGACAACCACCGCCGTCCTCACCGTGCTCCAATTTCCCCTCACCATCGCCATATCCTCCGCCTAGGCTCCGGCTGAATTCATGCCACTTCGACATCCCCCGCCCCTCCCGAGCTCACCAATGAAGTCCCCACACCACGGCGAGCACGCCAGTGCCCGGCCGATTCCATGGCTAGAGCACCCCAACTACTCGGAGCCGCCGCGGCCAGGCCACCACCGCCGCACCACCTCCGGCCATCCCCGGCGCCGTGCGACCCACCCCTGGCCGCGGCATGGAGCCCCGCATCCATCCCCATCCTCGCCGTCCCGCCTCGAGCCCCGTAGCCACCGCAACGATCGTCGTCGGCGCCCCCTCTGTTGCCAGTCGAGAGGAGGGAGGAAGGGGAATTGAACCTGACCAGCGGGCCCGGCTAGTCAGTGGGAGAGGAAGAGAGAGAAGGAGGAGAGGGGCACCGCCGTGGGCAGTTGGGCTCGGCCCAGTGGCGCCTGCAGTTAAAACGCGCTCAAGGCGCTCCACTGCCTCCTCTCTTTTCTTTTTCTTTTCTCAGTATGATTCAAATATTTCCTCAGAAATGATTTCAAATCCAAAACCACCGATTCAAATTTCTGTGGATTTCTAAAATCTTTTCCTATTTATATAAATAGGGTGGACATTTATCCTGAACTTTGTTTCTTCAAGATTTGTTAAAAAGTCTTTTTCCTTACTTATTTTCAACTTAGAAATTCTCTAAGTAATTAATATGAACTCCAAATGAATTGATTCATTTTCTGTTATTTTTTTCATTTTTCATCTATTTTATTTTAGTGATTATTTCAAAAATATTTGAAACACTTTTTGGCACTGTTTTTGCTATGGGTAGTAATTCAAATTATTTTGAAAATAGGAAATGGAGGGAAGAGAGTTTCCAAAACTTTTGGAGTGCACCCCACACCTTTACATGCTCAAGGCAAGCATCTCGAACACTTGATATGGTTAATGCATGGTTGGTTATTTGCATGAATAGTGGAATTATGAATAATTTGAATTCTAATAAAATTTGGCATATGGCAATTTTTGCATGCATGCATGATCATGTATATATTTTCTCTTGCATGCACTCCACTCAAGTTCTGGCCTGCAGAAATTATGAGAATCCAGGAGCGTGCTCCTGCCTTGGACGTGCCGGTGGGCACGGGCCATTTTTGACACGATGGTGTCACGTGATATATGTGGAGCATGCAAGGGTTGTGACCCTGTTTGTTATTACTGTTGAGAAAATACTTGTTGTGCTAACCACTGCAGGAAATAATTGAGCCTCCTGAGTCGACCGTAGATCGAGTCTTGTTCCGGTAACCCCCCAAACTTGATCCGTGCTACCACATGTCCCTACCACAGGTAGGGTATGGTTCAGTAAGTTGTTAACCCCTTTCCTGCACACACCGTACAGAGAGGCCATAGTGGAAGATACCATTGATCACTGGTAGGCATGCCACTTGGTCCGGGGGCATGGGTGTCTCCGATTGTAGTCGGAGAGGGGTCGCACCCCTATTTGCGCGCCGATATAAATATTCTGATCCCATGCTATTGGAGGTTGTAGCCTTCCCACTTAGAGTTTTACTCCATCATTTCCTTGGGTGATTCCTGGCTTTGGTAAGTTAAAGCTGGTATGTGCGGGTTAGGTGTGTTTTCAACCCAAAGACCGTAATAGGAATTAGTCAGTGTCTTGGTGCTGACTAAGGAAATCATTTACTTGTGGGTAAAGAGTACACCCTCTACAGAGTTTTAAAACCTATTCGAATAGCCGTGTCCGCGATTAAGGGCTACAGTCTGGGTTGGTCAAGTATCGGTCTTAGTGTCGGTCTCCGGAGGAAATACTTAAAAATGTGCCTGAATTGTTTTTGCAGAATATTTATTGTCACCCTGATGCTATCATGAATATTTTGCTACGCTTGTTAATAATACTGTGGTTATACATATTATTGTGGACTAACCCGTTTCTCTTATTTTATATTCCTGAGTGTCTCAGGGGCTGGCTAGACTACCCCGGGCACTCAATTTTATTTTTAAGACCTCTCCGTGGCATCCCTTGAGTTATTAGGCGGTCTGTCACGCCACTACTCTTGTGGACACCCGTTTGGCATTTATTTTCAAGACCTCTTCGTGGCGTCCCTCGAGTTAACAGGCGGTTTATCATGCCACTACTCTTGTGGACACCCGATTGGCATTTCTCTTCAAGTCCGACCGTGGCGTCACTTGACACCCAACTGGCATTTCTTTTCAAGACCTCTCGTGGCGTCGCCTGAGTTCTCGGATGGTCCTGTCTCGTCCGATTTCTCTTTTAGACACCCGATTGGCATTTCTCTTCAAGACCTACCGTGGTGTCACTTGACATCCGACTGGCATTTCTTTTATTTTATTTTCCTTAAACTTTCCTTGTTTAGCACTAACATTTTTATATATCCATTTATTTGCATATGCTAATATTTTTATCATGCCATGATTTAATTCCTGTCAGTAGGCATTTAAGTCCATCATGAGCATACGCATATAGTGTGGTTCATCATGATCATATAATTTAGTTGTTGCTTTCGGTATATCTTTTGTTCCTGATGTTTGCGAGTACATTCAAACGTACTCACAGGCTTGTCCCTGGCTATTTACTTGGCCAGGTCAGGATTTCTATAAGGAGTACCACAGCGATGTCCGTGCGGGGCCTAGGATGGCAGCCATGCGGGATAGGAATTATCCAGGTCAGCCGTTCCTGTGGGAATGGAGCCCCATCGACGTTGAAGAACCACGAGACAATTCCGTCATCCACCACCAGAATCACTGTTGTATCATTAGACCTTTATGGTCTTGTATCCAATTCTTGTAATAGCTTGGTAATCTGTAACAAGGACGTGTCCACCAGTAACGGTAATCCTGGGCTGGTGATGACACGAGGGGTTAATTTTCTGGGATATGTTGTATCCCCGACCGGCCCCGACAGCCTTGGTATCAGAGCCAGGCTGACCATTGGCTAATCCTATCTTAGCCTGGTCACTACCCCTAGGTTTCCACACCGCCCACATATTTTCCTACCCACCGTCAAGCCCATCCCATCTGTTAAGCCTGCACAGTGGCCAGCCGACATGTTTTGACAGTCGGTGCCCAACCTATCAACCTAGCCCATAGGCCGTATGTCTGTGGCCGACACCTGAGTTGTCCCATCCGCAAGCGTGCGATGGAAGACTCTGCTGGCTTATAAGAGAAGCCTTGCCTTGACACAGCATATCACAGCCTCACTCTCAGTTCAATATCCAACACCCCAAGATGCCTGGTCCCATCGTCCACAACGAGACCACCGCAGTCGAGCTTGAAGGCTTTGTAGCCATCCTCGCCAATCTCACCCGTCGCGCTCTCGGCATCGAAGAGCCGCCGGAGTATGTCTTGTACCAAGAGCACGCGAGTGATTCCATCCATCACTTCTGGGCCACGGTGCACATCTACGGGAGGGGCATCACCGCAGAGCGCCCTTACCGGTTCACCGGGAGGACGACCACCGACGAGCCCCAAGCTATCCAACTTGCAGCCTGAGAAGCTGTAGTTCAACTCCGGCATCGGTCGCCGAGGGTTAACTGCCGCTCCTTCTACTACTACCCTAGTCATGAAGGCTACGGTAGGTCGACCCAAGTCGCTAACGGATACCATGAGACGGATCCTGCCCTAGTGCATCTGGTGCACTACCTGAGAGCGCAAGAGGCACCGTTCGATCAGGTCACTTTTGACCTGATTGAGACCCGCAGGACGCTCGCTCTCCTGACCCCGGCCAGGAGTGAAGCTGCACCCGACACCGACACCCCGATAGTACTGCTTGGGAGGCCAGTTGAGCCCCCAAGGTCTGCCCCTGTCATGCACCCGGGCAATGCATTCGTTTCCCCGGATGAACTCCGTCGTCTCTTGGGGATTTTCTCCAACGGGACTGTAGCCACTACACCCCGCGTGGGTCATCATCGCTACCCCAACCCTGCAGCCCCTCATAACACTCCAGTCAACTCCAACGTTGAAGCCCCCGGAGAAGCCTCGACGTCCGTGAGACACGCCCGTCTGGATGTCGACGAAGTGGGCTGAGTCTGCCAGAGTAGTTGCCATATCCTTAGGAACCCTGTTGCCCTGTAAATTCCACCGTCATGCCGTAGACGATTATGTGTATGTCTCTAGCAGTGTGTAGTGTTTGATTGAATGGTGTGCCTGTGTGTTATTGTCTGGTGCATGATTGCTTGTCTGTTGTGATTGCATTTAATTCTTCCGTCCTTAACAAATCTCGAGGACGAGATTTTCTTAAGGGGGGTAGAGTTTGTAACACCCCAAAAATTTAATCATGTTTTTACTAAATAAAAATTTGACTAGAAATAAAAATTTGAAGTATATTAAGTCCTTTGTTATTTTCGGAGTATTTTCCGCCCCCTGTTTTTCAAAATTCTTCCCTCCATATGGAAATTTTTGGAAATAATATTGTGGCTTTGGGAGTTTTCTTAAACCATTTCATTACTACGTTAATAACAATAGGAATTATTTTCATAATAAAAATTTCCCCAAAACAATTCTTTTAACAGCATTTTCAACTCTTTAAATGCCTTTGTTGCACTACAACCAATTTAAATAATTCTTTTTAATTTCCAAAAAAAATTAGGAGAGGTCATATGTTACCTACATATCACTTTTATGCTAAAACATAACTTGGTCTTTTGTAAATTTTGAGCAAAACAATCTCTTTTCATTTCTGTCCCATTTTTGAGTTTCTACTGCAACCCTAATTTTTATTGCTCCAATGATTCTGAAATTTTTCCCACTCATTGTCCTTCCAACCAAAACCTTAAGTCCAGGAGATTAGCTTCATTTGCATCCTTTAAGTCCACCAAAAACTCCTCTGTAAGTTTTTTCCAGAACTGAAATTTGATAAAACTTGCACTAGAAAGTATCTCCTTTTGCCAAACAAACTCCACCACTACCTTTACCATCGAAAGAGACCTCCACCTGCCAATTTTCAAGTCTAACTAAATTGCCTAGATCACCCTGACATTCGATCGAGCACCTCATGAGCATGACTGATTTTGGCAAGGTCTTAGACTTACATTGGGAATTTGCTTCTCCTACCAAACCACCATGTCCAGTAGCTCCCTTATGGAGTGACTCATCATCATGTCAAGCTTTCAAATTCAAATAAGTTCATTTTGCCACTGTGGCAATCCATCGAACACCTGGTGGACATATACAGAGCGCGAGCAGAGTGCAGTTTCTGCACCTCTGGCATCGAGCTCATACCACTCGCTCTGCTGCCTCTCCTCGCGCGCAAGTCATCCAGTAGGCTTCACGGACAAGCCACAGACCCTGCCGACACTCTTCCTCGTCCCCTGGTGCCGACCACCGCCGTCCTCACCGACCACCACCGCCGCCATGGTCGGCAGCTCGGGCACGGCACCGCCCGAGCCGCTCAGACCCGCCAGCTCGCTCCTCTCTTAACTTCTAACCACCTGAGCCTATCCACTCCTCCACCGACTCGCCGACCGCTCCACCGGCCACCCAACAACCTCATCCTCGCCATCAATGGCCGCCGCCGACGTGTACCTCTCTGGAGGCCACGGCACCGACCCTCCCCTGCCTATATTAGCCACCCCGAGCTCGTCTCATCCAACACATCACTTCACTGTCCCTCCCAGCTCCCTACTGGTCGATTTCCTCAAGCCCCCGTGCTCCAATTTCCCCTCACCATCGCCATATCCTCCGCCTCGGCTCCGGCTGAATTCATGCCACTCCGACATCCCCCGCCCCACCCGAGCTCACCAATGAAGTCCCCACACCACGGCGAGCACGCCAGTGCACGGCCGATTCCATGGCCAGAGCACCCCAACTGCTCGGAGCCGCCGCGGCCAGGCCACCACCGCTGCACCACCTCCGGCCATCCCCGACGCCGTGCGACCCACCCCTGGCCGTGGCATGGAGCCCCGCATCCATCACCATCCTCGCCGTCCCGCCTCGAGCCCCGTAGCCGCCATAACGATCATCGCCGGCGCCCCCTCTGTTACCAGTCGAGAGGAGGGAGGAGGGGGAATTGAACCTGACCAGCGGACCCGGCTAGTTAGTGGGAGAGGAAGAGAGAGGAGGAGGAGAGGGGCACCACCGTGGGCAGTTGGGCTCGGCCCAGTGGCGCCTGCGGTTAAAACGCGCTCAAGGCGCTCCACTGCCTCCTCTCGTTTCTTTTTCTTTTCTCAGTATGATTCAAATATTTCCTCAGAAATGATTTCAAATCCAAAACCACCGATTCAAATTTCTGTGGATTTCTAAAATCTTTTCCTATTTATACAAATAGGGTGGACATTTATCCTGAACTTCGTTTCTTCAAGATTTGTTAAAAAGTCTTTTTCCTTACTTATTTTCAACTTAGAAATTCTCTAAGTAATTAATTTGAACTCCAAATGAATTGATTCATTTTCTGTTATTTTTTTCATTTTTCATCTATTTTATTTTAGTGATTATTTAAAAATATTTGAAACACTTTTTGGCACTGTTTTTGCTATGGGTAGTAATTCAAATTATTTTGAAAATAGGAAATGGAGGGAAGAGAGTTTCCAAAACTTTTGGAGTGCACCCCACACCTTTACATGCTCAAGGCAAGCATCTCGAACACTTGATATGGTGAATGCATGGTTGGTTATTTGCATGAATAGTGGAATTATGAATAATTTGAATTCTAATAAAATTTGGCATATGGCAATTTTTGCATGCATGCATGATCATGTATATATTTTCTCTTGCATGCACTCCACTCAAGTTCTGACCTGCAGAAATTGTGAGAATCCAGGAGCGTGCTCCTGCCTTGGACGTGCCGGTGGGCACGGGCCATTTTTGACACGATGGTGTCACGTGATATATGTGGAGCATGCAAGGGTTGTGACCCTGTTTGTTATTACTGTTGAGAAAATACTTGTTGTGCTAACCACTGCAGGAAATAATTGAACCTCCTGAGTCGACCGTAGATCGAGTCTTGTTCCGGTAACCCCCAAACTTGATCTGTGCTACCACATGTCCCTACCACAGGTAGGGTATGGTTCAGTAAGTTGTTAACCCCTTTCCTGCACACACCGTACAGAGAGGCCATAGTGGAAGATACCATTGATCACTGGTAGGCATGCCACTTGGTCCGGGGGCATGGGTGTCTCCGATTGTAGTCGGAGAGGGGTCGCACCCCTATTTGCGCGCCGATATAAATATTGTGATCCCATGCTATTGGAGGTTGTATCCTTCCCACTTAGAGTTTTACTCCATCATTGCCTTGGGTGATTCCTGGCTTTGGTAAGTTAAAGCTGGTATGTGCGGGTTAGGTGTGTTTTCAACCCAAAGACCGTAATAGGAATTAGTCAGTGTCTCGGTGCTGACTAAGGAAATCCTTTACTTGTGGGTACAGAGTACACCCTCTGCAGAGTTTTAAAACCTATTCGAATAGCCGTGTCCGCGATTAAGGGCTACAGTCTGGGTTGGTCAAGTGTCGGTCTTAGTGTCGGTCTCCGGAGGAAATACTTAAAAATGTGCCTGAATTGTTTTTGCTGAATATTTATTGTGACCCTGATGCTATCATGAATATTTTGCTATGCTTGTTAATAATACTGTGGTTATACATATTATTGTGGACTAACCCGTTTCTCTTATTTTATATTCCTGAGTGTCTCAGGGGCTGGCTAGACTACCCCGGGCACTCAATTTTATTTTTAAGACCTCTCCATGGCGTCCCTTGAGTTATTAGGTGGTCTGTCACGCCACTACTCTTGTGGACACCCGTTTGGCATTTATTTTCAAGACCTCTTCGTGGCGTCCCTCGAGTTAACATGCGGTTTATCACGCCACTACTCTTGTGGACACCCGATTGGCATTTATCTTCAAGTCCGACCGTGGCGTCACTTGACACCCAACTGGCATTTCTTTTCAAGAACTCTCGTGGCGTCGCCTGAGTTCTCGGATGGTCCTGTCTTGTCCGATTTCTCTTTTAGACACCCGATTGGCATTTCTCTTCAAGACCTACCGTGGTGTCACTTGACATCCGACTGGCATTTATTTTATTTTATTTTCCTTAAACTTTCCTTGTTTAGCACTAACATTTTTATACATCCATTTATTTGCATATGCTAATATTTTTATCATGCCATTATTTAATTCCTGTCAGTAGGCATTTAAGTCCATCATGAGCATACGCATATAGTGTGGTTCATCATGATCATATAATTTAATTGTTGCTTTCGGTATATCTTTTGTTCCTGATGTTTGCGAGTACATTCAAACGTACTCACAGGCTTGTCCCTGGCTATTTACTTGGCCAGGTCAGGATTTCTACAAGGAGTACCACATCGACGTCCGTGCGGGGCCTAGGATGGCAGCCATGCGGGATAGGAATTATCCAGGTCAGCCGTTCCTGTGGGAATGGAGCCCCATCGACGTTGAAGAACCACGAGACAATTCCATCATCCACCACCAGAATCACTGTTGTATCATTAGACCTTTATGGTCTTGTATCCAATTCTTGTAATAGCTTGGTAATCTGTAACAAGGACGTGTCCACCAGTAACGGTAATCCTGGGCTGGTGATGACACGAGGGGTTAATTTTCTTGCATATATTGTGTCCCCGAAATCCGGCCACGACAATCCCGCGGTGCCCCGACGCCGCTGCTGCCGCGGGGTGGATAAGAGCATCTACCGTGACCCCCTGATGAAACCCTAGCCACTTTCCCCCTCCTTCCTCTCTCTCCCTCGCTCAGATCCACCCTCGCCCGAATGCCATCGCTGCCGTTCACCTCGCCCTGCCGCGGCCACCGTCCTCCCCTAACCGCATCAACATGTCCCCGAGCTCCCTCGTTGACCGCCTCGTCGCCCCCAACTACTGGTTCGAGCTCAGCGCCACCGCAACGCCGAGGACGAGGTCGTCTTCAACCTCTGACCACCGAGCTCCTTCGCGTCGGATTCGTAGCCCCTGCAGCTCCTAGTCACTCGCCGGGACTTCATGTGCCCTCTGGGTGAGCCTCCACGCTGTCCTCCTCTCTCCCCTGCCCTTCTTCGCGCCGGTAGAAGCCGTAGTCGCCGCGCCCGTAAACCTCGCCGCCGATGAGTTCCTCGTCGCGGTCACGCTCGCTGTCAAGCTCAAACGAGCACGTCTTCGTGCTCGGCGCCTTCCCGCGAACCCAACGCACTCGCGCGCGCGCCTCCTCATGCCCCACATCGCTGATTCCGCCGACAGCAGAACTCCGGCGCCGGCGCGCTGCTCACCGCCCTCGACTCCGACCATCTTCGGCTGCGGCACCACCGCCGAACGATGCGCCTCGGCGCCCTCTTTCGAATGCGCCGTCGCACGGGCCCGGAGACCCCCTGTGGCGAAATCCCGGCGATGTCCGACGAGCGCCGCCGCACGAAACGGTTGCCGGAGCGACTCCGGCGACTGTGATGACCTGGCGCCGACGTGGCACCTCCTGTGCCACTGACTGCTGGGCCCCGCGAGCCCCTTTGACCTGGGTCAACCGCTGACGTGGCACCTCGCTGTCACAGACATGTGGGCCCGCTGCTATTTAGTTTAATTAAAACATTTTATAAATTAAAACTAATTTGTTAACCTAAACTCTCACTGACACCCGGGGCCCACACCCCTAATTAGTTTAATTAGATTAGTTAATCCTCTGTTAAGGCCACTGACACTGACATGTGGGTCCCACTGGACCCATAGGTCAGATTTGACCAGGTCAGCGTCACTGTTGACTGCTGACATCACCTCTGCGTCATGCTGACATCACACAATCACTGTTCTGGATAATGTTGAATTAATAAATAAAAATAATTCCAGAAAATCAATTAAATCTTCGGAAATTAATAACTTTTAAACCGTAGCTCAGATCGAAAAACTTAAAACATGAAAGTTGCTCAGAACGACGAGATGAATCTGATCATGTCGTCTGTTTTGATGTCGGAACCTCCTACGTAGGAGAACCCGTAACTTTAGACCGATTCTGATAGATGAATAGTGCATACTTACCGGTTAATAAATCCAACTTTAACCCTAAAATAACTAAAAATGACTTAGGCATACTTCAGGCAACCCTGCACTGCATCCTAGTCATAACATGCCTGTATTGCATCGTTTGCTGTGCATTTATCTGTTTCTTCCCCCTCTTCTCTCTCGATAGACCCGGACGTCGACGTAGCTCCCGAGGCTGACGCAGCTCCGGAGGTCGACTACGCTCCTGACGATCAGACTCTTGCCGTCGAGCAGACAGGCAAGCACCCCCCTTTTGAGCATTTCGATATCGCCCACTCTCTTCTCCCTTATGCTTGCATTAGAAGTTACTGCTGTTACTGTATCCTATATCTGCTGCATAGCCTGTTTACTTGTAACCGGCTGTTGATACTTACCTGTTATCCTAAACTGTTTAGAATAGGTTGGGTAGAGACCGACAGAGACCCCCACTTTATCCCGACTGCCCCGCTGGATGATCAGAAGACCCGTGCAACGAGATTGGAGACCAGGCCCCGACACCGCAAGTCACTTCCCCTTAGTTGCCGACACTACTGGGTTACTATCGAGTGCCGAGGGTGATACCTCGTTAGCATTTCTGATGATAACCTGGTAGGTTAGTTAATCGGTCGTGGTCAGTGAGGGTGATTCCTCCTACACCACCCCCGAAACCGACACTGTCGTGCAACTCCTCAAGAGTGGACCTCGAGGGTGATTCCTCTTACGTTCACCTTGACGGTTATGTCAGGTTAGGATCCAACGAGGGTGATGCCTCGGATTCCTTCTTGATGCGGTAGCCACACAGATGACTTACATTACTGATATTACTGTTCATACTAGATAAAGACGGGTCGGCCCTGAGGGGTACCCGCGCGAGCTTATTAGCGAGTGATGTGGAGTCGGGTGGACCTGGATGGTGCCCGAGGGTTGAACACGAGGCATGGCCGGGCATTCTTCGCCCTTGCCACAAGTCCTCGAGACGGGGCGACGGGGTCACATCATTCGTGAGTCTCTGCTCGTTTCCGCACTATCAACACACTAACGGTTTGGATATTTGATCCGAGGGGCCTCTGGCCTGACAGCACTAACCATCACGTGGGCATAGTATGGGCGTTATGCGTCATACACTTCAGCCGAAGCTTAATGGACGTCAGCGACTGAGCAGCGCGCGCCGAGTTGGACTGGTTACGCAACTGCGCTTGTATTAAGGGGTTGCTAGGTCTGCTCTCGGCCGCCCTCGCAACGTGCAGGAGTTCCCGGGGCGATGGCCCAAGACCCCTGGGGGCATAGGTTTAGTCCGGCGTGCTGACCTCTCTGTTAAGTATTTGGTCGGGTTGCGGCGTATCGTTTGGCCGAGGCCGGGCATGACCCAGAAAAGTGTGTCCGGCCGGAGTTAATCGAGCGTGGTGGGTAAGTTGGTGCACCCCTGCAGGGAAGAAAACATCTATCGATAGCCTGTCCTACGGTAACGGACACTCGGAGTTGTATCCCGATCGGTACAACTAGAACTTGATATGATAACTGGATAGTATGGCTCTGGGATTGCTTTCTCGCAGGGAGTCGAGAAAGGATCTCTGGATGAGGTTGATAACACTGCTACTACTTTACTTTATGCTAATCTGCACTCTTCTAATGCTGCAAGACTGCTGAAGCTGTTGAAGATGCTAGTCTTTGATAGGACTAGGCTTTTCCCCTCTATTCTGGCATTTCTGCAGCCCAGTCCACCTATACAACCCCCTTTGAAAATGTTGCATATGTAGTGTAGATCCTTGCTTGCTGAGTACTTCGGATGAGTACTCATGTTTGCTTTATTTTCTTTTTCTCCCCATATCCATTTGACGCCGCCAGATGACGGAGCCCCTGAGATAGCAGCCCCCGTCGACGACTACGGTTACTACTACTACCCTCCAGGCGAGTACTTCTACGAGGAGCCGACTGACGACCAGGAGTAGGATTCGGAGGGTCCTAGGCAGGAGGCCTACGCCTTTCGATCGTAGTATTTTATTTTGCCCCACCTATCTAAAAGGCTTGTCTCTGTTCCTGTAATATATCTGTACCCAGATATCTAATGCTTCCACTGACACTTGTATGCCATCGAGCTATGTATTCGAGCCCTCGAGGCCCTGGCTTGTAATATAAAGCTTGTATGAATTTATTTATGTTTTAGAGTTGTGTTGCGATATCTTCAAGTGAGTCCTTAGGCTTGATCGTGTGCATTTGCGTGTATGGTTAGTGCATGATTAAGCCGGGGTCATCACAAAACCATGGTGCACCAAGCCAAGAGATCATAAGAGGAAGGTGAGGACCAACCGAATGAATGTGAAGCCGTATCCGACTAGGATACACAGGGGAGGAAGGCATCCGAACCGACCCAAGGATGCGTATAAATACCAGAGTGCCAAGACTAGGAGGGACAACTTGTACTTTTACATCCAAGAGAATGAAGTCCAAGACCTTGTTCAGACCTAGATTAGATCCAATCTTGGACACACCCCGACGAATCGGCCACCAAAATTTCTAGCGACTTAGTGTACAAGTTGTTGGACCCCCACATTATACCCGTTGATATCTACAATTCCAAACAAGAAGGACTAGTGTTGTTACTTGATACATCTCCAACGTATCTATAATTTTTGATTGTTTCATGCTATTATATTATCAATCTTGTATACTTTATATGCCATTTTATATCATTTTTGGGCACAAACCTATTAACTCAGTGGCTAGTGCCAGTTCCTATTTTTGCCTATTTCTTTGTTTCACAGAAAAACCATACCAAACAAAGTCCAAACATGATGAAACTTTACGGTGATTTTTTTTGGACCAGAAGAGACCCTAGAAGCTTCGAGGTTGTAGAAGACCTAGGAGTGGACCACAGGCTCACACGCGCGCCCCCAGCGCCACCTGAGCTTGTAGGCCGCTCGGAGGTCTCCCTAACCTAATTCCAGCACTATAAATTCCCTAAAATCAAGAAACCCCAAGTGCGAGACCCGAAACAATTTTATTGCCACCGCAAGCCTCTGTTCTTCTGCGAGCCCATCTGGAGGCCTCCAACGGTACTCTGCCAAAGGGGGAATCGATCACGGAGGCCATCTTCATCAACCTTGCTGCCTCCATGATGATGTGTGAGTAGTTCCCACAGGACCTACGGGTCCATAGCAATAGCTAGGTCTCTCTCTCTCTCTCTCTCTCTCTCTCTCTCTCTCTCTCTCGCTCGCTCGCTCTGATCTTCAATACAATGTTCTCTTCTGAGATCCATTCGATTTAATCTTTGCGGTGTGTTTGTTGGGATCCGATGAATTGTGGGTTTATGATCAGATTATTCATTGAAACTAATTGAGTCTTTTCTGAGATTTATTATGTGTGATTTTATAGCCTTGTATTTCTCTCTGATCTATCTATATTCTTTGGCCAATTAGATTGATTTATCTTTAGTGGGAGAGGTGCTTGGTAGTAGGTTCAATCTTGCGATGTCCTTACTTTGTGATCGGAGGAGTTGCAAGGAACGTATTTGTATTGTTGCTAATAAGGGTAAAACGACAGGGTTTGAACATATTATTTGGTCTTACTTTGTCTATATTATGTCATCATGCTCCAAGCATCACTCCGTTTGTTATGAACTTAATACTTAAGATGCATGCTGGATATTGGTCGAGGGGTGGAGTAATGGTAGTAGATGTAGATGGATGTCGGTCTACTTGTCTTAGACGTAATGCCTATATATTGATCATGCCATGAATATCATCATAACTATGCGCTACTCTATGAATTGCCCAACAATTACTTGTCTACGCAGGGTTGTTATGCTCATGAGAGAAATGCCTCTAGTGAACTCTTTGTTCCTAGGGTCCATTCACTTCATATTTACTAAAACCCTAAAATTAGTTGTTGATGGTTATTTTCTTTTGCACTTTATCTATCTATCATTACCAGAATTAATCCTTGCAATTAACGAGTACAAAGGGATTGACAACCCTCTTGCCCATGTTGGGTGCAAGTATTTGTTGTGTGTGTAGGGACTGTTGACGTTTTTTTTGCGTGAGTCTCCTACTGGTTCGATAAACCTTGGTTCTTAACTAAGTGAAATACTATCTGCTACTATACTACATCATCCTTCCTCTCCGGGGAAATCACAAAGCCTATCACAAGTAGCATTACTCACATTGTGGTAGCCCAAACCTGGGTAAAATTGTCTCTCTATGTCTATGTGGTTGCTTGAGGTTCTATCCTATTGTCACACAAATCCACATACATTGTTGTAATGTTGTTCTGGTACTTTGCAATACACCGTCGGTAGTTGGCGCCGACTATTGGGACCTTCATGATATCAAATAGGATAAATGGAATGATGCTGGAAGCATCAATACCCTCATCTTCATCATCACCATTGATGCCTTCCAAAGGAACGGAGTTGCCTCACCCCTACCCTCAAATGGATTTACACTAACACCTTCAATCAAGGGGATGATTGGGCAATGCAATATGAAGCCTCGAGGGAAGGCAGACACCACATACAATAATTGCTTGGTGTGTCATAAGTGGGGAGGATATACACCAACCACGAGACTAGGAGGGATCTTAAAGTGAGCAAGAAAGATGTCCTACTTGCCTAAGAAAGGGCCATCACGACCCTATGGGTAGATGTCCCCATGTGTTTTAGCACCGCCGACTTGTCACGAGGGCTCAAGCACTTGGGGCGATACCCCCTTTTGGTTGATCCCATGATCAACTAGGTCAGGATATGCCATGTCCTCATGGATCAGGGCAGTTTGTTTAGCATCATCACCACCAAGACATTGGAGAAGAAGAGGATACCGCCAAGCTATACATAAGACGGTATCAGGACCATTCTACGGGAATGTACCAGAGGGTGTCCACAAACTCATGGGTCAAATCAACGCGACCTTCGTCTTTTGGAATGAGTTCATATTCAGAATTGAAGTATGTACTTTGAAGTCTTGACGGTTGGCCATAGTTGCAGTAGTTCATGGAAATCCACAGCTACATTCACACGTTGATGAAAATTCCAGAACTAGTTGGGCTGATTTTGGATCATGGGTCCCTATAACAAGTCATCAATGCGAAAGGCAGGCACTCGATTTAGCAGCACCCCCACAAAGATAGAGCCATGGCCCTGATGCTGCCTTTGAAGATATCGAGGACTCTTTCTACCAAACCACAACTCGTCTTACAATCCTTGTCCTGTCTAACTATATGACGAGGTTAAGGAAATCCCCCTCAGGCGGGACATCTGTATAGGATAGCCAAGATACTAGCCAACCTGACCCCCAAACTTGAAGAGGTGTTGATCATCTTCCTTCGAGAAAACGCTGGCGATTTCGGTTGGGAGACTTCTGATATGGCAGGGATCCCTAGTGAAATAGCGGAGCATCAACTCAACATTAACAAAAACTAAAGCCGGTGTAGCAGACAATGAGGTGCTACAACCCTAAGGAAAGGAGGTGATAGACGAGGAAGTGGAAAAACTCCTGAAGGCCAAATTCATTAGCTCTATCCAATATCCGACCTGACTCTCTAACCCCGTCCTCGCCAAGAAAGGGAATGGGAAACTCTGGATGTGCATATTTTACCACACTAGCCTCAACAAGGTCTGACCATTGGCCTGCATTGATCAAATCACCGATTTTACATTCATATGAAAATACATCTTCCTCCTTGATGCATACTGAGGATGCCACCTGATCAGCATGAAAAAGGCATACGTACCCCATACTAGTTTCATCAAGCCATTCAGGTCCTACTTATATGAGACGATGCCATTTTGGTGGAAGAACGAAGGATGCACTTACACGAGAACAATGCAAGACGCCTTCTCAAACCAAATTGGAAAGACTATGGAGGTTTACATTGACGACCTTGTTGTGAAATCAAAGGATAAGGAGGGACTAATCCCATACTTAATAAAAACTTTCACAAATCTTTGAAGGTTCAAGATCATGCTTAACCCTTAGAAGTGAGTGTTTGGGGTAGAGGCACGAATTTTTTTTGGTATTCCTTGCCTCCCATAGGGGGGTCAAAGCAAACATAAAAAAAATTTAAAGATACCATTGGTATGTCTCCAATGTATCTATAATTTGTGTTTTGTTCATGCTATATTTATATCATTTAGACATAGTTTTAGCACACATTTCTATTATTTTCATTGGACTAACATATTAATAGGTGTCAAGCACAAGTAGTTGTATTTTGTTGTTTTTTATGAAGAAATAATTATTTGGGGAGGGGGGGGCAAAAAAATGATGTCAAAGGAAATCACCCGGAAGCCACCACCAACCAAAGACATGTCAGAAGGGTGGACCAGTGCTGAAGGAAATATGCCCTAGAGGCAATAATAAAGTTGTTATTTTATATTTCCTTATTCATGATAAAGGTTTATTATTCATGCTAGAATTGTATTGATCGGAAACCTTAATACATGTGTCAATACATAAACAAACACCGTGTCCCTAATGAGCCTCTACTTGACTAGCTCGTTGATCAAAGATGGTTAGGGTTTCCTAACCTTGGACATGAGTTGTCATTTGATAACGGGATCACATCATTAGGAGAATGATGTAATAGACAAGACCCATCCTTTAGCTTAGCATAAATGATCGTTTAGTTTTATTGCTATTGCTTTCTTCATGTCAAATACATATTCCTCAGACTATGAGATTATGCAACTCCCGGATACCGGAGGAATGCCTTGTGTGCTATCAAACGTCACAACGTAACTGGGTGATTATAAAGATGCTCTACAGGTATCTCCGAAGGTGTTTGTTGGGTTGGCATAGATCGAGATTAGGATTTGTCACTCCTAATATCGAAGAGGTATCTCTGGGCCCTCTCGGTAATGCACATCATAAGAAGCCTTGCAAGCAAAGTGACTAATGAGTTAGTTGCAGGATGATGTATTATGGAATGAGTAAAGAGACTTGCGAGTAACGAGATTGAACTAGGTATGAAGATACCGACGATCGAATCTCGGGCAAGTAACATACCGATGGAAAAAGGGAATAACGTATGTTGTCATAACAGTTCGACCGATAAAGATCTTCGTAGAATATGTGGGAGCCAATATGAGCATCCAGGTTCCGCTATTGGTTATTGACCGGAGAGGTGTCTCGGTCATGTCTACATAGTTCTCGAACCCGTAGGGTCCGCATGCTTAACGTTCGATGACGATATTGTATTATATGAGTTATGTGATTTGGTGACCGAATGTTGTTCGGAGTCCCAGATGAGATCACGGACATGATGAGGAGTCTCAGAATGGTCGAGAGGTAAAGATTTATATATGGGAAGTCATATTTTGGGTTCCGGAAAAAAGTGCAGTTTTTTCGGTATTGTACCGGGAAGCTTCCAGAAGGTTCCAGAGGATTCCGGAGGGGTCCGAAAGTCCACAAGTGGGTCCACCATGTCCCAAGGGCTGGCATGGGATAAGGGGAGGCGCCCTGGCCTTATTGGGCTAGGCGCACTAAGTCCTCAAAAGCCCATGTGGCTAGGGAAGGCAAAAAGGGAAGGAGTCCTAGTAGGAATAGGATTGGACTTGGAGTCCAAGTCCACGTGTGTACTATTCATGGTTACTGTTCATGTGGTACTATTCCTTCTACTCCAAGCCCCTACACATATATAAATAGAGGAGAGGGGGCGCCCCAAAATGACACAACATCAATTGTTAGCCGTGTGCGGCGCCACCCTCCACAGTTTACACCCCCGGTCATATTCTCGCGGTGCTAAGGCGAAGCCCTACGCGGATCACATCACCATCACCGTCATCACGCCGTCGTGCTGACGGAACTCATCTACTACCTCAACACCTTGCTAGATGTGTGCAGAACTCGGAGGTGCCGTACGTTCGGTACTCGATCGGTGGAGCTCGAAGAAAGTTCGACTACATCAACCGCGTTGTGAAACGCTTCCGCTTACAGTCTACGAGGGTATGTAGACACAATCTCCCCCTCTCGTTGCTGTGCATCTCCTAGATAGATCTTGCGTGAGCGTAGGAATTTTTTTGAAATTGCATGCTACGTTCCCCATCAGTGGTATCAGAGCCAGATCTACGCGTAGATGATATGCACGAGTAGAACACAAAGTGTTGTGGGCAGTGATCGTCATACTGCTTACCACCAATGTCTTATTTTGATTCGGCGGTATTGTTGGATGAAGCGGCTCGGACCAACCTTACATGACCATGTTCATGAGACCGGTTCCACCGACAGACATGCAACTAGTTTTGCATAAAGGTGGCTGGCGGGTGTCTGTTTCTCCTACTTTAGTTGAATCGAATTTGACTGCGGCCGGTCCTTGTTGAAGGTTAAAACAGCAAACTTGATAAATCACCGTTGTGGTTTTTGTGCCGTAGGTAAGAACGGTTCTTGCTAGAAGCCCGTAGCAGCCACGTAAAACTTGCAACAACAAAGTAGAGGACGTCTAACTTGTTTTTGCAGGGCATGTTGTGATGTGATATGGTCAAGACATGATGTGATATACGTTGTTGTATGAGATGATCATGTTTTTGTAAGTTATCAGCAACTAGCAGGAGCCATATGGTTGTCGCTTTATTGTATGAAATGCAAACGCCATGTAATTGCTTTACTTTATCACTATGCGTTAGCGATAGTCGTAGAAGCAATAGTTGGCGAGACGACCACGACGCAACGATGGAGATCAAGGTGTCGAGCCGGTGACGATGGAGATCATGACGATGCTTTGGAGATGGAGATCAAAAGCACAAGATGATGATGGCCATATCATGTCACATATTTTGATTGCATGTGATGTTTATCTTGATGCATCTTATTTTGCTTAGTACGGCGGTAGCATTATAAGATGATCCCTTCACTAAATTTCAAAGTATAAGTGTTCTCCCTGAGTATGCACCGTTGTGACAGTTCGTCGTGTTGAGACACCACGTGATGATCGGGTGTGATTGACTCTACGTTCACATACAACGGGTGCAAGACAGTTTTGCACATGCGGAATACTCGGGTTAAACTTGACGAGCCTAGCATGTACAGACATGGCCTCGGAACACTGGAGACCGAAAGGTCGAACATGAATCATATAGTAGATATGATCAACATAGAGATGTTCACCATTGATGACTACCCCATCTCACGTGATGATCGGACGTTAGTTGATTTGGATCACCTATCACTTAGATGACTTGAGGGATGTCTATTTAAGTGGGAGTTCTTAAATAGTTTGATTAATTGAACTTAATTTATCATGAACTTAGTCCTGATAGTATTTGCATATCTATGTTATAGATCAATTGCTCACGTATAGCTCCCCTGTTTTATTTTTGATATGTTCCTGGAGAAAAACTGAGTTGAAAGATGATAGTAGCAATGATGCGGACCGTGTCCGTGATCTGAGGATTATCCTCATTGCTGCACAGAAGAATTATGTCCTTAATGAACCGCTAGGTGACAGACCTATTACAGGAGCAGATGCAAACGTTATGAACGTCAGGCAAGCTCGGTATGACGACTATTTAATAGTTTAGTGCACCATGCTTTACGGCTTAGAACCGGTACTTCAACAATGTTTTGAATGCCATGGATCATATGAGATGTTCCAAGAGCTGAAAATGATATTTAAGACTCATGCCCGTGTTAAGAGGTATGAGACCTCTGACAAGTACTTTGCCTACAAGATGGAGGAGAATAGCTCAGCTAGTGAGCATGTGCTCAGAATGTCTGGGTACTACAATCGCTTGAATCAAATGGGAGTTAATCTTCCAGATAAGATAGTGATTAACAGAGTTCTCTAGTCACTATCACCAAGTTACTAGAACTTAGTGATGAACTATAATATTCAAGGGATGACGAAAATGATTCCCAAGCACTTCGCGATGCTGAAATCAGCGAAGGTCGAATTCAAGAAATAGCATCAAGTGTTGATGGTTAACAAGACCACTAGTTTCGAGAAAAAGGGCAAGGGAAAGAAAGGGAACTTCAAGAAGAATGGCAAGAAAGTTGCCACTCACGTGAAGAAACCCAAAGCTGGACCCAAGCCTGAAACTGAGTGCTTCTACTTCAAACGGAATGGTCACTGGAAGCAGAACTGCCCCAAATACTTGGCGGATAAGAAGGATGGAAAAGTGAATAAAGGTATATTTGATATACATGTTATTGATGTGTACTTTACTAGTGTTTGTAGCAACCCCTGGGTATTTGATACCGGTTCAGTTGCTAAGATTAGTAACTCGAAATGGGAGTTGCAGAATGAACAGAGACTAGTTAAGGACGAGGTGACGATGTGTGTTGGAAGTAATTCCAAGGTTGATATGATCACCATCGCACACTCCCTCTACCTTTGGGATTAGTGTTGAACCTAAATAAATGTTATTTGGTGTTTGCGTTGAGCATGAATATGATTAGATCATGTTTATTGCAATACGGTTATTCATTTAAAGTCAGAGAATAATTGTTGTTATGTTTAAATGAATAAAACCTTCTATGGTCATGCACTCAATGCAAATTGTTTATTGAATCTCGATCGTAGTGATACACATATTCATAATATTGATGCCAAAAGATGCAAAGTTGATAATGATAGTGCAACATACTTGTGGCACTGCCGTTTAGGTCATATTGGTGTAAAGCGCATGAAGAAACTCCATGCAGATGGGATTTTGGAATCACTTGATTATGAATCATTTGATACTTGTGAACCATACCTCATGGGCAAGATGACTAAAACTCCGTTCTCCGGAACAATGGAGCGAGCCAATGACTTATTGGAAATAATACATACCGATGTATGCGGTCCGATGAGTGTTGAGGCACGTGGCGGGCATCGTTATTTTTTGACCTTCACAGATGATTTAAGCAGATATGGGTATATCTACTTAATGAAACACAAGTCTGAAACATTTGAAAAGTTCAAAGAATTTCAGAGTGAAGTGGAGAATCATCGTAACAAGAAAATAAAGTTTCTACGATCTTATCGCGGAGGCGAATATTTGAGTTACGAGTTTGGCCTTCATTTAAAACAATGTGGAATAGTTTCACAACTCACGCCACCTGGAACACCACAGCGTAATGGTGTGTCCGAACGTCGTAACCATACTTTATTAGATATGGTGCGATCTATGATGTCTCTTACCAATTTACCACTATCATTTTGGGGTTGTGCATTAGAGACAGCTGCATTCACGTTAAATAGGGCACCATCTAAATCCGTTGAGACGACACCGTATGAGCTGTGGTTTGGCAAGAAACCTAAGCTGTTGTTTCTTAAAGTTTGGGGTTGCGACACTTATGTCAAAAGGCTTCAGCCTGGTAAGCTCGAACCCAAAGCGAAGAAGTGCGTCTTCATAGGATACCCTAAGGAAACAATTGGGTATGCCTTCTATCACAGATCCAAAGGCAAGATCTTTATTGCCAAGAATGGATCCTTTCTAGAGAAGGAGTTTCTCTTGAAAGAAGTGAGTGGGAGGAAAGTAGAACTTGATGAGGTAAATGTACCTTCTCTCAAATGGGAAAGTAGCACATCAGAGAAATCCGTTCCCGTGATGCCTACACCAACTAGAGAGGAAGCTAATGATGATGATCATGAAGCTTCAGATCAAGTTACTACTGGACGTCGTAGGTCGAACAGAGCACGTTCCGCACCAGAGTGGTACGGTAATCCTGTCCTGGAAGTCATGTTACTAGACCATGGCGAACCTACGAACTATAAAGAAGCTATGATGAGCCCAGATTCTGACAGATGGCTTGAGACCATGAAATCTGAGATAGGATCCATGTATGAGAACAAAGTGTGGACTTTGGTGGATTTGCCCGATGATCTACAAGCCATGGAGAATAAATGGATCTTCAAGAAGAAGACTGACGCTGATGGTAATGTTACCGTCTACAAAGCTCGACTTGTCGCAAAAGGTTCTCGACAAGTTCAAGGGGTTGACTACGATGAGACTTTCTCACCCGTAGCGATGCTTAAGTCCGTCCGAATCATGTTAGCAATTGCCGCATTTTATGATTATGAAATCTGGCAAATGGACGTCAAAACTGCATTCCTTAATGGATTTCTCAAAGAAGAATTGTATATGATGCAACCAGAAGGTTTTGTCGATCCTAAAGGTGCTAACAAAGTGTGCAAGCTCCAGCGATCCATCTATGGACTGGTGCAAGCATCTCGGAGTTGGAATATACGCTTTGATGAGGTGATCAAAGCATATGGTTTTATACAGACTTACGGTGAAGCCTATATTTACAATAAAGTGAGTGGGAGCTTTGTAGCATTTCTGATATTATATGTGGATGACATATTATTGATTGGAAATGATATAGAATTTCTGGATAGCATAAAAGGATACTTGAATAAGATTTTTTCAATGAAAGACCTCGGTGAAGCTGCTTATATATTGGGCATCAAGATATATAGCGATAGATCAAGACGCTTAATAGGACTTTCACAAAGCACATACCTTGACAAGATTTTGAAGAAGTTCAAAATGGATCAGTCAAAGAAAGGGTTCTTGCCTATGTTACAAGGTGTGAAGTTGAGTAAGACTCAAAACTCGACCACGGCAGAAGATAGAGAGAGAATGAAAGTCATTCCCTATGCCTCAGCCATAGGTTCTATAAAATATGCCATGCTGTGTACCAGACCTGTTGTGTACCTTGCTATAAGTTTTGCAAGGGGGTACAATAGTGATCCATGAGTAGATCACTGGACAGCGGTCAAAATTATCCTTAGGTACCTAAGAGGACTAAGGAAATGTTTCTCGGTAATGGAGGTGATAAAGAGATCGTCGTAAAGGGTTACGTCGATGCAAGCTTTGACACTAATCCATATGACTCTAAGTCTCAATCTGGATACATATTGAATGTGGGAGCAAATTAGCTAGAGTAGCTCCATGCAGAGCATTGTAGACATAGAAATTTGCAAATATACATACGGATCTGAATGTGACAGACCCGTTGACTAAACTTCTCTCACAAGCAAAACATGATCATACCTTAGTACTCATTGGGTGTTAATCACATGGTGATGTGAACTAGATTATTGACTCTAGTAAACCCTTTGGGTGTTGGTCACATGACGATGCGAACTATGGGTGTTAATCACATGATGATGTGAACTATTGGTGTTAAATCACATGGCGATGTGAACTAGATTATTGACTCTAGTGCAAGTGGGAGACTGAAGGAAATATGCCCTAGAGGCAATAATAAAGTTGTTATTTTATATTTCCTTATTCATGATAAAGGTTTATTATTCATGCTAGAATTGTATTGATCGGAAACCTTAATACATGTGTCAATACATAAACAAACACCGTGTCCCTAATGAGCCTCTACTTGACTAGCTCCTTGATCAAAGATGGTTATGGTTTCCTAACCATGGACATGAGTTGTCATTTGATAACGGGATCACATCATTAGGAGAATGATGTAATGGCCAAGACCCATCCGTTAGCTTAGCATAAATGATCGTTCAGTTTTATTGCTATTGCTTTCTTCATGTCAAATACATATTCCTCCGACTATGAGATTATGCAACTCTCGGATACCGGAGGAATGCCTTGTGTGCTATCAAACATCACAATATAACTGGGTGATTATAAAGATGCTCTACAGGTATCTCCGAAGGTGTTTGTTGGGTTGGCATAGATCGAGATTAGGATTTGTCACTCCGAATATCGGAGAGGTATCTTTGGGCCCTCTCAGTAATGCACATCATAAGAAGCCTTGCAAGCAAAGTGACTAATGAGTTAGTTGCAGGATGATGTATTATGGAACGAGTAAAGAGACTTGCCAGTAACGAGATTGAACTAGGTATGAAGATACCGACGATCGAATCTCGGGCAAGTAACATACCGATGGACAAAGGGAATAACGTCATAACGGTTCGACCGATAAAGATCTTCGTAGAATATGTGGGAGCCAATATGAGCATCCAGGTTCCGCTATTGGTTATTGACCGGAGAGGTGTCTCGGTCATGTCTACATAGTTCTCGAACCCGTAGGGTCCGCACGCTTAACGTTCGATGACGATATTGTATTATATGAGTTATATGATTTGGTGAACGAATGTTGTTCAGAGTCCCGGATGAGATCACGGACATGACAAGGAGTCTCGGAATGGTCGAGAGGTAAAGATTTATATATGGGAAGTCATATTTTGGGTTCCGGAAAAAAGTGCAGTTTTTTCGGTATTGTACCGGGAAGCTTCCAGAAGGTTCCGGAGGATTCCGGAGGGGTCCGGAATACCACAAGTGGGTCCACAACGTCCCAAGGGCTGGCATGGGCTAAGGGGAGGCGCCCTGGCCTTATTGGGCTAGGCGCACTAAGTCCTCAAAAGCCCATGTGGCTAGGGAAGGCAAAAAGGGAAGGAGTCCTAGTAGGAATAGGATTGGACTTGGAGTCCAAGTCCACGTTGTACTATTCATGGTTACTGTTCATGTGCTACTATTCCTTCTACTCCAAGCCCCTACACATATATAAATAGAGGAGAGGGGGCGCCCCAAAAGGACAAAACATCAATTGTTAGCCGTGTGCGGCGCCCCCCTCCACAGTTTACACCCCCGGTCATATTCTCGCGGTGCTTAGGCGAAGCCCTGGGCGGATCACATCACCATCACCATCACCATGCCATCGTGCTGATGGAACTCATCTACTACCTCGACACCTTGCTGGATCAAGAAGGCGAGGGACGTCACCGAGCTGAACGTGTGCAGAACTCGGAGGTGCCGTACGTTTGGTACTCAATCGGTGGAGCTCGAAGAAAGTTTGACTACATCAACCGCGTTGTGAAATGCTTCCGCTTACGGTCTACGAGGGTACGTAGGCACAATCTCCCCATCTCGTTGCTATGCATCTCCTAGATAGATCTTGCGTGAGCGTAGGAATTTTTTGAAATTGCATGCTATGTTCCCCATCAAGTGCCTCTAAGCTGTGGGCCCACGCTGCCTAGGCCTGGTGGCATGACGCCCCTCGTGCTCCTTCCCACTGCCTCTTGGCGCCCCTTGATACTTCTCCAATGTATCTAGAATTTTTTTTGTTCCATGCTATTATATTATCCATCTTGGATGTTTTATATGCATTAATATGCTATATTATATCATTTTTTAGGACTAACCTATTAACCTAGTGCCCAGTGCCAATTTTTGTTTTTTCCTTGTTTTTGTATTTTACAGAAAATCAATATCAAATGGAGTCCAAACAGAATAAAACTTTACGATGATTTTTCTTGGACTAGAAGCAACCCACGAAGCTTCGGGAAGAGGCCAGAAGACCCACGAGGGGGCCACAAGCCCTATGGGTGCGCCCCTAGGCTTGTGGGCCCCCCGTAGACCTCCTAACCCTAATCCCAGCTCTATAAATACCCAAATATTCCCCCTATGTCAGAGGGCACACCAAAAATACTTTTCCGCCGCCGCAAGCTTCTTTTCTCGTGAGATCCCATCTTGGGGCCTTTTCCGGCACTCCACCGGAGGGAGATTCGATCACGAAGGGCCTCTACACCAACCTTGCTGCCCTTCCGATGATGTGTGAGTAGTTTACCACAGACCTACGGGTCCATAGCTAGTAGCTAGATGGCTTCTTCTCTCTCTTTGATCTTCAATACAATGTTCTCCTCGATTTTCTTGGAGTTCTATTCGATGTAATCTTCTTTTGCGGTGCATTTGTTGAGATCCGACGAATTGTGGATTTATGATCAGATTATCTATGAATATTAATTGAGTCTTTTCTGAACTCTTTTATGCATGATTAAGATAGCTTTGTATTTCTCTCCGATCTATCGATTCCGTTTGCCCAACTAGATTGGTTTTTCTTGCAATGGGAGAGGTGCTTTGTGATGGGTTCAATCTTGTGGCGTCCTCACCTAGTGACAGCAAGGGTAGCGAGGCACATATTTGTATTGTTGCCATTAAGGATAAAAAGATGGGGTTTTTACCATATTGATTGGATCTATCCCTCTACATCATGTCATCTTGCTTAAGGCGTTACTCTGTTCTTGTGAACTTAATTCACTAGATGCATGCTGGATAGGGTCGATGTGTGGAGTAATAGTAGTAGATGCAGGCAGGAGTCGGTCTACTTTTCACGGACGTGATGCCTATATTCATGATCATTGCCTTAGATATCGCCATAACTTTGCGCTTTTCTATCCATTGCTCAACAGTAATTTGTTTACCCACCGTATGCTTTCTTCAAGAGAGAAGCCTCTAGTGAAACCTATGGCCCCCGGGTCTATTTTCCGTCATATATTTTCAGATCTATAAAACCAAAAATCCAAAAATACCTTGCTGCAATATATTTATATTTACTTTATTTTTCTTTTTACTTATCTTTTATATCTATCTCTATCAGATCTCACTCTTGCTAGTGATAGTGAAGGGATTGACAACCCCTTTTTCTCGTTTTGTGCAAGTGTTTGTTAGTTTGTGCAGGTGCATCTATTGGGGACTTGTTTGTACCTCCTACTGGATTGATACCTTGGTTCTTAACTGAGGGAAATACTTATGTCTACTTTGCTGCATCACCCTTTCCTCTTCAAGGGAAAAAACAACACAAACTCAAGAAGTAGCAGGAAGAATTTCTGGCACCGTTGCGGGGGAGGTTCTACATCAAGCCTACCAAGTACCTATCATAAACTCTCATCTCTTGCATTAGATTATTTGCCATTTGCCTCTCATTTTCCTCTCCCCCATTTGTAAAACATTTTTGGAAAAACACAAAAATATTTGCATTTTTATTCGCCTTCTTTCCGTTTGTCTTTTCGTTTGCTTTTTGTTTGCTTGTGTGATAGATTGCTTGCTTTACTATCATGGCTAGTCCATCTATCGGAATTAGAACCCCAGAAAGTGAGGTTCTTAATTTTAAACAAAGGGGGGAGAGAACTTAAAAGATGCTTGGTATAGAATTTGTGATGCTCAGAATAGATCTACCCGTAAGCAATCCACTACAGTTCTTCTTTGATTTTTTATGTGGGTGTTACTACTTGGAATAGATATGTGTTAGACACCATTACTGGGGGTAATTTTTTGGGTAGTCACCCTATGGATGCTTACAATGCTATGGTAAATTTGGTGGGATCACCACCGATCATGATTAATGAAACAGCTTTAACTTTGGAATATGTGATGCAAAGGCTTGATATTATTGAGAATAAAATTTCTACCATAGAGCTTATTAAAAATTTGGATAAAAAGATTCATAATCACATTACTCAAATTGGGTCAAAGGTAGGAATCTCTTTAAAAACCCTAAAAGAGAAGGAACCTATAGTTAATGAGAAGATAGAACAAGGCTCTACTAGAATCGATAAGTTAGAGGATATTTTTACCAATTTGGGTTCCGCTTTTGCCGCTGTCAAGACTACTCCAAAATTTCCTCCTACTAAAGCTACTAAGTTTATTTATGTTCCTAGAATTAAGGGTGAATCTTCTAGTAAAGGAAACAAGGATCTTAAGATGATAAGTATTTTCCCTAGCTTTATTGATATTATTAAGGAACCAATTGCTACAAACAAATTTCTTGATTTTCTACCTATTCGTGTGATCCTCGATAATCTTAATGAACCTCCTAGGGAGTATAAATGTGCTATTGAAGAATTAAATACCAAAGATGACAATACCTAGATCTATGCATTATGCCTAGCTAAGGGCATTAAACAATATCGCTTGTTGGGAGGCAACCCAATTTTATTTTGTGTTTTTGTTTGTTGCTTTTGTTCTTGAATAACTTCTGTAGTAATTGTTTTTTGGTGTTTTAATTAGTGATTGAGCCAAGTAAGATCTTTAGGATGATCTATGGTGATAGTTGATTTGATTTGGCTGAAAAACAGAAACTTTTGCGTCTAATTGCAGAATTTTGAAAATTCACAGAAGCGACGAAAAAATCTGAATTGTTACACAAGATTGATATACAAATTTCCCAGGTTGTCCTAATGTTTCAGAATTTTTAGAGTTACAGAAGTATACGAAGTTTTCAGATTACTACAGACTGTTCTGTTTCTGACACATTCTGTTTTCTATGCATTGTTCTCTTATTTTGATGAATCTATGGGTAGTATCGAGGGGTATGAACCATAGATAAGTTGGAATACAGTAGATATAATGCTAATATGAATTTAGAATGAGTTCATAACAGTACTTAAAGTGGTGGTTTGCTTTTATTATACAAACGGAGCTCACGAGTTTTTTGTTAAGTTTTTGTTGTGAAGTTTTCAAGTTTTGGGTAAATTTTTTATGGACAACGGAATAAGGAGTGGAAAGAGCCTAAGCTTGGGGATGCCCAAGGAATCCCAAGGTAATATTCAAGGAGAACCAAGCATCTAAGCTTGGGGATGCCCCGGATGGCATCCCCTCTTTTGTCTTCAATCCATCGGTAAAATTACTTGAGGCTATATTTTTATTCACCACATGATATGTGTTTTGCTTGGAGCGTCTTGTATTATATGAGTATTTTCTTTTTATTTTGCCACAATCATCCTTTCTGTACACACCTTTTGAGAGGGACACACATTAATCGTGAATTTATTAGAATACTCTATTTGCTTCACTTATATCTTTTGAGCTAGGCAGTTGCTCTAGTGCTTCACTTATATCTTTTTAGAGCACGGCGGTGGTTTTATTTTGTAGAAATTGATAAACTCTCATGCTTCACTTATATTATCTTGAGAGTCTTAAAAATTGTATGGAAATTGGCTTAGGTTATGAATTTGGTCCTAATATGATGGGTATCCAAGAGGGATATAATAAAAACTTTCATAAAGAGCATTTAATATATGAGAGGTTAGATTCCTTGCATTTGTTTTGAGACATAAAGATGGTGATATTAGAGTCATGCTAGAGAGTAATTGTGGATTAGTAGAAATACTTGTGTTAAGGTTTGTGATTCCCGAAGCATGCATGTATGGTCTATCGTTATGTGATGAAGTTGGAGCATGATTTATTATTGATTGTCTTCCTTATGAGTGGCGGTCGGGGACGAGCGATGGTCTTTTCATACCAATCTCTCCCCCTAGGGGCATGCGTAGTAGTATTTTGCTTCGAGGGCTGATAAACTTTCGCAATAAGTATGTAAGTTCTTTATGACTAATGTGAGTCCATGGATTATACGCACTCTCACCTTTCCAGAATATGCTAGCCTCTTCGGTACCGTGCATTGCCCTTTCTCACCTCGAGAGTTGGTGCAAACTTCGCCGGTGCATCCAAACCCCGTGATATGTGATACGTCTCCAATGTATCTATAAATTATTAAGTATTCATGCCATGTTTACAAAAAAATTATATGGTTTTGGTATGATTTGAATGGAACTAACCTGGACTGACGCTGTTTTCAGCAGAACTACCATGGTGTTTTTTTTTGTGCAGAAATAAAAGTTCTCCAAATGCAACGAAACTTTTTGATGATTTTTTTTGGAACAAAAGAGGCACTAGAAGCTTTGTGGGAGGACCAGAAGGTGAAGGAGGTGAGCACAACCCACCTGGGCGCGCCTGGGCCCTTGCCCGTGTGCAGGTGGGTTGTGGTCACCTCGAGGCCCATCTTAGCATGAAACCAACGCCAAAAAATCCTATAAATAGAGAAACACCCAGAAATAATGCTAGATCGGAAGTTCCGCCACTGCAAGCCTTTGTAGCCACGAAAAACCAGTTGGGAGCCTATTCCGGCACCCTGCCGGAGGTGGAAATTATCAGCAGAGGCCATCTTCATCATCCCGGCGGCCACCATGATGAGGAGAGAGTAGTCCACCCTCGGGGTTGAGGGTTTGCACTACTAGCTATGTGTTTAATCTCTCTCTCTGTCGTGTTCTTGATTTGGCATGATCTTGATGTATCGCGGGCTTTGTTAATATAGTTGGATCATATGGTGTTTTCCCCTCTGTATCTTGTTGTGATGAATTGAGTTTTCCCTTTGAGATTTCATTATTATCGGATTGAATACTTTTATGGACTTGAGAGCACTTGATGTATGTCTTGCTATGAATACCTGAGGTGACAATGGGGTATCATATTGATTCACTTGATATATGTTTTGGCACTCAACTCGTGGATTCCCGAGGTGACATTGGGGTAATCTATGCATAGGGGTTGATGCACGTTTTCGTCCTACTTTCTCCGGTAGAAATCTTGGGGCACTCTTTGAGGTTCTTTGTGTTGGATTGAGTATTATGAATCTGAAATTGTTTGCTGCATATCTTATAATCAACTCACAGATACTCGTGGTGACATTAGAGTTGGTTGATGTGAATCATATGGTGTTATTTTAGTACGAACTCTTGGATAGATCAATCGGAAAGGATAACTTGGTGTTATTTTAGTACGAACCCTTGGAAAGATTGATCAGAAAGAATAATTTGAAGGTTGTTTCGTACCCTACAAACAATTTCTTCTTATGTTCTCCGCTAGCTAGGAACTTTGGAGTGATTCTTCGTTGCATGTTGAGGGATGGTTATGTGATCCAATTATATTAGCATTGTTGAGAGATTGCACTAGCGAAAGTACGGACCCCAGGGGCCTCATTTTCAAGCATTGCAATACCGTTTGTTCTCACTTTTCTTACTTACTACCTTGCTGTTTTTTATTGTTCTTATTACAAAAATCAATATCTACTATCATTACTACTCTTGTGTCACCATCTCTTCGCCGAACTAGTGCCCCTATACAATTTACCATTGTTTTTGGTGTGTTGGGGACACAAGAGACTTTTTATTATTTGGTTGCAGGGTTGTTTGAGAGAGACCAACTTCATCCTACGCCTCCCACGGATTGATAAACCTTAGGTCATCCACTTGAGGGAAATTTGCTACTGTCCTACAAAACTCTGCGCTTGGAGGACCAACACGAGTCTACAAGAACAAGTTGTGTAGTAGGCATCAAGCTCTTTTCTGGCACCGTTGCCGGGGAGGTGAGTGCTTGAAGGTATATCTTTAGATCTTGCAATTGAATCTTTTAGTTTTTTGTTTTATAACTAGTTTGGTTTATAAAAAAGAAAACTACCAAAAAATGGAATTGAGAAGGTCTCATATTGTTCATCTTTATAATGTCTTTCTTGAAAATGATGGCGAGGAAAATTGTGCTCAATTGATAGAAGAAGAATTCAATAAAATGTTTGGCATAAAATCTTTGAATGATGAGCATGATTGCAATGTTGCTAGTATAAATTCTTTGAATATCCATGATGCTAATGATATGCAAAGCCATAAGCTTGGGGATGCTATGTTTGATGAATATGATATTTTTAGTCCCCCAAGTTTTGATGAGAAAATTTATTATGATGAAAGCATGCCTCCTATTTATGATGATTATATTGATGAGAGTGGATTTGGAGAGGTCACAACTTTATTTAATGATGAATCCACTATTTTGGATGAGGTTTCAATTGATTATGACAACAAAGTTGCTATCTATGATGATTATGGTGATGACATGTATGATATAAAGAATAATGATAACCATGAAAATTATCATCGTGATTTTGATTTTCAATTTGATTATGCCTCACATGATAGTTATTTTGTTGAGTTTGCTCCCACTACTATTCATGAGAATAAATTTGCTTATGTCGAGAGTAAGAAAATTTCTATGCTTGTGGATCATGAAAAGAATGATTTATGTGATAGTTATATTGTTGAATTCATTCATGATGCTACTGAAAATTATTATGAGAGAGGAACATATGCTTCTACATATCTCAATAATATCAAGTTTCCTCTCTATGTGTTGAAAAGCTTGAAGTTATACTTCTTTTGCCTTCCTACGCTAGTTGATTCTTGTTCCCATAAATTGTTTGCTCACAAAATACCTATGCATAGGAAGTCGGTTAGGCTTAAATATTCTATTCATATGCTTTGTCGGGGCAACGACACCTATGGGATCACGAGGACCCCTTCTACGGTTTGGCAGGGGAAAAGGTGTGCACGAAGAGCAGATCCAACGATCAACACGAGGGATTTTTACCCAGGTTCGGGCCGTTGAGAAGCTTAAAACCCTAGTCCTACTTTAGTGTATTAAGAGTTCTTGAGCTCTGGCTAGCTGCTACGCATGCAAACTGGGCCAGAAAGTCCAAAAGTCCTCCTCCATATCGCCTTGGGCCTCCTTTTATACCAAGGGGCTACCACAGTGGCGCACAGGAGGTGTAAAGCTGCTACAGTGCACGCAGGAGGTGTAAAGCTGCTACAGTGCACATACTTATCCCTGACGTCTTAGGACAAAACGCATTTAATGCGCTGTTTATGTGTCCCTAACTTTATCGGGGGCGGAAACAGGGCCTGTCCCGTCCGTTGCCGCCTCACCCCATCTCGACACGCATCCAGGATGACGAGGCTTGCGGGGCCAGGCTGGCAGGCTAGTCGCTGTGCTGGAGCGGTGGCAGGGCGGTGGAATCCTTGTCGGGCGCGAGTCTTACCGTGGCTTCGCAAGCGTCCCCGGCAAGATTCTTGCCGGGGCCGCGCAAGTGTTCCGGGCAAGAATCTTGCTGGGAACTTTGCCTCTGGGTCTTCACGAAGATCTGCATGCCACCACGCTGACGCCCGTGGATCTTGGTCTTGACGTTGTCGATGGTGTCAGAGCTCTCAACCTCAAGGGTGATGGTCTTGCCGGGACTTCGCTAACCATCCCGGCTAGAATCTTGCCGGGAGCCCAGCCCGTGGTCTTCTATGGTCGTCTCGTGTTTGCTTCCAACTGTCCCCATCAGGCCTTGCCGCGGGTATGGCTGCAACTGCCCATGCACAAGTATGGGGTACTAAAGGGCCCAAACTTTAGTACACCGACAGGAGCCCTTGGGAGGCGTTGTTGGGCTAGGCCCAAACAGTGCACGGGCACGCGTGGCAGGGGTTAACTGTTGTAATCATCTCATCCGCTATGCTTCCCCACGATCCGCATTGAGTGCGCGACGTGGGATACGTGCGCGGAACGGCCGCAGCAGTAGCACGCCCGCGAAGATGCTTTCACATCGAACAGTAAAGAGGCAGCCTCGCGCCTTCCCTATAAAAAAGAGGAATCCGCAGAGGCGCTGCTCATTTACCTCTCGCCCATTCCAATCTAGGAACCGCCGTCGTCTTCTTCCTCGAGCCTGAAATAGAGCTGGCTCATCCGTTCGCCGCCCCCATGCTCTCACCGCCCTCGGCCTCCTGCCCCCCCAGCTGCCATGGCGCCCAAAGCGAGCAAGGGCAAAGAGGTGCCGGAGAGCGAGTTGGTGAAGATGCGGAAGAGACACGTCGTCTTCGCCCCGACGCTCGACGCGCACGCTCTGAAGGGGCGGTATCTGTGCATGTGGGGAAGAGCGACAAAGGGGCACCCCGCGACCCGCGTAATCCCAGCTTCCTGCACCAAGGCCGCCCCAGATAAATTTCCTTTCTTTGTCGATTACTTCTACTGCGGGCTCTGCCCCCCATTTTCTGATTTCCTCAACGACATCATGTACACATACGGCTTCCATATTTTGGATTTCACGTCGAATGCGGTGACATGTATGTCTATCTTCACCCACCTCTGTGAGAATTTTGCCGGGGTGGTCCCCAACACAGCCCTCTTCCGCCATTACTTCATCCCCCGCATCCAGGCAGGAGAGGCCCTTTCTGGCTGCATCGCCTGGATCCCAAGGGCGTGGAACAAGGAGACATATCCAGACGGGGTCTACCGCGAGAAGTGGGATGAATGGCGGGGCAGGTGGTGCTGGATTACGGAGGAAGATCCGCAGCCGTTCTGTATGCCCCGGCAAACGAGACCGGCCCGCGGCAATGGTTGGAGCGCCCTCGACCCTCAAGACGGGAAGCTCACAATCGCAATCAAAAGGATACACCGCCTCATGGCTGCCGGGCTCACAATCGAGATGGTTGGCGCTGACTTCCTCCGCCGCCGCATCGCCCCTCTGCAGAACAAGGGGAGACCAGCTTGGGAATATCGGAACGCGGCGGATATCATGAGGCTGCGCCCCGGTCTGAACAACAACCTGACAGTTATGCAGCACACAGCTCTCTGCCATAAGTTGTTCAGGACCGACAGGTCGTACAAGTTGCCGGCAAGCATCATTCCCCTGTGCAACAACTCTGCTCTGACCTCAATCATTGCCATGATGCCGGCATTCAATGCCCACGGTCTTGACGGGACTTGGGCCGAGCCATCCGTGGAGCGCGCACAGGAGTTCTTTGACAACTTGTCGGAGAGGGCCATCCGGGAAGAGACGAATCTTATCCGCCCCACCACTAACGAAGAAGTGGCATATACTGCCAGCAGGGCGGAAGAGGCGGCTCTTGCCGCGAAGGCCAGTAGTGTTGGCTTCATGGAAGATGAAGCCAGTGGAGAAGAAAACCTTGCCGAGCAGGGGGAGACTGCCGGAGAACATGGTGGCGCAGTTGCCGGGGGCTCTTCTGCCAAAGACACATCCGAGGAGCAGCTGCATGAGGAGCCCCCAGCTCCAGAGAAGAAGAAACGTGTTCTTCGGAGAGCCGTCTCCGGCGAGCCAGTCCAGCAAGCTTCCTCGAGTGAGGAAGTCCCCGGCAAGAGGGCGGCCGGCAAGGCTGCGCAGTGGCAAGAAGCCCAGCAGCAACCTATGCGCCAGACGAGGCGCACGACTGCGGCAGCAAGGAAAGCAGCGGGGGCGGCTCACGTGACGGCGCCGGCAACTGGGGCAGGGCCACATCAGCCTGCCGCTCCTGCCACAGCCAAGCGGCCCAGGTCCCCCTCTCCGTCCCCTCGCACGGATGCTATAGCGGAGGTCGACTTTGACCGGATCACGAGGACCCCTTCTACGGTTTGGCAGGGAAAAAGGTGTGCATGAAGAGCAGATCCAACGATCAACACGAGGGATTTTTACCCAGGTTCGGGCCACTGAGAAGCGTAAAACCCTAGTCCTGCTTTAGTGTATTGAGAGTTCCTGAGCTCTGGCTAGCTGATACGCATGCAAATTGGGCGAGAAAGTCCAAAAGTCCCCCTCCGTATCGCCTTGGGCCTCCTTTTATACCAAGGGGCTACCACAGTGGTGCACAGGAGGTGTAAAGCTGCTACAGTGCACACATGAGGTGTAAAGCTGCTACAGTGCACATACTTATCCCTGACGTCTTAGGACAAAACGCATTTAATGCGTTATTTACGTGTCCCTAACTTTATCGGGGACGGAAACAGGGCCCGTCCCGTCCGTTGCCGCCTCACCCCATCTCGACACGCATCCAGGATGACGAGGCTTGCGGGGCTAGGCTGGTAGGCTAGTCGCTGCGCTGGAGCGATGGCAGGGCAATGGAATCCTTGCCGGGCGTGAGTCTTGCCGCGGCTTTGCAAGCATCCCCGGCAAGATTCTTGCCGGGGCCGCGCAAGCGTTCCCGGCAAGAATCTTGCTGGGAACTTTGCCTTTGGGTCTTCACGAAGATCTGCATGCCACCATGCTGATGCCCCTGGATCTTGGTCTTGACGTTGTCGATGGTGTCAGAGCTCTCAACCTCAAGGGTGATGATCTTGCCGGGACTTCGCTAACCATCCCGGCTAGATCTTGCCGGGAGCCCAGCCCGTGGTCTTCTATGGTCATCTCGTGTTTGCTTCTAGCTGTCCCCGTTAGGCCTTGCCATGGGTATGGCTGCAACTACCCATGCACAAGTATGGGGTACTAAAGGGCCCAAACTTTAGTACACCTACATGCTTCATGATGCTCTTTTTCATGTTTCAATTCTTTATTTCTATGCGAGCTCATTGAAATCATCATGCCTAGCCAAAAAGGCATTAAAGAAAAGCGCTTGTTGGGAGACAACCCAACACTTTTACCTACTGTTTTTGTGTGTTCACATGATTAATTTACTATATTAATCATGTTTTATAGCTTTTGTTTCAATAAAGTGCCAAGTAAAGCCTTTGGGATCATGTTGGGTGATAGTTGATTTGATCTTGTTGGAAAACAGAAACTTTTGCGTCCAGTAGCAGAATTTTGAAAATTAACAGAAGCGACAAAAAATTCTAAATTTTTTACACATGATTCATATACAAATTTCCCACGTTTTCCTAATATTTTATAATTTTTGGAGTAACAAAAGTATGGTTAGAGTCCAGATTATTACAGACTGTTCTATTTTTGACAGATTCTGTTTTCAATGCATAGTTTGCTTGTTTTCTAGTTTTTATGGCTTATATTATTCAATATAAATTATGGAAATGATAAGGTACAGTATGAATTGTGTGAAAACAACTATGAATATTGTCTTTCATAGTATCCAAGTGAATGATTTGTCTTTATCATACTAACCTATCTCACGAAGTTCCGTTAAGTTTTCTATGATTGAAGTCTTCAAGTTTTGGGTGAGATATCGATATGAGGAGAATAAGGAGTGACAAGACCCTAAGCTTGGGGATGCCCAAGGCACCCCCAATGTAATATTCAAGGAAGATCCAAGCAACTAAGCTTGGGGATGCCCCGGAAGGCATCCCCTCTTTCGTCTCCAACATTATCGGCAACCTCAGTTGGAGCTATATTTTCATTCGTCACATGATATGTGTTTTGCATGGAGCATCATTTTCTTTTAGTTGTATTTGCTTGCTGTTATTTAGATAATGTTTTGCATCTTTTATTTCAATAAAAGTGGCAAGGATAGCCTTCACCATGCTTATTTTGCAAGTATATGAGTTGCTGTTTCAAAACAGAAAGTTTATCGCTGTTGCAAAAATTCTCTAGAAAAGTCAGAATGTGATAAAAGGTTGAAATATTTTGCACAATAAGATATGATAAATTTTCTACAGTGTGGTAAAATTTCAGAATTTTTTGAGTTAAAAAATTTGGATCTTACTTCATCCTTTACAGACTGTCCTGTTTAGACAGATTGTTGTAATGTTTGCATATGTTTGCTTGTTTAATGATTCTATTTAAGGATAGGAGTATTAAATATGCAGAGGCATTTAGTATGCAATGCTAAATTATAATTTTAGTGATTTTTTACAGTAGAAAATGATAAGGTGTTGCATTGATTTATACTAACGTATCTCATGATTTTTTGTTGAGTTTTGTGTGGATGAAGTTTTTAAGATTTAGGGAAACCATGATATAATAGGAATTAAGGAGAGACAAAAGCTCAAGCTTGGGGATGCCCAAGGCATCCCAAGATAATATTCCAAGAATTCTCAAGCATCTAAGCTTGGGGATGCCCCGGTAGGCATCCCACCTTTCTTCATCAACAATTATCGGTTAGTATCGGTTGAGCCTAAGTTTTTGCCTCTTCACACGTTGTGTGCTATCCTTGGTGTGTCCTTTTATTTTCATTTTGCTTGCTGTTTGAATGAAATACTTAGATCTGAAAGTTTTTAAATAAGAGAGATTCCTCAATTAGATACCCATTTACTTAACTACTCATTTGATCTTCACTTATATCTTTTTGGAGTAGTTTGTCGAACACTCTCATGCTTCACTTATATTATTTTGAGAGTTGATACTAGTGATGATAATTTGCACAAGCTATGAAATTGGTCCCAAAGTGATAGATATTCAAGAGGGATATAATAAAAACATTCATGAAGATCATTGGACAAATTAAACTTGATTTATTGTAATAGTTTTGAGATATGATGATAGTAATATATGAGTCATGTTGGTGAGTAATTATGCTTTAGTAAGAATATTGGTGTTAAGGTTAGTGATTCCCAATGCAAGCACGAAAGTCAATAGTTATGCAATGAAATTACATCCTACTTGTGGTGCATTATTCGGTGTTAGTTATGCTCAATGCTCGTTTATGTGAATTTTCCTTTCTTGGTTGGTTGCTTCTCAATCTATTTGCTAGCCTCCATTTGGACTAAGTGGGAACACTACTTGTGCATCCAAAATCCTTAAACCCAGTTTTGCCATGTGAGTCCACCATACCTACCTATATGCGGTATTTCCGTGCCGTTCTAAGTAAATTTGTATGTGCCATCTCTAATTTTCAAAATGAATTTCCTTTTTGTGTGCTCATACCGCTCATGAAGCGGCACGGCGTGGCCAATATTTTCCATGCTAGATTTGTTATTCTCAAGATGAGTGTTTATTCACTTGTCATTGCACGAGAGTACGGTGTTAATAGGGATGCCCAGTCCTGAAATGAAAAATAAATTTACTTTATGTTGTCAAATAATAAATTCCTTGGAAAGTGTTGGTATGGACGGCACCCATGGATACGGCTAGTTGTGGAATGTGAAAGTATGGTGGAAAAAGGAATAAACTTTAGTTTATGTTTGGGAACCGCCTATGATATATCTAGAATGGAAAGTGTTGGGAATTACTCCGTCGTTTTCGTTGACGGGAAAAGTATGCCTCCCAAAATATTTTTTATCTCTCAATTTAAGCTTTGAGCTCTGGCACCTCTACAAATCTCTGCTTCCCTCTGCAAAGGGCCTATCTATTTACTTTTATGCAAATTTTTATTTTTATTTTGAGTCTCCATCTTCTCTTATAAAGCACCAACTAGGGAGCACTATGATCATACTTGTGCATTGGATGTAGCTAATATTCGAGTGTGTTTTGTGAATGGATCAATGATTAAGCATGATGGGCTAGGGATAACTTTCTTTAGTGTTGATATTTTGAGAGACATGGTTGCTTGTTGATATGCTTAAGTATTAATGTCCTCATGTCAAATTATAGACTATTGCTTTGAATCATTCAAGTCCAAATGTCCATGCTACAAAAGAAAAGAGTATATGATAAGTAGCATTCCACATCGAAAATTCTGTTTTCATTTGCTACTTTATCATGATGAGTTTTATGAGAAAGAGTTGATGTTATGATGCTAGGAAGATTGAAATTATCATTGATCAAACTTATGCAATTTGCTAGCATTCACACTTCATAAACTATTTCTTTTATCATTTACCTACTCGAGGACGAGTAGGAATTAAGCTTGGGGATGCTGATACGTGTCCAACGTATCTATAATTTATGAAGTATTCATGCCATGTTTACAACAATTTTATATGGTTTTGGTATGATTTGAATGGAACTAACCAGAACTGATGTTGTTTTCAGCAGAACTACCATGGTGTTGTTTTTTGTGCAGAAATAAAAGTTCTCCAAATGCAACGAAACTTTTTGGCGATTTTTTTTGGAACAAAAGAGGCACTAGATGCTTCATGGGAGGACCAGAAGGTGAAGGAGGTGAGCACAACCCACCAGGGCGCGCCTGGGCCCTTGCCCGTGTGCAGGTGGGTTGTGGTCACCTTGAGGCCTATCTTACCATGAAACCAACACAAAAAAATCCTATAAATAGAGAAACCCCCAGAAATATACCTAGATCGGAAGTTCCGCCACTGCAAGCCTCTATAGCCACAAAAAACAAATCGGGAGCTCGTTCCGGCACCCTGCCGGAGGGGGAAATTATCACACTACAAGAAATATGTCAACTTGTGACCTTCTGTCAGTGACCCTGGAAGAATTGGTCATAAATCTATGACCATTTGAGACCAATTGGTCAAAAGCTGTTCGGGGGGCTCCAAACCCTAAACTATAATGACTATTTTGGTCAAAAAGGTCATAATTTCCTTACACGAAATGGTAATAAATAAAACAGCACTGGTCCGCTGCCTTATTTCTAGCTGATAACGACCAATATAGATGGTCATAGCCTTGTAAATTGTGGTGCATGTTGGAAATATGCCCTAGAGGCAATAATAAAATGGTTATTATTATATTTCCTTGTTCATGATAATTGTCTATTGTTCATGCTATAATTGTATTAACCGGAAACCGTAATACATGTGTGAATACATAGACCACAGCATGTCCCTAGTGAGCCTCTAGTTGACTAGCTCGTTGATCAATAGAAGGCTGTGGTTTCCTGACCATGGACATTGGATGTCGTTGATAACAGGATCACATCATTAGGAGAATGATGTGATGGACAAGACCCAATCCTAAGCATAGCACAAGATCGTGTAGTTCGTTTGCTAGAGCTTTTCTAATGTCAAGTATCATTTCCCTAGACCATGAGATTGTGCAACTCCCGGATACCGTAGGAATGCTTTGGGTGTATCAAACGTCACAACGTAACTGGGTGACCATAAAGGTGCACTACAGGTATCTCCGAAAGTGTCTGTTGGGTTGGCACGAATCAAGACTGGGATTTGTCACTCCGTATGACGGAGAGGTATCTCTGGGCCCACTCGGTAATGCATCATCATAATGAGCTCAATGTGACTAAGGAGTTAGCCACGGGATCATGCATTACGAAACGAGTAAAGAGACTTGCCGGTAACGAGATTGAACAAGGTATAGGGATACCGACGATCGAATCTCGGGCAAGTAACATACCGATGGACAAAGGGAATTGTATACGGGATTGATTGAATCCCCGACATCGTGGTTCATCCGATGAGATCATCGTGGAACATGTGGGAGCCAATATGGGTATCCAGATCCCGCTATTGGTTATTGGCCGGACAGGTGTCTCGGTCATGTCTGCATGGTTCCCGAACCCGTAGGGTCTACACACTTAAGGTTCCGTGACGCTAGAGTTGTTATGGGAAATTGTATGTGGTTACCGAAAGTTGTTCGGAGTCTCGGATGATATCCCAGACGTCACGAGGAGTTCCGGAATGGTCCGGAGGTAAATATTTATATATGGGAAGTCCTATTTTGGCCACCGGAAAATGTTCGGGATTTTTCGGTATTGTACTGGGAAGGTTCTAGAAGGTTCCAGAGTGGCCCCACCTGCATGGGGGACCCACATGAACTTGGGTAGTGGGGGCAAGGCCCCACACACCTGGTCAAGGCACACCAAGATCCCCCCTTAGAAGGAATAAGATCATATCCCGAAGGGATAAGATCAAGATCCCTAAAAAAGGGGGATAACAATCGGTGGGGAAGGGAAAGGATGGGATTTCTTTCCTCCCACCTTTGCCAACGCCCCAATGGACTTGGAGGGCAAGAAACCAGCCCCTCCACCCCTATATATAGTGGGGAGGTGCATGGGAGCTGCAACCCTTCCCCTGGCGCAGCCCTTCCCCCCTCCAACTCCTCCTCCTCCTCCGTAGTGCTTGGCGAAGCCCTGCCGGAGAACCACAAGCTCCACCACCACGCCGTCGTGCTGCCGGAGCTCTCCCTCAACTTCTCCTCTCCCCTTGGTGGATCAAGAAGGAGGAGACATCCCCGGGCTGTATGTGTGTTGAACGCGGAGGCGCCGTCCGTTCGGCGCTTGAATCGGATCTTCCGCGATTTGAATCGCCACGAGTACGACTCCATCAACCGCGTTCTTGTAACGTTTCCGCTTAGCGATCTTCAAGGGTATGAAGATGCACTCCCTCTCACTTGTTTCTAGCATCTCCTAGATTGATCTTGGTGACACGTAGGAAATTTTTGAATTATTACTACGTTCCCAACAGTGGCATCAGAGCCAGGTTTATGCGTAGATTCTATGCACGAATAGAACACAAGTAGTTGTGGGCGATGATTTGTTCAATTTGCTTACCGTTACTAGTCCTATCTTGATTCGGCGGCATTGTGGGATGAAGCGGCCCGGACCGACCTTACACGTACGCTTACGTGAGACAGGTTCCACCGACTGACACACACTTGTTGCATATGGTGGCTAGCGGGTGTTTGTCTCTCCCACTTTAGTCGGATCTGATTCGATGAAGAGGGTCCTTATGAAGGGTAAATAGCAATTGGCATATCACCGTTGTGGCTTTTGCGTAGGTAAGAAACGTTCTTGCTAGAAACCCATAGCAGCCACGTAAAACATGCAACAACAATTAGAGGACGTCTAACTTGTTTTTGCAGGGTATGCTATGTGATGTGATATGGCCAAAAGGATGTGCTGAATTATATATGTGATGTATGAGATTGATCATGTTCTTGTAATAGGAATCACGACTTGCATGTCGATGAGTATGACAACCGGCAGGAGCCATAGGAGTTGTCTTAATTTATTGTATGACTTGCGTGTCAATGAAAACGCCATGTAATTACTTTACTTTATTGCTAACCGTTAGCCATAGTAGTAGAAGTAATAGTTGGCGAGACAACTTCATGAAGACATGATGATGGAGATCATGATGATGGAGATCATGGTGTCATGCCGGTGACGATGGTGATCATGCCGCGCCTCGAAGATGGATATCAAAAGCGCAAGATGATATTGGCCATATCATGTCACTTTATGATTTGCATGTGATGTTTATCATGTTTACATCTTATTTGCTTAGAACGACGGTAGCATAAATAAGATGATCCCTCACTAAAAATTTCAAGAAGTGTGTTCCCCTAAGTGTGCACCGTTGCGAAGGTTCGTTGTTTCGAAGCTCCACGTGATGATCGGGTGTGATAGATTCTAACGTTTGCATACAACGGGTGTAAGCCAGATTTACACATGCGAAACACTTAGGTTGACTTGACGAGCCTAGCATGTACAGACATGGCCTCGAAACATGAGAGACCGAAAGGTCGAACATGAGTCGTATAGTAGATGCGATCAACATGGAGATGTTCACCGTTGATGACTAGTCCGTCTCACGTGATGATCGGACACGGCCTAGTCGATTCGGATCATGTATCACTTAGATGACTAGAGGGATGTCTATCTGAGTGGAAGTTCATTAAATAATTTGATCAGATGATATTAATTATCATGAACTTAGTCTAAAATTGTCTTTACAACCTATCTTGTAGATCCAATGGCCCACGCTAATGTGGCCCTCAACTTCAACGCGTTCCTAGAGAAAACCAAGCTGAAAGACGATGGTAGCAACTATACGGACTGGGTCCGTAACTTGAGGATCATCCTCATAGCTGCCAAGAAAGCATATGTCCTTGAAGCACCGCTAGGTGACGCACCCATTTTCCCAGCAACTCAAGGCGTTATGAACGCCTGGCAGTCGCGTAGTGATGATTACTCCCTGGTTCAGTGCGGTATGCTTTACAGCTTAGAACCGGGGCTCCAAAAGCGTTTTGAGCAACACGGAGCATATGAGATGTTCCAAGAGCTGAAAATGGTTTTCCAAGCTCATGCCTGGGTCGAGAGATATGAAGTCTCCGACAAGTTCTACAGTTGTAAGATGGAGGAAAACAGCTCTGTCAGCGAGCATATACTCAAAATGTCTGGGTTGCACAACCGCTTGTCTCAGCTGGGAGTTAATCTTCCAGATGACTTGGTCATTGACAGGATCCTCCAGTCGCTTCCACCTAGCTACAAGAGCTTTGTGATGAACTACAATATGCAAGGGATGGAGAAGTCCATTCCTGAGTTATATTCAATGCTGAAATCAGCGGAGGTGGAGATCAAAAAGGGACATCAAGTGTTGATGGTGAATAAGACCACTAGTTTCAAGAAAGGCAAGGGTAAGAAGAACTTTAAGAAGGAAGGCAAGGGAGTTGCCGTGCCCGGTAAGTCAGTTGCCGGGAAGAAGCCAAAGAATGGACCCAAGACTGAGACTGAGTGCTTTTATTGCAAGGGAAATGGTCACTGGAAGCGGAACTGCCCCAAGTACTTAGCGGATAAGAAGGCCGGCAACGCCAAAGGTATATATGACATACATGTTATTGATGTGTACCTTACCAGTGCTCGTAGTAGCTCCTGGGTATTTGATACCGGTGCGGTTGCTCACATTTGTAACTCAAAACAGGAGCTACGGAATAAGCGGAGACTGGCGAAGGACGAGGTGACGATGCGCGTCGGGAATGGTTCCAAGGTCGATGTGATCGCCGTCGGCACACTACCTCTACATTTACCTTCGGGATTAGTTTTAAACCTCAATAATTGTTATTTAGTGCCAACTTTGAGCATGAACATTGTATCTGGATCTCGTTTAATGCGAGATGGCTACTCATTTAAATTCGAGAATAATGGTTGTTCTATTTATATGAGAGATATGTTTTATGGTCATGCCCCGCTGGTCAATGGTTTATTTTTATTGAATCTCGAACATGATGTTACACATATTCATAGTGTGAATGCCAAAAGATGTAAGGTTGATAATGATAGTCCCACATACTTGTGGCACTGCCGCCTTGGTCACATTGGTGTCAAACGCATGAAGAAACTCCATGCAGATGGACTTTGGAGTCTCTTGATTATGAATCATTTGACACGTGTGAACCATGCCTCATGGGAAAAATGACCAAGACTCCATTCTCCGGAACAATGGAGCAAACAACCAACTTGTTGGAAATAATACATACTGATGTATGCGGTCCAATGAGCGTTGAGGCTCGCGGTGGCTATCGTTATGTTCTCACCCTCACTGATGACTTAAGTAGATATGGGTATGTCTACTTAATGAAACACAAGTCTGAGACCTTTGAAATGTTCAAGGAATTTCAGGGCGAGGTAGAGAATCAACGTGACAGGAAAATAAAGTTCTTACGATCAGATCATGGAGGAGAATACTTGAGTCACAAGTTTGGCACACACTTAAGGAAATGTGGAATTGTTTCACAACTCACGCCGCCTGGAACACCTCAGCGTAATGGTGTGTCCGAACGTCATAATCGCACTCTATTGGATATGGTGTGATCTATGATGTCTCTTACCGATCTACCGCTATCATTTTGGGGTTATGCTTTAGAGACTACCGCATTCACTTTAAATAGGGCACCGTCTAAATCCATTGAGACGACACCGTATGAATTATGGTTTGGGAAGAAACCTAAGCTGTCGTTTCTGAAAGTTTGGGGATGCGATGCTTATGTCAAGAAACTTCAACCTGAAAAACTCAAAACCAAATCGGAAAAATGCGTCTTCATAGGATACCCTAAGGAAACTATTGGGTATACCTTCTACCTCAGATTCGAAGGCAAGATCTTTGTTTCCAAGAATGGATCCTTTCTGGAGAAAGAGTTTCTCTCGAAAGAAGTAAGTGGGAGGAAAGTAGAACTTGACAAGGTACCCCCTCTTGAACCGAAGAGTAGCGCAGCTCAGGAAGATGTTTCTATGGTGCCTGCACCAACTAGAGAGGAAGTTAATGATGATGATCATGAAACTTTGGGTCAAGTTGCTACTGAACTTCGTAGGTCCACGAGGACACGTTCCGCACCAGAGTGGTACGTCAACCCTATCCTAGAAATCATGTTGTTAGACAACGGTGAACCTTCGAACTATGAAGAAGTGATGGCTGGCCCGGATTCCAACAAATGGCTTGAAGCCATGAAATCCGAGATAGGATCTATGTATGAAAACAAAGTATGGACTTTGACGGACTTGCACGATGATCGGCAAGCCATAGAGAATAAGTGGATCTTTAAGAAGAAGACTGACGCGGATGGTAATGTGACCGTCTATAAGGCCCGGCTTGTCGCTAAGGGTTATCGACAGGTTCAAGGGGTTGACTACGATGAGACCTTCTCACCCGTAGTGAAGCTGAAGTCCGTCCGAATCATGTTAGCAATTGCCGCATTCTATGATTATGAGATCTGGCAAATGGACGTCAAAACGGCATTCCTTAATGGTTTCCTTAAGGAAGAATTGTATATGATGCAGCGGAAGGTTTTGTCGATCCTAAGAATGCTGACAAAGTATGCAAGCTCCAGCGCTCCATCTATGGGCTGGTGCAAGCATCTCGGAGTTGGAACATTCGCTTTGATGAAATGATCAAAGCGTTTGGGTTTATGCAGACTTATGGAGAAGCCTGTATTTACAAGAAAGTGAGTGGGAGCTCTGTAGCATTTCTCATATTATATGTGGATGACATACTGTTGATGGGAAATGATATAGAACTTTTGGAAAGCATAAAGGCCTACTTGAATAAGTGTTTTTCAATGAAGGACCTTGGAGAAGCTGCTTACATATTAGGCATCAAGATCTATAGAGATAGATCGAGACGCCTCATTGGTCTTTCACAAAGCACATACCTTGACAAGATATTGAAGAAGTTCAATATGGATCAGTCCAAGAAGGGGTTCTTGCCTGTATTGCAAGGTGTGAGATTGAGCGCAGCTCAACGCCTGACCTCGGCAGAAGAAAGAGAAAAGATGAGTGTCATCCCCTATGCCCCAGCCATAGGCACTATTATGTATGCCATGCTGTGTACCAGACCTGATGTGAACCTTACCATAAGTTTGGTAGGGAGGTACCAAAGTGATCTCGGAATGGAACATTGGACAGCGGTCAAGAAAATCCTAAAGTACCTGAAAAGGACTAAGGATATGTTTCTCGTTTATGGAGGTGCCGAAGAGCTCGTCGTAAAGGGTTACGTCGATGCTAGCTTTGACACAGATCTGGATGACTCCAAGTCACAAACCGGATATGTGTACATTTTGAATGGTGGGGCAGTCAGCTGGTGCAGTTGCAAGCAAAGCGTCGTGGCGGGATCTACATGTGAAGCGGAGTACATAGCTACTTCGGAAGCAGCTCAGGAAGGAGTCTGGATGAAGGAGTTTATCACCGACCTAGGAGTGATTCCCAATGCGTCGGGCCCGATGACTCTCTTCTGTGACAACACTGGAGCTATTGCCATTGCCAAGGAGCCCAGGTTTCACAGGAAGACCAAGCACATCAAGCGCAGCTTCAACTCCATTCATGAATATATTCAAGATGGGGACATAGATATTTGTAAAGTACATACGGATCTGAATGTCGCAGATCCGTTGACTAAACCTCTTCCTCGAGCAAAACATGATCAGCACCAGAACTCTATGGGTGTTCGATTCATCACAATGTAACTAGATTATTGACTCTAGTGCAAGTGGGAGACTGTTGGAAATATGCCCTAGAGGCAATAATAAAATGGTTATTATTATATTTCCTTGTTCATGATAATTGTCTATTGTTCATGCTATAATTGTATTAACCGGAAACCGTAATACATGTGTGAATACATAGACCACAGCATGTCCCTAGTGAGCCTCTAGTTGACTAGCTCGTTGATCAATAGATGGCTGTGGTTTCCTGACCATGGACATTAGATGTCGTTGATAATGGGATCACATCATTAGGAGAATGATGTGATGGACAAGACCCAATCCTAAGCATAGCACAAGATCGTGTAGTTCGTTTGCTAGAGCTTTTCTAATGTCAAGTATCATTTCCTTAGACCATGAGATTGTGCAACTCTCGGATACCATAGGAATGCTTTGGGTGTATCAAACGTCACAACGTAACTGGGTGACCATAAAGGTGCACTACAGGTATCTCCGAAAGTGTCTGTTGGGTTGGCACGAATCGAGACTGGGATTTGTCACTCCGTATGACGGAGAGGTATCTCTGGGCCCACTCGGTAATGCATCATCATAATGAGCTCAATGTGACTAAGGAGTTAGCCATGGGATCATGCGTTACGGAATGAGTAAAGAGACTTACCGGTAACGAGATTGAACAAGGTATAGGGATACCGACGATCGAATCTCGGGCAAGTAACATATCGATGAACAAAGGGAATTGTATACGGGATTGATTGAATCACCGACATCATGGTTCATCCGATGAGATCATCATGGAACATGTGGGAGCCAATATGGGTATCCAGATCCCGCTATTGGTTATTGGCCGGAGAGGTGTCTCGGTCATGTCTGCATGGTTCCCGAACCTGTAGGGTCTACACACTTAAGGTTCCGGGACGCTAGAGTTGTTATGGGAAATTGTATGTGGTTACCGAAAGTTGTTCGGAGTCTCGGATGAGATCCCGGATGTCACGAGGAGTTCCAGAATGGTCCGGAGGTAAAGATTTATATATGGGAAGTCCTATTTTGGCCACCGGAAAATGTTTAGGATTTTTCGGTATTGTACCGGGAAGGTTCTAGAAGGTTCCAGAGTGGGGCCCACCTGCATGGGGGACCCACATGAACATGGGTAGTGGGGGCACTGCCCCACACCCCTGGTCAAGGCGCACCAAGATCCCCCCTTAGAAGGAATAAGATCATATCCCGAAGGGATAAGATCAAGATCCCTAAAAAAGGGGGATAACAATCGGTGGGGAAGGGAAAGGATGGGATTTCTTTCCTCCCACCTTTGCCAACGCCCCAATGGACTTGGAGGGCAAGAAACCAGCCCCCACCACCCCTATATATAGTGGGGAGGTGCATGGGAGCTGCAACCCTTCCCCTGGCGCAGCCCTTCCCCCCTCCAACTCCTCCTCCTCCTCCGTAGTGCTTGGCGAAGCCCTGCCGGAGAACCGCAAGCTCCATCAACACGCCGTCGTGCTGCTGGAGCTCTCCCTCAACTTCTAATCTCCCCTTGCTGGATCAAGAAGGTGGAGACGTCCCCGGGCTGTACGTGTGTTGAACGCGGAGGCGCCGTCCATTCGGCGCTTGAATCGGATCTTCCGCGATTTGAATCGCCGCGAGTACGACTCCATCAACCGCGTTCTTGTAACGCCTCCGCTTAGCGATCTTCAAGGGTATGAAGATGCACTCCTAGATTGATCTTGGTGACACGTAGGAAATTTTTGAATTATTACTACGTTCCCAACAGTGCATTGCTATGACTAGGCGCCACCTCATCAGTTTTGCCTATGTATCAATTTTTGCCCTAGGTTGTGAAGCAGCCTATATTTCTGTCATTCTCAAAATTCCCAAAAAAATTGGGCATTCTTTACTATCCAAATCATTGCGTCATGACAATATTCAGTTCCATTTGCCTGGTAAATCTTCCTCGGCAAATTTCAAAAGTTTCTGTTCAGCTAGAACCGTTGTGAAGAAAGTACTAGCTAGGCATATCCTAATGAGCTGAATTTTTGTCACATCTTCTATATTCCCAAATCATATCTCTCCACAAAATTTTAGCCCCATCTAACAATCCATGTGAGCTCACCATCCAATCTTTGTTTCTGGTAATATTTTCAGTTTGTGAAGCAACTATATTTTATGTTAATTTATAATTGCTGAAAATTTATCAGGACATGACCCTACCCATATAACCTCCCTCCACCAAATTTTAGCTCATTTAATCTATCCAATTTCCCTCAAAAAAAATCCTAATTTTCTGTTCAGTGGAGAGCACTGTGAAGGAAGTGCCATTTTTACTTATCCAAATGGCATGAAATTTTTACAGTGCCTTCATATGCCCAAATTATCATCCTCCTCCAAACTTCAGATCAATCCATTCATTCATTTGAGTCCAGCTTCAACATTCATATTTCAGTCTAGTGTGGTACTTTGCAAAGCAAGTGACGCCTAGGCTCCTCCATTTGAGCTGCAAATTTTCCAAGAAAGTGTCCTTAGTAGATGATCATCCTCGGCCAAACCTCAGGCCCATTGGCCATGTGCATTTTCCCTACCATTAATCAAACACTTGGCTGCTAATTCATGTTTGAGCTTAGTTCAGTCTCCTCGTGAGATTGTTCTATTGCCTTCTTCTTCCTAACACCTACCAGGGGAGTTCCCAACCCACTAGACATGCCTAGGCCGCCCAGAACGCGTGGCAACGCCACGGTCACGCGGTGACCATGTGGCGGGCATGCTAGTTTACGCGCTCTGGAGTTGGGGCCCTTGGCCACCATCCAAACCTCAATGTATCGCCACCAAACCATGTATTTCTGATTAAATAGATACTTATGTACCTATAAATTATTTTTGGAAAAAATAAAGAGCAAACTATGAGGCAAATGCAGTTCAAATTTGACCCGCTTCCTACTGAATCGGCGGAAATTTGTCTTTTTCACCAGTGGTGGATCAAAACTTTTGACACCCAACCATTTGGTCAATTGTGCATCAAATATGGCCTAGTATTTTAGAAAATTGATTTGATCCAATTTTGCAACAAATATATGGTAGGTCCTTCACAAAAAAAACTCATTTTGGGCACTCGAAAAATGAAAAATTGATTTTTCGTCCAAAGAAAATGAAAACTCCCTTAGGCAACATTGTTTGCCATTCCAAGATGCACCCTTGTGCACAATATGAGATCATCTGAACAAACTATGCCATGAATGTGGCCATAAGATTGATCATTTGGCTTGAAAGCCATGAATCTTCACACATGATAGCTTATTTCTCATAACACTTTTTTTAAGAATTTCCTTCTTACAAGTTTATTATTTTTTCTGGTAACTTGATCACATATAATGATACAATGCGAAGGTTTTCCAATTTTTTGATTTTTTTTTAATTTTTTATGCCCATTTCAAAATGCGGTCAAACGGCGGGCATGACCGTTCCTAGCTAGTGGTTGAATCTTGGAAAACTTTTGGTGTTTCTCTGATTAAATTGATACTTATGTACCTGTAAATGATTTTTGGAAAAAATAAAGAGCAAACTATGTGACGACTGTAGTTCAAATTTGACCCGTTTTCTGCTGAATCGGGAGAAATTTGTCTATTTGATGGGAGGCTGATGACAAGTTTTTAACACACAATCATCTGGTTAATTGGACATAAATATGGTCTAATATTTTTGAAAAATGAAATGGTGCCATTTTGTAATAAATATTTGATAGATTCTTTACATTGATGAAAAAAATATAAGAGAAACTAAAGAAGAAACTCAATTACATACGCTTAATCCTCATTGGTGGAGACATATGTGCCATGGATCAATGACATGGCACATATCCATCCATCCATCTATCTCCTCACCCACATCTCCATCCACCCATCCATCCATTCCCCACCGCAAACCCCTCTCTGTCTCCACCCCACCGCAAACCCCTCCTCCCTTCCCCTTACAGATCGCTGCTGCCGCTGCCTCCCCATCAGCTCCACCGGCGAGCCCCGCATCCATGGCCTCCACCACGCCCTTACTCACCGCATCGCCACCCCGACCCCCCTCCCTTCCTCTCCCCGATGCTCCCCTCGCTTCGGGCCTTCATCCTCTCCGGCCAGATCAACCCTAGGCAGGGAGGGCACATCGCCGCGGCGCGGGCGCACGGGAAGGGGCGGCGACGGAAGCGCATCCCCAAGATCGAGCCCGTCAAGCACCGGGTCGAGGTCTCTCCTTCAAGGATCTCGATGTGCGGGTGCGCGGAGGCGCTCGTGAGGGCGGTGGTGGCCTTCTTCGACACCGTCCTCGTCGACTGCTTCCTCTCCTGGTTCAGCCGCCGCCCCGGCCCCGACAGCCCCGCCTCCACCCACCGGGTAAGCAAACCCAAGCTCTCCCTTCCACCCTCCTGCCTCCTCCTTCCTACTGCTCTCGCGTCCGGCTCCTCGATTCGTTCATGCTCCGAGCTCAGGCGGTGATGGATTTTTTGGTGCGTTCACGTCTGTGTAGGATCCGCTCATGCCCAAGGACCGGGGTGGGGAGGCGCTCCTGGCCTTTTCGGTCAGATTTGGTTTGGTGTGCTGCGGCCGACCTCTTTGCTGCTGGTTAGACGTCTGTGTGGTACTGTTTCAGGTTTCGCAGAGAGCACATGCTTGAATGAACAGGGTATGTGGAACAGATTCTTGTCTGGATTCTCATCTTGTGGGAGTATGAAATACATTGAGAGAGCTGAGAATAAGCATAGGTCCAAGCTAAAAATGGGAGGTTGATTATGCTCTCTGCCAAATACGTGACCAACACAACACAAATACTCCAGTACTGGTGCAGTACATCTTGGAGTATCTTGCTTGCAGTATCTTGGAGTTTCAACTTGGAGCATCTAGTTAGAGTAGCATCTTGTAACACATTCGATTACTGATAGTTACAGTAGCATCTTGCAAAATGGAGTAGTTAGAGTAGCATCTTCGATTAACTAAATTGATGATTGCTGCTGTTAAGTTAGGACTTGCAAGCAGTAGTGCTTGCAAGCAGTAGTTCCCTCTTCTTATCTCTTCTCTCTTGTAGTAGTTGTTGTAGGAGTAGTTGCTTGCAGTAGTTTAGTGTAGGATTTGTCTTTGGTGGAGTATTTCTTGAACTGTGTTGTATTCCTGTGACTAATTAGTGAATCCAGTTAAAATAAAGCATGCCAGTACTTGTATTTGGTGGAGTAGTTTGACAGTGAGGATTAGTGATGTTCCCAATTAATTTGGTGTAGTTTTGGAAGTTCCGACTCGATTTCTATCATTTCTAGACAGAAGATATTTATAGTTTTGTAATTTTTGCTGACTGCAGCCAATTTTGCTATGCAGAACACTACTTCAGTTAATAAACTATCCAGTACTGCTAGTTCTCATCTCACTTGTTGTGCTTCTTGTACTGGGAGCACTCTTTGTTATCCCAAGATCTAACATCAAAGGTAAAATGGGTACATCACTTGTCTTGTTGTATTTGCAAGTTTGAAAATGGATTAGCATCTTGGAGTATTGTTGTACTCCAACAGACTAAACAGTACGTACTCCAGTACTGATAGTTAGAGTAGCATCTTGGAGTAGGGTAGTCCACATTTGTCTACATTAGACCAGATTATTCAGATTAGTCAGCATTTCATATTATTCTTGAGCACTGTACTATAGCAGCAGCAATGTACTGTAGCAGCAGCATGAGTAAACTGAATACTCCTTCATATGCTTGGTTCCTTCTTATTCTTCCTCATATTGTGAAAATGGATTCATTCCTTCTTACGAACTGCACTGTACTATAATATAGGTCATCTTTTGAATTAATACTCCAAAAATTTATCAGTATTGGAGGATTGATTGTTTCCAAATCAATACTCCTGGGCATCATTCATGGCTGTCTAGTAGTCGACATACTTCTGGTTCCATTTAGTATATGCAGGTAGCAGTAGCTTAAGTGTAATGGAGCTGTTGTTACTCTATGCCTACTTCGTTAGAGTTTGCATCATCTCCTTGTTGTTTATAGCATAAATGCCTTCACTATTCTTGCTTTGAACCTCTGATCCTGATACTTATTGTATTTGTCTTGATGGAATTACAGGCAACATGGTGACTCTAGTGCAGGCAGCGCTGGCCATCCTCTTTGAGGATGTGTTTAGGTGATTCCTTGGGTAGCCATGACACTACACTGGCTGATTAGTACCCAGTGGCATGTTTGTAATATTTACAGGGATTTCCCTTATAGAAATAATGCTCATGGTATATTTATATGTCCTGCAGTGCATGCTCTTTTTGGTCTGTACGTAATCTTGATATGGTGTTTTGGCAGCTGGGATATTAGATTGCACTTCGGTATGTGATTTACTCATGTTGGTACTGCTTGTTAAGTGATTATCTTTATGCCCTTGCTACCAATAGGATCGTCAATACATGATTGCTCTATAACTTTTCTTTTCCGGAATAGTTTTCTTGTTCCTTCATATCTGACTATATAATGTAGAAGCTCTACTTTATCCTAATAGTTGCGTGTAGCATTGTGCTACTATCTGTGTGATGCTAAACAATATGCACTTAATCTGTTGCTATATTCTCAAGTGTTGTTTACCATTTACATTGTTTTTACATTTGCTATATTCACAAATAGTAGTAGTGTCTGGTCTAGATAAGCAAACAAGTAGTAGTGTCTGGTCTAGATAAGTAAACAAGGGATGATCTATGCAGTTGTTAATCTAAATTGTTTGTTTCTGGGCGATGTAGGACGAGCTGCAGCGGGACAACCTGGAGCGGAAGAACTTCGAGGACAAGATCAAGGAGAACCAGGAGATGATCACCGGTTACCTCATCCTCGTCAGCATGGTTGGCTCCTTTGGCAGACCCCTCTTTCGCTCCGACCAACTTACTTTTGTCGCTGGCTAGCAGCATTTCCAGGTACAGTTGTGTCCTCCTCTCTTGCTCACCGTTTGGTTTTCATTGGAGTGTGCATGGTGGCATCATGAGCTCACACTGTAAAATATGCTTTGCCTTATTCCTGAGCTGGCACTGTAAATTTTGCTTTGTCTTGTTGATAATGCCATATGTCTTATGCAATCAGATTACATTTCTGTTTGTTAGGTAATATAAAAATTATTGGTGCTGTCGTAATTTTCATAGTGTGTGCCTTTCATTTCTTTATTTTGATTGTTTCCCTTGTATTCTATATGCTTCTAATGGCCGATCCTTCCAATGCCAGGTGTTGTGTGTTCTGAAAGATGGAAGAGAAAGAAAATTTATTTTTGTTGAACTAAATTTTTTGTATTCTGTTTTCTTGTACGTATGATTTGATAGCTTTGTATAGGAATAAGTGATACTATTTTGTAGGGCTTTATGGCCTGTGATGTAAACATATTTAGTGCTGAATTATGAAATTATTTGCAATATTTATCGAAAATGAGAATCATTTGTATGAATATGGGCCACATATATGTGAATGGATTGAAAAGAGTACTGGACCAACTCCAAGATTGAATTATTATTTGACTGTATAAAAAGGCTGAATGTAAACCAGAAAATGGGCTGCACCAGATAGTACCTATATTCTTGAAAGGCCAAATAAAAATTGATGGGCTGAACAGTTGGGCTTGGCCCATGTAGCTGATAAAAATTAACAGAAATAAATATACTAAATGGGCTGAATTAATGGGCTTGGCCCATATAAAAGGCAGAACTGGACCGAGCTGATTGTAAACAACGACCTTTTCATTTGGTCGCAATTTTGCAACATCAGCTTGCCACGTCGGATCCGACGTGGCCAGGGCAGACAACCAACAACTAAAACAGAAGGTCATAGGATCAACGACCTTTTGTTTTGGTCGTTGCCTTCAACGACCTTATCACAAAGAAGGTCGTTAATTTCCATTAAAGACGGTCAACTTTTGACCATCTGCTTTTGGTCACAAAAGGTCGCAAATGGAAAACAATGACCATTCAGCGACCAATAGTGATGGTCGCAAGTTGACATATTTCTTGTAGTGTCACCGAAGGCCATCTTCATCATCCCGGCGGCCACCATGATGAGGAGGGAGTAGTCCACCCTCGGCGCTGAGGGTTTGTACTAGTAGTTATGTGTTTAATCTCTCTCTCTCTCTCTCTCTCGTGTTCTTGATTTGGCAAGATCTTGATGTATTGCGGGCTTTGTTAATATAGTTGGATCATATGGTGTTTCCCCCTCTCTATCTTGTTGTGATGAATTGAGTTTTTCCTTTGAGATTTCGTTATTCTTGGATTGAATACTTTTATGGATTTGAGAGCACTTGATGTATTTCTTGCTATGAATACTCGTGGCGACAATGGGGTATCATATTGATTCACTTGATATATGTTTTGGCACTCAACTCGCGGATTCTCTAGGTGACATTGGGGTAATCTATGCATAGGGGTTGATGCACGTTTTCGTCCAACTTTCTTTGGTAGAAATCTTGGGGCACTCTTTGAGGTTCTTTGTGTTGGATTTAGTATTATGAATATGAAATTGTTTGATGCATATCGTATAATCAACTCACGGATACTCGTGGTGACATTGGAGTATCTAGGTGACATTACAGTTGGTTGATGTGTATCATATGGTGTTATTTTAGTACGAACTCTTGGATAGATTGATCGGAAAGGATAACTTGGTGTTATTTTAGTATGAACTCTTGGAAAGATAGATTGGAAATTGAGGTGGTTCCATACCCTACAAACAATTTCTTCTTATGTTCTCCGCTAGATAGGAACTTTGGAGTGATTCTTCGTTGCACGTTGAGGGATGGTTATGTGATCCAATTATATTAGCATTGTTGAGAGATTGCACGAGCGAAAGTACGGACCCTAGGACTCATTTTCAAGCATTGCAATACCTATTGTGCTCACTTTTGTTACTTGCTACCTTGCTGTTTTTTATTATTCCTATTACAAAAATCAATATCTACCTTGCCGAACTAGTGCTCCTATACAATTTACCATTGTATTTGGTGTGTTGGGGACACAAGAGACTTTTTATTATTTGGTTGCAGGGTTGTTTGAGAGAGACCATCATCATCATCCTACGCCTCCCACGGATTGATAAACCTTAGGTCATCCACTTGAGGGAAATTTGCTACTGTCCTACAAAACTCTGCGCTTGGAGGCCCAACACGAGTCTACAAAAACAAGTTGTGTAGTAGACATCAATATGATACGCTCTATCACACATAAGCCTCCCTATATCTTCCTCAAAATAGCCACCATACCTACCTATTATGGCATTTCCATAGCCATTCCGAGATATATTGCCATGCAACTTCCATCATCATCATATACATGACTTGAGCATTCATTGTCATATTGCTTTGCATGATCGTAAGATAGCTAGCATGATATTTTCATGCCTTATCCATTTTTTGATATCTTTGCTATGCTAGATCATTGCACATCCTGGTACACTGCCAGAGGCATTCATATAGAGTCATATTTTGTTCTAGTATCGAGTGTAATTTTGAGTTGTAAGTAAATAAACGTGTGATGATCATCATTATTAGAGCATTGCCCCAGTGAGGAAAGGATGATGCAGACTGTGATTCCCCCACAAGTCGGGATGAGGCTCTAGACGAAAAATGTAAAAAGAAAGGCCAAAAGGAGCCCAACAAAAAAAAAGAAAAAAAGAAAAGAAAAAAACAAACAAAAAAAGTGAGAAAAAGAGAGAAGGGGCAATGTTACTATCCTTTTACCACACTTGTGCTTCAGAGTAGCACCATGTTCTTCATATAGAGAGTCTCTTGAGTTGTCACTTTCATATACTAGTGGGAATTTTTCATTATAGAACTTGGCTTGTATATTCCAATGACGGGCTTCCTCAAATGCCCGAGGTCTTCATGAGCAAGCAAATTGGATGCACACCCACTTAGTTTTCAGTTTGAGCTTTCATACACTTATAGCTCTTAGTGCATCCGTTGCATGGCAATCCCTACTCCTCGCATTGACATCAATTGATAGGCATCTCCATAGCCCAATGATTAGCCGCATCGATGTGAGACTTTTTTCCTCTTTGTCTTCTCCACACAACCTCCACCATACTCTATTCCACCTATAGTGCTATATCCATGGCTCACGCTCATGTATTGCATGAAAGTTGAAACAACTTTAGAATGTCAAAAGTATGAAATAATTGCTTGGCTTGTCATCGGGGTTGTGCATGATAAATACTATGTGTGATGAAGATAGAGCATGACAAGATTATATGATTTTGTAGGGATAACTTTCTTTAGCCATGATATTTTGAGAAGACATGATTGCTTTATTAGTATGCTTGAAGTATTATTGTTTTTATGTCAATATTAAACTTTTTTTTGAATCTTATGGATCTAAACATTCATGCCACAATAAGAAAAATTACATTGATAAATATGTTAGGTAGCATTCCACATCAAAAATTCTATTTTTATCATTTACCTACTCGAGGACGAGCAGGAATTAAGCTTGGGGATGCTTGATACGTCTCCAACCTATCTATAATTTTTTATTGTTCCATGCTATTATATTATCCATCTTGGATGTTTTATATGCATTAATATGCTATTTTATATCATTTTGTGGGACTAACCTATTAACCTAGCGCCCAGTGCAAGTTTCTGTTTTTCCCTTGTTTTTGTCTTTTACAGAAAATCAATATCAAACGGAGTCCAAACGGAATAAAACTATGATGATTTTTCTTGGACCAGAAGAAACCCATGAAGCTTCGGGAAGAGGCCAGAAGACCCACGATGGGGCCACAAGCCCTAGGGGCGGCCCCAGGGGGCGCCCCCTAGGCTTGTGGGCCCCCCGTAAACATCCTAACCCTAATCCTAGCTCTATAAATACCCAAATATTCCCCCTACGTCAGAGGGCACACCAAAAATACTTTTCCGCCGCCGAAAGCTTCTGTTCTCGTGAGAACCCATATTGGGGCCTTTTCCGGCACTCCGCCGGAGAGGGATCCGATCTCGAAGGGCCTCTACACCAACCTGGTTGCCCTTCTGAATGTGTGAGTAGTTTACCACACACCTACGGGTCCATAGCTAGTAGCTAGATGGCTTCTTCTCTCTCTTTGATCTTCAATACGATGTTCTCCTCGATGTTCTTGGAGTTCTATTCGATGTAATCTTCTTTTGCGGTGTGTTTGTTGAGATCCGATGAATTGTGGATTTATGATTAGATTGTCTATGAATATTATTTGAGTCTTTTCTGAACTCTTTTATGCATGATTAAGATAGCTTTGTATTTCTCTCCGATCTATCGATTTGGTTTGGCCAACTAGATTGGTTTTTCTTGCAATGGGAGAGGTGCTTTGTGATGGGTTCAATCTTGCGGTGTCCTAACCCAGTGACAGCAAGGGTAGCAAGGCACGTATTTGTATTGTTGCCATTAAGGATAAAAAGATGGGTTTTTACCATATTGATTGGATCTATCCCTCTACATCGTGTCATCTTGCTTAAGGAGTTAATCCGTTCTTGCTAACTTGATTCACTAGATGCATGCTGGATAGCGGTTGATGTGTGGAGTAATAGTAGTAGATGCAGGCATGAGTCGGTCTACTTGTCACGGATGTGATGCCTATATTCACGATCATTGCCTTAGATATTGTCATAACTTTGTGCTTTTCTATCAATTGCTCAACAGTAATTTGTTTACCCACCGTATGCTTTCTTCAAGAGAGAAGCCTCTAGTGAAACATATGGCCCCCGGGTCTATTTTCCATCATATATTTTCATATCTATAAAACCAAAAATCCAAAAATACCTTGCTGCAATTTATTTATATTTACTTTATTTTGCTTTTTACTTATCTTTTATATCTATCTCTATCAGATCTCACTCTTACTAGCGACCGTGAAGGGATTGACAACCCCTTTTTCGCGTTGTGTGCAAGTGTTTGTTAGTTTGTGCAGGTGCATCTATTGGGGACTTGCTTGTACCTCCTACTGGATTGATACCTTGGTTCTTAACTGAAGGAAATACTTATCTCTACTTTGCTGCATCACCCTTTCCTCTTCAAGGACAAAAACAATGCAAGCTCAAGAAGTAGCACCCCTGGCTCTATATTGATCCTAACCCTCCATGAAATTTCTCTAGAATATATTTACCGTCGCCTCTTTGTGTTCTGAGGCAATCCAATCAAGCCCTTTGTCAGCATTCCACCAGAGGGTGGGGGGATTCATTATCATCGACCACTCCATTGACCTCAAGTTGCTCCCATGATGATGCATTGATGCAGGAGTAGTCCTCTCGCGGGGATGGGGGTTTGTAATAGTATCTATTTGTCATAACTCTTTCTCCCTTGATCATGTGAGTTTATGATCTTGATTGTGATCATGGGTATTGTTAATGGATTTGTACTATATGATGTATCTCCCGTTATGAGTTTCTTTATATTGGATTGATTCTTCTGGATATTGTGTATTTAACTTGAGAATGTATGATGCATATCTAATATAATTTTTGAGACACCCGAGGTGACATTGGGGTAACTCTATGGATGAAGATTAGAAATGTATAGATCATGTGGTGACTATCTAGTATAATTTCTGGGGTTACCTGAGGTAGCATTAGAGCGTGCTCAATAGATTAAGATTTGAAAGGAAAACTTTAAGGTGTGATTACCATACCTGCGAGATCTCATCTTACTTCGATCCAACAAGGAGAACTTTGGTGTGATTCCTTACCACACTTTATGAGGATATATCGTGTATTTTAGTGAAGTTAATGATGTTAAGAATTCGCGCTAGTATAACTATGAACCCTAGGCCTTGTTTCCAAGCATTAAAATTAAGTTTTACTCACTTCTGCAATTTGTTACCATGCTAATTTTATTTATTCTAAAAACACAAAAAATATCTATCATCCAAATTGTCAATCTCTTCCCCTAATTAGTGCACCCAAACAATTGACAATTGTGTTAGGTGTGTTGGGGACACAAGAGTTGTTGGGAAATGTAGACGGAAAAAAGCATTCGTCCTACGAATAATCCCAGGATCACTATGAAGATACAAGTAGATTAGATCGGATCTTTACCAACTAGAGTGCAGCGGAAAAAGAGTCTGGGTGAATATCATTGGTGCATATTACCGTGGCTAGGATTTACAACCTCACAACCGCGAGAATATTTCCTCCCTCAAACTAGGATCAAGATCCGGAACAAGTGGTGCTCAATGTTGATAGCAAGTCTAAAAGTTTTCTACGCGAAGATTCAGTGCGGCATGATAGGAGCAAGCACATTGATATGGTGTATCACTACATAAAGGACTGCGTAGAAGAAGGTAAGATGAAGGTCAACTACATTTGCACAGATGATCAGCAAGGCGGATCCAAAAGCAGCAGCAAGAAGAAGGGGAAGCAGCATTCGGCGAGAAAGAACTTCACCGACTCGAACGGCGACTCGAACGACGAGGAAGTGGCATCATAAGTCCATGACACATGGCGTACCTCAAGTCGGCTGCTTGCTCGCTTTCTGCAACTGCCCGCCCGCCTCGCTTTGCCTCATGATTTTCTGGCACGACCACGTCCGGACGCCAGAAAATCATGAGGCGAAGCGAGACGGGCGGTTAGTTGCATAAAGTGAGCAGGCAACCGACCTGAGGTACGCCATGTGTCATGGACTTCTGACGCCACTTCTTCTTCTTGAGTCGAAACTTTCATGTCGCTCTTCTGGCCGCCAACGGACCTCTTCTTTAGTCGACTAGTACGAATACAACTTCTCCATGGTCGAGCACACGCAGCGATTGCTTCCTTCGCTCCAGCAAAGATGGCACTTACGTCCATAGCATCGACATAAGCTTAGGAACCACCCCCGCATCTATAGCATCGATACGAGTTTCCAAATCATGGTCATGATGGTAAATTTTGTCTTCCGCAAGACTGACAATTTCTTTAGTCAATGCTTGAGAGTGTGGATCCTCCTCGTCCACCAGTTTACACATCAACAACATGTCTCCATCATCGCCATCCTTAGCCATGGGAGCCTTTTGCTTCGGTGCTTCCTCGCAGCCAGCCTTGAAGTGACCGAGGAGGCCATAATTATGACATCTAACTTTCCTGATGTCAAACCTTCTCCTCAGTGGTGCAGCCTCATCATTTGAGTCATCGTCGGAAAGTACTCGACGTCGCGTCTAGGCCATCAATTGGTATCAGAGCTTTGGTTTTTCATCGTGATTCTCGGAAGGAACTCGAAGGATCATGTCGAAGGAAGAGGGCAAGGAGATGGTGAAACTACTCGACTACAGTGGTAGTGACAAGGAAGAAACTGTTGACGACTGTAAAAGTACCTCGGGCATGGCATATTTCCTTGATGAAAGTATAGTAAGATGGCTATCACGAAAGCAGAAAGTGATGACATCTACTTCAAGTGAAGCAGCATGCGCAGGTGGCAGCGGCAGCGGTTGGTCATGCTGCAGCGCAGGCGCTTGTTCAGGAGTTGGAGCTCCGCACTCTCGCCTAGAGGCAGTAGGCACAGCCAGAGGAGAGTGCAGTAGCAGCCCAGCACAAGGGTTGGACAGCTCACATGATGAGCTAGGCCCATCAATTGGTGATCTCCACGTGGTGGCCTTGAGACGCAAACCCTATTCGGCGCCTTCAGCGCCCGTATTAGGCGTTTTCACAAACGGGCGCACACCCTCCCTTTCGCGCTGGGCCGGCCCATCTAACTACTTTTTTCTATATTTCAAAACGCAACACAAAAAAGCAGGCTGTTGGTGCGGGTTGAACCAGCGACATCCAGGTTGGTTTGAAGTACGTTGCACAGACCACCCGGCCACAGGACATTACGTGATCACTAACATCTTTTTCATTCTTTTAATCTTTCTACTTTTCTTGTTTATCATTTTTTCCCTTCTTCCTTTTTTCTTTTTCTTCTTCGTGGTTTGATGAACTTTTTGTCCAAATTCGATGACCATATTATCAAATTCGATGAACTTTTCCCAAATTCGATGATTTATTTTCAAAATCGATGAACGTTTTTCAGATTCGATGAACTATTTTCAAAAATTGATGTTTTTTTTCAAAATCGATGAACTTTTTTTCAAACGCGATGAACTTTTTTCAAAATCGATGAACCTTTTTCAAAATCGGTGAACTTTTTTCAAAATCGATGAACTTTTTTCAAATTTGATGAACTATTTTCAAAATCAATGAACTTTTTTTAAAATCCATGAACTTTTTTTCAAACTCGATGAACTATTTTCAAAATCGCTGAACTTTTTTTCAAAATAGATGAACTTTTTTTCAAACTCGATGAACTATTTTGAAAATCGATGACCTTTTTTTTCAAACTTGATGAACTTTTTTCAGTTTGTGAACTTTTTCCTAAAAAATGAGGATTTCTTTTAAAAAATCGATGAACTTTTTCAAATTCACTATTTTTTCAAATAATTCAAAAAAAATCTAAGTGATACAATGCTCGTTTTGTGCAATAAATAGAGCGTCCACTCTTGTTCATATTCTATTGGCGCTGCTTTTTACGTTTGAGTGTTCGGTGGTGCCAGTGGTTAGCTATTCTCGGAGAAGGAAGCAACGCGCAAGTTCGATTCCTAGAGAATTCTCTTTTTTGCAGTTTTGCGATTTTTTATGTTCGCTGTGGCTGCTCTGCTCCTTCGCGGGCCGGCCCAATAGGGGCGTTGCAGTGTGCGCCCGCAGCTGTTCGGGCGCAACAGGCGCCGAACAGGAGCTCTCGCCTTGAGAGCTGTCTAGGGGTAATATGCAGCCCAGATTTGGATGCAAATGATGGCCTAGTGGATGTGCCAGAAGTTGAGCAACATCTAGCATAAATAAGGAGCAGCCCGTCTAGTGTTGCAGGCTCTCCAGGGAGCAGTTCAGATGTGCCTCAAACGCCAGAAAAACGAATTTTGGCAACTTCAGAAGATGTGGCGTCACCTCCAACAGCACAGGAGACGACGGAGCAGCCACATACACCAGTACGCATGCAAACGGGCGCACATCCAAAGGAAGCTCTTCAAATAAACTTGGTGAAGATGAAGAATAAAGGGCAACGATGTTTGCACATTGAGGAACTGGAAAATTTTGAAGACACAAATACAGAGGAGTGTTGGCGTCGTGCTATGGAAGAGGAGTTGGGGTTGATCCACGACAACAATGCATGGAAGCTTGTGGATCTTCCCAACAATGAAAAAGCTATAAAGCTCAAGTGGGAATTCAAGGTCAAGAAAGATGTTGAAGGGTGCATGAAGCACAAAGCGAGGTTTGTGGCCAAACGGTATGTGCAAGAGGAAAGTATAGACTTCGAAGAAGTGTTCGTTCCCATTGCAAAGATGGAATTGGTGAGATTACTCATCGCTCTCGCAGCTCAGGAATCATGGAAGGTACATCGCATGGATGTAAAATCTGTGTTTTTGAATGACGAGATAGAAGGAGATGTGTATGTGAATCAATCACCGGGTTTAATCAAAGAGGGAGAAGAGCACAAGGTACTGAAGTTACACAAAATCTTGTACGGGCTATGGCAAGGACCTCGGGAGTGGAACATCAAACTTGATCGAACGTTGATTTCTCTTGGATTTGAGAAAGCCCCACTAGAGCATGCAATGTACAAGCGAGGTGAAGGAAAAGATCTTCTACTAGTGGCATCTACGGCGATGACCTATTACCTACCGGAGCAAATGAAGAGGTGATTGCAAAGTTCAAGCTACAGATGAAAGAGCTTTTCAAGATGGATGATCTAGGTCTTTTGAGCTACTACCTCGGGATAGAGGTACATAAAAAGACGGAGGGGATCACACTATGTCAAGAGGCATACACAAGGAAGGTAATTGAAAGCCGTGGCATGAAATATTGCAATCCAATTGACACTTCAATGGAACCTCGTCTTGAGCTGAGCAAGAAGAGTAAAACACCCGCAGTTGATGCAATAGAGTATATTGCAGCTGCCATTGAGGTGTGTCAAGGTGTGTGGCTAGGGAGGCTACACGGTGATCTCATGGATCGAGATCCGGAACAAGTGGTGCTCAATGTTGATAGCAAGTCTGAAAGTATTCTACGCGAAGATCCAGTGCGACATGATAGGAGCAAGCACATTGATACGGTGTATCACTACATAGAGGACTGCGTAGAAGAAGGTAAGATGAAGGTCAACTACATTTGCACGGATGATCAGCAAGGTGGATCCAAAAGCAGTAGCAAGAAGAAGGGGAAGCAGCGTTCAATGAGAAAGAACTTCACCGACTCGGACGATGACTCGAATGACGAGGAAGTGGCGTCAGAAGTCCACAACACATGGCATACCTCAAGACGGCTGCCTGCTTACTTTCTGAAATTGCCCGCCCTTCTCGCTTTGCTTCATGATTTTCTGGCACGACCACGTCCGGACGCCAGAAAATCATGAGGTGAAGCGAGACGGGCGGGCAGTTGCAGAAAGCGAGCAGGCAGCCGACCTGAGGTACGCCATGTGTCATGGACTTCTGACGCCACTTCTTCGTCTTGAGTTGAAACTTTCATTTCACTCTTCCCGCCGCCTACATACCTCTTCTTCAGTCGACCAGTACAAATACAACTTCTCCATGGTCGAGCACATGCAACGATCGCTTCCTTCGCTCCAGCAAAGATGGCTCTTATGTCCGCAGCATAGACATAAGCTTCGGAACCACCCCCCGCATCTATAGCATCGACACGAGTTTCCAAACCATGATCATGATGGTAAACCTATTCTTCTGCAAGCCCGACAATTTCTTTAGTCCATGCTTGAGAGTCTGGATCCTCCTTGTCCACCAGTTTACACATCAACATCATGTCCCTATCATCGCCATCCTCAGCCATGAGCGCCTTTTACTTCGGTGCTTCCTCGCAGTTAGCATTGAAGTGACCGACGAGGCCACAATTATGACACCTCATTTTCCTCATGTCAAACCTTCTCCTCGGTGGTGCAGCCTCATCGTTAACCACTCTTCTTCAGTCGACCAGTACAAATACAACTTCTCCATGGTCGAGCACACGCAGCGATCGCTTCCTTCACTCCAGCAAAGATGGCACTTACATCCGTAGCATCGACATAAGCTTCGGAACCACCCCCGGCATCTATAGCATCGCCACGAGTTTCCAAACCATGATCATGCTGGTAAACTTTTTCTTCCGCATGCCCGACAATTTCTTTAGTCAATGCTTGAGAGTCCGGATACTCCTCGTCCACCACTTTACATATCAACATCATGTCTCCATCATCGCCATCCTAAGCCATGAGCGCCTTTTGCTTTGGTGCTTCCTCATAGTCGGCCTTGAAGTGACCGAGGAGGCCACAGTTATGACACCTCACTTTCATGATGTCAAACCTTCTCCTCGGTGATCCGTAAGTACCTTGTGACTGCCATTCTTCAACTCAAACAGGACAGTACATCCTCAACTTGGATCGTGTGGATCCAGTATGTCCCTTGTCAAGCATGGATGACTTGGCATGGAAGTGGCACGTGCACTACGGTCATCTATATTTCCAGGCTCTTCGGCAACTTGGACAAAAGGAGATGGTACGTGGTATACCGTGCATCAATCATGTCGACCAAGTGTACGACAGTTGTCTCATTGGGAAACAAAGGCGAGCCCCGTTCCCAAGAGAGGGAAACTTTAGAGCAAGCAAAGCTCTTGAGTTGGTCCACGAAGACTTGTGCGGACTGATTACACTGGCCACCCTGCCAGAAACAGATATTTCTTGCTCATCGTCGACGACTTCAGCAGATTCATGTGGATTGTGTTGTTGAGGACGAAGGATCAAGCTTTGCAAGCCTTCTGGATAATAAAGGTGGCAGCCGAAGTAGAATCTGACGCCAATCTAAAGGCCCTCTATACCGATCGGGGGGGAGGGGGGTGAGTTCAAGTCTCGTGCATTCAAGGAATTTTGCAAAGCTCAAGGGATCAAGCGGCATCTTACGGCACCATATTCACCGCAGCAAAACAGTGTTGTGGAACGGAGGAATCAAACCGTGGTGGCGATGGCACGAAGCATGTTGAAGAGTAAAGGCATGCCGAGCAAGTTTTGGGGTGAGGCGGTCAATACGGCCGTTTATTTGCTAAACCGGGCTCCAACCAAGAGTGTGGTTTGGATGACACCGTACGAAGCTTGGTACGGATACAAGCCCGCAGTTGATCATCTTCGCACTTTCGGGTGCGTGGCACATGTGAAGACGGTGGCCAGGCATACTAGCAAATTGGCGGATCGGAGTACTCCAATGATGTTGGTTGGCTATGAAAAAGGCTCGAAGGCATACCGTGCATGCAACCCCTCTACCAATAAGGAGGTTGTGACATGTGATGTGGTCTTTGAAGAAGCAAGGTCATGGAATTGGAACTCCACCAAGCCGGTATATCCGTCTTCCGATGAAAATTTTCACGTTGCTTATGATGATTACGAACGTACAGGTGATCAATTGGAGAAGTCTCGCAACACTGACCCGGAGACGTCGACCGCGACAAACAGAACAGACGGCACGGCAGAAAAAGGAGGCGCACCAGCAAATCCCGCTGCTTCACACGCGCGAGAGGAACCAACATTTCTTTGAGGGGGTAAAAGCTATTTATTGATCGAAGTCCACAGAAAGTGGGATACAAACCGGGTCATGTGGCTGGCCAGGCCACACATGCCGCCCCTGAGCTAAAGTAAGAGCATATTTAGCTAATCTATGAGCTTCAAAATTAACTACATGACTTTCAAAAATGAAATTACAGTAAAGGAGGCCGATCTAGCCTTGATTTCAGAGATGTTGGCACCATACACACCCTGACTGCCCCACAGAATATCATTGACAACTTGCTTTAAGTCTGACGATATAACAAAGTTTTGAACCTCAAGATCCTGCGCCAGTGAGATAGCCTGCGAGAGGAACCAGCAGCCGACGCGAACGAGGGCACATACGGCATGCTTGGCAGCAGCGCGCGCACAGCGCTCGCCCAGGTGGCGTTGTTCCGCCATGAGGGCCAGAACATGCCACCCCATCACTAGCCAGCTCAGGAGCAAAAAGCCTGTCCGATGGAGGCGTTTCCAGCAGGCAGCCAAGCAGCCCACGTACGGCACCACAAGGGCATGAAGGCCACGTACGTGAAGGCCATGTACGTGATAAATGGTACACATGTTTTGGATGGTTCATCTGATGGAGCTATAACCAGTTCGGAAGAACATGAATCGCCAAAAATTGGGAGTTTGGCAACTCAGGATGAAAATTCCTCGTCTTCAATAGAACAGGAGACAAGGGAACATCCTCCGACGCCAGTCCATCTTCGATCAGTGGTGGATTTATTTCCAAAGGAAGCGCTTCGAACAATAAACCCAGTGAAAATAAAAGGAAGAGGCCGGCGGTGTCTGCTTAGCGTCGAGGAACCGACGAAATTTGAAGATGCAAACATGAAGGAGTGCTAGCGTCGTGCTATGGATGAGGAGTTGGGATCGATCCAAGATAACAAAACATGGGAGCTTGTGGATCCTCCCAACGACCATAAAATCATAGGGCTCAAGTGGGTGTACAAAGTCAAGAAAATGCCGAAGGAAACTTGGTGAAGCATAAATCAAGGCTCGTAGCCAAAGGGTACGTACAAGAGCAAGGTGTGGACTTCGGGGAATTATTCGCTCCCATTGCAAGGATGGAATCGGTGAGGCTACTTATAGCTCTTGCGGCTCAAGAATCTTGGAGGCTACATCACATGGATGTAAAATTTGCGTTTTTGAACGAGGAGTTGAAAGAAGAAGTATATGTGAAGCAACCACCGGGTTACATCAAAAAGGAAGAGGAACACAAGGTGTTGAAACTACACAAGGCATTGTATGGGCTATGTCAAGCTCCTCGGGCGTGGAACATCAAGCTTGACCGTACACTGGTTTCTCTTGGTTTTGAGAAAAGTCCACTGGAGCATGCTATGTATAAGCAAGGCAAAGGTAAGGATCGTCTCTTAGTGGGCATCTATGTTGATGATCTATTGATAACCGGAGCAGATGAGGAGGAGATTGCTAGATTCAAGCTACAAATGAAGGAGATTTTCAAGATGAGTGATCTAGGGCTCTTGACTTACTATCTCAGGATCGAGGTACAACAAAATCCGGAGGGGATCACACTATGCCAGGAGGCATATGCAAAGAAGATTCTTGAAAGCTATAGCATTGAGGACTGCAATCCAAGTCATGTTCCAATGGAGCCTTGACTTAAATTAGCAAGAGGAGCCAAGCACCCGCGGTTGATGCAACGGAGTATAGAAGTGTGGTCGGAAGCCTAAGGTATCTTGTGAATACACGACCAGACTTGGCCTATTCTGTTGGCATAGTGAGTCGCTTCATGGAAGCATCCACGACGGAACATTGGGCAGTTGTGAAACAAATACTGAGGTACATCAAAGGGACAACTAATTTCAGTTGTGTCTATTTGAGAGAGAAGCGGAAGGAGATGGTGGAGCTACTTGGCTATAGTGATAGCGAAATGGCAGGAGATGTGGATGACCGTAAAAATACCTCGGGCGTGGCATATTTTCTGAGAAGAAGCATAGTGAGTTCGCTATCACAAAAGTAGAAGGTGGTCGCATTATCATCCTGTGAAGTAGAGTATATTGCAGCTGCAACCGTGGCGGGTCAAGGTGTGTGTGGCTAGAAAGGCTACTCGGTGAACTCACAGACAAGGAACCGGAAGGAGTGGTGCTCTATGTTGACAACAAGTCTGCGATTGCCCTATGTAAGAATCCAGTGCATCATGGCAAGAGCAAGCACATCGATACGAGGCATCACTACATACGGAAGTGCGTGGAAGAAGGCAAGATTGAAGTCAACTACGTTTGCACCGACAATCAGCTTGCAGATATCCTGACCATATCTTTGGGATGACAAAAGTTTACGGAGATGCGGGAAAGGATTGGCGTCCAAGCTGTGAAGTGAGGACATCGTGGTTAGGGGGATGATTGTTGGAATTAACCACGTTTGTCACAGTATGGCTCGGACGTGATACAATCACCGTGTAGTATAGGGATAGGTTTTCTCTAAACTACTATATATGTACATGTACCCCTACGTTTGTAAACTAGATTGAAAGCAATAAACAAAGGCATGTCAAGGGCCTTTAGAGCAACTCTAGCAGACCCCGTATAACGCCGACCCATAAAACGCGTTTACAGTTCGCGTCAAAACAGCTTTGCGGGCCGGCGCGGGCGAGGGCAGAGTCAGACCCCGCAAACGGACCCGTAAAAAAGGATATTCGCAGAAGATGCTCTTTTACGGGTCGGCTACACGGCGTCTGCTCGGGTGCCACCGCTTCGACCCGCAAACCGAAAACTCCCAATAAGCGAGTTTGACAGCAATTCCGATAAATGAGTTCAAATTCAAACAATAAAACATAGTTCGCGCGCAAATAAAAGCATAGTTTTGTAGGACAAATGCAAAAGGACTTGCAAAACGACCACGTCCGTCATCATCTTGGTCGCTCTTCACTCCGCACCACCTCCATCGAGGTCATCGCCGCCCCCGAATCCATCGCCGGCACTTGTTCCAACTCCAGCACCGAAATCACTGGCGGGCGCACTGAATGCATCGGTGATACTTGTTCCAAATCCCGATGAGAAAACATCGCCGGCACTGTAACACGCACCGGCCGAAGCAAGCATCCTCCTCTTCAAGATATCTCTCCTTGCCATATCATGCCATTCTTTGGTGATGTCATCCATGTCATTGCGGTTCAATGTCATGATCCTATTCTCTTCAGCAAGAAGCTTGGACATGGCTTTGTTCTTAGCAGAACGTGCTCTTCTCTCCTCAATGGCCGCCTTGCGCAACCCCTCATCCTTGAGCAATTGCCACTTCTCTTGCTTCTCTCGTGCCTTCTTCTCGGCCAACTCTTTCTTTGTCTCCAAGGTCTTCGCTAACATCAACTCATTTGGTTGCACCATGGTATCTATCTTGTCCCGCAAGCTCGATGCTTCATGTTCCCTCTTGATCTTCTCCTTTGTCTTCTTGTCACCATCGGGCTTGTTCAAGTTTCTTGGGCCATCATCATCTTCGTCTTCATCCATGTTCGTAAGTGAACCTCTCTTCAGTGGGGATTCTTTGTCAATCAACTTCCACTTCTCGCACTCTTTGAGCATATCCCAACAATGCTCAAATTTAAAAAATTTGCCTTCGGAAGCTTCCATGTCTTTGTATCTTTGTTGGGCAATTTTGTCCTACACATTTAAAACAAAGTCAAATGATGCAATCACTTCATATGATGCACATGATGTGCACAACTTGGGACGTGAAAACGAACTCACATAGTCGGATTCCACGGTTCCACTTGGAGGTGCATTGCGAACTTGTTCCAAGCAAGCTACCCAACGGCTACAAATCGGCTTGATCACGTCCCAACGACCTTGGAGTGACCGAATGGTCCGTGGTGTCCTATTGTGATACTTGGCCATCATGCGGAAGTATTGATCTTCGATTCTTTGACAATATCTCTTGGGGGTTTGATACATACCCGTGCAAGCATCAAGCGACACCGCACTCCAAGCCTTGATCAAGATTTGATCTTCCAAGATCATGTAGTTCTTCGATCTCACGCCTTTTTTTGCTTGTGCTTGCTCATACGCCCCCTCATCTACCTCCTCCACTTCATCTTCACCACCGTGATCATCCACACCACCCTACATTTCATTTTAATCAAAATCAGCGAACGGGGCTTGATCGATGTCGACGGCGTTGGTGTCCAACAAGTTCACGAACTTGGCAGTGGCATTGTTCGAACCACCGCTACATTGAGTGACATCAAGTCACGAACAACCACAATGGCGAAAAGCGAAGCAAGAACAAGAGATCGAAGATGCATACCTTCCGGCCATTTCATCGAACACCTCGCCTGCGGTGGAAGCAGTGCCGTTCAACGGCATCGTCGGGGAACATCTCGCCGGGGCAGAGGGAGTGGACAAAGGCACCGGCCATTTCGTAGGCATCTTCTTCCGCTTCACGCCCGAAACCTTGCTCACCTTCTCCACCAATGGCCGGATAGATCGCACAGTGGCGGCGGTGCCCAGTGCGCGTGCCTTTCTGGCGGGGCTAGCCGGATTGCCTACCTGCATGACAACGTTGCCCTGCCGCTTGCGGGCAGGTGCGTTGGGGCCTTGGGCGACGGCGGGGGCGACATGGCCGGCGACGAGATCCGTCGGAGGGGATTGCGCATGCACGACCTCCACAGTGACGGGGGATGGCTAGGAGGCTTCCATGGCGGCGAAGAATGGTGGGTAAGATGGACCAGAGCGCGCAATGGCGGGGCAATGGCGGCCGAGGAGGGGGGGAGCGGGAACGGCCGCGCGGAAATTTCCCTTGCGCCAAATCTCGCTGCGGATAGGAGGCGAGCTCGGGTCGGCCTCCCACCCCATGAATCTAAAGGTTGAGGGCGAACTTTTGCCACGCCCCACAAAATCTTTTACGGGTCGGACGCGTTTGCGGGGTCTGCTCGTGCAGAATTTTCTGCGCCGACCCGTATTTTGATGGTTATTTTGCGGGCCGCGGCGTTATACGGGGTCTGCTAGAGATGTGTAACATCCCTATGTAATAAGCACTGTGACCTTCTGTTGAATAAGCCAAGTCATCTTCATTTGCAGTGCCAAGTCATAGTGGTTGATCAAAACAATTCAAATTCAAATCTGAAATTCAACTCAAATCCAAGTGCAAAATAAATTTTGCTCAAACCCTGCCGGAAAAATGTCCATTAGATAGCAAATAATCCAAAGGCAATTCTAAAATTAAGTTCAACATTTACAAAATTATCTGAGTGACCCAAACAGCATGAAGCAGAGTCAAAACAGCAACTATAATGCCCAAATCATTTTTGTTCAAATCCAAATGAACACATATTCTGCCCAAATCAGTTTTTGTTGAAAGGTAATATTGCCCTGCAACAATTGGACCATCTCTCACATTTTTCAAAAGTGCACAAGTGGCCTAATCTTTTTGCAACAGAAAAGAAAAGAGAAAGCAGAAACAGAAATAAGGAAAATGGCCAGAAGGACTTACCTGGCAGGCCCAGTAGCCCACATTGCGCTCGGCCCAGTTCGGCGCTACAGTCATCGTCTTCGTCGCGCTGTCGGCACGCGCGCGTGCCCGAGCTCCGATCGACGCCGTGTCGCGCATCCCACGGTTTCCCGTCGCCGTTAAGTGCTTCCCCGGGCTGCCCTCACTTCCCCGCGAACCCTAACTGCCCCTCACACGCCCCCGTTCGCTCTCTCTTTCTCGTCCCCATCTCGCCCGAAAGCTCGCCGCCGACCTCTACTCGATCCCGCGGCCACTGTCGTCTGCTCGCCGCCCCACTGTGCCCGATCGACGCGCCGACCTCGACTCCTTCCTCTGCATCGACCGGAGCAAGACGGGAGCCACTGAGCCAACCACGGCGACCTCATCTTCTTCCCCTGCTCCGTCGCCTTCATCGCCGGATTCCGCCGCCCTCCGACCACCGCCGGCTTCACCGGGCCTTCCCAGCAACGGTAGTGAGCTTCTCCCTCTTTCCCCTCACTTCACACGCTCGATTTCGAGCCCTGTCGCTCGCTTCGCCGGCGGCCGATTTGCTCCACCGCCCGTGCTCGTCACCGGCGAGATTCTGGTGGGCCATTGGCCCCGCGCTAGGCGTCGTTCGCCTAGTTAGCACACGTAGTTGCCGTTTCTACCAAATGCCGTTCGATCTGACCCCTGCAACGCCGTCCCTGACTGCAGCCAAACTCCGGCGACCGCCCCGTCGCTCGCCGTCGTCGCCACGGTACACCTCCAGTCACAAGACCGCTGTAGAACGACGCGGCATCGTCTTGCCTATCGAATGCGCCAACTCCCGCGCCAAAAGAACCCCTGTACGCGTTTTCCGACAGTCACCCGAGCCATCGCCATGGTTCTGGGTCGCCGTCGGCGCGCCACCGCGTTTAAACGCCGGTGAGACGCTGCTAGGTGGGTCCCCCGCGTCAGGCCGTCTGTTTAGCCCTAATGGCCCACTGACATGTGGGACCAGAACTGTAGCGTTTAGGATTAGCTTTAATTAACAACTAGCTAAGTGACTCACTGACAGAAGGGCCCCACATACTAATTAACCCTGTTAGTTTGTTTTAATCCTCTGTTAAACCCAGAGAGGCTGACAGGTGGGCCCCACCTATCAGTTTGACCCAGTCAGCAGCCCAGCCGACGGCTGACGCATCGCTGACGTCAGGCTGATGCAGTAATCTTTTCTCTGATATTTAAATAATTCCAGAAAATCATTTAAACTCCGAAAATTAATAACTTTTAAACCGTAGCTCAGATCGAAAAAGTTAAAACATGAAAATTGATCAGAACGACGAGACGAATCCAATTACACGGACCGTTCGTCCGCCACACGTCCCTAAAATAGCGAACATGCAACCGTTCCCCTCTTTTCGTTTGTCCAAAATGCCGGACACCGGGAATACTTTCCCGGATGTTTTTCTCTTTCGCCGGTATTACCTAGCCCTGCGATAGAACACCGCTAGCTCTGCTTGTTGACATGTCATGCACCTGTTGATTTGTATTTACTATTCCTCCCCTTCTTCTCTCTTGTTAGATCCCGGTACCGACGTAGTCTTCGAGACCGACGCAGCTCCGGTGATTGGCTACACCACCGACGACCTTGCCCTTGCCGCTGAGCAACCAGGCAAGCCCCCCTCCCCCTTTGATCATCTCGATATCACCCATTCTATTATCCCCTACTTGCATTAGATTTTGCTACTGTTACTGTTTTACCTATTTCTGCTGCATAGCCTGTTTGTTGTAACCTACTGTTGATACCTTACTGTTATCCTAAGCTATTTAGTATAGACTGGGTAGAGACCCATCAAAGACCTCCACTTGTCCTGACTACCCTGCTGGATTCTCAGAAGACCCGATCAACGGGATCGAGGACCAGACCCCGGCACCGCACCTCACTTTCCCCTTAGTTGCTCGACACTACTGGGTTACTATCGAGTGCCGAGGGTGATACCTCGTCAGCACTTCTGATGATAACCTTGTAGGTTAGTTGATCGGTCGTGGTAAGCGAGGGTGATTCCTCCTACACCACCCCTGATAATGACGAAGTCGTGCAACACCTCAAGCGTGGACCTCGAGGGTGATTCCTCCTACGTCCACCTTGATTTTACATCAGGTGGGAGTCCAACGAGGGTGATGCCTCGGATTCCCCTTGATATGGTAGCCTCACGGATGCCTTACATTACTGTTGATACTCATATTTGGAAAGGCGGGTCCACCCTGAGGGGTACCCGCGAATGATGGATAGTTACCCGTGACTTATTCTACGAGGCGCGGCCGGGCATTCTTAGCCCTTGCAGCAAGTCCTCGAGACGGGGCGACGGGGTCACATCTTTCGTGAGTCTCTGCTCGTTTCCGCAAGCCCCTAGTCCTAACGATTTGGATATTTGATCCAAGCAGGCCTCTGGCCTGATAGCACTAACCATCACGTGGGCATAGTATGGGCGTTCTACATCGTAACATCAGCCGAAAGCTCTGTCAGACGTCCAGTTCAGCATTATGGCACGGTCAGATCGTACCGGCCTTTCGAGGCGGTGCTGGTATCCACACTGCACACAACGACCCGGAGGGCGTGGGGCGATGGCCCAAGACCCCCTTGCGCTTAGGAGGTAGACCGGCGGGGACCTCTCTGCTGACCTATAGGTAGGGTTGCGGTGTATCGTTTGGCCGAGGCCGAGCATGACCCAGGAAAGTGTGTCCAGCCGAAGTTAATCGAGCGTGGTGGGTAAGTTGGTGCACCCCTGCAGGGAAGAACACATCTATCGATAGCCGGTCCTACGGTAAAGGACACTCGGAGTTGTATCCCGATCGATACAGCTAGAACTTGAGATGATACCTGGATATGTGGCTCTGGGATCGCTTTCTCGTAGGGAGTCGAGGAAGGATCTCTGGGCGAGACTGTTACCTAATTCTACTACTACTTACATTATGCTATTCCGTACTCCTCTACATGCTGCAAGACGCTCGAAGATGCTTGAAGATGCTAGTCCTCGCTAGGACTAGGTTTTCCCCCTCTATTCTGGCATTTCTGCAGCCCAGTCCACATATACAGCCCTCCTTTGATAATGTTGCATATGTAGTGTAGATCCTTGGCTTGCTGAGTACTTCGGATGAGTACTCACGGTTGCTTTACTTTCTTTTTCCCCCATTTTCATTTGATGCGACCAGCTGACGGAGCCCCTGAGACAGCTGCCCCGCCGACGACTTCCACTACTTCCCTGAGGGTGGATCCTTCTACAAGTTGGCCGACGTCCAGGAGTAGGAACGGAGGGTCCCAGGCAGGAGGCCTGCGCCTTTCGATCATAGTGTTTTATTTTTTGTCCCGCCTTTCTAAAGGCTTCTCTGTTTTCTGTTTTATATCTGTACACAGATATCTAACGCTTCCGCTAATGCTTGTTGTCATCCAGCTTTGTATTCGAGCCTTCGAGGCCCTGGCTTGTAATAAATGCTTGTATGATTTTGTTTATGTTTTAGAGTTGTGTTGTGATATCTTCAAGTGAGTCCTTAGGCTTGATCGTGTGCATTTGCGTGTATGATTAGTGCACGATTAAGCCGGGGGCGTCACAAGATGCTCCTGAAGGAAATATGCCCTAGAGGCAATAATAACATTGTTATTTTATATTTCCTTAGTCATGATAAAGGTTTATTGTTCATGCTAGAATTGTATTGATCGGAAACCTAAATACATGTGTGAATACATAAACAAACACCGTGTCCCTAGTGAGCCTCTACTTGACTAGCTCGTTGATCAAAGATGGTTATGGTTTCCTAACCATGGACATGAGTTGTCATTTGATAACGGGATCACATCATTAGGAGAATGATGTGATGGACAAGACCCATCCGTTAGCTTAGCAAAATGATCGTTCAGTTTTATTGCTATTGCTTTCTTCATGTCAAATACATATTCCTTCGACTATGAGATTATGCAACTCCCGGATACCAGAAGAATGCCTTGTGTGCTATCAAATGTCACAATGTAACTGGGTGATTATAAAGATGCTCTACAGGTATCTCCGAAGGTGTTTGTTGAGTTGGCATAGATCGAGATTAGGATTTGTCACTCCGAGTATCGGAGAGGTATCTCTGGGCCCTCTCGGTAATACACATCATAAGCTTGCAAGCAAACGACTAAGGAGTTAGTCACGAGGTGATGTATTACGGAATGATTAAAGAGACTTGCCGTAACAAGATTGAACTAGGTATGAAGATACCGACGATCGAATCTCGGGCAAGTAACATACCGATAGACAAAGGGAATTACGTATGTTGTCATAACGGTTCGACCGATAAAGATCTTCGTAGAATATGTAGGAGCCAATATGGGCATCCAGGTTCCGCTATTGGTTATTGACCGGAGAGGTGTCTCGGTCATGTCTACATAGTTCTCGAACCCGTAGGGTCCGCACGCTTAACGTTCGTTGACGATATAATATTATAAGAGTTATGCGATTTGGTGACCGAATGTTGTTCGGAGTCCCGGATGAGATCATGGACATGATGAGGAGTCTCGAAATGGTAGATAGGTAAAGATTGATATGTAGGATGATGGTATTCGGACACCGGAAGTGTTTCGGGGTGTACCGAGTGCTTATCGGGTCACCGGAAGGGGTTCCGGGCACCCCCGGCAAAAGATATGGGCCTTATGGGCCAAGAGGGGAAACACACCAGCCACAAGGGGCTGGTGCGCCCCCCATATGGGCCGGCCTAGGAGGATAAGGAAAGAGGGGAAGGGAAAGGAAAGAGTGGAATAGGATTCCCCCTTCTTCCTCCCCCCCCCCCCTCTTTCCTTCCCCCTCCGACAAATATGGCAGGGGGGCGCCACTTGGGGAGGAGCCCAAGTAGGATTCGGCCTACTTGGCGTGCCCTCCTGGATGCTCCCTCCTCCCCCCGCCTATATATATGTGGGAGGGGGGTGCCTAGCACATCCAGACAATTGCCTAGCCGTGTGCGGCGCCCCCCTCCACCGTTTACACCCCCAGTCATATTTTCGTAGTGCTTAGGCGAAGCCCTGCGGAGATCACTTCACCATCACCGTCACCACGCTGTCATGCTGACGGAACTCATCTACTACCTCGATGTCTTGCTGGATCAAGAAGGCGAGGGACGTCACCGAGCTGAACGTGTGTAGAACGCGGAGGTGCCGTGCGTTCGGTACTTGATCGGTTGAAGCGCGAAGAAGTTCGACTACATCAACCGCGTTGTGAAACGCTTTCGCTTACGATCTATGAGGGTATGTAGACACACTCTCCCCCTCGTTGCTATGCATCTCCATGGATAGATCATTGCGTGTGCGTAGATTTTTTTCCATGCAATGTTTCCCAACAGCTCTTAGCCATCAACTCGCATCTTCGTGTGTTCTCGCGTCCGTGTTTCCGGCAACTTGGTACATAGGCGTGTGTACATGCTTGTACAGCCGGATGATTGCTAGCTTCGACTAGCTAGCTTTCAACGTACGTCTCCAAGCTAAGAATCGATCCACGTCCATGACTCCGACGGAAAGTACTCGTCTATGAGCAGTGCGATGTATATCGGGACCTCCTTTCGTTCCCCACCGATCGCTATCCCCTTTTTTTAGGGATCTTGATCTTATCCCTTCGGGATATGATCCTATTCCTTTTAGGGGAATCTTGGTGCGCCTAGACCAGGGGTTTGGGCCATGCCCCACTACCCACGTCCATGTAGGTTCCCCCATGCATGTGGGCCCCACTCTGGAACGTTCTAGAACCTTCCCGGTACAATACCGAAAAATGCCGAACATTTTCGGGAACCCTGAATATGTTCCCATATACAAATCTTTACCTTTGGGCCATTCCAGAGCTCCTCATGATGTCCCGGATCCCATCCGAGACTCTGAACTTGTTTCGGACTCACCATATAAATATCCAAATACTACCCTAGTGTTACCGAACATTAAGTGTGTGACCCTACTGGTTCGAGAACATGCAGACATGGCCGAGACACCTCTCCGATCAATAATCAAAGTGGGACCTAGATTGCCATATTTACTCCTACATATTCAACGAAGATCTTTATCGGTTTGAACCACGATGTCAAGGATTCAGTTTATCCCGTATACAGTGCCCTCTGTCCAGAGATATGTTACTTGCCCGAGATTTGATCGTCGGTATTGCCACACCTAGTTCAAACTTGTTACCGGCAAGTCTCTTTACTCGTTCTGTAATACAAGATCTCCGTGACTACATTCATTAGTCACATGCTTGCAAGATATTCACGCTGTTGTATTACTGAGAGGGTCCAAAGATATCTCTCCATCACACGGAGCGACAAATCCCAGTCTCGATCCATGCAACCCAACAAACACTTTCCGAAATACCCATAGAACACCTTTATGATCATCCAGTTACAAAGTGACGTTTGATAACCCACAAAGCATTCTTCCGGTATTCGGGAGTAGCATGATCTCATGGTCTAAGGAACAGATACTTGACAAGAAAAAAGTTGTAACAAACCAACTAAGTTATACGATCGGATGCTAAGCTTACGGTTGGGCCTGTCCATCACATCATTCTCCTACTGATATGATCCCGTTATCAAATGACAACTCATGTCTATGGTTAGGAAATGATACATCTCCATGGTATCTACATTTCCAAACTCTTTTGCCCTTGTTTTGGACTCTAATTTGCATGATTTGAATGGAACTAACCCAGACTGACACTGTTTTCAGCAGAATTGCCATGGTGTTGTTTTTGTGCAGAAATAAAAGTTCTCGAATTGACCTGAAAATTTACGGATAATATTTTTGGAATTAATAAAAAATATTGGCGCAAGAATTAACTAGAGGGGGTCCACCCAGAGGCCACAAGCCTGGGGGCGCCCCCCCCCCCTCGGGCGCCCCTAGTTGGCTTGTCGGCCCCTTGGATCTCCTCCGACCTCAACTCCAACTCCATATAACCCTATTCAGGGAGAGAAAAATCAGAGAGAAGGATTTATCATGTTTTACGATACGGAGCCGCTGCCGCCTCCTGTTCTTCATCGGGAGGGCTGATCTGGAGTCCGTTCGGGGCTCCGGAGAGGGGGATTCGTCGCCATCATCATCACCAACCTTCCTCCATGGCCAATTTCATGATGCTCACCGCCGGGAGTGAGTAATTCCTTCGTAGGCTTGCTGGACGATGATGGGTTGGATGAGATTTGTCATGTAATCGAGTTAGTTTTGTTAGGGTTTGATACCTAGTATCCACTATGTTCTGAGATTGATGTTGCTATGACTTTGCTATGCTTAATGCTTGTCACTAGGGCCCGAGTGCCATGATTTCAGATCTGAACCTGTTATGTTTTCATGAATATATATGTGTTCTTGATCCGATCTTGCAAGTTGTAGACACCTATTACAAGTCATGATCCGCATACACCAAGGTGACAATAATTGGGATTCTTTCCGGTGATTACCGTAGTTTGAGGAGTTCATGTATTCACTAAGTGCTAATGCTTTGGTCCAGTTCTCTATTAAAAGGATGCCTTAATATCCCTTAGTTTCCATTAGGACCCCGCTGCCACGGGAGGGTAGGACAAAAGATGTCATGCAAGTTCTTTTCCATAAGCACGTATGACTATATACGGAATACATGCCTACATTATATTGATGAATTGGAGCTAGTTCTGTGCCACCCTAGTTTATAACTGTTGCATGATGAATGCCATCCGACATAATTATCCATCATTGATCCAATGCCTATGAGCTTTTCGCATATTGATCTTTGCTAAGTTACTTTGCCATTGCCACTGTTACAATCACTACAAAACTGCTACAGTTACTTTTGCCACCGTTACCGTTACTTCCATACTACTTTGCTACTAAATATTTTGCTGCGGATATTAAGTCTTTCAGGTGTGGTTGAATTGACAACTCAGCTGCTAATACTCATGAATATTCTTTGGCTCCCCTTGTGTCGAATCAATAAATTTGGGTTGAATACTCTACCCTCAAAAATTGTTGCGATCCCCTATACTTGTGGGTTATCAAGACCTTTTTCTGGCACCGTTGTCGGGGAGTATAACTCTATTCTCTGAGTCACTTGGGATTTATATCTGTTGATCACTATGAAGAATCTGAAAGATCCAAGAACCAAGATTTATCCCTCTACTACGAGGGGAGGTAAGGAAGTGCCATCTAGCTCTGCGCTTGATTCACCTTCTGTTTTGAGTAAGCTTGCGACACCTACACCTGCTATTAATTCTGATATGTCGCAAGTAATTGATGATGCTACTTCTGCTATGAATGATGCTTATGATGCTAGTACTTTGCTTGATAAGACTATGCCACTGGGTGAATTTCTTGATGAACAACTTGCTAGAGTTAATGCTGAAACTGATGATATTTCTGAAACTGATGAAATTATTGAAATGGATGAGTATGATTCTCCTCCTAGATAGGAATTACCTGAAATACCTGAGGGTTATGTTATGGATGAGGAGACAACTAGGGACTTTCTTGCTTGTAAGGATAGAGATGATCTTACGAAATTGCTAGCCAAGTTGAAAGAAAAATCATTGAATGCTAGAATGAAATATGATCCTGCCTTTGCTACTTCACCTATCTTTGTTACTGATAAGGATTAACAATTCTCTGTCGATCCAGAGTTAATTACTTTGGTTGAATCTGATCCTTTTCATGGTTATGAATCTGAAACTATTGAGGCACATCTTACTAAACTGAATGATATAGCCACCCTATTTGCTCATGAGGAAAAAATTCACTATTACTATATTCTTAAGTTGTTTCCTTTCTCATTAAATGGTGATGCTAAGATATGGCTTAGTTCTATTGCTCCTGGTTGTGTGCGTAGTCCCCAGGATATGATATATTACTTCTCTGAAAAATATTTTCCCGCTCATAAGAAACAAGCTGCTTTAAGGGAAATATTTAACTTTGTGCAAATTGAAGAAGAGAGTCCCACAAGCTTGGGGGAGGCTTCTCCAATTACTTAATGCTTTGCCCGATCATCCTCTCAAGAAAAATGAAATACTTGATATCTTTTATAATGTACTAACCGATGCTTCTAGGGACCACCTAGATTGTTGTGCTGGTTGTGTTTTCAGGGAACGAACTGTTGAACAAGCTGAAGTACTATTGAATAATATATTGAGTAATTATAATGATTGGACTCTTCCCGAACCACCTCCTAAGCCAACTCCGAAGAAGAGAGGTATTCTATTTCTGAGTCCCGAAGATATGCAAGAGGCAAAGAAATCTATGAAAGAAAAAGGTATTAAAGCTGAAGATGTTAAGAATTTACCACCTATTGAAGAAATACATGGTCTTGATAACCCGACACAGGTAGTAAAGGTAAATTCTCTCTATAGATTTGATGAAGCTGATATTCCTCATAATAAACCTGCTAGCCAATGCTTGGATGAATTTGATAACTTTATTGTTAAACAAGAAAATTCAATGCATATGTTAGTAGACAATTGAAACGAAATGCTTATATGCTCGAACACTTGAGTGACTATATGTGTAGAACTGTTAATGAGCTTAATCTTATTAGTAAACATGCTTCCATGGTAAAAACTCAAATAGAACAAGTCCTCAAGGCACAAAATGATTTGCTCAATGAAATGAATAATAAGATGAATGATAATGTTGTTAGAGTTATGACTCGAGGTGGTAAAATGACTTAGGAACCTTTGTATCCTGAAGGCCACCCTAAGAGAATTGAGCAAGATTCTCAGAGAATCAATACTGATGCACCTAGTCCTTCTAGAAATAAAAAGAAAGATGATAGGACCTTGCATGCTTCTAGTGAACCTACTATAGACACACCTGAGAATCCAAATGATATTTCTATTTCTGATGCTGAGACACAATCTGGTGATGAACATGAACCTAGTGATAATGATAATGATGATGTTCATGTTGATTCTCAACCTAGTAATGATAATGATGTGGAGATAGAACCTGTTGTTGATCTTGATAACCCACAACCTAAGAATAAAAGATACGATAAGAGAGACTTTGTTGCTAGGAAACATGGCAAAGAAAGAGAGCCATGGGTTCAGAAACCCATGCCCTTTCCTCCTAAACCATCCAAGAAAAATGATGATGAAGATTTTGAGCGCTTTGTTGAAATGCTTAGACCTGTCATTTTGCGTATGCGTTTGACTGATATTCTGAAAATGTATCCTTATGCTAAGTATATGAAAGATATTGTTACAAATAAAAGAAAGATACCCGAAGCTGAAATTTCCACCCTGCTTGCTAATTACACATTTAAGGGTGGAATACCTAAGAAACTAGGAGATCCAGGAATACCAACTATACCATGCTCTATTAAAAGAAACTATGTTAAAACTGCTTTATGTGATCTTGGGGCCGGTGTTAGTGTTATGCCTTTCTCTTTGTATCAAAGACTTGATTTGAATAAGTTGACACCAACTGAAATCTCTTTGCAAATGGCCGATAAATCAACTGCCATACCCATCGGTGTTTGCGAGGATGTACCTGTCGTAGTTGCAAATGTTACTATTTTAACGGACTTTGTTATTCTTGATATACCCGAGGACGACAGTATGTCGATCATCCTTGGTAGACCCTTTTTGAATACTGCAGGGGCTGTTATTGATTGCAACAAGGGCAATGTCACTTTTCATGTTAATGGTAATGAGCATACGGTACACTTTCCGAAGAAACAACCTCAACTGAATAGTATCAACTCTATTGGATAAATTTCAACAATTACTATTGGAGGTTTTAAATTCCCTATTCCTACTGTCAAAAACAAATATGATATTCTTATTATTGGGGACATGCATATCCCCGTTGAGGTAACCTAGTGTTAATTGAAGATTCTCCGGTTTCATGTCACTCGAAGAAAGTTTGTTAATAAGACGTGATCAACCTTATTAATGGATTCCTTTTGATGGGCATGAGATGGATGAATTTAGAAGGCACAACCTTCTGTACCCACCTTTTACTCTCTGTTATTTAGAATTAATAAAGAAGTAATGCTATTAGTTTCCTGTTTTCTGAATTATCTGTGCAAAAAAAATGACCAGAAAATAAAGTTTCTCCAAAAGCCGTGAAAATTTAGGATGAATTTTTTTCTAGAATATTTGGCACTGAAAACACCTCAAGGGGGTGCACCAGTGGGCCACAAGCCCACAGGCGCGCCCACCCCCCGGGCGCACCTACATGGCTTGTGGGTCCCACGTGGGTCCCCCTCACTTATTCTAGCACCCATCCACTTCGTCTTCCTCCAGAAAAAATCCCACCATTGCTCAAACCCGTGTTCTTGCTCATTTTGCTGCCATTTTTGATCTCCTTGCTCGGAACTCCATTTCCGAAACTGTTTTGATGGATTGTTCTTCGGTATGTGAGTCGTCCAATGGTCCAATTAGTTTTTGTTCTAGTTCTTTTAATATTGAAATTTTTTGCTGCTATGGTGACCATGTTCTTGAGCTTGAATGTCAAATTTATATGGTTCAAAGTAGTTTTGTTGCATGATATAGCCTCTAGACACTTGTAGGAGTAGTTGCTATTAGTTTTGTTGAGTTTGGTTCACTTTTATTTTGAGTCACTAAAATTTTCAGAATTTTTCGGAGGGAGAAAAATGTTTAGGAAAATATAACAAGGTGGTTCCTCGAAGAAGAAAGCCCCAAGGCTCGCGATACATGAGCCAGACCTCGAACCACCGAGGGAAGCTCTAGTGCGGCCTTGTGAACGGCCGTCGGATCACTTCATGAATCATGGAGGTTTTAAGGAGGAATTTGATGCGTACATACAAAACGCTGGACTTGAGGACTTCGTGTCAGATAAGTGCCGACAATATTATCACCTTACTGATTCCTTTGTGCGGAGGTTTGAGTATACATCCCAGTGCAATACCCATTCTGTTTTATTTGATCTATATGATAAATCCTTTCAAATGTACCTTGAAGATTTTAATGAAGTATGTAAAATCCCGCAATGGGGCATTTATAGTTAACCCTGTAAATCTGATTGCATTGATTTCCTTGCTAGCATCACTAGGGGAGAAACTAGAAATGTCACACAAGCTGCTTTAGGGAGCATTCACATTCCTGCTATACATCACCTTGCTCTCTTTATAGGTAGATACATTAATGGTAAACATGATCACAACCACCTTCGTGCATCAGATCTTAGTGTCCTCAAGAGTGCTGTAATGGGTGATAAATGATATAACTTGGGGGCTATTGTTGCAAGATGGTTACATAATAATGCTAAAGATGGGGATCTCTTCGGTGGAATTTACGCCACCCGGTTAGCTAATTATCTCGGGGTAGCCATAAGAGAAAATGATATTGAGTTACCACCTTCTTATCTTGATCATCATGCTATGGCGCGTTACCAGTTTCTTGAGGGGAGCGAACCACCCTTCTAGTACAGACTTATCTTTGACAGGGAACGTGTCTTCCATATTATGCTTCCCACTCCTGCCTTCTTTGACTTTCAGGTAAAACAAAGATACTTCATAACCAGAGAGGAGGCGAACGAATATGAGAGAGCAAGGGAGACCACTCGTCTCCATGAGGCAGCCCTCCAAGCGGTAGCGGCTGCAACTCAGTACAACCCCAACTACGACTTTGGATATCCGCCAGGCTAGCCGTGGCCCTAGACCAACTTAGGCCAAAAGCCTAAGCTTGGGGGAGTACGTATTTCTCACCGACATTACATTCATGTTCACACATTCATTCCAGTTGTCGGTATTCATACTTTTTCATTGTATTATCCATGTTAGTTTATTTTCTCGCTTGCTTCTTGTGTGATTGAAAACTTGAGAAAATCCAAAAAAAATAGTTCTCGCTTCTTTTCAGTTTTTCTTTCTAGTTTATTTAGTTGTAGTATTAAATGAAAACCCAAAAAGATTTCTCGTTCTTCTTTTGCTTATTGGGAGCTTTCCCGTGTAAATAGTTTTTCTCGTTTTTGTTTTACTTTCTTCAGAAAAACAAAAACTCCAAAAACATTTTAGTGTGTTTCTTTGAAATTCTTTTCTTTTCTTTGGGTCGTGAGGAGAAGACCACGATGAAAATGATGAGTGCCTCTCGTATGCTTTATTGTTGATCTAATAAAGAGCCCATATTACCTTGTCTTCTCCTTTGATTAAATGCTTGTAGATTCCAGCTTAGTCCAATGCACATGCACTCTTATTATTATTCACATCGTTCAGTCGTGCAAGTGAAAGGTAATAATGACGATATATGATGAAAGGATTGAGATGGATAAAAGCTGGTACGAGCTCGGCCTATTTTGTTTTTGTAAACATGATTAGCTCATCATCCCTGATTCAGCCTAATATGAATGAAACATGTTTGCAATGACAATTAGAGATTATAGTTACTCATGCCATGCTTAATTAGCTAAGAGTGTATAATGGTTTGTCTTGTGTGTCGACATGCATTTTAAAATGGTTATGATGTAGTATGATAGGATGGTATCCTCCTTTGAATGATTCAAGTGGCTTGACTTGGCACATGTTCATGCATGTAGTTGAAACAAAACAACATAGCCTCCATGATATTTATGTTCATGGTGATTTATATCCTACTCATGCTTGCATTCAATGTTGGTTAATCTCAATGCATGTTTATGACTGTTCTCACTCTCTAGTTGGTCGCTCCACCATCTTTTGCTAGCCTTCACTTGTACTAAGTGGGAATACTTCTTGTGCATCCACTTCCTTAAACCCAAAGTTGTTCCATATGAGTCCACCATACCTACCTATATGCGGTATTTACCTGCCGTTCCAAGTAAATTTGCATGTGCCAAACTCTAAACCTTCAAATAATAATCTGTTTTGTATGCCTGAATCGCTCATGTAGCGACTGGGGGCTGTCAGCATCTTCCATGCTAGGTGGGTTATTCTCACGATGAGTATTTATTCACTTGTCATTCACGAGAAAATGGCTGGTATTCGGGATGCCCATTCCTATGATCAAAAGATCAAAATCAAAATACAATAAATAAACAAAACTCCCCCAGGACTGTTGTTGGTATGGACGGCACCCGTGAATTCGGCTAGCCGTGGAGTGTGATTGTTGGTGGAGGGGGAGTAAAAACTTTACCATTCTGTTTGGGAACCGCCTATAATCTATCTAGTATGGAAGATAGTGAGATCTCTTGGTTGTTATGTTGACAATGAAAGTATACCGCTCAAAATTATATTCATCTCTATTTTAAAAGCTTCGAGCTCTGGCACCTCTGCAAATCCCCGCTTCCCTCTGCGAAGGGCCTATCTATTTACTTTTATTGTTGAGTCATCATCCTCTTATAAAAAGCACCAGTTAGAGAGCACCACTGTCATTTATATGCTTTGTTATTAATTGATATTGAGTATGAGTGTGACTGGATCTCTTTTGCCATGAATTACAATGTCTAGTCAGTCCTTGGTCTTCAGAGGTGCTCTGCATTTATGTTTTGCGGTCTCAGAAAGGGCTAGCGAGATACCATTATGTCATAATATATCATGATTGTTTTGAAAAAAGGTGTTGTCATCCGAGATTTATTATTATTGCTCGCTAGTTGATTATGCCATTGATATGAGTAAATGTGAGACCTAAATGTTATTGTGAATATGGTTAGTTCATAATCTTTGCTGAAAACCTGAACATCAGTTAGACATATTTACAACAACAAGATCAAACAGAGTTTGTAAAAGTTTTTCTTTGTCACTTTCAGTTTGTCAACTGAATTGCCTAAGGACAAGCAATGGGTTAAGCTTGGGGGAGTTGATACTTGTCCATCGTATCTACTTTTCCAAACTCTTTTGCCCTTGTTTTGGACTCTAATTTGCATGATTTGAATGGAACTAACCCGGACTGACGCTGTTTTAGAAGAATTGCTATGGTGTTACTTTTGTGCAGAAATAGAAGTTCTTGGATTGACCTGAAAATTTACAGAGAATATTTTTGGAATTAATAAAAAATACTGGCGCAAGAATTAACCAGAGGGGGTCCACCTAGAGGCCACAAGCCTAGGGGGCGCCCCCCCGGGGCGCGCCTAGGTGGCTTGTGGGCCCCCTCGACCTCCTCCGACCTCAACTCCAACTCCAACTCCATATAACCCTATTCGGGGAGAAAAAATCAAAGAGAAGGATTTATCGCGTTTTACAATACGGAGGCACCGCCGCCTCCTATTCTTCATTGGGAGGGCTGATCTGGAGTCCGTTCGGGGCTCCGGAGAGGGGGATTCGTTGCCATCATCATCACCAACCTTCCCCCATCGCCAATTTCATGATGCTCACTGCTGGGAGTGAGTAATTCCTTTGTAGGCTTGCTGAACGATGATGGGTTGGATGAGATTTGTCATGTAATCGAGTTAGTTTTGTTAGGGTTGATCCCTAGTATCCACTATGTTCTGAGATTGATGTTGCTATGACTTTGCTATGCTTAATACTTGTCACTAGGGCCCGAGTGCCATGATTTCAGATCTGAACCTATTATGTTTCCATGAATATATATGTGTTCTTGATCCGATCTTGCAAGTTGTAGACACCTATTACGAGTCATGATCCGCATACCCCAAGGTGACAATAATTGGGATTCTTTCCGGTAATTACCGTAGTTTGAGGAGTTCATGTATTCACTAAGTGCTAATGCTTTGGTCTGGTTCTCTATTAAAAGGAGGCCTTAATATCCATTAGTTTCCATTAGGACCTTGCTGCCACGGGAGGGTAGGACAAAAGATGTCATGCAAGTTGTTTTCCATAAGCACATATGACTATATACGGAATACATGCGTACATTATATTGATGAATTGGAGCTAGTTCTGTGTCACCCTAGTTTATAACCATTGCATGATGAATGCCATCAGACATAATTATCCATCATTGATCCAATGCCTACGAGCTTTTCACATATTCATCTTTGCTAAGTTACTTTGCCGTTGCCACTATTACAATCACTACAAAACTGCTACAGTTACTTTTGCCACCGTTACCGTTACTTCCATACTACTTTGCTACTAAATATTTTGCTGCAGATATTAAGTCTTTCAGGTGTGGTTGAATTGACAACTCAGCTGCTAATACTCGTGAATATTCTTTGGCTCCCCTTGTGTCGAATCAATAAATTTGGGTTGAATACTCTACCCTCGAAAATGGTTACGATCCCCTATACTTGTGGGTTATCAGGAAACCTTAACCATATTTGATCAACGAGCTAGTCAAGTATAGGCTCACTAGGGACAGAGTGTTGTTTATGTATCCACATATGTATTTAAGTTTCTGGTCAATACAATTCTAGCATGGATAATGATCATTTATCATGAACGAGAAATATGACAATAAGATCTTTATTATTGCCTCTAGGGCATATTTCCAACAGTCTCCCACTTGCAATAGAGTCAATAATCTAGTTTACATAGTTATGAATCTAACACCCATCAAGTTCTGGTGTTGATCATGTTTTGCTCGTGGAAGAGGTTTAGTCAACAGGTCTGCTACATTCAGATCCGTATGATCTTTACAAATTTCTATGTCTCCATCCTTCATGTAATTACGAATGGAGTTGAAGCGGCGTTTGATGTGCTTTGTTTTCTTGTGAAACCTTGGTTCCTTGGCAATGGCAATGGCACCAGTGTTGTCACAAAAGATAGTCATTGGATCCGATGCACTAGATACCACTCCTATATCGGATATGAACTCCTTCATCCAGACTCCTTCCTGCGCCGCATCGAAAGCAATTGTGTATCCCGCTTCACATGTAGATGCTGCTACCACGCTTTGCTTGGAGCTACTCCAACTGACTGCTCCACCATTCAAAATAAATATGTATCCGGTTTGAGACTTCGAGTCATCTGGATCAGTGTCGAAGCTTGCATCAACGTAACCCTTTACTTAGTCCTCTTTAGGTACTTAAGAATATTCTTGTCTGCTGTCCAGTGATCCACTCCTAGATCACTCTGGTACCTACCTGCCAAACTTATGGCAAGGCATACATCAGGTCTGGTACACAACATGTCATACATTATAGAGCCTATGGCTGAGGCATAGGGGACGACTTTCATCCTTTCTCTTTCTTTTGTCATGGTTGGCCTTTGAGTCTTAATCAACTTCACACCTTGCAACACAGTCAAGAACCCCTTCTTTGACCGGTCCATTTTGAACTTCTTCAAAACCTTGTCAAGGTATGTGCTCCGTGAAAGTCCTATCAGGCGTCTTGATCTATCTCTATAGATCTTGATGCCCAATATGTAAGCAGCTTCACTAAGGTCTTCCATCGAAAAACTCTTGTTCAAGTATCCCTTTATGCTTTCCAAAAATTCTATATCATTTCCAATCAATAATATGTCATCCAAATACAATATTAGAAATTCTACAGACCTCCCACTCACTTTCTTGTAAATACAAGCTTCTCCATAAGTTTGTATAAATCCGAAAGCTTTGATCACCTTATCAAAGCGAATATTCCAACTCCGAGATGCTTGAACCAGTCCATAAATGGATCGCTGGAGCTTGCATACCTTATTAGTATCCTTAGGATCAACAAAACCTCCCGGTTGCATCATATACAACTCTTCCTTAAGGAAACCATTAAGGAACGCTATTTTGACATCCATGTGCCAGATTTCATAATAAAAAATACAGCAATTGCTAACATAATCCTAACAGACTTTACCATCTCAACGGGTAAGAAAGTCTCATTGTAGTCAACCCCTTGAACTTGTCGAAAACCCTTTGCGATAAGTAGAGCTCTATAGACGGTGACATTACCATCAACGTCCGTCTTCTTGTTAAAGATTCATTTGTTCTCAATGGCCTTTCAGTCATCGGGTAAGTCTACCAAAGTCCATACTTGGTTTTCATACATGGATCCTATCTCGGATTTCATGGCCTCAAGCCATTTGTCGGAATCCGAGGTCATCATTGCTTCTTCATAGTTTGTAGGTTCACCGTTGTCCAACAACACGACTTCCAGGACAGGACTACCATACCATTCAGGGGCAGTACGTATCGTGATGCTTCTAGGGTTAATCGATTTGGTTGATATATAACAATTTGATTTAGTATACTTCTAGGGTTTAGTTGATAGCTTATAGGGTTTCACCAAATCCTAAAATCAGCATGATAATATTTTTGTTTATATTTCATTTTTGCAGAAATCAAGTATTTGCCCCTGCATCATCCCTGCCGTCGTCCCTGTCACCGACCCCCTTCGACCTCGAGGTGAGACCAGCCAAATCCCCATGTCATTGATGTCGATGATGATGTGTTGTGAATGTCAATGATGAAGAAGCATAGAGGTTCTGTTATATGCAAGTTTCTCATAGATGTTTTGCGGATGTAGTAGTAGTAGATGAGTAGCTGTGACAATGTGAACCTCGTTTTTTTTAAATGATAATTGATTCGGATAGCATTTCAAGTTTAAACTTTTCTGTATAAAAAAGAACTTGAGTCTATTCATGCTTAAAAAAGAACATGTGTATATGTATGGACATATTGATCTTGAGCTGATGTGTCTATGGTGCCAAAGATGGCCACATTTGACTCTTTGTATCGCAGGGAAAATCCGAGTGGCCTATGTTTTGCCGGAATGTCGATTCATTTCCATTTTGGCAAATTTTGGGCGCTCGATATGTCCTGTTTTTAGCAAAGGTCATGCCAAAATTTTGCCGTGAATTTTAGCTTGACTTGTGCTAGAATATAGGAAATATTGAGTGCCCTGGATTTGCCAGAAAGAGAATTAAACGACATTTCAGGTTGACTTTAAGTCTGTCAGGGCTCCATACATGACGGTCAAAAAATCAGTGAGGGAGAGCGTCCACCAAATATGAGAGAAGAAGAATGCTGACTGTTGTCATGGGGGTCGCTCTTCCACTTTTTTCTCATGATAGACCTTTTGGTAATGCACGGGAAGGAAGAGAAGAGCGACCATCACCGACGGTCGAAAAATCAGTGAAGGGGTGTCCACCATATACGGTCGAAATATGAGAGAGGAAGAATCCCGTCTGTTGTCATGGGGGTTGCTTCTTCTTCTTTCGTAGGTGCTAGACATTTTGATGTAATGCACTTTCGAAAGAAAGGAGGAGCGACAATCACCGACGGTCGCAAATATCAGAGAGGGAGTGTCCACCATATATTGTTGAAATATCAGAGAGGAAGAATCCCGACTGTTGTCGTGGGGGTCGCTTCTCCTTCATTCCCGTGTGCTAGACATTTTGGTGTAATGCACTCGGGAACAAAGGGAGGAGCGACCATCACCGACTGTCGAATATATCAGAGAGGGAGTGTCCACCATATACACCACGTGAGATGAGAGTTTTCAAGGAAGACTCGACACACCGAAAGTCAACCCGTGCTGAATAGGGACATGTGTGTTGAGTTTCTGGTAATTGTCGTCGATTTATAATCTTTGAATTATGAACACAGGAAATGTCTGACGATGATAGGATCCCCGAGTGTGAATACTGCAGCGACGACCGGGGTATGTGCGATGGGCATCACCTGAAAAACAGTAGGTTCTTCACCATCAAGCTGGATGAGACCTTCGATGTTTTAACGGTATGTAACAACTACAAGTATTTTTTTCGTAATTAAGCATGACTTGTGCTTCTTTGCTTCAACGTGTAATTTATGTTTTACAATTCAACTAGTGCATCCCCCGCCATGCAAGACTGTTTGTCTTCGATAAGCTCGATTTCCAAGATAGTGATAATATGGAGACGAAGACGTGTAATTTCCATTTTTTACAATTCAACTAGTGCATCACCTTAGGACTCAACATGGTTATGCTTTTGCGGTTAAGGTCTACAATGCAGTTAATCACACACATTTGGGTTTCTCAAATTGGAGAGCTCTATGCAAGGCCTATGGATTTCAGGAGGATATGCAAATAACCTTCGATATTCGTCCTGAAGATGACGTTGAAGATAATATCGACATTTGGGTGAATGTGGATATGCTTCCAGTTCTACCTCTATGTGAGTTTGTCAAATAAATTTGTTAAGTACTTTATATTGTTTATTTAAAGATAATTGACAGCTTATTTCCATTGACAGCTTATTTTCATTCTTCAAGAAATGAGCAGAAGGTAGTAGACAACACCTACTACACTTATGGCTTTGGACTGACTTGCGAGGAGAAAAATCATCTTGTCTCATTTATTAATGATATTGAGATTTTCAACAACAATTATGAAAATAGCCCACATTATAGTCAATACGTGCCACTAGTCCACGTGTTGAACTACGTTAATGTCAATGGAAATGACATGGTAAGATTATTTACTATTATGTCACCAGTGCATCTTTTGCACACATTCTTCTTAAGCTAAACTACATTGCTAACTATGTTATTATTATGTTCTTCAACAGAAACTCCCGAAGGATTGTGTGCCTCATATGATGCATTGCAAAGTGACCTGAATATTATTAGCTTACAGCCAAGTCTGCCTACGGTTACCGTTGTGCATACTCGATTTCTCAAAAAGATAAAGACATCACAATCAAAGGATGCAGAAAAGTTATGGATGATCGCAGGTAGCTACTTGGAGGCAATATGGTGCGAAGCCCACAAATTGGAGACAGGTGGATCTCCATTCTCCATAATGGTGAGTCAGGGGCTATTCTGTTTTATGCTATTTTACCTTAGAGAGAGTAGCATGTCCTAGGTAGTACTCATCATGTGCTAAGAACAATTAACTAGTGTTGGTTATGACTATGATGATGATGAGGAGGAGTTGTTATTATGCCACCTGGGTTCGTATCCCCCCACCTACCTAACAACGAAAGTTAAGGGAGGGAACTTCCCCCCTTAGCTTCTTTTTTTGAGGAGTTGTTATTATGATGATGACGATGAGTTATGTGCTAGAATGATGAGTTGTTATATGACTATGATGATGATGAGTAGGACTTGTTATTATGATTATGATGACGATGAGTTATTATTATTATGATGATGATGAGTTGTTATTATGATCATGATAATTTATTATATCAGTGGGTGAAAGAGACGTGATCATGATGATATAATAATCTTTAAATTGCTACTGTATAAAAACTTGTATAACAATGTATAAATATAGTATAAAACAAAAGAGAAATGAAATACGGATGGATAGTAATAGTGCGGGATCAGGGCTCGCTGCTAGTACTTAGCAGTAGCGCGTGTTTTTGTTGGAAAACACCCTACTGCTAACTAAGTTAGGAGTAGCAGCGGTCAGACCGGCACTACTGCTAAATGTTAGCCGTAGCGTTATAGCAGTAGCGCGGGGACACATGCTACTGCTTGGCAAAAAACCCGCGCTACTGCTAGGGTTTTTTCTAGCAGTGGGGGAGAAGTGGGAGAGAAGGAAGACCATACAGAGGAGTGCCTGAGGGGGAAGGCGTTCGCGGCGATGGGTCCTTTCCCCGAACGAAAAAAAATCCAACGTGGCATATGCTTTAAGATGCATACTTGTAATCAATGGCTCAAGAGGGTTCAGGACAAGGAGCAGAAACACAACACGTTCGAAGGTTATTGATTCCGTTTTTTTTACTTAACCGAGAAATAGAGAAGAGTAGTACTCCCTTCACTCCATAATGTAGTGCCTATAAATTTTTGTGAAAGTCAAATTTTGCCAATTTTGATCAAGTGTAGAGAAAACTGTCTACATCTACAATACCAAACATGTACATTTTGAAAATATAACTCATGATGTATTCGATGGTGTGCATTTGATATTCTAGATGTACCTATTTTTCTCTATAAATATGAGCAAAGTTTGTAATGTTTGACTTTTGCAAAAATCTATAGACACTATACTATGAAACGGAGGGAGTACTACATTTCCTAGGCTACAACCTACAAGCCCACAAGTCCACCTAGTATCGAAAGATGAGCCCGGCGACGGCGTTAGGCACCTTAAATATCCAGCCTTAGAGCATCTTCAACAGATGCACAAAAATTTCGCACCCTAAAATAATTTTAGCGCATCACTGTAGCACTTTTAGTGTGTCGGACCCAACATTGCTTTAGCATATGCCCAAAAACACGCGTCAAAAGAACACACAGTGTAAATTGTGAAGCGCGCGAAATCCGGCGCCTCAAATTTACAGCTTTTGATAAAGTTTTTCAGCGCGCATCCAACTTTTTTTGCGCGCGCACTGTTTTACAGCTTCTGCTGGAGCTGTCTGGCGCCCAAAAAACCCGGATTTTAGCGCGCGGCCCAGTTTTTGGGCGCCTGTTGGAGATGCTCTAGCGCCCGAACGTAACCATCCCAACCAACAGCTTTCCGCTGCTCCACTTCTCCCGGTCACCGAAGCGCCAAGAAACCAAGAACCCACTATCTGTCTCCACCGCGCAGAGCTCACCTCCTCTGCTCTGCGGCAGTCCAGCTCAAGCGACCCATGGAGCTTTTCCGGCACAGCCACCACGTGCGGCTGTGGAACCGGGAGCGTGGCACGTACCTGCACGCCAACGAAGACGGGCATGGCGTCTCCCTCCACGACCGTAGGGCGTCGATGAACGCGGCTTGGGCGGTGCACTTGTACCAGCCCCCCATGCGCAGGTGTCGTGCCTGCTCCTCCACAGCGCCGCCTATGGCCAGTACCTCGCCGCAAGGCCACCATGGGCACCGCGTCGAGCAGTTCAGCTACGACCATCCTGAGGCGGAGGCAGCCTTTTGGCTGGCCGTCCGGACGGAATTCAGGGTCGATGTTCTGCTCCAACACTTCAACGGCGGCAGCCTCCGCGCCAACGGGAAGTACCTCCACTTTAACAACGGCACCATCGTCGGCTACATCAATGGCATCCACGACATGAGCACGATGATGCACTGGGTCGTGGAGCCCATCCACGCCAGGGAGATCATGCCTCCCCTTCCACGTTCAACTGGGGTGAGTCTGCCATGCCCGCTTCTTGCTTCTTCCCGATTGAATTTGCGCGAGCTGGGTTCTTGGATTGGATGTCGTTAACATGCATCAGAATATGATCGCGGAGATCGCAAATCGTGTTAATTTCATTTGCCTGGGTGCAATTCTTTGTACAAAATATGAAACCCTAGAATTATGTGTTGTTGTGTGTTGTATTGATCTGACCCTCATAGGATATATATAGAGTACATGAGAGAGGGATAGGCGGAGTACAAGGCAATGTTGTTTAAACCTATTTTATCTCTAATACGTATTTTTCTCTAACTCTCAAATATTATCTGTAACATCCCCCCTCAGTCGTAGCTGGAGTGAAGCGAACGATTGCGACTAAACTTGAAGTCTTGCGCTTCTGTCATCTTCTCCGCTGCGCCATCATCAACTGCTCGGCACCTAGGGCGGTGGCTGCGTCCCCTTCTGGTGCCTTCCTTGTCTCTCCTCCATTCCCTCCTGCTGTCATAGCAGGAGTGGCGTGAACGCTAGTGACGACGCGGACGCTGTTGACTGGAGTTGTTGCCGATGAGTTGCTGTAGACCAAGCCATTAATGTCGATGTCGAGGTAGCCGATCATGGTGATGTAACCGTGGTCGAGAAAGTCGTGGTCAATGGTGTAGTCGTCGTGGATGATGAAGCCGCACAAAGCCGGAGGCGCAAAAAAAAGCGCTATGTTGTACATGACAAAGCTGCAGTCATGGACGATGCATTTTGCGGATGTCAGAGGGTGCCGTCAGTGCTCAGTCCACCGATTTTGCTAGGACCAGAGGAAACCCATCGAGCACACATCGGTTTTGCCAGAACCGTGTGGCCGTGTAGGGTCGTCACTATAGTGATGCCGTGTCGATGCAGTCGGGCCGTCGTGGATGACGCGGTCGATGCCGTCGTCGTGACGCGGTCATTGCCGTCGTCATGGTCGCGTCTTGCAGAAAAGTCTGTCAGAGGATGTTAGGTGTCCATCTTGTGGACAAGGCGGCGGCAGTATGTTAACGAAAATGTTGGTGAAGACCACGTTGATGCAGACCTTGATGATGAAGTGTCGGTGTTGGCATTGCAGCAGTGTGTCAACGATGATGTGTCGGTTGAAGGCGTCCCTCCACGGCGATGAAGTGTCGATGCGTGCCTGGCGTGGTCATACAGCTCGGTACAATGATTTCGGCTTGTTGAAGAATATCTAGTGCAGATCATGATGATGTAGTCGTGCTCGGTACGCCCGTGGCCCATGCTGGTGTAGTGCCCGCCCGTGATCTGAGACACGGTGCGTCGTGTAACATCTCGATGCAGTCTGATGCTGGCTCGTGCTCGAAGTTTCTCTGTGATGTACCTCGGCTGGGCCAGGTCAGGTGTTCGTAGCGTGTGCGCCTAACGCGGGCGGTGTCCGTGAGCAGGAGGCCGGTTGGAGCTGCAGCGAGTCAGAGATCACATCTGGCCGAAGAACCGAAGTAATCACCATCGCTGAAACCTGCATGCAAACATGTTAATTCCCTGGTCACCTTGGGTCTCCCACGTCCATGCATGTGGCGTGGATGGTTGCCTGGTCGAAGTGGACTTGCGCCTGGCTGGATGGAGTCGCGGCGCCGCGTGGTTGAAGCTGACTGCTCCAGCGCATGGGGTGGGTCGCGCCTGCTCTGGATCGTGCACGCGCCGCCCGTACGACATTGAGCCGCAAAGAAGCCACGCGAATCTGACCTTCTCGACGAAGCACGCGGGATCGACTCTGGGAAGACTCGGGCGCTCTAGAGCACCGATCTGGCATGCTCGATGGCTCGTACAGGTTCGCCCTCCCGTGATCGATGCATGCGGCTGGTGCAGACGTGATGTTTCTCCCAGTGAAAGATGGCAACCTGAATATGTGAAGCTGCAATAAGAGGTCCTGCTGACCCACCGCCGAAGACACGGCCATCGGGACTGGCAAACGAAATACCCAATCCACCCTTTCGAGTGCTCAGTCCATTAGTTTTGGATGGCATATACAAGCCAGACAAAGAGAGGATGTGAAAACAACCCTGCACATTGAGTGCACATAATTAGATATTGTTCAGATTTGGAAACATATCTAGAGGTCAGACAACAACATTTCCCTTACACAAAACCAGAACTACAAAACGTGTGTTTTGATTGCGATATGCTGGTAATGAAAATAATTATTAAAAAATCTAACTACTAGCCCACATTTCATTTTTCCTTATTGTTCTCTAGTTTGGGTGGACCTTAAACATTTCTAAAGCACACCAGCAAAAAGGGATTTCTAATGTACAGTTTCCAAGCTAAAACAATGGAGCGAACCTGATAAACGACTCTTTCATGAAGAGAATTTGCCTGCCGCAGTTTCCCCAGATACATTCACGCGATGATGAAAATTCCAGAACTGGTCGGGCTAATTTTGGATCACAGGTCCCTATGACAAGTCATCAGTGCGAAAGGAAGACACTCGATTTAGCAGCAGCCTTTGAAGATATCAAGGACTCTTTCTACCAAACCACTGCTCATCGAACAATCCTTGACCTGTCTAACAATATGACGAGGTTAAGGAAATCCCCCCCAGACATATATATAGGACAGTCAGGATATGGGCCAACTGACCCCCAAACTTGAAGAGGAGTTGATCACCTTCCTTCGGGAAAACGTTGGCGTATTCGGTTGGGAGACAGCCGATATGGCAGTGATCCCTACTGAAATAGCTGAGCATCAACTCAATGTTGAAAAAAACTGAAGTCGGTGTAGCAGACAATCAGGTGCCACAACCCTAAGGAAAGGAAGGTGATATACATGGAAGTAGAAAAACTCCTGAAGGCCAAATTCATCAGCTCTATCCAATATTCGACCTAGGTCTCTAAACCCGTCCTCGCCAAGAAAGGGAATGGGAAACTCTGGATGTGCATTTATCACACTAGCTCAACAAGGTCTGACCATTGCCCTACATTGATCAAATCACCGATTCTGCATTCCGTATGAAAATACATTTGCCTCCTTGATGCATACTGAGGATACCCCCAAATCAGCATGAAGGAGGCGTACGTCCCCCATACTAGTTTCATCAAGCCATTCGGGCCTACTTATATGAGACGATGACATTTTGGTGGAAGAACGCAGGATGCACTTACAAGAGAACAATGCAAGATGCCTTCTCCAACCAAATTGGAGAGAATATGGAGGTTTACATTGACGACCTTGTTGTGAAATGAAGGAGAAAGAGGGACTAATCCCATACTTAATCAAAACCTTCGCAAATCTTCGAAGGTTTGCAAAGAAACTTTAAGATCAGCAATAGCTTGTAAAAAGGATGAATAGACTGCATCATTTGAAGGTGGTTGTCGGTGTCAAAATCGGCAGACCTCGGGGTAGGGGGTCCCGAGCTGTGGATCTAGGGTCGATAGGGAACAAGGGACGATGAACACGATATTTACCCAGGTTCGGGCCCTCTCAAAGAGGTAATACCCTACGTCCTGCTTGATTGTACTGGATGTATAGTATGGTTACAGAGTAGATCTACCTCGAGATCAGCATGAGCTAAACCCTAAGGTGATGAGGTGATGAATGTATCTCTAACCCTAAAGACTACAACTCCTGGTTTATATAGACACCGATAGGGTTAAGGTTACCGAAGATAGATTACAATGAGGGGTAAAGAGATCCTGCCTCTCCCTGACTTGGAGGGCACACCACGGCTTCATAGATCTTCTATCGCTATGCGGCTTCACTAATCCGGACCACATTCGATGGGCTGACGCCCTGAGGACCCCTTAGTCCATAACTCCCTTAGTAGCCCCCGAACTTGCCTCCAACGCCAAGGCTTGTGTTCGGCATTGGCTCACCCAACAGCATTCGGCTTGCGGGCCGAGTTCTCTGGTTTGCTTTGCTCATCTTCGGAGTCAGATGATGTCCGGAACCTGAAATGGTAGTTTTACTTGGCCACGAAGGCGGAAAATTGTCTAAGCACGAATAGTGCCTTCATCTGACAACTTTTTCTCTTTCAACGAAGAGTCGCATCCAGCCATAACGCCAAGCGGTTAGTATTTCTCGGAGCGCGACTCGAGGCCGACGGCACGTCTCATCGAGGTGGAGATCATGCTCCGCCTTTCGGGGGATATGATCAATGATTTCGATTCCCCACCCCGCACATAACATTGCGAGCGTATCGGGAAGTGGAGACGCCCGCGGCGTGAAAAAGGGACCTCTCAGCTCATTTATAGTCCATAAAAGGGGGGAGCTTTTACAGTTTGCATCCCATGCCTTCCCCCACCTCTCGCTTGCGCAGTTACTCAGAGCTCCAGCGCCCCCTCCTCTCTGCTTTCACAGCGAAACCTTCCCCGTCTCCTCAAGCCATGGCCAGATCTGGAGCCAACGGGAAGTGGGAGGCCTCCATCTTCCCCGATAGCGACATCCAGAAGCTGAAGCAGGCCGGTTACCTGTCGGTCGACATCGCTCATCGGGCACCAGAAGAGGGCCAGGTCATCCCCACGCCCAGGCCGGGTGAAAGGGTCGTGTTCCTCCCCCATTTCCTCAGGGGGCTTGGATTTCCCCTGCACCCCTTTGTGAGGGGGTTGATGTTCTTCTACGGGCTAGATTTTCACGATCTAGCCCCCAACTCGCTTCTTCACATCTCGTCCTTTATCGTCTTCTGCGAGGCTTTCCTCCGAGTCCAGCCACACTTTGGCATGTGGCTAAAGGTGTTCAACCTCAAGCCCAAGGTAGCTGGCGGCGAACATGCGGACTACGGCGGGGCCATGATCAGCAAACTAACGCGGGTCTAGTGGCTGGCGGGCCAATTTATCGACACCGTCAAAATGTGGCAAAAGGAATGGTTCTATATCACCGAGCCAAGGGGAGCCGGCTGGACAGCAGCTCCCGCATTCAGATCCGGACCCCCTACCAGGCTGGCCTCATGGATCAGCAAGGGCCCGAACTAGGGGTCTGCTGACCACTTGAAGGCGCTACAGACGCGCGTCGTCAGCGTAATGGAGACTGGTGCGAAGCTGGTCGAAGTGATTCAGATTATGCTCCATCGTCGGCTCCTCCCCTGCCAGGAGAGGGCCAAGCCAATGTGGGAATATGACCCCGAAGACTCGGCCACCGTGCAACACCTCTTCGGCACGACCCACAAAAAGGTGTGGGGTCGGCTATTCAAGCCACAGAAAGAGTGGCCGGTCGAGGGGGAGAACATCGTCCTCGACGCTGCGAACCCTCCGAAGAAGGTGAGCGGCACTTGTCTTAGCAGGAGTTCGAATACTCGCATTGTTCGATTTGATCCGAACCTCTTTGTGTGGATTTTGCAGGGCTGGCTCGCCAAGGCCAAGAAGATCAGCGGCCCTGCGCCGCTGCCAGAAGGGCCCCGATTCGAGTAGCTAGAGAAGCTATTGGTCGTGGTGCCGTACAAGGCACCCGACAAGATGGGCAAGAAGAAAGAGGAGCCGGAGGACAAGGAGGGCCTCGTCGCAAAGCTCGCTCGGACAGCCAGTCCGGAGACACTGTGGCCCTATCCGCATAGGAGGGGGGCGAGGATGAGGACGAGGAGGAGAGCGCCTCCTCGCATTCTAAGAAGAGGGCGGCGTCAAGCGACGTCGAGGAGGTTCAACCTCCTCGAGCCTCGAAGAGGCAGCGCCGGCCTAAGCTGGTCCAGCCTGACAGCTCAGACTCTGACGAGGAGTCCGAAGCATACGAAAAGGTTCCGGAGAGGGAACCCAGGGGCAAGCCCCCTGCGACTAGGTACACATGGCGGCATTTTCCATTGTCTTATTCTGTAGTAGTTCCTGGTTGATCGTAGGTCAATGGTTTTTCGGTGGTGCAGCCCTCCATGTGGCCACCCCGCCGAGGAAACCTCGGAGGGGATGTCCCCGCCCGCCGAACTGGCGGACAGTGGCTCACGTTCCGCACCTCCTTCGATCCCCGAAGAGGTTGGTGAGGCGCTGTCACGAAGGACCCCTCCTCCTCCGAACATAGGGGAGGAGGTCGACGCCACCATGGTTGAGGCCGACGCCTCGGTCGTTGAAGACCAGGGGGATGCATCCCTCCTGGCTGCCGTGGGGAGGGGATCTGGATCATCCGAACCCCTACCGAATTCGGCTCCCGAGCCCCCAAGGGAGCCAATACCTCCTTTCGATGGAGAAGGTGCTAGGGGCCCGATGCCCGCGCCGAACACCTCCACTCGGGCGGCGGTGGGCTGGCCGGACGCGCTGGCAGAGTTGGTGAACAACTCTGCCGCCGTCGAAGAGCACCACACTCTTATGAGTGCAGTTATACAGGGCGTTCGGTCCCTTCAGCCTGGACTGAACGACGCTGTTCAATGCCTGCTAACAGGCTTTGAGGTAAGTCAAGTAATGCTCTTTTCTCATAAATTGGATTTAGTCCTTAGTTTAAATATGCCATATCTGCAGTAGCCCCCGAGACTCTGCAAGGTTTGCGAAGAAAACCTGCGGAGGATCTCGTTCTACAGGCCATTATCTAAAATGGTGTGACTTTTTTAATGTCACAGGCATCTTCTCTGGCCGCAACTGCTAATGCTGCGGCGCTAGAGGAGATGGATCGGAAGCTCAAGCTTTCCGATAAAGAGCTTGACCTTGTCAACAAACGACTTGACGAGGCGCAAGGTAAGCCCTTTGATAAGACGTACAACTGCTTGATGTTGGATATTGACGATCCGGACTGTATGCTGATCTTTTAATTTGATTATCTTGCAGCTGCCGCTGCCGAAGTCGAGGGCTTGAGAGAGGCTTTGAAGAAAGCCAAGGCAGAGGCGGCTACCAAGAAGACAGCCGCTGACAAGGCGGTGGCCGAGCTCGAGCAGGCCAAGCTTGCTGGTGAGCAGCACGAGGCTCGAGTAACCAAGGTGCAGGTGGAGCTCCAGGATGCCGTCAAGAAGCTTGAAGCCATTGAGAAGGGACAGGGGGAGCGATCCTCCCAGCTGTCCAAAGTAGAGAAGGAGCTCCAGGAAGCGAGGACTGAAGCGCGAGGTGTCCGGGAAGAGCTCCGCCAAGTCGGGCAAACTGCAAATGGTAAGAAATACTTACTGCAGAGTGTGTTCGGAGGCAACAGGTTCGCCCTGCTGATGCGGGTCTGGCACTCCGCAGGCGTCTTTGCTGAGCTTCCAAAGAATGTGGCGGCCGCCTGGGAGCATTATGCCACTCACGAGGAGGACTCCACGCAGCGGCTCTTCTGGTCACAATTTCCGGATTTTGAGCGTCCTCCCCTCCTCAGTGATCAAATGAAGCAGCTGATGGAGATGCATCAGATGTCTGAGCTGGCCGTGAAGGACCTCTGTGTCAGTCTGTGGCCCAGAGAGCCCATTCCGGACACCTACTTCGGCCTTATGCAGAAGCTGTGGGAGCCGCCGCTCTGGATTGATGCCATGAAGCGCTCAGCGTGCCTTGAGGGGGCGAGGCTTGCGTTTGCGAAGACCATGGTGCATTGGCCGAAGATTAATCCCATGGACATGGCAACTAGTCCTCCGCCCAAGGGAAAAGGGCATCGCCACCCTGAGCAATACTTTGTGCAGGTGATGAATGGTGCGTGGGCGATAGAGGGCCAGTGTTCAAAAGATGTAATGCTTGAATGACTGTACTAAGTTTTTAACGATTGGATCTTATGCTTTATGATGTGTCCGCCTGACTTATTTTATATTGTCATGATTTTAATTTTCACTCCTATTCGGCCGTATGTTTATTCTGAAAGCTACCAGTCATCGGCTTCAGCCCCCAGGTGAATGTCACGAGGGGTGTTTTGTCTCCGCGCTGTTACCCTTAGCCAACGTCTTGGTACCCGGAGGCAGTAGCGCATGAGCAAAACTAGGCAATCAGACTATTCGGTTTTATTGCTTTCACTTAGCCTTAGGAGCTTGACGGTGGGGGCTAAGGACTAGCCCCCTGTGTTTTGTGATGTACTTGGGGGCAAATGCCTACCCCTTCCGATCATGTGGTTTGTGTTAAGATGAACCTTTCGTGTGACACGGCAAAACCGGCAATGATTTTTAGAGTCAAACCTCGTCATCGGATCGCTGATCAGCTCGCGCTTACTATGACGGTCAGTTTTCGGCTTTCTCCTCTTGAGGTACTTGACCGGGTCAGCCAGAAGTACAATCACAGGGGTTCTCCCTTTGCCCTCTTAGCCGAACGTGCGGAACATAAGGGGCAAGCACAGGAGCCGGGCAACCCAACTATTGACCTAAGACATAGTTTGGAACTTAATGCATATAGTGCAATATCCAAGACGCTGAGCACTCCGCGGGAAGCAGTGTCGGACTTGGGGTGTCGAGATGATATGGAAATCAAGCTCTAGGTTAGTTAACCGATCATATTTTCATGCCGGGTTGTTCGAAGAGCGAGAGGATAATCAGGAAGGAAATAGACAATCGCAAGATGCGGATATCCGAACACCATAAAGGGCTTTTTTATTATTTCTCGTAGGCTCGAGACGTCTAACCGTACAATTCGAACTGTCAAGGCTTTATTTAAAAAAAAGGAAAGAAAAATTATAGAGTAAAGGTTTACACAAGGCCTTGATGCATGAGTCGAAGCCTCGCCTGTGCCCTGCTGCACGTCTGCGCCTTTGCTTTTGAGAGGTGGAGGTCGGGACCTTCGATGAAACCTTGAGGGGTGGGGGTCCTGTCGATGAAGCTTTATGCTGGGAAGGTATCCGGAATCTTTCACCGGATTTTCCCAAGACAAGGCAATTCCGAAGTACAGGCCAGCCGAACACATACTTCGGATTCATTGATATATGCCTCACGGCTACCCATGGTATTTTGAGTGCGAGATTGTGCTGACGAGGCACATGGAGCACGAAGAATGTGGGCGTGCCATGGGGCGCGCATCCCTATTTGCGGCGAACGCATGTGGGTTCCCATGACGGGGAACAAGTTCGAACCCGTTTACTGTTGTTGCCGGCCTTTACGGCGGGTCGGCATCTGGACCTGTATGGGCCGGTTTGGTCTTCAGCCACTAAGGCCGCAGTATGCTCTTCGGTTTGAAGTGAGCGTTCTGTGTTGCCGTTGATAGTTATGATGCCCGAGGGACCAGGCATCTTCAACTTGAGGTACACGTAATGCGGAACGGCATTGAATTTGGCGAACGTTTGTTCGGCCGAGGAGGGCGTAATAGCCGCTGTGAAAAGGTGCAATGTCGAAGATCAAGTCCTCGCTTCAGAAGTTATCCGGAGAGCCGAACACTACTTCAAGCGTCACGGTGCCTGTGCAGCGGGCCTCCACTCCTGAAATGACCCCCTTAAAGGTGGTGTTAGTGGGTTTGATCCTTGATGAATCGATCCCCATCTTCCTCACTGTATCCTCATATATCAGATTGAGGCTGCTACCTTCGTCCATTAGGACTCTAGTGAGGTGGAATCCATCGATAATGGGGTCGAGCACTAAGGCTGCGGACCCTCCATGGCGTATGCTGGTCAGGTGGTCCCGGCGATCGAACATGATCGGGCAGGCTGACCATGGATTGAACTTCGGTGCTACTGGCTCGACGGAATACACGTCTCGTAGCGCTCGCTTCCTCTCCTTCTTAAGTATGTGGGTTGCGTAGATCATGTTTACCGTCTTGACCTCGGAAGGGAAGGGTTTCTGGCCTCCACTATTCGGCTTACAGGGCTCGTCATCGTCCTCGCTTCATGGGCTTTTGCCAGAGTCTTCGGTTGTGAGTTTGCCAGCCTGTTTGATCACCCAACAGTTACGGTTGGAGTGGTTGGCGGGCTTCTCTGATGTGCCGTGGATCTGGCAAGGCCTGTCCAGAATTGTGTCTAGTCTGGACTGTAACACCCCTGTGTAATAGCCACTGTGACACTCTGCTAAGTATGCCAAGTCATCTCCATTTGCAGTATCTAATCACTTTGGTTAAGTATTCAATTCAAATTCTATTCTGAAAATCAACTCAAAATTCAAAAGTGAAATATGAAGTTGCTCAAACATTGTTGGAAAAATGTTCATTAAACAACAAATAATCCAGAAGCAATTATAAAAATATAAACAAAGATAATTGAGGTAGCTAAGTGACTCAAACTACATGAAAACAGCACCAAAACAGAATTATTTAATCCATTTATAATAATATCAAATTCAAATAAAATCCTACTTTGCCCAAACAAGTTTTTGGTGAAAAGTAAAAATGCACTGTAATATTTGGGCCAAGTATCATATTTTATAAAAGTGCAAAAGTGGCCTAAACAATTACCTATCAGAAAAGAAATAAAAAGAAAAGACAAAACAGAAAAGGAAGAAAGAAAAGGAAAAAAGGGGCCGCGCTACTGGGCCTAAGTCAAACGACCGGCCCAGCCCACTCCCCACCATGTCTCTCCTCGCGCGTGTCGCGCCCGCCATGGTCGCGCATGCCTCCTCCACCCGCAGCTCGCCACCGCGATGAAGCAGGTGGGCTAGGGATAAGAATGGCGCCCAGTTGGCCTCCCCTGGACGCCGCCCCCAGTCTGCCCTCTCTCCCTCGCACGCCCGTCTCCCTCCTCTCTCACTCTGCCCGAGCGCGTCGCCGCCGTTCACCGCGCTCCGCCACGGCCACCGGCGCCCGCTTCTTCCTTCGAGATGTCCACGAGCTCCGCCAGCGTCGGCCTCGCCTCCTGGTGACTTCAAGCGGAGCAGGAGAGCCCTACCTCGCACGAATCGAGCCGGACTCCGTTTCTGGATCGCCGGCGATCACCGGCGCCTCCGGCCTTCTCTGCTGCTACTAACCCGCCAACGGCCTGTCTTGTGTCACACAGTGAGCTCCCCTGCCTCCCCTCCCTCTCCATTTTCTCGCACACGCCGCCCAGCCGAGCTCTTGCTGTTGCCGTGCTTCGGTCGCCGTAGATGAGCATGCCGCCGTGGTCTCCGTCACGGTCACGCGCGGCTGAGCCCAGCATCGAGCTCCTGAAGCTCGTGCGAGTCCAACGCCACCGCTAGTACGTCTCTGCGAGCCCCACATCGTCGATTCCACCGAAGCCAGTACGCCGGTGTCCGCCGTGGTTTACACCGTTGTCGATGTAGCCCTCCCTAGCTCTAGCCAACTGCACCTCTGGACGAGGCACTACACGGCCGATCGAACGCAGTTGTCCGCATCGCAAATGAACCCCTGTAGCCGTTTTCCGCTGTTGGCCGAGGCTCGCCGCCGCGTCTGGAGCTCGCCGGAGCAGCTCTGGCGCCGACGCTGAGCTGGCGCGGTCTGGGGCCCACCACTGGGTCACTACCAGTGGGCCCCTGGCCCTGGTTTGACTTGGTTGACCAGGTCAACGCCTGTTACTATTCATCTCTGTCACTGACGAGTGGGCCTGCGCGACTAATTACCATTAATAGCTAATAGATTAATTATGTTAGATAAATAGGTCACTGACAGGCCGGGCCCACTGGTTAATTAATCTGATAGTTTGATTTAATCACTGTTAAACTCCCACAGAGGCTGACAGGTGGGTCCCACCCACCAGTTTGACCAGTCAGCGTCTCTGATGACTGCTGACGTCATCCCCACGCAATGCTGATGTCATAATACCTTTTCTGTTAAAATAAATAAATTCCAGAAAATGATTTAATATTTGAAAATTCATAGAAAATAATCCATAGCTCAGATCGAAAAACTTTCTACATGAAAGTTGCTCAGAACGACGAGACGAATCTGATCGTGTCGTCCGTTTCTATGTCGGAACCCCCTACGTAGGAGAACCCGTAACTTTTAGCCCGATTCCGGTATATGAATAGTGCATATACACCGGATAATAAATCCAACTTTAATCCTAAAATAACTAAAATGACTTAGGTACATCTTTAGGCAACCCTGCCCTGCAACCTAGGCTTGGCATGCCCTGTATTGCATTGTTTGCTGTGTATTTATATGTTTCTTCCCCCTCTTCTCTCTCGGTAGACCCCGACATCGACGTAGCTCCCGAGACCGACGCAGCTCCGGAGGTCGACTACGCTCCTGACGATCAGGCCCTTGCCACCGAGCTTCCAGGCAAGCACCCCCCCTTTTGAGCATTCCGATATCGCCCACTCTCTTCTCTCTTATGCTTACATTAGAAGTTACTGCTGCTGCTGTTATCCTATTTCTGCTGCATAGCCTGTTTATTGTAAACTGTTATTGCTACCTGCCTGCTTATCCTAAACTGTTTAGTATAGTTTGGATAGAGACCCAGCAGAGACCCCACTATATCACGACTGCCCCGCTGGATTAACAGAAGACCCGAGCAACGGGATCGAAGACCAGGCCCCGACACCGCACGTCACTTCCCCTTAGTTGCTCGACACTACTGGGTTACTATCGAGTGCCGAGGGTGATACCTCGTCAGCACTTCTGATGATAACCTTGTTGGTTAGTTAATCGGGCGTGGTCAGCGAGGGTGATTCCTCCTACACCACCCCCGATAACGACACCGTCGCGCAACTCCTCAAGAGTGGACCTCGAGGGTGATTCCTCCTCCGTTCACCTTGATGTTTACGTCAGGTGGGAGTCCAATGAGGGTGATGCCTCGGATTCCTTCTTGATATGGTTGCCACATGGATGCCTTTACATTATTGTTGACACTGTTTAAACTGGATAAAGACGGGTCGGCCCTGAGGGGTACCCGCACGGGATTATGATGAGAGTGAAATGGCGTCGGGTGGACCTAGATGGTGCCCGAGAGTTGAACACGAGGCGTGACCAGGCATTCCTAGCCCTTGCCGCAAGTCCTCGAGACGGGGCAACGGGGTCACATCTTTTGTGAGTCTCTGCTCGTTACCGCACTACCAACACACTAACGGTTTGGATATTTGATCCGAGGGGCCTCTGGCCTGATAGCACTAACCATCACGTGGGCATAGTATGGGCGTTCTGCGTCGTATACATCAGCCTAAGCTCTATAGACGTCAGCAAGGGGCGGCCCGCTTTGGATTGGACTGGTTAAGCCTGCGCTTGTATTAAGGGGGCTAGGTCTACTTCCGGAGCGTCCTCGCAACGTGCAGGGTTCCCAGGGAGAAGGCTCAAGACCCCTGGGGGCATAGGTTAGTCCGGCGTGCTGACCTCTCTTTAGAGCCTAGGTCGGGTTGCGGCGTGTTGCTTAACCGAGGCCGGGCATGACCCAGTAAAGTGTGTCCGGCCGGAGTTAAGCGAGCGTGGTGGGTAAGTTGGTGCACCCCTGCAGGGAAGAACTAATCTATTGATAGCCTGTCCTACGGTAACGGACACTCGAAGTTGTATCCTGATCGGTACAACTAGAACTGGTGACTTGAGATGAAATGGATAGTATGGCTCTGGGATTGCTTTCTTGCAGGGAGTCGAGGAAGAATCTCTGGGCGAGGTTGATGACATTACTACTACTTTACATTATGTTAATCTGCACTCTTCTAATGCTGAAAGAACGATGAAGATGCTAGTCTACGATAGGACTAGGCTTTCCCCTCTATTCTGGCATTTCTAAAGCACAGTCCACATATATAGCCTTCCCTTGAAAATGTTGCATATGTAGTGTAGATCCTTGCTTGCTGAGTACTTCGGATGAGTACTCACGTTTGCTTTACTTTCTTTTTCTCCCCACATCCATATGTCGCTGCCAGATGACGGAGCCCCTGAGGTAGCTGCCCCTGTCGACGACTACGGCTACTACTACTACCCTCCCAGCGAGTACTACTACGAGGAGCCGACCGACGACCAGGAGTAGGTTCGGAGGGTCCTAGGCAGGAGGTCTACGCCTTTCGATCGTAGTATTTTATTTTGCCCCGCCTTGCTAAAGGCCGATCTGTTTCTCTGTAATATCTGTACCCAGATATCTGATGCTTTCGCTGACACTTGTATGCCATCGAGCTATGTATTCGAGCCCTCGAGGCCCTGGCTTGTAATATAAAGCTTGTATGACTTTATTTATGTTTTAGAGTTGTGTTGTGATATCTTCAAGTGAGTCCTTAGGCTTGCTCATGTGCATTTGCATGTATGGTTAGTGCACGATTAAGCTGGGGTCATCACATGGACGGGCCATCACTGTTGCCTTTAGGGGCTTTCTTTCGGGGTCCGCACTTCTGATTTTGGAATCCCGCATTTACTGTTGTGTCCTCGCCCTCGCCGTCATTGTGGCGACATTTATTCTTGCTGCGTTAGGGCTTTCCATTTCCATCCCAAACCTCAGAGGTAACGGGTGTGTCGAGGTTGGCGTTTTTGCGAGTGAGCCAACTGTCTTCGCCATGCAAAAGCGGGTCATGAGAGAAGTAAGGGCTGCCATAGATCTTGGTTTATCCTGGCTGAGTTGTCTTACGAGCCATTCGTCCTTGACACTATGCTTGAAAGCGGCCAAGGCTTCGGCATCTGGACAGTCGACAATCTGGTTCTTCTTGGTCAGGAATCAGTTCCAGAATTGTTGGGCAGATTCTCCGGGCTGTTGTGTAATACGATTTAGGTCGTCAGCGTCCGGAGGCCGGACATAGGTACCCTGAAAGTTCGCTCAAAAAGCGTCCTCAAGCTCTTCCCAGCAGCCTATAGAGTCTTCGGGAAGGCTGTTCAACCAGTGTCGAGATGGACCTTTAAGCTTTAGTGGCAAATATTTAATGGCGTGGAGGTCATCTCCTCGCGCCATATGGATGTGGAGGAGGAAATTCTCTATCCATACGGCTGGATCTGTGGTTCCGGCGTATGATTCAATGTTCACAGGCCTGAAGCCTTCCGGGAATTGGTGTTGCATTACCCTCTCTGTGAAGCACAGGGGGTATGCGGCGCCCAGAGCTCAGGCTACATCGCGTCGGAGGTCTTCGACCCTCTGAGTCTGCTGCTGCTCCTGGATTCTATCATTTTGGTTTAGCCAATCATAGTACCCTTCGCAGTAAGCGGGCGGGTCTTCTCTGGGTCCGTAGATAGACCTGGTACGGCCTCCTCGAACGTCTAAGTCATGGCGGAGGTCGTACTCGTAGGTGGGCCACACTTGATCCTTGCCGTAACGGCGAGGTGGGGCGGCTGGGTGTTCGGCCTCGTCAGCTTCTCTGTCCCACCCTCTAGGGAGGCGGTCCGGCTGTTTGGCGTTTGTGTATGTCGGACGTGTTGGCTCTACGGCCTCGTCGTGGAACTGCAGCAGTAGTCTTCACTTGGGATAACTTTTGATTGGCTGTTCGCGGCCATACCCTTCTTCGGCGGCTAGGACTTTGGTCCATCGGTCATTCAGGGTGTCCTGTTCGGCCTTGATTCTGTGTTTTTTGTTTCTTCAGGCTGCGGGCGGTGGCTAAGAGCCTCCGTTTGAACCGTTCCTACTCCAGAGGGTCTTTAGGGACGATGAAATCGTCATCCCCGAGACTGACCTCCTCTTCAGAGAGTGGGAGGTAGTTGCTATCCTCGGAGTCGTTGGGGTTTTCTGAGTTGAGCGGGTCCTGCTGCCCCGCGGGATCATCCTGATGATGTTCTTTGGCTGTGTCTCCAGTGAGGTCGTCCGTACTTCTTACGGTGCTAGTCTCTGCAGAGTCCATGTTGCTCACATGGCTTCGACGTGGCTTTGATCGACGATGTTGTTTTCGGCGTTTGGGCAGCTCATCTCTGGGCATGTCTCGGTCCTGATTGGGAGTGACATCACCGTCCTTGGGGGTGTCCACCATGTAAATATCATAGGTGGATGTGGCCGACCAGTGGCCAATGACGGGGGGGGGGGCAACATCGGTATTAGCCGTGGCTCCGCTATCCTCGTCCATGTATTCGGTGTTTTCCGAATTATAACATAGCATATCGGTTAAATCATCGACAGTGGCTACCAAGTGGGTGGTGGGTGGGACATAAAATTCCCCATCGTACGCCTCGAAGGGTTGATGATTGTGAGTGGAGGGCAGGTCTTCCTGAATGGTCATTTTCTGGATTCGGTCTAGCGCCTCGTTTAGCATAGCAAGGGTTGCCGAATTCGAGGGCTCTAGGCCAAATTCTGTTGTAACAGGGTGGGGGCAGTCAGCACCCTGACCGGTCCTTGGTTTCTACAGGCCAAGCTAAACTCGGGGTGCGGAGCCGGATCCTTGGGGGGGTCCGGATTATCACTGGAGATCAGGGATGGGCCTTGGTTTTTGTGTGTAGTTTCCATGCCGAGGTTCGAGATCGAGCTGCTTCGGGCCGGGGATGACCCCTGGCCATTGGCCGCAACTTCATCATAAGGGCTCAAGGCCAGAGGAGCGTTATGAAGGAAGGGTTCGACCGAGATTGACTCTTGGCTTCTGCCTCCTGATTCTGCCTCGGAGGCCAAAGATAGGCCCTCCACCGACATGATGGGTCTGACCGGAGGTGGAGTCTGTCCCCTGCTCGAAGCGGAGCCCTCCTGGCTCGAAGCTGTTCGGAGGGCGGGGGCCTATCCATAGATCGGATCGGAGGGGGACTCCAGAGCGGGCACGGCGAGGCTTGCGAGCGTGTGGGAGGGGGAAGTGAATCCGGCAAAGACCAGATCGCCCCGCATGTCCTCAATGTATTCCAGACTACCGAATCGAATTCGGTGTTCAGGAGAGAAGTTATCGATCTAATCCAAATGACCACTCAGGTCGGTGTGTAGCACGATGCTGCCGAACGCGAAGAGTTGATCGGGGACAAAGAAGCCCCTGGACCTGATGCCTTCTCCTATGATCAGGCGAGCCATCGATCCTTTGGGCGACCCACAATGGAACTCTCAATGAAAGCACCAATGTCGGTGTCAAAACCGGCAGACCTCGGGGTAGGGGGTCCCGAGCTATGGATATAGAGTCGATGGGGAACAAGGGATGATGAACACGATGTTTACCCAGGTTCGGGCCCCCTCAAAGAGGTAATACCCTACGTCCTACTTGATTGTACTGGATGTATAGTATGGTTACAGAGTAGATCTACCTTGAGATCAGCATGAGCTAAACCCTAAGGTGATGAGGTGATGAATGTAGCTCTAACCCTAAAGACTACAACGCCCGGTTTAAATAGACACCGATAGGGTTAGGGTTACCGAAGATAGATTACAATGAGGGGTAAAGATGCTTCCTCTCCCTGACTTGGAGGGCACACCACGGCTTCATAGATCTTCTATCGCTATGTGGCTTCACCAATCCAGCCCACATTCGATGGGCCGACGCCCTGAGGACCCCTTAGTCCATAACTCCCTCAGTGGTCTAACAGCTTTAGGGTAAGGAAGGGTTTTCTTTGTCTTACCTCTTTCTTTCTCTTTTCCCTTCTCTTTACCATTATCTTGATTTCTCGTAGTCTGACTGTTCTCCCCTAGTTTGATAGGGTGTTCTGGTGTCCTTTTCCACACTTGCCTCTTTAGTTCTTTCAGCTTCTTGGGATGCTTCTTCTTCATCATTATTATGGTCATCTACTGTTTCTGCATCGGCGTGACCCTCTTCATTAGCTTCTTTTTTGGCTTCGTTATTTTTTGCATCTTGGTGGACTGGTTCTTCTGGTTCTTCCCCAAATCAGAGTTCTCTATCTTGTGTTTGTCTCTTACTCTCCCTCCTTATTTCTGCTTATTCCTTCTCGTACCACGCCAGTCCTTTAGGGTCATGCATTCTTTTACCATTACGAGTTTCAATTTCATTAACAGAAACAAGATTATCGTTATCTAATTGGGCAAGGATTAAAGATTGAGTTTCACAGATTTGAGAACATTGGGTTTCTATCATGCGAGAGTGTTTATTAAGGTTCTTCACTCCATGACTTAACCCTTCTACCTCCTCAGATAGGTAGGCTACAACCTTCTCATTATGGTGAATGCATCTTCGGAAGTCTCTATTGAAGTTGTCTTGGTGAAATTTGAATTTATTCATGATCTCCTGAAGTTCTTCCTCCTGCTGATAGATACTGAATATATCCACTTTTTAATTGATAACTTGTTCAACAGGTTTACGTTTCTCTTGAATAACCATTTTAAATTCTCCCATGTCTTCAATATGATATATTATTCTGGTTGGCTTCATTGGCTCCTCAATATTCCACTGCTCTTTACCAATCATATTTTCTCTGTAAGTGTTTGTCCTTCTTCAAGAGTTAGAGATTTGAAACGTCCTCCTACACTTGACTCAAGAATAGATTTGGATTCATCGTTAATCCCATGATAAAGCATATGAAATATAACATATTCGGCATAACCATGGTTAGGGCAAAGGTTTAAAAATCTGGAATATCTTACCTAGGCTTCATATAAGCTTTCTCTATCTTCTTGAATAAATAAAGTGAGATTCCTTCGTAATTTGATAATCTTTGAGCCTGGAAGAAATTTAGCCATAAGCCTTTCTGCACACATTAGCCAGCTGGTTATACTCCCATAAGGTAATTGATTATACAAAATTTCAGCACCATCCTTAAGAGAGAACCTAAAGAGTCGCAATAAAACAAATTCTCGTGACACATCCTTCAATTTAAAAGTTCCATATAAAGTATAAGAGAATGGTGTGCTTGAGGGTCCTCCTCGTTGGTTCCTGCAAAAGCATGCTTTTTACCTTCCATTGTAAGATCACAGTCAATTGAATATTCTTACATAATTTGTACAATAAACTATGGGAGATCTTGTGACCATTACTGGAGCACAGTAATCTATCACAGCCTTGTGTGGTTTTTGAGTAATTGACATTTCTGCAAACAAAGTGTTAAGCTCAACAGTCTGATTATTTTTTTTATTTTTCTATTAATGAAGCTTGTTGCTCCTGGAAAAAATAGGCAATAATCTGGCAAATACGTTCTTCCAGAACGAGTAGATCCCCAGTCACTTACATGAAGCATCTACAATAACAACACCTACAAAAACAGTTATGAAACAAATACTCTACACTTAGCTCCCTGGCAACAGTGCCAAAAATGCTTAATGGCCTGCAAGACACATAGGGTTATGTAGCACTTTCATGGAAGTATCCCAATTAGTTATCATCCCAACGAAGAGCGGAGGAGAGTATTTATATTAGCGCTGCTATCTCACACAAGGTGTCACAATTCTTATGTGAAGTAAGTGCCTATGGTTCTGCAAATATTGTGACTGTCCCAATGGATGGATAAGCAAAAGTGATGAAGGTAAAAGGTTAAAGTAACTGCGGTAAAAACACTAAATAGTAAATAACATAAATAAATTTGAAAGTAGGGTTGTGTTTCCTACAAGGGAGAGACTAAGCATAGAGAGAATTCATCTCATGGCTTATATCAAGTATGCCAGTGCAACGGTAATACCAGTTACCTGATGACCCACAAGTATAGGAGATCAATCGGAGTCCTTTCGATAAGTAAGAGTGTCGAACCCAACGAGGAGAAGAAGGAAATGATAAGCAGTTTTCAGCAAGGTATTCTCTGCAAGTATTAAAAGTAGCGGTAACATATAGTTTCGTAGAAAGATAATTCATAACAAGTATTCCCTCTGTAAATAAATATAAGATCATTTAGATTGCTACTCTAGTTATCTAAACGCTCTTATATTTCTTTACAGAGGGAGTAGCAAGTAACAATAGTAACAAAGGTGCAGCAAGGTGGCCCGATCCTTTTTATAGCAAAGGACAAGCCGGAACGTTCTCTTATATAAAGCAAAGCGTTCTCGAGGACACATGGCAATTGTCGTCTAGTGACATTCATCATATTCATTTGATTCGTGTTCGCTACTTTGATAATGATATATGTGGGTGGACCGGTGCTTGGGTGTTGTTCTTACTTGAACAAGCATCCCACTTATGATTACCCCCTCTCGCAAGCATCCGCAACTATGAAAGAAGAATTAAGATAAATATAACCATAGCATGAAACATATGGATCCAAATCAGCCCCTTACGAAATAACACATGAACTAGGGTTTAAGCTTCTGTCACTCTTGCAACCCATCATCTACTTATTACTCCACAATGCCTTCCCTTAGGCCCAAATACATGGTGAAGTGGCATGTAGTCGATGTTCACATGACACCACTAAAGGAAGAACAACATATATATCATCAAAATATCAAATGAATACCAAATTCACATGATTGCTTATAACAAGACTTCTCCCATGTCCTCAAGAACAAAAGTAACTACTCACAAATCATATTCATGTTCAAGATCAGAGGGGTATTGAATATGCTTAAGGATCTGAACATATAATCTTCCACCAAATAAACCAACTAGCATCAACTACAAGATGTAATCAACACTACTAGCAACCCACAGGTACCAATATGAGGTTTTGATACAAAGATTGAATACAAGAGATGAACTAGGGTTTGGTCGAAGATGGTGCTAGTGAAGATGTTGATGAAGATTGGTCCTCCCATGATGAGAGGAATGTTGATGACGTTGATGGTTTCGATTTCCACCTCCTGGAGGGAAGTACCCCTGGCAAAATCACTCCACCGGAGGGCAAAAGTGCTCCTGCCGAAGTTCCGCTCCGAGACGGGGGCGCTTCGTCCCGAAAGTCATCCTCTTATTTTTTTTCTAGGGAAAAAACACTTATATAGCATAAGATGGGCACTAGAGGCCAGCTGTAGGCCCCACAGGCATCAGGGCGCGCCTAGGGGGGTGGCCGCGCCCTATTGCCTTGTTAGTAGCTGGTGGGCCTGATACGTCCCCAACGTACCGATAATTTTTTATTGTTCCATGTTGTTATATTATCATTCTTGGATGTGTTACAATCATTTAATAGTAACATTATATCATTTTTTGGTACTAACCTATTGACATAGTGCCCAGTGCCAGTTGCTGTTGTTTGCTTGTTTTTTACTTCGCAGGAAATCAATACCAAACGGAGTCCAAACACAGCGAAAATTTTTGGTGATTTTTTTTGGACCAGAAGACACAAGTTGGGCCAAGAAAGTACCTGAGGGGGGCTCCGAGGGGCGCACAACCCACCAGGGCGCGCCTGGGGGCCCAGGCAGGCCCAGGTGGGTTGTGCCCACCTTGGCCGCCTCCTGCACCACCTCTTTGCTCTATAAATACCCCAATATTCCAGAAACCCTAGGGGAGTCGACGAAAATCAATTCCAGCCGCCGCAAGTTCTAGAAACCACAGATCCAATCTAGACACCATCACGGAGGGGTTCATCATCCTCATTGGTGCCTCTCCGATGATGCGTGAGTAGTTCATTGTAGACCTACAGGTCTGTAGTTAGTAGCTAGATGGCTTCCTCTCTCTCTTTTGATTCTCAATACAATGGTCTCTTGGAGATCTATTTTATGTAACTCTTTTTGCGGTGTGTTTGTTGGGATCCGATGAACTTTGAGTTTATGATTAGATCTATGTTTTTATCCATGAAAGTTATTTGAGTCTTTTGATCTCTTATATGCATGATTACTTATAGCCTCGTATTTCTTCGTCGAATCTTTGGTTTAGTTAGGCCAACTAGATCGATTTTTCTTGCCACGGGAAGAGTGCTTTGTGATGGGTTCGATCTTACGGTGCTTGATCCTAGTGACAGAAGGGAAACCGATGCATATGTATCGTTGCTATTAAGGATAACAAGATGGGGTCTATTTCTACATAAATAGATCTTGTCTACATCATGTCATCGTTCTTATTGCATTACTCCGTTTCTCCATGAACTTAATACACTAGATGCATGCTGGATAGCGGTCGATGTGTGGAGTAATAGTAGTAGATGCAGGCAGGAGTCTGTCTACTAATCTTGGACATGATGCCTATATAATGACCATTGCCTGGATATTGCCATAATTATTTGAAGTTCTATCAATTGCCCAACAGTAATTTGTTTACCCACCGTTTGCTATTTTTCTCGAGAGAAGCCACTAGTGAAATCTACGGCCCCAGGGTCTATTTTGTCATCATATACTTTCAGATCTATTTTCCTATTTTCCTTCTTATTTATTTGCCACTTTTATTTTCAGATCTATATTTCTAAAAACCCAAAAATATTTTGCTTCACTTTATTTTATTCGTGGTCTATTTATCCAATCTACTACAATTTATCTCCCGTCCGTTTGCCAATTTCTGGCGTCGTTACCCGAAAGGGATTAACAGCCCCTTTAACATGTCGGGTTGCCAGTATTTGTTCTTTGTGTGCAGGTGTTGTTTACGTAGTGTTGCTTGGTTCTCCTACTGGTTCGATAACCTTGGTCTCATTACTGAGGGAAATACCTACCGTTGTTGTGCTGCATCATCCCTTCCTCTTTGGGGAAATACCGACGTAGTTCAAGCCAACATCAAAAGGAATTTCTGGCGCCGTTGCTGAGGAGACATCATCAACATCTACCAGGTTCCTAATCACAAATCTCATCTCCTTGCAATTTACATTATTTGCCATTTGCCTCTCATTTTCCTCTCCCCCACTTCACAAAAATTCGTCGTTTTATTCGCCGTCTTTTTCGTTCGCCGTTTTCTCGTCAGATCTGTTTTTGAGTGCAATCTTGTTGCGTAGTCACGATGACTCAAGAGAACACCAAGTTGTGTGACTTCTCCAATACCAACAACAATGATTTTATTAGCACTCCGATTGCTCCTCCCGCCACTAGTGCGGAGTCTTGTGATATTAATGCCGCTTTGTTGAATCTTGTTATGAAAAATCAATTTTTCGGTACTCCTAGTGAGGATGTCGTGTCCCATCTTAACACATTCGTGGAATTATGTGATATGCAAAATAAAAAAGATGTGGACAGTGACATTGTGAAGTTGAAATTATTCCCGTTTTCTTTGCGAGATCGTGCAAAAATTTGGTTTTCTTCTTTGCCTCGCAATAGTATCAATTCTTGGGATAAGTGCAAAGATGCTTTTATTACTAAGTATTTTCTGCCCGCGAAAAGTATTTTCCTTAGGACACAAATCATGAATTTTAAGCAACTTGAGCATGAACATGTTGCGCAATCTTGGGAAAGAATGAAATTGATGCTAAGAAATTGTCCTACTGATGGTTTAAATCTTTGGATGATCATACAAATTTTTTATGCGGGATTGAATTTTGTTTCTAGAAATCTTTTAGATTCCGCCGCGGGTGGTACTTTTATGAAAATTACTTTGGGTGAAGCTACTAAATTGCTAGACAATATTATTGCAAATTATTAACAATGGCATACCGAAAGAGCTCCTACTAGTAAAAAAGTTAATTCGGTTGAAGAAATTTCTTCTTTGAGTGAAAAAGTTGATGCTCTTATGAAATTTGTTGTTAATAAAAGTGCTCCTGTTGATTTTAATGATGTGCCTTTGTCTACCTTGATTGAGAAAAATAGTGATGCCATAGATGTGAATTTTATCTCTCGAAACAATTTCAATAACAATGCTTATAGAGGTAATTTTAATCCTAGGCCTTTTCCTAGTAATTCCTCTAATAATTATGGTAATCCTTCTGATAATAATAATAGGAACACCTCTGATTTTGAGAATAATATTAAAGAATTTATCAATGCACAAAAGAATTTTAACACTACGATGGAAGAAAAATTGAGTAAGACTGATGATTTGTCTAGAAGCATTGATAGAATTTCTCATGAAATAGAAAATCTCAAGATGAAAATTTTTGTGCCTATGGTTGAAGAATCAATTAAAGCTTTATATGTTTCTATGGATGAAAGTAAGAAAAGAACCGCTATGCTTAGAGCTAGAAGAGAATTTTTAGAAAAAGCGTTTTCCAGTGATTGCTTTCACAAAAATGATGAAGATCTTAAAGTGATTGGTGTTTCTTCTATTGATTCCTTGCTTAGTAAAATTAAAATTGATGAAAAAGGGCCTGAAGAAGAGTCAACTTTAGCTAGAAGGCGTCCCGATAATTTGGAGGGTGAAAATCTTGTTGAGAAAATTGATAAAAGTGGGTTTGGAGAGGTCAAAACTTTAACTATTGATGTGCCCACTCTTTTGGATTACAAAGACTTTAATTATGATAATTGCTCTTTGATTGATTGTATATCTTTGTTGCAATCCATGATAAATTCACCCCATGCATATGAACAAAATAAAGCTTTTACTAAACATATTGTTGATGCTAAGATGAAAGCTTTGGAAGAAAAGTTGGAATTAGAGATTTCAATTCCTAGAAAATTACATGGTGAATGGGAACCTACTATCAAAGTCAAGATTAAAAATTATGAGTGTTTTGCTTTATGTGATTTGGGTGCTAGTGTTTCTACAATTCTGAAATCTTTATGTGATGTGCTTGGTCTTACCGATATTGAAGAATGTTCTTTAAATTTGCACTTGGCGGATTCTACTATTAAAAAGCCAATGGGAAGAATTAATGATGTTCTTATTCTTGCAAATAGGAATTATGTGCCCATATATTTTATTGTTCTTGATATTGATTGCAATCCGTCTTGTCCAATTATTCTTGGTAGACCGTTTTTGCGCACTATAGGTGCCGTGATTGATATGAAAGAAGGGAGTATCAAATTCCAATTTCCTTTGATAAATGGTATGAAACACTTCCCTAGAACAAGAATTAAGCCACCATATGAATCAATCATGAGGGCATCTTATGGATCTAGAAACAAAGATGACAATACTTAGATCTTTGCATTATGCCTAGCTAAGGGCGTAAAACGATAGCGCTTGTTGGGAGGCAACCCAATGAATACAATTTATTTTCATATTTTTCTTCCTGTTCTTGAGTGTTTGCACAATTATGCTACTGTTATGATTGTGTTTTAATTAGTGTTTGTGCCAAGTAAAGCTTTTAGGATAGCTTTGGTGATAGTTGATTTGATCTTGTTGGAAAACAGAAACTTTTTCGTCCAGTAAAATAATTTTGAAACTTCACAGAACTGACAAAAAATTCTGATTTTTTTAGAAAAGATTTATATACAAATTTCCTCTGCTCTCCTAATTTTTCAGAATTTTTAGAGTTACATAAGTATGATAAAAATTCGTATCTTTGCAGACTGTTCTGTTTTTGACAGATTCTGTTTTTCTTTGCATCTTGTGCTTATTTTATGAATCTATGGTTTGTATTGGAGGTTATAAGCCATGTTAAAGTTAGAATACAGTAGATATAATGCAAGAACAAAATTTTTATGGGTTTTCTACAGTACTTAAAGTAAAGATTGGTTCTCTTATACTAACGGATCTCACGAAGGTTTTGTTGAGTTTTGTGTGATTGTAGTTTTCAAGTTTTGGGTGAGATTACGATGGATGAAGGAATAAGGAGTAAGAAGAGCCTAAGCTTGGGGATGCCCCATGGCACCCCAAGCCATTATCCAAAAAGAAGCAAGCAACTAAGCTTGGGGATGCCCAAGTGGCATCCCCTCTTTCTTCTAACGACCATCGGTATTTTACTCGGAGCTATATTTTTATTTGTCACATATCATGAGTTTTGCTAGGAGTGTCTTGTATGATATGAGTCCTTTCTTGTTTTGCTTTTTATTTTAAGTCGTGAATCCTTGCTGGACACACCTATTTGAGGGAGCCAAAATTATGCTATGACTTGTTAGAATTGCTCTCTATGCTTCACTTAAATCTTTATGAGTTGTGGAATTGCTCTAGTGCTTCACTTATATCTTTTCGAGCACGGTGTGCTTTAGTATTTTTGAAGAAATGCTCTCATGCTTCACTTAGATTTATTTGAGAGTTAATAATTTTTTTAGAAATTCTCTCTTGCTTCACTTAAATTATTTTGAGAGAAGAAAATTTTATGCTCATGTTCTTCACTTACATTTGTTTGAGCTATCAAAAGCAACTTATGAAATTAGTCCCAAAGTGATAGATATTCAAGCGGGATATAATAAAAACTTTCATGAAGATCATTGGACAAAATAAACTTGATTCTCTGTAATAGTTTTGCGATATGTTGATATAATATGTGAGTCATGTTGATGAGTAATTATGCTTTAGTAAGAATATTGGTGTTAAGGTTTGTGATTCCGTATGCAAGCACGAAAGTAAATAGTTATGCAATGAAATTACATCCTACTTGTGGTGCATTATTCGGTGTTAGTTATGCTTAATGCTCGCTTATGAGATTTTTAGTTTCTTGATTGCATGCTTCTCAATCTTTTGCTAGCCTTCATTTGCACTAAGTATGATCACTACTTGTGCATCCTAAATCCTTAAAGCAGTTTTGCCATATGAGTCCACTATACCTACCTATATGCGGTATTTCCGTGTCGTTCTAAGCAAATTTGTATGTGCTATCTCTAATTTCAAAATAAATTTCCCTTTTGTGTGCTCGTACCGCTCATGAAATGGTAGGGGGTGGCTGATATATTTCCATGCTAGATGTGTTATTCTCAAGATGAGTGTTTATTCACTTGTCATTGCATGAGAGTACGACAAAGGTATTAGGGATGCCAAGTCCCGAAATGAAAAATGAATTTACTTTATGTTGTCAAATAATAAATTCCTTGGAAAGTGTTGGTATGGTGGAAAAAGGAATAAACTTTATTTTCTGTTTGGGAACCGCCTATGATATATCTAGCATGGAAAGTATTGGGAACTACTCGATCGTTTTTGTTGACAGGAAAAGCATGCCACCCAAAATGTTTTATCTCTACTTTTTTCGCTTTGAGCTCTGGCACCTCTACAAATCCCTACTTCCCTCTACGAAGGGCCTTTCTTTTACTTTATGCAATTTTTTTTATTTTGAGTCTCCATCTTCTCTTATAAAGCACCAACTAACGGGCACTATGATCGTACTTAAGCATTGGGTGTAGCTAATATGCAAGTGTGTTTCATGAATGGATCAATGATTGAGCATAATGGGCTAGGGATAACTTGCTTTAGTGTTGATATTTTGAAAGACATGGTTGCTTGTTGATATGCTTGAGTATTAAAATCTTCATGTCAAAACTAGACTATTGCTTTGAATCATATAAAAGTCCAAATGTCCATGCTACAAACAAAAGAATATGTGATGAACATGTTTGGCAGCATTCCACATCAAAAAAATCTGTTTTTATCATTTACCTACTCGAGGACGAGCAGGAATTAAGCTTGGGGATGCTGATACGTCTCCAACGTATCTATAATTTTTGATTGTTCCATGGTGTTATATTATCATTCTTGGATGTTTTACAATCATTTTATAGCAACTTTATATCATTTTTTGGGACTAACCTATTGACATAGTGCCCAGTGCTAGTTGCTGTTTTTTGCTTGTTTTTTACTTCGCAGGAAATCAATACCAAACGGAGTCCAAACGCAGCGAAACTTTTTGGTGAATTTTTCTGGACCAGAAGACACAAGTCGGGCCAAGAAAGTACTCGAGGGGGGCTCCGAGGGGAGCACAACCCACCAGGGCGCGCCTTGGGGCCCAGGCGTGCCAAGGTGGGTTGTGCCCACCTCGGCCACCTCCCGCACCGCCCCTTTGCTCTATAAATACCCCAATATTCCAGAAACCCTAGGGGAGTCGATGAAAATCAATTCCAGCCACCGCAAGTTCCAGAAACCACAAATCCAATCTAGACACCATCACGGAGGGGTTCATCATCCTCATTGGTGCCTCTCCGATGATGCGTGAGTAGTTCCTTGTAGACCTACGGGTCTGTAGTTAGTAGCTAGACGGCTTCCTCTCTCTCTTTTGATTCTCAATACAATGGTCTCTTGGAGATCTATTTGATGTAACTCTTTTTGCGGTGTGTTTGTTTGGATCGGATGAACTTTGAGTTTATGATCAGATCTATGTTTTTATCCATGAAAATTATTTTAGTCTTTTGATCTCTTATATGCAAGATTACTTATAGCCTCGTATTTCTTATTCAAATCTTTGGTTTAGTTATGCCAACTAGATCGATTTTTCTTGCCATGGGAAGAGGTGCTTTGTGATGGGTTCAATCTTACGGTGCTTGATCCGAGTGACAGAAGGGGAACCAACACGTATATTGTCGGGGTACGACACCTATGGGATCCCGAGAGACCCCTTTACGATTCGGCGGGGGGAGAGGTATACGCAAAGAGCAGAACCAATGATCGACGCGGGAAGTTTTTACCCAGGTTCGGGCCGCTGATCAGCGTAAAACCCTACTCCTGCTTTTTGTTCTTATTGATGTTCTTGAGCCCAGCCTTCAGGAGCGCTCACAATGAACAGTACGTTCAAAGAGCAGCTACGCATGCAGAATGGGCCGGAAGTTCTCCTCCTCTGTAGCAGTTGCCTTGGGCCTCCTTTTATATGCTCAAAGGGGTCTCCACAGTGGCAACATGTACATACATTGAGGTGTAAAGTAGCTACAGGGTATCATACCTAACCCCTGACGGATTAGGACAAGCGCATTTAATGCACCGTGAGGTGTCCGTTTAGGTGTCCTCACTTACTTGGGGATGGAAAAAGGGGCCATCCCATCAGCACCGCTTAAGCTCTCCTCCACTGGCGCGTTGCCACGCATCCAGGGAAGGACCCAGAATGTCAGACTTGTTACTGTGCCGAAGCGGTGGCACAGTGGCAGAATCTCGCCAGGCGCCGAGCCTTGCCGGGCACCAAGCCTTGCCGGGCGCCAGGCCTTGCCGGGCGCCAAGCCTTGCCGGGCGCCAGGCCTTGCTGGGCGCCAAGCCTTGCCGGGCGCCGAGCCTTGCCGGGCTCCACAGGCCATCCCGGCAGGGATCTTGCCGGGGAAGCCGGCCTTCGGTTTCCAGCTTTGCTTATCTGCTGATCCTCAGATCTCTGACTTGATGATTTCCTTGACGGCTTGAATCGACCTCGAGCTGCTCCCGGCAAGCCTTGCCGCGAGGATGGCTACAACTGCCCATGCACAAGTACGGGGTACTAGTGGCCCAATACTTAGTACACCGACAGGAGCCCCCGGGCCTAGGCCATACACGAGTGCGAGGCGTTGTTGGGCTAGGCCCAAACAGTGCACGGGCACGCGTGGCAGGGAATTAACTGCTCGTAAATATCTCATTTTACTGTGCCCCCCACTAAGCGCACGGAGCGCGCGACGTGGGAAGCGTGCCAAAAAGGCTGCAACTGCCTCGCGCCTATGGAGGCGCATTCACATTGGGGAACAAAAGAGGTGGCCCCGCTCCTTCCCCATAAAAAGGAGAAGTCGCAGAGGCACAAACCTATTTATCCCCCTCTTCTTCTCAATCTGGCCATCGCCATCGCCTTCCTCCTCTCGAGCTCAGAGCGAATCCTTTACCTCTTCCGCCAGCAGCTTCCACGCTCACCCTATTCCCAGCTCCCGTCCTCACAGTCGCCATGCCGCCCAAGGCCAGCAAAGGCAAGGGCAAGGAGGCGAAAGCCGACGTTCCGGAGAGCAAACTGGCGAAGATGCGGAAGAGGCTCATCGTCTTCCCTCCAACGCTCGATGTTGAAGCTCTGAAGGGGCGATACCAATGCATGTGGGCGAAGGAGACGCAAGCTCACCCCGCCACACGCGTAATCCCAGGTGCTTGTTCCAAAGGCGGATCGGACAGATACCCTTTCTTCACTGCATATTTCCATTGCGGGCTCTGTCCCCCCTTTTCCGACTTCTTCAATGACATCATGTACACATACGGCTTCCGTCTTCTCGATTTCACGCCGAATGCGGTACTTTGCATGTCTATCTTTGACCATCTCTGTGAAAACTTTGTTGGCGTGATCCCCAATTCTGCCCTTTTTTGCCATTATTTCTTCCCTCGCATCCAAAAAGGAGAGGCCCTCTCTGGTTCTATTGCTTGGATTCCAAGGGCTTGGAATAAGGAAATATACCCAGAAGGAGTTTACCGCGAAAAGTGGGACGAGTGGCGGGCTGAATGGTGCTGGATCCAGGAAGCAGATCCCCATCCATTTTGTCATCCCCGGCAACAGAAGGTGGTCCGCGGCAAGGATTGGAGCGACCCCGCAACGGAGGACGAGAGGCTCACAATCGCCACCACCAAGATCCTTCGCTTGAAGGCTGCCGGACTGACGATGGAGATGATCGGCTTCGACTTTCTCCGCCGCCGCATCGCCCCTCTGCAGAACAGGGGAAGGCCAGCTTGGGAATACAAGAACGCGGCAGATATCATGAGATTGCGCCCCGGGCTGAACAATAATCTGACCGCTATGCAGCTTAGCGCTCTCCGTCAAAAGTTATTCCAGCGCGAAGACAAGCACCGGCTGCCGGCAAGGATTGTCCCCTTGTGCAACAATTCTGCCTTGGGGTCAATCATTGCCTTCCTGCTGATGTTTAACGCCCACGGCCTTGACCCGACCTGGGCCGAGCCAAGCGAGGAGGAAGCGCAGAAGTTCTTTGACAGCTGGACGGAGAGGCCTGTCTGGCAAGAGTCAGATTTCATCCGAGCCACCACCGACCAAGAAGTAGCTTACATTGCTACTAGGGTGGAAGAGGCAAATCTTGCCGCGGAGGCCGGCAGCGTCGGCTTCACAGAGTGGGAAGCTAGCGACGCAGAGGTGGTAGTGGAAGTAAAGCCTGTCGGGGAGGGCAAGGTTGCCGGGGAGGAGAGCGGCGCAGCCGCTGAGAGCTCGTCCGGCGAGGACACGGTCGAAGAAGAGACGCGAGAAGAGCCCCCACCCCTGAAGAAGACGAAGCGTGTTCTTCGGAAGGCTGCGTCTGGCATCCCGGCAAGCCAGCCTTCTTCGAGCGGCGAAGCCCCCGGCAAGAAAGTGGCCGGCAAGACTGGACCGCGGCAGGGGGCTCGTCAATAGCCTGCATGGCGCACGAGACCCACACCAGCGGCCACTGCTGGGGCGGCAGGAGGGTCTCGTACTACCGCACCGGAAGCTGCCCCGGCGCCTACCATAGCCAAGCGGCCTAGGACTCCTCCTCCGCCTCCCCACTCAGACGTCGCAGCGGAGGTCGACTTCGACATCTCCGGCTTTAGTCCAGAGCGAGAGGAGGAAGAGTGAGTACTTTGCCATAGTTTTTACCTTCCAATCTTGGATCGATCTTACTGACTTGCTTGTATTGTCTCTGCAGTGATACAGAAACCTTGCTGGAGAGGATGGCGAAGAGGTCAAGGACTTCTACAGGTGACGAGCCCCCGGCAGGCTCCACGAGCATGCCAGAAACCATCGTTGTCAGCCCAGAGCCCAGTCCTCAACGCAGCCCCCAGCGCAGCCCCCAGCACAGCCCCCAGCGTAAGTTCATTGTTCTTTTTTTCGCTGGCCGGTGCCAAGGTTTTCATTCTTGCCGCTGATATCTTTGGGTTCGCAGGAGAAGAACGGCAACAAGGAGAAGACATCCCCATTATGCCTCCTTCATCGACCGCTCCACCGACAAGCACATCCCTGGCAAGAGATCTTGCCGACGAGCCCGTCCTAATTGAGGAGGAGCCGGCAAGCGCGGACTCCGGCGACACGCCCCCGGCAACCGGAGTTGCCAGGAGGGACGAAGCCACCTCCCGACAGCCCGACGCAGGTACTCGATTGCCTCAGAGTGCTTGTTACTCTTTCACTCTTATCTCTTTGTCTTTGGTCACTTGAAACTTCAACCTCGATCTTATTCTGTTTTCCTCCTTCGCCCTTCAGAGTTCCCTGTGATGGAACACATGGACGTCGACGTTGTCATCGAGGAGACCGCCAGGGATGCTGCCGCCGAAGCAGACAGGATCGCTGCCAGCAAGGCCACCAAGGATGACACTGTCGAGGCTGGTGGTGCTCTTGACGGGGAGGCCGCCAAGACAGCATAAGAGGGAACCGCCGAAGAGCCTGCTGAAGGGGGCGACAGGGAGGCTGAGGACCGCACTGACAGCATTCCTGCCGCAGGAGCGCCAGGCGCTGTACCGGCTACAGAGCCCCCTGTCACTGGTGAGGCAGCCACTGAAGACCAGCCATCAACATCTGAAGGCCCCTCATCCAGCAAGTACCTCAAGGTTGGTGAGAACCTGTTCGTCAACTTGCCGGGGACGGCAAGCACTGGGGCACCAGCCGAAGGAGAAGTTTTTGAAGAAATCATTGCTGCTGCCGGGCTCGAAGTTCTTGACGACCCCAGCACTAGCAGCGGCAAATCTGAAGAGGATCAGCTCCTTCAGGCCATGGGTGAGAATTTCCGCAAGCTCCAGGCTCTCCATCGCGCCCGGAAAGACAAAGCGGACTCCAGAATGGCAGTTGTCAAGGCGGCCGAAGCAGATTTTCAAAGGCGTGTCGCACAAATGCAGATCTGGCACGCCGAGGCACTCCAAGAGTTGGTTGCCGGCCGGGAACAAGTGAGCCAGCAATGGAATGAGATCCTCCTGAAGCAATCCGATATGGAGAAGGCGCATGATGAAGCTGCTCAAAGGATTGCTGCCGAAGATGCCCTCCTGACGGGGCGCCGCATTGCTCTTGATGCTCATGAGGAAGATCTCACCGCACGTGAGCAGGCGCTCGCCGCCAAGCTTCATAGCAAGGATGAGGATATCGAGAATCTTGTCGCGCGGCGGACCCAGGAGCTGGAGCAAAAACATAAGGAGGCGCTCGAAGCTCTGACTGCAAGTCACGCCGGCAAGCTCAAGGAGGCCGTCGATGCTGCCGAAGCTGTAGAGGCCGCCAAGAACGAGCTGAGCGACAAAGTGAAAAGGCTGGAAATAGATCTCGAAGACACGGCAAGGAGCTCTCGACGCTCAAGGGGGACAGGGAAAAAACCCTCCACTCCTTGGCGGAGATGCTAGTTGCCCTGTCCGACAAGACCAAGCAGCTCTCCTCTGCAGCTGATAATATTGCAGTTCTGGAGCTGAAGCTGACCACGCGGCAGAAGTCTCTCGAGACCGGCAGGGTCCGCGAGAAGGCTTTACTCAAGGATCTCCAAGGAGAGAGGAACCTGCTCAAGAGTGCCGCCGCCGCCCAAACCGAGTACGAGAAGGGAGTGGAGATCTGGACTGGACGTCTCATCGCCACCGCGGAGAAGCTTACCGCAGAACTGTCAACCATGGGCCTGTCGAACTTCAAGTATTCTTCCGAGGAAAGAATATCTCCAAGTGCCAGGTTGACGATGTTCTTTGAAAGCATCATCAACGCGTTGAGGGTGCTCCAGTCTAGCCGGGCGACCCAACTGGCCAATGAGACTCGCCGGCTTTGCTGGGCCGTCCTCCGCAAGGTGCTCATCAAGGTGGTGCAAAGCAATCCCGGCATCGACCTCTCCAACGCGCTCGGCCATCTGCCAAGGGATGCAAATGTTGAGGCGCTTGAAGAGTGCATCGCGCCTATCCTTGAGAAGGTGGACTCCATCAAAAGGACCGAAGGCCAGCGCAGGGATTGAGAGCTTCCCTTTTTCTTGCCGTCATTATTCCATGTAAAAGACAATTAAGTCTCAAGTTAGAATTGCGGCAACTCATGGATGTAATACAGTTTGCCTATGTTTAGGTTCATGCTTGCTATTTTCCTTGTCTGATTCCTTTATGTATGGAGTTCATCCTACGCTTCTTGAAAAACTTGCCGGCACGCAACCTGCTGCGAGCGCTGGGTGCGGGACTTCAGCAGCCTGCTGGAGGCGCAGCGGCCGGCAAGACTCCTTGGTGTTCTCAGTGCAGCCACTTAAATCGCTGAGCAAGCTCGAAACAAAATAAGGGCGCGACCGATTACAACAAGGGTTCCTTCGCGTGCAGATTTTCCATACAAGATTCGGAATCGTCCAAGGAAATAACTTTGTAATAAAAGAAAAACTTGCTCTGAGCTTTCAGGACTTAGCTTTCTGTCTTTGTCCTTCCTCCGGCAAGCGTCGATTCCGAACGTCGCCAACTGGTATTCATATCTCCCTTCCCCTCCCGGCAAATGTGCACGCGAGGAATCCTTCTGTCTTTTGAGAAAAAGAAAGAAGAGAAAATAAAGACATGAAACCTTGGCGGTTCGTTAGAACTTACCGGGATTAGGTGTCATACAACATCTTAGACAAACATGCATATATATAGATATGAACATGGGAATCAATAAGGGAATGTACAACACTTAAATTTATTCATCTGTGCTCAGGGTCTGTGCCTAGCTTTGTACAAAGGATCACATGCCTTGCCGGCAAGACTTGTACAAAAGGGTGGTTGTCGGGAGCACCCGGCAACCGCGCCTTATGGGTAGAACTTGCGAAGATGTTCGATATTCCAGGAATTACTCACTGGAACGCCATCTTCGGTCTCCAGGCGGACAGCGCCAGGCCTGGTGACTCGTACTACCCGATAAGGGCCTTCCCACTTTGGCGTCAACTTGTTTGAATTCTTGGTGGACTGAATCCACCGAAGAACAAGGTCGCCTTCCTCAAGGCTTCGGGCATGAACTTTGCGGCTATGATAGCAGCGCAAAGCTTGCTGGTAGCGTGCAGCTCGCACAGCAGCCTGAAGACAATTCTCCTCAAGGAGCACAGCGTCATCTTGGCGCAGTTGCTCTTGCTCAAGCTCATCATAAGCGAGCACTCGAGGAGATCCGTATATGAGTTTCGTGGGGAGAACTGCTTCCGCTCCGTACACCAGAGCGAATGGTGTCTGGCCGGTGGCTCGATTTGGTGTCGTTCTGATTGACCAAAGAACCGCCGGCAACTCATCAATCCAGCGTCTTCCGCATTTTTTTAGCCTGTCAAAGGTTCTGGTCCTGAGACCGCGCAGCACTTCAGCATTGGCCCTCTCCGCTTGGCCGTTGCTTCTTGGGTGAGCAATAGAGGCAAAACAAATCTTGCCGCCAAGGTCTTGGACGTACTGCATGAAGGTGCGACTTGTGAACTGCGTTCCGTTGTCGGTGATGATCCTGTTGGGCACACCGAAACGACAAACAATTCCCTTGAAGAACTTGACAGCTAATTGCGCTGTCACCTTCCTCACTGCTTCCACCTCCGGCCACTTTGTGAACTTGTCGATAGCAACGTACAAGTACTCAAAGCCCCCGGTAGCACGGGGGAAAGGGCCTAGTATGTCGAGCCCCCAGACCGAAAATGGCCAGGAGAGAGGGATTGTCTGAAGAGCTTGAGCTGGCTGATGTAATTTCTTTGAATGAAACTGGCACGCTTCACACTTGGTTACTAGTGCAGTCGCATCCTGGAGAGCGGTAGGCTAAAAGAAACCTTGCCGGAATACTTTCCCGGCAAGCGCTCTTGACCCTATGTGAGAACCACATATGCCCCCATGTATCTCCGCCAATAGCTCTAGTCCATCCTCCCGAGGAATGCACTTCAATTTCACACCATTCGGTCTCTTTCTGTACAGGACGTCATCGACGAACTTGTACATAACAGACCGACAGGCTACTCTCTCTGCTTCTTCCTGTTCCTCAGGGAGTTCGCCTGTCTGAAGGAAATGGACAATGTGCTGCGCCCATGCTGGAGCCTGAGGCTCGACAGCTAGGACTAAAGGCATCTCCTCTGCCGGGGGAACGTTCGTCTCGACAGCAAGGGCCGGAGGCCCTGCCGGAGCCTGTTGTTCCCCGGCAGGCATGTCGATCCCGGCAACTTCCTTGCCGGCGACTCCGGGGGGCTCTGCCGGGAAGTACTGGCCAGAGTTCAACTTTCTTCTCTTTTCTTGCCGCATTGATGGCGCCACGGATGGTTGAGTCAATTGGAGCACAAAAGTTCCTGGTTCCACAGGCAACTTGAGGGCGGCACGCTTTGACAGGTCGTCAGCTATATTGTTCTCGGCACGAGGAAAGTGCTCCATTTGGAGACCGTCAAAGCGCTCTTCCAATTTCCTCACTTCATCTATGTAGGCCTGCATCAATGGCCTTTGATAACTCTTGTTATCTTGCCTGACGACAAGTTGTGAATCGCCTTTGATGATGAGCTTTCTGATACCAAGGTCCGCCGCGATCCTGAGACCGGCAAGCAAACCCTCGTATTCTGCAGTGTTGTTGGTCGAACTCTCCCGGGGAAAGTGCATTTGGATTACATACTTGAGGTGCTCTCCGGTGGGTGCGACAAGGAGCACGCCAGCACCGGCGCCTTGCAGCGAGAAAGCCCCGTCAAAGTACATAACCCATTGCTGATCGATTTCCTTGCCGGGGAGAGTTGTTTCTTGAACTTCTTCGTCTGGCGTTGGGGTCCATTCTGCAATGAATTCTGCCAAGGCCCTGCTCTGGATCGTCGAAGTGCTTTCAAACTTAAGGCCAAAGCTGGACAACTCCAACGCCCACTCTCCACGATCCTGCCGGTTGCCTCCGGATTTTGCAAAATCCGTTGCAACGGAAAGCGAGTGACAACGGTGATCTCATGTGCTTGAAAATAATGGCGCAGCTTCCTCGAGGCCATAAGGAGGCTGAAAAGCAACTTCTGCACACCAGAATATCTCGACCTAGCTCCTTGTAAAAGAGAGCTAACAAAATAAAGTGGGCGCTGCACAACCTTCTTCTTGTGCACAGGTTCTTCTGTTTGCGCAGATCCTGTCTTGCCGGGATCAACTCTTGCCGGGGAAGATCTTGCCGCGTCATCTGACGGTCCTTCCGCTGGTGTTGCTTCCTCATCAGCTTCTCTCTGCGCCACTAGCGCAGTGCTAACCACTTGATTTGTTGCTGCCAGATACAGCAACAACGGCTCTTGTGGTTTAGGCGCGACTAGCGTCGGCGAAGAGGAAAGGTATTTCTTCAAATCTTGTAGCGCAGCCTCCGCCTCCGGAGTCCATTTCATCGGACCTGCCTTCTTCAAAATTTTGAAGAAGGGCAGGGCGCGCTCAGCAGATTTGGAAATGAACCTGCTTAGAGCAGCAACACAGCCGGCAAGACGACGCACATCCTTGACACGTCTCGGCGCTTCAATTTGCTCAATAGCTTTGATCTTGTCGGGGTTCGCTTCGATTCCCCGGCAAGATACAAAGAATCCGAGGAGCTTGCCGGAAGGAACACCGAACACGCACTTCTCAGGATTGAGCTTCAAATTGATCTTGCGCAAGTTTGCAAATGTTTCTTCTAAATCTTGAATGAGCGTTGGTTTGTCTTTGGTTTTGACCACTATATCATCCATATACGCCTCCATATTTCTATGGAGTTGTGGCTCAAAACCATTTTGGATTGCTCTGGCAAATGTTGAACCAGCACTTTTCAACCCGAAAGGCATTCGTATAAAACAATACGTACCACATGGGGTGATAAAGGCGGTCTTCTCTTCACCTTCTTTTGCCATAAAAATCTGATGATACCCTGAATAGGCATCAAGGAAGGACAGGAGATCACAACCAGCGGTGGCATCCACAATCTGGTCGATGCGCGGCAAGGGAAATGGATCTTTTGGACAAGCTTTATTGATATCTGTATAATCGATACAAAGCCTCCATTTCCCATTCGCTTTCCGCACTACAACCGGATTGGCCAACCAGGTTGGGTGAAGCACTCCTTTGACCAGTCCTGCCGCCTCCAGCTTTTTAATCTCTTCGGCAATGAATTCTTGCCGCTCCAAGGCCTGCTTCCTGACCCTTTGCTTGACGGGCTGCGCATGAGGACAGACAGCAAGGTGGTGCTCAATTACCTTCCTGGGAACACCGGGGATGTCAGACGGTTGCCATGCAAACACGTCGACATTCGCCCGCAGGAAAGCAACGAGCGCACTTTCCTATTTGTCATCTAGGGTGGAACTTATGGTGAAAGTTCCCCTTGTTCCGTCCTCTCTGACAGGCACCTTCTTGGTCTCCGGCGGAGCAGCCTTGGACTTCTTGTTCTTGCCGGTGGAACTCTCTGGTACGTCCTCGACGGAAGCGCAGCACTCCGAGGAGGTGCGCTTGCCGGAGTTCGCGCCAAGGTTACTGCCGGTCATCTTCTTCCCCCCGGGAGTTCCAGTGGTAGGAGCAGGTGCCTTGATGGCAGGTGCTGCAACTGCTTCCCGGTAAAGTTGGTTGGCACAGATGAGTGCATCCTTCTTATCGGAATGGATAGTGATGACGCCCAATGGCCCAGGCATCTTCAAGACGTTGTACGCGTAGTGTGATGCCGCCATAAACTTAGCCAGCGCTGGCCGACCAAGGATCCCATTGTACGACATGGGGATCTTGGCGACATCAAACACCACCTTCTCGGTCCTGAAGTTAAGCTCGCTGCCAAATGTTACCGGCAGCGTAATCTTGCCCTTAGGCTGGGTTCTTCCCGGATTGACCCCTTGAAACGTACCCGTTTCCTCGAGGTTCTCGTCGGGAATCTGGAGCTTTCTGAGCACATCCGGTGAGATTAAGTTTAGGCTGGCCCCGCCGTCAACTAACATCTTCGTCACCTTGAGGTTGCGAATCGTTGGCGAGACCAACAATGGCAAGCACCCGACCGCAGTTGTGCGATCAGGGTGATCCTCGGCGTCGAAAATGATAGGCGTGCTGGACCACTTCAGGGGCCTACACGCATCTGGGGATGGCTCTGCCGCATTGACCTCCCACACCCACTGTTTGAGTTGGCGGTGGGAGGAATGTAGCGAGGCACCCCCATCAATGCACATGGCCTCCGTAGCCTTCTAGAATTCTTGCTCACTGGATTCATCATCTTCCTCATCATCATCTCCTTCTTTGTCTTGGCCCCGAGCGGGCCGATCCTTTTGCTGCTTGGCCTTGCCGCGGCGACCTCCTCAGCCAGCGCGCTTCTTGCCGGACCCCTCAGCACCATCTTGGGCCTTCTCCTTATCTCGCCTCTCGTATTCGGCCCTCTGCTTCTCGGCAAGCTGCTCAACTTGCCGGCAGTTCTGGAGATCGTGGCCCTTGGTGCGATGGATCTTGCAATACTGCTTGCCGGAGTTCTCCGACTTGTCGGCAGCCGCCAAGGCCTGACAGGAAGGGCACCCGGCAAGATCCTTGCCGGGGTCGCCAACCTTGGCCTTCTTGGCGGCGCCGGGGTTGTCGGATTCCTCGACGGCAAGCACGGCCTTGCCTCCGCGCTTCCTGTTCCGCCGCCGGCCTTTCCTTGACGGGGCCGCGGCGTCTTCATCTTCGGACTCGCCCACCGCGCCAACAGCCTCACCAAGGAGTTTCCTCCCCTCTTCAGCTCGAGCACACTTGTCGGCTAGGGCATAAAGCTCGGCAATACTCCTGACTTTGTTCATTGCCAGCTCTTCCCGCATCTTGCGGTTATGCACGTTCTGGTGGAACGCGCTAACGACAGCGGCAGGATGAACGTCAGGAATATTGTACTGCACCCAGCTAAATCTCTGGATAAACTTGCGCAGGGACTCGCCCTCCTTCTGAGGGATGATGTGCAAATCGCTCTCTTGGCCAGGAGCTTGGTGGCCTCCAACAAAGGCGCCAACAAACTGATGGCACAGATCTGACCAGGAAGAAATAGAATTCTCCGGCAAATGCATCAACCACGACCTTACGTTGGGTTTGAGCACCAACGGGAAGTAGTTGGCAAGTATCTTGTCATCTCGGCCCCCGGCAGCCTGCACCACAATGGTGTAGATGCTCAAGAACTCCGAGGGATGGGTCTTTCCGTCATATTTCTCCGGGACCTCCGGCTTAAAGGTTCGGGAATTGGGCCACCGGACTTGCCGCAGCTCACGGGTAAACGCCGGAGTTCCTACCTCATAAGGCAAGTCTCCTACGTCCCCTAGCGCAGGCTCGTCAACAGCCAGCCCCGCGTGCTTATCAGACTGATAGCTCGCTTCCCGTCGCCGCTCGATGGTAGTTCGAGCGTCCTCCTTGCCTCGCTCCTGGAGAACTTGACGCTGATCGCGGCGCATCCGTGGATCGGACGACGCCGTGGAAACTTCTTCATGGCGGTCGACTTGCTGAGTTGTCGGCCGCCGCTGGTGCCACGGAGGGGAGTGCACTGTGGTTGCACCACCTCCGGTTTTCTCTACATCGGCTCACGCCAGATCGATGGGCCTCCGCTGCGAGGGCCCTGCCTCTTGCGGTCCATCTTTGTTGGCGAAGCCGATGAGGGTCTGGATGGTAGCTCGCCACCCCTCCATCTTCTCCGGGGCAGGAGGTAAATCGAGGAGCAGCTGCGCACGTGCCAAGGCTTCCGCTGGCGTAGGTGGCGGCGACAACTGCGAGGTACGTGAGGTGCTCTGACTCCTATCCATGTTAGAAGGAGCACCACCACGGTCACGCGACCGTGCGCCACCTCCGCCGGCAGCTCGGTGTGCATGCTAGTCCCGCGGATCTTGGGATCTATGCGCAGAAACCTTTTCATGGGGACGCCCTGAACCACCAGCGCCATGACGTCGCTCATCATGCACGACCTGGGTAGGTCGTGAAGCTTGGGCCGGCGTGGGAGCTCCAGTAGGCGCCCTTCGATCTCTCGAGTTTGTTGTGCCACCCGTAGGCAACACAGCACCATCTCTAGATCCAGCGGCGTGCAGGTTACCACTGCCACTGCGAACGATACCGCTCGCCTGGCTCGGATCACCAGAACACCGCGGGGGTTCTAGTCCTCTTCCTTCTGCACCCACACCGTCGCCTGTACGCGAAGGTGTAGGCAAAACGGAGGTGGACGGTTGCGCCGTCGCAGCGCTCTTCTTCTTGGGTGGCATGATGATGAAGATGATGAAGAAACTAAGGCGCCGAGCACTAGATCAGGTTCACGCAACCTTCAATCCCCCTACCTGGCGCGCCAAAGATGTCGGGGTACGACACCTATGGGATCCCGAGAGACCCCTTTACGATTCGGCGGGGGGAGAGGTATACGCAAAGAGCAGAACCAATGATCGATGCGGGAAGTTTTTACCCAGGTTCGGGCCGCTGATCAGCGTAAAACCCTACTCCTGCTTTTTGTTCTTATTGATGTTCTTGAGCCCAGCCTTCAGGAGCGCTCACAATGAACAGTACGTTCAAAGAGCAGCTACGCATGCAGAATGGGCCGGAAGTTCTCCTCCTCTGTAGCAGTTGCCTTGGGCCTCCTTTTATATGCTCAAAGGGGTCTCCACAGTGGCAACATGTACATACATTGAGGTGTAAAGTAGCTACAGGGTATCATACCTAACCCCTGACGGATTAGGACAAGCGCATTTAATGCACCGTGAGGTGTCCGTTTAGGTGTCCTCACTTTCTTGGGGATGGAAAAAGGGGCCATCCCATCAGCACCGCTTAAGCTCTCCTCCACTGGCGCATTGCCATGCATCCAGGGAAGGACCCAGAATGTCAGACTTGTTACTGTGCCGAAGCGGTGGCACAGTGGCAGAATCTCGCCAGGCGCCGAGCCTTGCCGGGCACCAAGCCTTGCCGGGCGCCAGGCCTTGCCGGGCGCCAAGCCTTGCCGGGCGCCAGGCCTTGCTGGGCGCCAAGCCTTGCCGGGCGCCGAGCCTTGCCGGGCTCCACAGGCCATCCCGGCAGGGATCTTGCCGGGGAAGCCGGCCTTTGGTTTCCAGCTTTGCTTATCTGCTGATCCTCAGATCTCTGACTTGATGATTTCCTTGATGGCTTGAATCGACCTCGAGCTACTCCCGACAAGCCTTGCCGCGAGGATGGCTACAACTGCCCGTGCACAAGTACGGGGTACTAGTGGCCCAATACTTAGTACACCGACATATATCATTGCTATTAAGGATAACAAGGTGGGGTCTATGTAGGATCGAAAGTAGGTCTAGAGGGGGGTGATTAGACTACTTGACCAAATAAAAATCTAGCCTTTGCCCAATTTTAAGCCTTGGCATATTTTAGCAACTTAGCAGAAGTCAAGCAATCAACCTACAAATGCAATTCTAAGAGTGTAGCAGCGGAAAGTAAAACATTGCATATGAAGGTAAAGGGAAGGGTTTGGAGAAGGCAAACGCAATGTAGACACGAAGATTTTTGGCGTGGTTCCGATAGGTGGTGCTATTGTACATCCACGTTGATGGAGACTTCAACCCACGAAGGGTAACAGTTGCGCGAGTCCACGGAGGGCTCCACCGACGAAGGGTCCACGAAGAAGAAACCTTGTCTATCCCACCATGGCCATCGCCCAGAAGGACTTGCCTCACTCGGGTAGATCTTCACTAAGTAGGCGATCTCCTTGCCCTTACAAACTCCTTGGTTCAACTCGACAATCTTGTCGGAGGCTCCCAAGTGACACCTAACCAATCTAGCAGACACCACTCTCCAAAAGGTAATAGATGGTGTGTTGATGATGAACTCCTTGCTCCTGTGCTTCAAATGATAGTCTCCCCAACACTCAACTCTCTCTCATAGATTTGGATATGGTGGAAAGATGATTTGAGTGGAAAGCAACTTGGGGAAGGCTAGAGATCAAGATTCTTGTGGTAGGAATGGAATGTCTTGATCTCAACACATGAGTAGGTGGTTCTCTCTCAGAAAATGAGTAGTGGAAGTGTAGGCACATTCTGATAGCTCTCTCTTGAATAGAGAAGGGGGTGGAGGGGTATATATAGCCTCCACACAAAATCCAACTGTTACACACATTTGACTCAACTCGGTCAGACCGAATGGAAGAACTCGGTGAGACCGATTCAATTCAAAATGTGAACGTTAGGAATCTCGGTGGGACTGATATACTCAACTCGGTGGGACCGATGTGCTAGGGTTAGGGCAAAACCTCATCTCGGTGTGAACGATTGCATGAACTCGGTGAGACCGATTTCAGCAATGAGCAAAGAGAGAGTTGGTCAGGCAAACTCGGTTGGATGGATCGCTCCTTTCGGTAAGACCAAAACATTATGAAAGGGAAACAGAGAGTTTGCATTGCGAACTCGGTGGGACCGATCGCTCATTTCGGTGAGACCGAAACGTTATGAAGGGAAACAGAGAGTTTGCAATCCCATCTCGGTGAGACTGAAATCCCTATCAGTGAGACCGAACTGATTAGGGTTTCTGGCAGTGGCTATGTCAAAGGAGCTCGGTGGTGCCAGATAGATCAAATCGGTGGGGCCAACTTTGACTTTAGGTTTAGGACATATTGGATTTGAGAAAGTGGTTGAGGGTTTTGGAGCATATCACTAAGCACTTTGAGCAAGTAGACCATTAAGCAACACCTCATCCCCTTTTAATAGTATTGGCTTTTCCTATGGACTCAATGTGATCTTGGATCACTAAAATAGAAATGTAGAGTCTTGAGCTTTTGCCAATATTTGTCCTTAGCATTTTGAGGGGTCCACATCTCTAGTCCATGTGCCATGCCAATCATTAAACTTTCTGAAATATTTAACTTGAAAGGATATTAGTTCAATGAGCTATATGTTGTTATGAATTACCAAAACCACCCGGGGATTAGTTGCACTTTCAATCTCCCCCTTTTTGGTAATTGATGACAACATATAGATCAAAGCTTCGACAAATGATAATATGAAGAAATTTATCGTCGTTTTGAGAAGTATGTGATAAGCAAGAGCTCCCCATAAATTTGTGCATTATTTAAAATTTGCTTTTGAATGCAAATGCACAATCGATTAGGATCATGGGTTACTCTTCCATGTAACATACATCTTGGTGGAGCGCTCAAAATGATAGAATGTAAAGCACATGCACTCATCACCAAGGGAAACATGATTGATCATACACAAGTATTATAGATAGCATCATTCAAGCACACATTAAAGCATAATGATCAACCACATGATCATGAGTGTATCTCACACACAAGCACAAATAATGTAGCAACCAAACGAACAAATATCAAGTAGCAAGAGAGGCAAACAAAAGCAAAACACACTCTCTCTCGAAGCATAAGATATACACTTTATCCCCCTTTGGCAACAAGTTACCAAAAAGCTCGAAAATGCATAGTGCTATTCGGCACTCTAGGCACGATCTCCGGGAGCTCTTGAAGTGGTCTTTGGGCTGGTGGCTCCGGTGTGCATAGATGGCGTTGAGAGGAGTCCGTCTGCAAAGGCTTCTGCTGAAGTCTGAGGAGCTGGAGGAGTTGCAACTGAAGGTGCAACAGTGGCAGTTGCTGCAGGTGCTAAAGCTGTAGCTCTGGAATCTGTGACAACTGGCTCTGCTGCAGACCTCTGTGCTCTTGGCACTCTGTGAAATGCATATGTGGTGACTCTTCCTCTCCTGTCCTCTGCCTCTTCTTGAAGTTGCTCAACTGTGGTTTGGATCTCTGTGACCTTCAAGTCTAGATCATAAAATTTTGTTTCAATGATCCTCTCAAGACTTTCTTGGTTTTGAGTCAGGGTGGCTAGTCCTTTCTCAATCCTCATCGTAGACTCAAGCAGATAAGTGAGCTGATCTTGCTTGGTCTTGAGATTCACAGCTGATACATCTGGCATCTTGGAAGTCTTTGTTGCCTTAGCTTGCTCTCGCTTCTCCTGAGCCTCTACAGATGTAGGATGTGATGCATCCATGACAACAACATTGTACTCAAAGTTTGGCCTCAGGGGAAGGTGTTCTATATCCAGTAGATATGTGACTGTTCCCATCTTGGAGTTGATGAGCATCTGAATGTGTAGGGCATATTCACATGACCTCTTCTGATCAGCAGCAGCTCTCTTGATGGTTTCAACAATCAAAGTCATCACCTTGAACTTCTCTGGCACATCAAACGTATGCAGCAGGTTTATTGAGTGACCTCTGATCATCCTGTCATCTCCTGACTTGGGCAACAAAGTGTGCCTCATTATAGTGTTGATAGTGGGCAGCCCTGACAGCAGATAGTAGATGGAGCCAAACTTGTGAGACACCAAGGCATGATCAGGAATTTCCTTGTACATGTGAGCCATGGAGTTATGATCTTTCCTGGGCTTGGCATAAACATATGTGTCATCTTCACCTTCTTCAGGGGCATTAATCAACTTGGCCCATTCTGCAATAGATGATTGGTATCTTGTGCCTTCAGTCATCTAGACTATCTTGCCATCCGGATAGAAGTGTGCAGTTGAATAGAATTGCATGACCATCTCATCATTCCATTTAGTCAGCTTCTGACCAACAAACTTATCAACTCCGTTCATCCTAAAACTCTCATGAACTCCAAGGAAGTAATCTTCATTGTCATCAATGAATTTCCAGTCAACCCATCTCATATCACTGACTATGGGCCTCTTGTCCAAAAGAACTGTCTCATAGAAGTCTTGCTGCTCCTTGGTGTGAAATCTGTAGTCCACAGCTGTCCTTCTCCTCACAGCATATGGGTCTGTCTGTCTCCACAGTCTGAGATGTGCATCCTTTCTCAACTTCATGTTTTCAGCTATGGGATGATTGTCATCATGATCTGGAATTTTTGGTTTGAGCTTCCTGAGCACTTGCTGCTCCTTGTCCTCTTGAACTTCAGGCACTGGGGCCTTGTTCTTTTCAGTAGCTGGGATGTTTCTGGTGGATCTCTTGGGTGCTGTAGGCTTTGGAACTTGAGCTTGGGCAGATGGCTTTGGAGCTGTCTTGGGCTTAGATGAATCAACCCCAGACTTGATTGCATCTCCCATAAGCTTCTGAGACTTTGATGTTGGCTCAACAACTTCTTCCTCATCATCTTCATATGGATCTTTCATCATTGATGATCTTCCAATAACTCTGGCCATGGTCTTCTTGACCCTTTCCTTCCTTTTCTTGCCTCCAGCAGCCTCTTCTTCTCTTGGTTCAAGAGTGAACTCCATAGTTTCCTGAGTGGAGGCTCTGGCTTTTGACATAGGCACTCTCTTGGCAGGAGTTTTCTTCTTCATGCCAGGCTTGGTGGCAGCAGCAGCATACTCCTTCTTGACTACCTTCTTCTTTGAGGTGACCTCCTCATCAACCACAAAGTCCTCATCTTTAGAATCTGAGGTTCTCTTCTTCCTTTGCCTAGTTGCAGCCTTAGGCAAGTTACTTGGGGTGCTTCTGCTACCCTCATCATAACTGCTATTGGAAGGACTAGTGCCCTCACTGAGATTTGCTTGCTCCTCTGACCTGTTCTGGCTGTCACTGTTGTCTGACATGGCTGACACTGACCCTGTGAATAGATAGGTATAGCAGAGTAGATGAGCATCACAAAGTACAGCTATTTTGGCAAAAAGTTTGACTCAAAAACTTAATTTTAGTTTTCTGGAGAAAGCATTTTGGAGCTACCAATATGACTAACTCGGTGACACAGAAGCAACTTTGGAGTCTAAACAAGCAGTTTCGGTCAGACCGAGATGCGGTTCGGTGACTCCGAGATGCTAGGGTTTCATAGAGAAAGTAAACTCGGTCACACCGATTCGTACACTTCGGTCAGACCGAGTAGTACATGTGCAATGGCCTGGGCCAAATCGGTGAGACCAAATACTTCAAATCGGTCGGTCCGAGATGAGTTCAGCGGAAACCTAACCCTAAGTTTTTGCATCAAAACTAATCTAGAGGAAGTTTTGGTTGGATAGGATGATCTCAATCGTGGCTAGAAGCATGGCATTAACCTTTGTGCAAGAATCGGAGTTAAGGAATACACAAAGGGATCGAGTCCGTACCCTAACTTGGCGGCGGACTCGCTATGGCGACAACGGTGGCGAAGAATCCCGTTGACGGCGGCGGAGACCAGCAGCAGGAGGGCGCTGGCGACGATGGCGATGATCCGGAGACCAAGGGGGCGGCAGAGCTGGGCAGGCGCGGTTGGGAGTTTGAAGGAATTTCCAAATTTCAACCCGCGGATATATATACCCAGTCATTGTCGGTGTGACCGAGTGGAACGACTCGGTGGCACCGAGATGCAGAATCGCAAGTGGTTACTGCAACTCGGTGTGACCGAACTGTTCTAACCGGTTGCACCGAGGTGAAAACCTAGATCAACCCAATGATTTTGGTGAGACAGAGATGGATGAATCGGTCAGACCGAAAGCCATTAAGAGGTTTTGGAAGTTTTAAGCCCTTGACGGATCGGTGGCTCCGAGTGCTCCTCACCCGGAGGGTCCGAATTCGACTTGATCAAACTTGTGATGTAGCATGAATAGAGTTTGAGACGAGAAAAGCATAGATAGCTAGAGGGAGTACTTAGGCATTCTTGTCCATCCATTTGGCAAAAAGAAAATCCAATCAATCAAAACAACAAATGGATGTCCTCGAATGGAGAAAATTATGCATCCAACATGCCCACACAATAAGATAGCAAATGAAATATGTGGCAAAGCATGCACAAACACTCTAGCATCTATCAAGCAATTGGCGATGACTAGGTCATGTATATATGAGTATATTGACTTAGGAGTCAAATGAGAACATTTGATCATAGGTCATACTCATCGTTTAAGAACAAGTGGGGTTACCACTTTTACATAAAGCATTGTTGTGTTCACACCATTAGAGTTGCTTTAGCTCAATTCTTAGAGTAAAGCTCCCCCTAGATGTGATATCCCCCCTAAGAGGGATGAACTAACCTTGGGTTTTGTCGATGATGACTTCATGTAGATGTTGAAGATGTGGATGCTTAATGTTGATGTATATCATTTGGAGCAATCCATTGGAGTGAGTTGCACTTTCAATACCTACATGGGTTAGTCCCACAAGGAACACACAAGGATATCCATAGACATAGAGTGAAAAACACATATGATGTTGTCCATGAAACCATTAGGTTACCTTGTCCCTTGTCTTACCAACAGGAGGGTTTGTGACTCCTTGAACTAGTGCAAGATATGGAAGTTGATTGCACTTGTCCTTGCCAAAATGAATATGAGTGAAGTATGTTGGCGGAGTCACCCTCAAGAACTCTCTAGTTCTTCTTATTTGGGACCCACATCAACTTGATGGGGATCCTTGGAGTTGTAGTCATACTTGATGAAGTGGAACTTGATGTAGTCTTGGGAACCCACTTGACCAAGGCCTTTGGAGCTTCTTCAAATGAATCAATCTCCTCTTGAAGCTTGTCCTTGCCTTTTAGCTTGTGGTCTTGTGGTGGAAGATCATCATGAGCTTGTGTTCCATCAAAAGAAGTGGGGTCATACTTCTCTTGTTGAGGAACAAACCTCATCTTGGGGTATTGATCTTCTTCCCACTCAACTCCGTTGGCATTGAACTTGCGTTCAAAACCAACACCTTGATTCTTCCGGTGCCTTCCTTGCTTGCGTACAATCTCCTCAAATTGCTTACTTTCGGCAAAGCTCTTGTAAACACCTTTCTATATAATTCCCTTCAATAAGCTATTTTCTTGCTCAAGTGTAACTTGGCTAAGAGAATCATTAGTGGAATCAAGAGAACTATTAGAAGCAACAATATTGGATTTAACATAATTATTGTTACTACTAGAATAAGAATCTTTCTTGTTCTTGTTGCTAGATTTTACTTGTGGCATGTAAGTAGACAAGAGTAAACGCTTGGCAATGTAAGATGAACTTTTCTTATGAAGATCATCATTGATTGCTTTTAAGAACCATGTTCTTGCTCTAGATTGAGCTTTTCAAAGCATAGCTTCTCATGAGTCTTTAAAAGCTCTCGATGATCCTCTAAGGTAGTTTCATGAGCTAACTTAAGAGTGTTTAATTATTTAGTTAGACGCGCAATCTCCTTCTTATCATTGTCATTCGTTTCATCTTGATTAGCATGATTAATAGCAATTTCATCATAGTTTTCATCACTAGAGTTGTCAACAAGTAAATCATCATCACCTAGCAAATCATCCTCATCACTATTGAAATCAAAATACTCGGGGTGTGATACCTTGGGGCCTTTAGCCTTGAATCATCTTCCAATTCCTTCATTTGGTGAGTCAAATATGTCGTAGGAGTTGGATGACACAAGTGCAAGAACGGCAACACCTTCATCTTGAGTATATTCGGAGTCGGAGTGATAACTTCTCTCGGAGTGGTTGTCGGAGTCGGAACCGGATACCCATTCACCAACATGAGCTTGATGTCTTCGTCTTGTGTAGCTCTTTGATGACTTGTCCTTCCTTTCCGAATCCTTGCTTCTGCGAGAGGGTCTTCGTTCATAATGATCATCTCTACTCCTTCTCTCTCTTGGAGGTGATTCCTCTCTTTTACTTCTCCTTTTAGGTGAGTCTTCTCTTCTTTTGGAGGGAGCCGTACATTCACTAGAGTAATGTCCGGGTCTTCCATAATTATAGCAATTGCGATCACGACTAGAAGATCTTTTGTCATTGTAGAACCTTGACTTAGAACTTCTCTCTTTGCTTCTACTCTTGTAGAACTTGTTGAAGTTCTTCACCATTAGGCTCAATTCTTTTTTTTTGAACAATCACCGGGGGGGAGAGGATCCCCACCTGAATATATTATTCAAAGGCCCAAAGGGCAGGTTACATCAGTGGTTACAACAAGAAGAGAGGTATAGGCGCCAAGACACGGCCGCCTCCCTCGTAACAGGGTCCTTAAATCTAAAGGCCCAGAGCGTAAAATCCGAGATGATATTACGGAGAGTATCAGTGGGTGAGTGGATCTCGTTGCGAAAGACACGAGCGTTCCTGGAGTCCCACAACTTCCAGAGGATGGCGAGGGCGACGGTGGGCCAAATGTTGATGTCGAGGCCCGCCAGCGTAGGAGTAGCCCAAACGAGGTCGATGGAGTGAGGGGGGTCCAGTCCTAGGAGGGAGCAAACCTGGGCCGCGTGTGGGCAGAGAATGGCTAGGTGCATTGCGTCCTCTAGCGTGAGGGCGCACCGAGGGCATGACGAATCCAAGGTAATGGTCTTGCGATGCAAGTTAGCCATCATGCTCAGCCTGTCACGACAGAGAAGCCAGCCGAAGATCTTGACCTTGATAGGTGCGTTGGAGCTCCAGATGTGCTCAGCATTGAAATCTATCTCGTGATCGGAGGAGAGCATCGAGTAAGCGCACCTCGAGGTGAACAAGGAGCCGTGGGTGAGGGACCTGTCATCGAGCGCGTCGTTGGTGATGACATCCTGCAACAAAGACAAAACAGACGCAAGCTCTACAGAAGCAACATTGGTTAGGCGGTTCCGCAAAGTAGCGAGTAACCCATTCAGCATGACATCTGACACCAGGACAGAGGGCGATGTGGAGTGGGAGAAGAGGTGTGGGTAAATTTGTGCGAGTGGAGCGGAAAGAAGCCAAGTGTCTAGCCAGAAGAAGGTGGCAGTGCCGTTTTTGGTAAGGACGAAAGAGATCTTTCGGAGGGAGGGAAGTTGGTGGTTTACGATTTTCCAGAGGTAGGAGGGGTTGTGAGGTTTATTTGCGAAGTCAAGGGAGTAGTGTTGGAAGAACCATTTGACCCAAGGCAGGTCTGGTTTTTGGAGAAGCTTGAAGGCAAATTTCATGAGGAGGCAGTTGTTTTGGAGAAGCAGGTTTTTTATACCGAGGCCGCCCGCAGCTTTGGGTTTGCAAACGTTTTTCCAAGCGATAAGGCATTTGGCCCCCGAGCAAGTTTCCTCGGCGGCCCAGAAGAAGGATCTACGGATGGCGTCTAGTTTTTTGATAATCTTCTTAGGGATTCTAAATACGGACATGAAGTGAGTAGCAAGGGCGTCCAGCGTAGAGGAAATGAGAGTGAGACGAGCGCCGCGGGAAAGAAGCTTGGCCGCCCATCCAGAGAGGTACTTTAGAAAGCGTTGGATGATAGGTTCAAAAGCGGAGGACGGGAGGCGTGTGTGAGATAGAGGTAGACCGAGGTAGATTTGGGGGAAGGAGGAAAGTGCACAGCCGAAGGTGAGGGCGATATTTTGGCTAGTGATAGTATCTGTGTTGAGAAGCACGAAGGTAGTTTTGTGGAAGTTGATGGCAAGACCAGTAGCGAGGGCGAACTTGTCAAGGATATCCTTGAGGGTGGTCGCGGCTTGGGGGAGGCGTGGGCTATGATTAGCGTGTCGTCGGCGTATTGGAGCACAGATGCAGGACGATCGTTGTAAATCAGATGGCAAAGCTGGCCGGGAGAAGAAGCTTGAAAGATTAAGCGTTGAAGCAGGCCGGCGACAATAAGGAAAAGGTAGGGGGATAAGGGGTCACCCTGCCGGAGACCATTTTTGCAGTTAATCCAGGGGCCCGGTTTTCCATTTAGGAGTACTGCGGTCTTGCTAGAGACCAGCAAGGCTCGGATCCAGGCTATAGTTTTGGGGGGGAAACCCCTAGTGAGCAGAATTAGAAGAAGAGATTCCCAACAGATTGAGTCGAAAGCTTTGCGGAAGTCTAGTTTGAACACCATAGTGGGTGCCTTTCTAATGTGGCAGGCGCTGAGAAGGTCAGTAGCGTAGATGAAGTTTTCGGCAATGCACCTCCCAGAGATGAAACCGGTTTGGTCACCATGGACAAGAAGAGGGATGAGGGGCTTAACCCTGTTTGTGATAACTTTAGCTAGCGCCTTAGGTGTACAGTTTTGCAGCGAAATAGGTCTAAAGTTTTCCGGTGTTCTGGCAGAGTCTTTTTTTGGAAGGAGGATCATGTGTGCTCGGTTGAAACGCTCGACATCCACCCAGAGATTGGCGAAGTCATCGAAGAAAGGTAGGATTGTGTGTTTGATGTTATGCCAAAATTTCTGGTAGAAACTCGGACCAAGGCCGTCTGGGCTAGGGCTGGCGTGTAGATTCATTTGAAAGAAGGCGTCTTGAATTTCCTGAGCGGTGAAGGTGGAGTCCAGGTGTCGTAACTGAGGAATTTGCGTGGGGTAGAGGTCGGAAAGGGAGAAAAGCCAAGTTGATACCTTTTCAGTACCTAACAAGGTTTTGAAGAAATTCTGGAGGATGGTTGCTTTATCATCATGGGCAGAGAATTCCAACCCGTTATCCTCGAGGATGGCGATGTTGTTTTTGCAGAACCGTTGGGAAGCGGAGACATGAAAGAACTTTGAGTTTTCGTCTCCGTCGACCACAGCTTTGACTTTCCCCCTTTGTTTCCAGAAGAGGACTTTTTGTCTGACCGCACGTTGAAGAGAGGTGATAACTACTAGTCGGAGAGACACCTCGGGCCGAGAGAGAGCACGTTTTTCTTCAATGCGGTCAATTCTGTCGATGACAAATTTACAGTCAATTTCCCTCTGGTGGACGTGTCTTAAGGTTTTTGACCATGCTTTGAGGTCGGATCGAGTGCGTTTGATGGCGGTGGCAAGGTCTAGGTCAGAATGAGAGGTTGGAAGAGCAGGAGGCTAGGCCTCAGAGACGATGCGTTTGCAAGCCGGGTGAAGGGCCCAGAAGGACTCAAAACGGAAAAGGCGCGAGCGAGGGATATGCGACGAAATGTTTACGATGAGCGGAACATGGTCGGAAGAGAAACGTGTTAGGGAGGAGAGGGTTGTGTTGGGAAAGCAATCATCCCGAGCGAGGTTAAAGAAGGCTCTATCCAGGCGTTCGAGGGTTGGGTTTAGCCGGTTGTTGGACCAAGTGAAGGACCGGTCGAGAAGAGGTAGCTCTAATAGCTACAGATCAGAGATAGCCGTGTTAAACATGTCAGCGTCAGAGGAGCGGAAGTTATTATTATTTTTCTCGCACATGAACCGAATGAGGTTGAAATCGCCGATCAGAAGCCAAGGAGTGGAGCTGATGGGGGCGATATTTCTTAGTTCCTGCAAGAAGTCTGATTTCAGAGACTGTTGAGATGGGGCATAAATATTGGAGATTGTGAGGTGTGTACCGGAGACGGGGCAAGAGAGGTTTAGAGACATCGAAAAAAGACCATGGGAGTGGCTAAGAAGGGTTAGAGCATGAGAATTAACTGCGGAGAAAATACCGCCGGCGGAACCTACGGCGGGAAGTGATGCGATTTGATTGAGCGAACATGGGAGGAAGGAGTTTAACTTAGCTACAGGTATGGTGTCGAGCTTGGATTCTTGAAACAAAGCAACGGAGGGGTTAATCGTAATGGATTCAGAGAGAATATCTTTGCACTTGTCCACGTCGCCAAGTCCACGTACGTTCCAAGAAAGGATGGAGAACTTAGACTGGTTCATAAGATAAACGAGTTACACCAGAGTCTAGGAAGGTAAACAGCAAGGAAAAACAGATGGGAGAGGAGGTGTGTCGACCAACTATCCTATCGACACCCATTAACAAACTAAACCTATGAAGACTACAGAGCGGGCGAGAGGTAGGCGCGGCTGCGGGCGCGAAGTTCCAAAAGCCCCCTTCCCTGGGGCGCACACTCCTGGTTCGGTCTTGAGGGATCACGGGGAGGGCAGGGCACCTGCCGTGCGGATGGCGTCGGCCTCGTCCTTGTCTGCACCACACATCAGCGCGATGCTGGCCAGCTTATCCGCCGCGTCGTCTGCGTCGGAGGGCTCTCCATCGGAGGTGTAGAGTGAGGATCCCTGCACCGCCGCCGTCAGGTCGTCGGAGGCCCTGCCGATGTTGAGACGAGCAGCCTTGAGCCTGGCTGCCTTCTGGGTCATGGACGAGTAGAAAGGAGCCTCCCGGTCGGCGATGCACGCGCTATGACGCAGCTTCGTCGTGGATATCACACGGCGAGAGTGAACCGCACGTTTGCGGATGGTGTTGGTGTGGATGTCGAGATCGGAGATAGCCGCGGAGGCCGACGAGGCGTTCACGCACGTCACTGCGTTGGAGCCGCGTGTAGTGATGGCCCTCATTTCCGCGTCACTGGCCGGAGCAGAGACGGTGGGCGAGGGCGGCAGACATGTAGAAGACAGGATCGCCGCCTCGGCAGGCGGAGCCAGAGGGGTAGGAGGTTGTGTGGGCGCGCAGGGACCACCGGTCGCCAAGCCCGCGAGGGCGCAGTGCATGGTCGAAGGAGGCACGTCCGTGACGAGCCCGGAGGGCGAGTCCGCCGCGACGAGGTGAGCAGGCGGGGTGGGGATGAGGATCGCCGGCAGCACGCCGCCGGGCTGCAGTGCAATGATCATGGGGTCGAAAGGAGCGGAGGGGTTGGTTCCAGCCTCAGCGCGGCGGCGCCAAAGGGGGCCGCGACGAGAGGGAGGGGGCCCCCTGCCCCTGGCACGTTGGGCAAACTCCTGCAGAGTCGCCTCGCGGACGGCGGAGGCGTGGCTGTCATCAAAGGCGGTGTCACCACCATCGTCCGAGGAGAAGGGGGATGGGTCGTCAGGACCAAACCCATGAGTGCGGTAGTCCAGTTGGGTGAGGGAGACGGTGATGATCTCGCGTCCGGGAAGCAGCACGACGATGCCGGGCGGCAGCCGCATGTCACGGGTGACCATGACCATGGCACGCACACTGACGAAGTCACCAGCGCCGACACAGTACTGGTCAAGGGCGCAGACGGATCCCAAGTGCGCGAAGAAGTACTTGACGCCATCCTCATGCCAGAGCTCGTGGGGGAAGTCGTTGGCCTCGATCTCCATGAGGTCGTCGAAGTTGGCCATGGCACGGTTGTCTGTATGCTCGACACGCTCGAAGGAAAGCGTGTTCCCCTCGAACTCAATGTCGCCATGGCCGGTGACGTTCCAACGAATGTCCCGGTTGGCAAAGGAAAGTAGGGCGGCGCCGCGAGAGGAGGAAGTGACACCAACGGAAGGGTTGTTGCGGTGGGCGGCGAGTGCGCGCTTTATGAAGGAGAAAGGGTTGTGCATGGGTGAGGAGAGGTGGACAAAACAGAGGTGGTCAACCTCGAGTAGGAGACACGGCGGTGGTGCGATCAAAGGCATCGGCGCGGCCATGGGGGGAGGCATGTAGGGAGGCAGCATGTGGTCATGCGTGGGAGCGGGCAAGGTAGTGCGGGAGGCAGTGGTGGGCGCAAACGTAGGAGGACCCCGATGAGAGGTAGTGGTCGCGGCATTGGGCCGGAAAAGAGGTGGGTTGGAGGCTGGCGGAACCGGACTGGCAGGCGGAGGTGGGGGCGCTGCGCGAGCATCGCCGAACCGCGTCAGGAGCGACGGCGATGCACGGGTGTTGACAAAGAAGCAGTGAGACCCGAACCAGATTGGGTGTGAATCGTCGTCGTTGGCGTCGGCAGAGAAGCCGGAGGCAGTGTGGGTGCCAGTAGTGTGCGCCATGGCACCATTGGGGAGGAAGGCAGGGTTAGTGAAAGGCTTATCAGGGAGATCGGGGAAGAAAGGGTGAAGACGAGTAGCCTTGCACCTGAAGGAGCGGTGTCCGGATCGCCAACACCGAGAGCAGCGGACAGGGTCGCGGCAGGTGTCGATGAGGTGGTCACCGGCAAGGCACCTAAAGCAGCGGATGCGAGGTCTGATGTTTCTAGTGTAGCAAGGTGAGTGAGAGTGGCTTCTCGGCTGGCGCATGATATAGGCCGAGGGGTCGGGCAAGGTAGATGGGGGAGGGGGAGGGGGAGGTGAGAGAAGCACGTCCCTGTAGGATCGAGGGGACGAAACGGGCGGAGCAGGATGGGAGCAGGTGAGCGGAGGAGCGACGGGAGAGGCTGTCGCGTCGATGCCGGTGATGGGTGAGAGCGTCTCTGAACTGTCTGCCCGCTTGCAACATGGGAGAGAGGGGAGGATGTGGGTGACGGTTGACCAGGGCCGCAAGCAGCAGTGCGTGGGAGCATGCATGGTATCGCATGTGGGGCGGGCGGGCGAGCGTGGGTTTGGGTGCTATGGGTCCCGTCGTCAGCTAGCCCAGCTTGGTGGACCGTGTCTGTGGAGGGCTGCGTCCCTAGCTTGGTTACGTCAAGCAGCCGACAGGCACGCATACGCAGGGATGACCCATGGTCGTAGGTGACGCCGTCCGTGCACAGCGGAGGTGTGTGCGCAGCAGTGGAGCGCACAGCATGTTGAACAGTTTGTGCGGCGGGTGTGGGCGCGTGAGAGACGCAGGGAGCGGTGTTGCGGTCGCGCAAAGAGAGCAATGCCTCGAAGTCAAACGAGTTTTGATCAGTATGGGCCTGGCCGTCACGCGGCGTGGTAGCAGTGTGATTAGACGAGAGGAGATGGAAGGTGTGGTAGCTCCCGAGGATAGAGGGGGGCTGTAGGGCCGCACGCGCCGCAGAGAGTTTGTCGCAGCAGACCGCAGCCGTAAGGGTCGTGTCATGCGCACGCAGCATGCAGTCAAACAGCAGAAGTTTGAAATTTGAGAATGGGACGGGTGAGCGGCAAACGATCTCATTCCTAACGGAGCCGGAGAAAACTTGAGTCCGGAAGAGACATGAGTCTATCTGAGAGCATTTGAAGATGCTTTTAGACGCAAACCGGTGGTCAAGGGCACCGTTAACCAGCGTAGGCGAGGGGATTATTGTGTTGGAAACGGCAACAATCCAGAGTGTAGCATCATTTGGCAAGAAAGGTGTAGGTGTTGGCCTTGTGACCTGGCAGCGGTAGTCATGCATAATGAAATTACTGAACGCTAAACTAGGGCGGAACGGCCTAACCTGTGTGCTCTGGCGATGCCGACATTGAGATGCCGATGAGGAGGATGTGCGGCCAACGGGCACCGAAGACGAGGCCCCACCCGCAACACCTGTCGACCTCAGAGGAAGCTGCGACGTCGCAGCTCCCGATCCGACCGCAGATGAAGATGAACGCGGAGCAACATAGCTTGGAGCCGAGGTTTGTGGATGCAGGCAAGACGACGGCCGGCCCTTGTCGATCGGAGGCAGTGCGTTGATGGAGGCGAAGTAATGGTCGAAGGCGATAGGTGAGCAGGCGATGACAAAACCGGCGACCTTGTCACCGTTGACGAGGAACGAGAAGCAGAGGTCGGAGACTTTGATTACGGCGAACTCGGTGGTGAGGCCGCCGAAGCGGAACTGCAGCAACGTAGCTACGAGAGGCGCATCGAGCAGGAGCGATGAGGGACGGAAGCGAGCGAAGAGCAAGCTAGCAGAGGAGCAGCCGTTGGTCTCAGGAGAGACCCGCGAACGCAGGGAGGACCAGACTTTGTTCTGGAAGTCCAGGCCGTCTGCCTCGTCCAAGCGTAGGGAGAAACGGAGGTAGTCCCAAGCATGAGCAAAGCGGTCGCCCAGGTTGGGAGGCGGTTTTGAGGCCGCCGAGGAGTTGGTGGACGGTGGAGAGCGAGATCGTGGAGGAGGAGGATGAGCGGTGGTGAGCTGAGCGGCGCTGGAGGAGACAAGTGGGGCGGTGGCAGCTAGGGCAAGAGGGGCGGCGGCAGTGGTGTTTTGGCCGGCCGCGAGGGCGAGAGGGGTGAGAGTTGTCATCGTCGCATCTTCCCGCAAAATCATTAGGCTCAATTGCGCCTTAGGTGTACAGTTTTGCAGCGAAATAGGTCTAAAGTTTTCCGGTGTTCTGGCGGAGTCTTTTTTTGGAAGGAGGATCATGTGTGCTCGGTTGAAACGCTCGACATCCACCCGGAGGTTGGCGAAGTCATCGAAGAAAGGTAGGATTGTGTGTTTGATGTTATGCCAAAATTTTCGGTAGAAACTCGGACCAAGGCCGTCTGGGCCAGGGCTGGCGTGTAGATTCATTTGAAAGAAAGCGTCTTGAATTTCCTGAGCGGTGAAGGTGGAGTCCAGGTGTCGTATTGAAGGCTTGTTTCTCACTTGATGTTGTGGGAGCATCACATGAAGCTTTGTAAGCACCACTAGACTTGTTGTGAAGCTCTTCCCTATCCTTAAGTGACATCTCATGAGCAACAATTCTACCAATGACTTCCGTTGGCTTGAGATCTTTGTAATTGGGCATCATTTGGATCAAAGTGCACACGGTATCATATTTTCCATCCAAGGCTCTTAGGATCTTCTTGATGATGAATCTGTCGGTCATCTCTTCACTTCCTAAGCCGGCAATCTCATTTGTGATGAGAGCAAGCCTAGAATACATTTCAGCGACTCCTTCACCATCCTTCATTTTGAACTTGTCAAGTTGACTTTGAAGCACATCCAATTTGGATTCCTTGACGGACTCGGTACCTTCATGCATATCAACCAAAGTATCCCAAATTTCCTTTGCATTCTCAAGGCGGCTGATTTTGTTGAATTCTTCGAGGCACAATCCGTTGAAGAGGATATCACAAGCTTGAGCGTTGTATTGCAACATCTTCAATTCTTCCGCGGTTGCTTCACGATTTGGTTCTCTTCCATCATCGAGGAATTCACCTTGTAAACCAATACACACAATAGCCCAAACGGCGGGGTTATGCCCAAGAATATGCATTTTCATCTTATGCTTCCAACTAGCAAAATTAGTACCATCAAAGTAAGGACCTCTACGGTGGTAATTTCCCTCGCTAGACGCCATACTCTCCTAGGTTGTGAAACCCAGGCTATGATCACCAAAGCTATGGAAATCAAGGCAATTGGAGACCAAAGCTCTCATACCACTTGTAGGATCGAAAGTAGGTCTAGAGGGGGGGTGATTAGACTACTTGAACAAATAAAAATCTAGCCTTTTCCCAATTTTAAGTCCTGGCATATTTTAGCAACTTAGCACAAGTCAAGCAATCAACCTACACATGCAATTCTAAGAGTGTAGCAGCAGAAAGTAAAACATTGCATATGAAGGTAAAGGGAAGGGTTTGGAGAAGGCAAACGCAATGTAGACATGAAGATTTTTGGCGTGGTTCCGATAGGTGGTGCTATCGTACATCCACGTTGATGGAGACTTCAACCCACGAAGGGTAACGGTTGGGCGAGTCCACGGAGGGCTCCACCCATGAAGGGTCCACGAAGAAGCAACCTTCTCTATCCCACCATGGCCATCGCCCATGAAGGACTTGCCTCACTCGGGTAGATCTTCACGAAGTAGGCGATCTCCTTGCCCTTACAAACTCCTTGGTTTAACTCCACAATCTTGTCGGAGGCTCCCAAGTGACACCTAACCAATCTAGGAGACACCACTCTCCAAAAGGTAAAAGATGGTCTGTTGATGATGAACTCCTTGCTCTTGTGCTTCAAATGATAGTCTCCCCAACACTCAACTCTCTCTCTCATAGATTTGGATATGGTGGAAAGATGATTTGAGTGGAAAGCAACTTGGGGAAGGCTAGAGATCAAGATTCTTGTGGTAGGAATGGAATGTCTTGATCTCAACACATGAGTAGGTGGTTCTCTCTCAGAAAATGAGTAGTGGAAGTGTAGGCACGTTCTGATAGCTCTCTCTTGAATAGAGAAGGGGGTGGAGGGGTATATATAGCCTCCACACAAAATCCAACCGTTACACACATTTGACTCAACTCGGTCAGACCGAATGGAAGAACTCGGTGAGACCGATTCAGTTCAAAATGTGAATGCTAGGAATCTCGGTGGGACCGATATACTCAACTCGGTGGGACCAATGTGCTAGGGTTAGGGAAAAACCTCATCTCGGTGTGACCGATTGCATGAACTCGGTGAGACCGATTTCAGCAATGAGCAAACAGAGAGTTGGTCAGGCAAACTTGATGGGACCAATCGCTCCTTTCGGTAAGACCAAAACGTTACGAAAGGGAAACAGAGAGTTTGCATTGCGAACTCGGTGGGACCGATTGCTCATTTCGGTGAGACCGAAACGTTACAAAGGGAAACTGAGAGTTTGCAATCCCATCTCGGTGAGACCGAAATCCCTATCGGTGAGGCCAAACTGATTAGGGTTTCTGGCAGTGGCTATGTCAAAGGAACTCGGTGGCGCCGGATAGATCAAATCGGTGGGGCCTAGTTTGACTTTAGGTTTAGGACATATTGGATTTGAGAAAGTGGTTGAGGGTTTTGGAGCGTATCACTAAGCACTTTGAGCAAGTAGACCATTAAGCAACACCTCATCCCCTTTTAGTAGTATTGGCTTTTCCTATGGACTCAATGTGATCTTGGATCACTAAAATAGAAATGTAGAGTCTTGAGCTTTTGCCAATATTTGTCCTTAGCATTTTGAGGGGTCCACATCTCTAGTCCATGTGCCATGCCAATCATTGAACTTTCTGAAATATTTAACTTGAAAGGATATTAGTTCAATGAGATATATGTTGTTATGAATTACCAAAACCACCCGGGGATTAGTTGCACTTTCAGTCTATTTCTACATAAATAGATCTTGTCTACATCATGTCATCGTTCTTATTGCATTACTCCATTTCTCCATGAACTTAATACACTAGATGCATGCTGGATAGCGGTCGATGTGTGGGGTAATAGTAGTAGATGCAGGCATGAGTCGGTCTACTAATCCTGGACGTGATGCCTATATAATGATCATTGCCTGGATATCGTCATAATTATTTGAAGTTCTATCAATTGCCCAACATTAATTTGTTTACCCAACGTATGCTATTTTTCTCGAGAGAAGCCACTAGTGAAATCTACAGCCCCCGGGTCTATTTTCTCGTCATATACTTTCAGATCTATTTTGCTATTTGCCTTTTTATTTATTTACCACTTTTATTTTCAGATCTATATTTCTAAAAACCCAAAAATATTTTGCTTCACTTTATTTTATTCGCGATCTATTTATCCAATCTACTACAATTTATCTCCCGTCCGTTTACCAATTTCTGTCACCGTTACCCGAAAGGGATTGACAACCCCTTTAACACGTCGGGTTGCAAGTATTTGTTCTTTGTGTGCAGGTGTTGTTTACGTAGTGTTGCTTGGTTCTCCTACTGGTTCGATAACCTTGGTCTCATCACTGAGGGAAATACCTACCGTTGCTGTGCTGCATCATCCCTTCCTCTTTGGGGAAATACCGACGTAGTTTAAGCCAACATCAGGGCCCCTTTGGTATTTGTTTGTTACACTAATTTTTATATTCAATAAAAAATCCTCGTGAAGTTTTAGGTCATTTGGAGCTCCGTAGAGTAGGTGTCTCTATTGTAGTTTTTTTAGGTCCAGAATTCCAGCCGCCGGTAATTTTCCTTGATACGTCTCCAACGTATCTATAATTTTTTATTGTTCCATGTTATTATAGTATCAATCTTGAATGTTTTATGTGCAATATTATATCATTTTTTTGGGACTAACATATTAACCTAGTGCCGAGTGCCAGTTGTTGTTTTTTGCTTGTTTTTAGCTTTTCAGAAAATCAATATCAAATAGAGTCCAAACGGAGAAAAAACTTTGGATTAATTTTTTCTGGACCAGAAGGGACCCATGAAGGTTTGGTAGAAGACCTGGGGAGTCACGAGGCAATGACAGGCCTAAGGGGCGTGTCCCGGGGGGATGCCATAAAGTCTTGTGGGACCCTCGTGGAACCTCTTGACCTAAATCCACCTGTATAAATTCCCAAATATTTTCAATACATCAGAGAGCCACCCGAAACACTTTTTTCGCCGCCGCAAGTTTCTATTCTTCCGCGATCCCATCTGGAGACCTTTTCCGGCACCCTGCCAAAGGGGGAATCGATCATGGAGGGCTTTTACATCATCCTTGCTGTCCTTCCGTTGATGCGTGAGTAGTTCACCACAGACCTACAGGTCCATAACTAGTAGTTAGATGGCTTCTTCTCTCTCTTTGATCTTCAATACAATGTTCTCCTCAATGTTCTTGTAGTTCTATTCGATGTAATCTTCTTTTGCGGTGTGTTTGTTGGGATCTGATGAATTGTGGTTTTATGAGCAGATTATTCATGAATATTAATTCAGTCTTCTCTGAATTCTTTTATACATGATTATTATAGCATTATATTTCTCTTGGTTCTATCCGTTTAGTTTGGCCAACTAGATTGATTTTCTTGCAATTGGAGAGGTGCTTTATGATGGGTTCAATCTTGCGGTGCTCAATTCCAGTGACACAAAGGGACAAGACACATATTTGTATTGTTGCCTTTAAGTATAAAAAGATGGGGTTTATACATATTGATTGGGTTTACTTTGTCTACATCATGTCATCTTGCTTAAGGCGTTACTCTGTTTTTATTAACTTAATACCCTAGATGCATGCTGGATAGCGGTCAATGGGTGGAGTAATAGTAGTAGATGCAGGAAGGAGTCGATCTACTTGTCTCGGATGTGATGCCTATATACATGATCATTGCCTTGAATATCATCATAACTATGCGCTTTTCTATCAATTGCCCAACAGTAATTTGTTTACCCACCGTACGTTACATGCTCGAGAGAGAAGCCTCTAGTGAAAAATATGGCCCAGGTCTAATTTTATCATATATAAAATCCAAAAATACCTGCTGCAATTTTATTACCGTTATTTAATGTTTCAATTTATCTATTTGCCTACCACTACGAGATTTGATCCTTGCAAATAACCACCAAGGGGATTGACAACCCCCTTGTTTGCGTTAGGTGCAAGTATTTGCTTTTGTGTGTGCAAGTGCTGCTAACAAGGTTCTGTGTAGTTCTCCTACTAGTTGACAACCTTGGTTCTTAACTGTGGGAAATACTTATCTCTACTGTACTGCTTCATCCTCTCCTCTTCGAGGAAATCCCAACGCAGCTCACAAGTAGTAGGAAGAATTTCTGGCGCCGTTGCCGGGTAGACATCACCAAAACCTATCAAGTACCTTCACATAAACTATCATCTACTTGCTCTTATTTTTATTTGCCTTTGCCTCTCATTTTCATCTCCCCCACTTCTAAAACAGTTTTACAAAAAACACAAAAATATTTTTGTTTGCTTGTTTGCTTGCTTTACCACTATGGCTAGTTCTTCGCTTGTTACGTGTACCCCTGAAAATGAAGTGACCAATTTTAAACAAATGGGAGGAGAGAATTTAATAGATGCTTGGTATAGAATTTGCGATGCTCAAAATAGATCAACTCGTAAGCAATCCACTACCGTTCTTCTTTGCAATTTTTATGTGGGTGTAACTACTTGGTATAGATTTGTACTAGATACTATTACTGGAGGAAATTTCTGGAGTAGTCACCCTATCCATTCTTTCAATGCTATGGGAAATTTAGTAGGATCACCACCTATTACCATTAATGAGACAACATTTACGTTAGAACATGTTATGGAATGATTGGAGATTATTGAAAATAAAATACCTATATTGAGAATTTAGATAAAAAGATTCATAATCATATTAATCAATTTGGATCAAAGGTAGGAACTAATTTGAAAATACTAAAAGAGAAGGAACCAATAATTAATGAGAGGATAGAACAAAGTCCCGCTATAATTGATAAGTTGGAAGAAGCTATTAATAATTTGGGTTCCGCTTTTTCTTCCGTTAGAACTACTAAAAGGACCCCTCCTAGTAAGAATTGCAAGTTTATGTATGTTCCTAAGAACAAGCGTTCCACTTCTAGTAATGAGAGTGAAGATCTTAAAATAATTAGTGTTACCCCGGGCTTCATTGATTTAATAAAGGAACCCATCTATGAGAATAAATTCCTTAATTTTCTTCCTAGGATTCAGATCATCAAAAATATTCATGTTAAGCCACCTGGTGAGCGTGGTTGTGTAATTGAAGAATTGGGAACCAAAGATGGCAACACTTGAAACTATGCCTTACGCCTAGCTAGGGGCGTAAAACAATAGCGCTTGTTGGGAGGCAACCCAATAGTTATCTTTATTTTCATTTTTCTTTTCTGTTCTTTGGTGTTGACACAATTATGCAACTATTATGATTGTGTTTGTGTGTTTAAATTATTGCTTGTGCCAAGTAAAGCCTTTGGGATGATTTGGTTGATAGTTATTTGATTCTGTGAAAAAACAGAAACTTTTGCACCCAGTAGAAGAAATGTTTAAATTCTCTTGAACGTGATAAAATTCTGAAAAATTAGGACAACATAGGCAATTTGTGTATCAATAATTTGTAAACAATCCATAATTTTATTACTTTCCAATGAATTTTAAAAATTCCAGTACTAGGCGCAAAAGTTCCTGTTTTTCACAGAATCAAGTCAACTATCAACCAAATCGTCCCAAAGGCTTTACTTGGCAAAAGCACTAATTAAAATATAAAAACACAATCATAACAGTAGCATAATTTTATGAACACTCAAAAATATAAATGATAACTATTGGGTTGTCTCCCAACAAGCTCTTCCTTTTTAGCCATTAAGATAGGCTTTGACATTTCAATGATGCTCACATGAAAGACAAGAATTGAAGCACAAAGAGAGCATCATAAGACATGTAACAAACACATTTAAGTCTAACATACTTCCTATGCATAGGCATTTTATAAGCAAACAAATTATCAAGAAAAGAAATATCTGGCATATGCAAGGAAGAAGAATAAATCATTGACAATCTCAACACAACGAGAGGTAATTTAGTAACATGAATATTTCTATAACCATATTTTCCTCTCTCATAATAATTACATGTATGATCAGATTCAAATTCAACAATATAGCTATAAACAATATTCTCTTTATGATCCGCATGCATCCAAATCTTATAGTCTTCCAAGATAGTGGGATTAACATCAACTAAAGTCATGACCTCTCCAAACCCACTTTTATCTATAACTTGAAAAGTGGCCCGCCTGATGTGCGGGCTAGAGATTTATATTGTTGTGTTAGGAGAACATTATTTAATTTGTCTAAACAAAGTTGGAACCAAATGCTATCACATTCACAAATAAACCATAGTAATTCTTTGCTTCTACAAATTCAAAATAATTACTCCATCATTAAAATGAGCAGAAATCCAAATATATATGCTAGGGTTTACTAGAAACATCCTATATTAACTATAAAGCATGAGAATGAGCTATAAATAGCTCCTTGTTTGTCATGGAATTCCAATACAAAGAATAAAATTTAAAGTAAGTTTACCATAAATAAAAGTATTTTAGGATTGTTCATCCACCACCAATGTTATTTGTACATTATCACCAACATGTTCAATAGTAAGAAATAAGAAAAGCTCACATGGCTACACATACATATAAGGCAACATATGCAAATGTTCAGTTTAGGAAATAATTGCATGCCTTTAATAAGCCTCGTAATAACAATATGATGACCCACAAGTATAGGGGATCAATCATAGTCCTTTCGACAAGTAAGTGTGTTGAACCCAACGAGGAGCAGAAGGAAATGACAAGCGGTTTTCGGCAAGGTAATTTCTGCAAAGCACTGAAATTGTCGATAACAGGTAGTTTGATAGCAAGATAATTTGTAATGAGAAAGTAACGGTAACAGTAACAAAATTGCAGCAAGGTAGCCCAATCCTCTTTATAGAAAAGGATAGACCAAAACGGTCTCTTATAATAAGCAAAGCATTCTTGAGGTCACACGGGAATTGCATCTAGTCACTTTCATCATGTTGGTTTGATTCGCGTTCGCTACTTTGATAATTTGATATGTGGGTGGACCGGTGCTTGGGTGCTATTCTTACTTGAACAAGCCTCCCACTTATGATTAACCCCCTTGCAAGCATCCGCAACTAGGAAAGATGAATTAAGATAACAATCTAACCATAGCATTAAACATATGGATCCAAATCAGTCCCTTATGGAATAGCGCATAAACTAGGGTTTAAGCTTTTGTCACTCTAGCAACCCATCATATAATAACTACACCACAATGAATTCCCTTAGGCCGAAAGATGGTGATGTGTCATGTAGTCAACGTTCACATAACACCACTAAGGGAATCACAACATACATATCATCAAAATATCAAACGAACACCAAATTCACACGATTACTTACAACATGACTTCTCCCGTGGCCTCAAGAACAAGCGCAACTACTCACAAATAATATTCATACTCAAGATCAGAGGGATATTAAATAGCATAATGGATCTAAACATATAATCTTCCACCAAATAAACTATCTAGCAGCAACTACAAGATGTAATCAACACTACTAGTCACCCACAGGTACCAATCTGAGGTTCCAGTACAAAGATTGAACACAAGAGATGAACTAGGGTTTTGAGATGAGATGGTGTTGTTGAAGATGTTGAAGAAGATTGTCCTCCCAAAGATGAGAGGGTTGTTGGTGATGACGATGGCTTTGATTTCCCCTTCCAGGAGGGAAGTTCCCCCGGTGGAATCGCTCGACCGGAGAGAAAAAGTGCTCCTACCCAAGTTCCACCTTGAGACGGTGGCGCTCCGTCCCGAAAGTCCTCTTCTTATTTTTTCTAGATCAAAAGACCTTATATACCAGAAGATGGGCACCGAAGGTGGGCCAGGGTGCCCACTACCCACCAAGACGGCCAGAGGGGTCTGGCGCGCCCTGGTGCCTTGTGGCCACCTGGCTGCCCCCCTCTGGTAGTTCTTCTCTCCAATATTTATTATATATTCCAAAATAATTCTCCGTAAAATTTCAGCTCATTTGGAGATGTGCAGCATATTATCTCTGACATAGCTTTTTCAGGTCCAGAATTCCAGCTACCGGTATTCTCCCTCTTTATGTAAACCATGCATATTATGAGAGAAAAGGCATTAGAATTACTCCACAAAGTGTTATAAAGCATAAAAACACTATAAATAACAGTAGGAAAACATGATGTAAAATGGACGTATCACCATATTATGTTTGTTTGTCATATTTATAACTTTGAGAGTAGAAAGCAATTCAAAATCATACCTAGGTAACTAAATCATAGTTTGCCCAATAAAAAAATTTGATGCTTCGTTATTTAGTTTGTATTTGAGTAGCCTAAGGCTATTATTTGAAAAATTCAATGTAAGATGCCCCTCTTCTTTATTCTCCTTTCAAGCATAATAAAAACTTATTCAATTTAGACGTAGTATAAAGTTGACGTGCATAGTAAGCTACAATTCCACTTTCAAAATAAGCTAAAACCATATTAGCACAAAATGTTGATATCAGTTACACTTTTTACCTTGTTTGAGATAATTCAACGGAAAGACGCCACTCCTTTCTTCCTCTTTCAAGCACTATCAAAAACTTAATCTATTTGGAATATAGTATAAATTTTATGTTCATAGCAGAAGCAAGCTTCAATTACACTTTAAGAACATGCTAAAATTATATGGCATAGAAGTTTTTATGATGCACACTCTGACTACCAACTCTATATCTTGGAGTCATGTTGCAAAATACAAAAATGGGCACTGTAGAGAAGGATACTTCTTACCTTCGATGAATTCTAAAGAACAAGTTCATCACTAAAATTAGCGGAAACCAAACATACATGTTATTGTATATTAGGGTTTTACTGGAATAACATCTTAGATGTATTTTATAGCACGGGAAAGAGCCACATATGGAGACTTGTTAGTCCATAGTTAGAATACAAAAATTAAACTTTAAGGTTGTCCTCCACTGCCAAAGTTTCATCGGTAAGAAATGCATGCACAAAGCTCCGATAGCCATGCATCCATATAACACCAATCTCCCAAAGTAAGATGCATACATAAAGGTAAATAAGCAACTAGAGCAATGACAATGATTAAACTTGTGCTTAGTTGCTGATTAGGATGGAGTGACTGGTTTCAAGTTTCATTTGGGGACATTAGGAGTTGGTACATAAGATCTCTTTGAGGACAAATGGTGCTTTTGCAAATGATCCCGTGGAAGGAATGGTGATGTTGCTACAAGGAACTCTTGTGGTTGGCATAGTTGACACCCAATGATGTCTTGTGAATTTGTGCCTCCTTATTATCCCATAGAATAGGCAAAGCGGTTTGTCTTCCAGTATATAATTATTTGCTAAGAACAAAGCTATCTTAGATGGCAATGTTTGTTGTTCTTTCTCAATCTCAACAGTGATATTATGCACACTAATAGGTTAAGTAGGATGTCAAGTAGATTAGAGGCTTAGATTCTATTGTACACCAGTTGTGAAAACACAATCTTTATATTTGTCGTTATGTTGCCTGCAGCAAGGAGAGGTGATACTGTCAAAGGAAAACCAATGCAACACATAGAAGACAAAAAGAAATGAGCAACATATAAGGAATTTATTACTTATGACAATGGTGAACATCTGGTACATCGTATGTTTTCCTATTCCAAACCAAAAAATGGAGGTTCTACAAATAGTCTTGCTTTAGATAGAGTATGTCAAATGTGACATTTTGAATTTGATAATAAAAGGATGATAGTCTGACGTTAAGACTGGAAATTTGAATATATAAGTGGGGTAATAAAATGAATAAATATTGAGAAATTGGATATTAGTTGTCAATAAATGATGCAAAAACCCCTTAAAAAGGAATGACACAACATACCTTCCCTAAATATCTATCAAATATAATTGTGATGTATTCTCTGATCAGGCGTGGAACTGTCCACACCTTTGGACTAATATTCAGTCCTCATGATCAATGAAACTACTGTGTTAATTCTAAAAAAACACCATGAATAATCAGAGAATTTAAATAAGTGTTGCTCACATTACATTTAAATTAGAACATGTGTATGGCAAGAAAAAACCGTGCTCCCAAAACTACATGAATCAAAGAACTGCCATGATAGTTGTGCTCCTATAATCGCTCATATCATTAGGGAGGATGAAATACTTATTCCTTGCATGCATACGGAACTATGTCGTAATGTTCTAGTCTTTTAAGCCTATTAGCTTTGACCAAATCTTGGTTTTCTAGAATTTGATGGTCATATTGTTCATAATTTTTCATTCAAAAAAAATGCAGCAGAATTTTGTGTCACTAGGGAACCATATACAATAGTGTTAGTCATGTAGCTCAGGCGGGGACGTAATTGATAACCCACAAGTATATGGGATCGCAACAGTTTTCGAGGGTAGAGTATTCAACCCAAATTTATAGATTCGACAAAAGGGGAGCCAAAAAATATTTGTAGGTATTAGCAGCTGAGTTGTCAATTCAACCACACCTGGAGATTAATTATCTGTAGCAAGGTAATCAGTAGCACAGTAATATGATAGTTTTGATAGTAGTGGTATCAGTAATGGTAACGGTAACAATGATAGCAATGATTTTGTAGCCAGTGTAACAGTAGCAACAGCAGTAGTAACTTAGCAAGAACAATATGTGGAAAATTCATAGGCATTGGATCGGTGATTTTGTTGGATGATATTCATCATATAACAGTCATAACCTATGGTGATACAAAACTAGCTCCAGTTCATAAATATAATATAGGCATGTATTCCGTAAATAGTCATACGTGCTTATGAAAAGAACTTGCATGACATCTTTTGTCCTATCCTCCCGTGGCAGTGGGGTCCATATGGAAACTAAGGGATATTAAGGCCTCCTTTTAATAGAGAACCGGAACAAAGCATTAACACATAGTGAATACATGAACTCCTCAAACTACGGTGATCACCGGAAAGTATCCCAATTACTGTCACCCTGGGGTTTACGGATCATAACATGTAATAGGTGAATATGACTTGCAAGATCGGATCTAGAACATAGATATAATGGTGAAAACATAAACTATTCAGATCTGAAATCATGGCACTCGGGCCCTAAGTGACAAGCATTAAGCATGGCAAAGTCATAACAACATCAATCTCAGAACATAGTGGATACTAGGGATCAAGCCCTAACAAAACTAACTCGATTACATGATGAATCTCATCCAACTCCTCACCAACCAGCGAGCCTACGAAGGAATTACTCACTCCTGGTGGGGAGCATCATGGAATTGGCGATGACGGAGGGTTGGTGATGACAAAGACCGAAGATTCCCCTCTCCGGAGCCCTGAATGGGCTCCAGATCTAGCCTCCCGATGAAGAACAGGAGGCGGCAACGGCTCCGTCTTGTGAAACGCGATAATTCTTCCTCTCCTATTTTTTTCTCTAAAAATAGGATTTTAGCGTCGGAGTTAGGGTATGCGGGGCCACCAGGTGGGCACACCCCACCTGGGCACGCCTGGAGGGGGAGCGCGCCCTGGTGGGTTGTGCTCAACCAGGTGCACCCCTCTGGTGGTTCTTGGCTCCAGTATTTTTCTTTTATTGTAAAACAATTCTCCAAAAAGTTCCGTTCCATTTCGAGAACTTTTATTTCTGCACAAAAACAACACCATGGCAATTCTGTTGAAAATAGCGTCAGTCCGGGTTAGTTTCATTCAAATCATGCAAATTAGAGTCCAAAACAAGAGCAAAAGCATTAGGAAAAGTAGATACGACGGAGACGTATCAACCCCCCCAAGCTTAAACCTTTGCTTGTCCTCAAGCAATTCAGTTAATAAACTGAAAGTGAAAAAGAAAAACTTTTACAAACTCTTTTTTCTTGTTTACATCAATAAGCTTAAGTAGCACCCAGGTTTTCAGCAAAGATTATGACTAAGCATGTCAACAATAACTCCTAAAAATTATATTAACTCATATCAATAGCATAAGCAACTAGCGAGCAATAATAAGATATCTCAAATGACAACACTTTGTCAAAACAATCATGATATAATATGACAATAGTGGTATCTCGCTAGCCCTTTCTAAGACCGCAAAACATAAATGCAGAGCACCTCCAAAGTTCAAGCATCGACTAAACATTGTAATTCATGGTAGAAAAGATCCAGTCATGATGCATCCAACATTAACTATACACAATGCATGAGGGTGACAATAGTGCTCTTAGGTCTGGCACTTATTTGAGAAGGTGATGACTCAACATAAAGTTAAATAGATTGTCCCTTCACAGAGGGAAGCAGGGATTTGCAGTGGTGCCAGAGCTCAAAGCTTAAATCAGAGATAAATGAAATTTTGGGAAATGCACCCTTCCTGTTTAAGTCATGACCAAGAATTATCAATATCTTCAATGCTAAACACATTAGTGGCAGTTCCCTAGCGATAAAAGTAAAGGTTTACTCCACCTCCACCAACAAACACACTCCACGGGTACCGTCCATACCAACAACAATCCTGGGGGAGTTTTGTTTAATTATTTGCAATTTTTTATTTCGGGACAGGGAATCCCTATTACCGCCCCTCTCGTGCGAGGACGAGTGAATAAACACTCATCATGAGAATAACCCACTTAGCATGGAAGATACAGACTACCCCCTATCGCTGTATGAACAATCCAGGCAGACAAAAACATATGTTCATTTGAAATTTTAGAGGTGGCACATGCAAATTTACTTGGAACAGCAGGGTAATACCGCATATAGGTAGATATGGTAAACTCATCTGGAATAACTTGGGTTTTAGGATTTTGATGCACAAGCAGTATTCCCACATAGTACAGGTGAAGGGTAGCAAATAGGTTGAGAAGTGGCCAGCTAGAGAGCGAAAACGGTCATGAACATGCATTATGCATAATAAACATTGGATACTAGCATGAGTAGGATATGAACACCATGAACATAAATATCATAGAGGCTATGTTGGTTTTGATTCAACTACATGCATGAACATGTGCCAAGTCAAGCCACTCGAAACATTCAGAGGAGGATACCATATCATCATACTACATCACAATCATTTTAATGCATGTTGACACACAAGATAAATCATTATCCACTCCTAGCTACTTAAGCATGGCATGAAGAACTATAATCTCTAATTGTCATTGCAAACATGTTTGATCATAATACGCTGAATCATGGATACTAGGTTAAACATATTTACAAAAACATAACAAGTTGAGTTCATACTTGTTTCTCTCTGCCACAGTCACTTCATCAAATATCATCATTATTGCCTTTCACTTGCATGACCGAATGATATGAAAATAATAATAGTGCAAGAGTGCCGTGGACTAAGCTGGGATCTACAAACATTTTATTCAAAAGGAGAAGACAAGGTAATAATGGCTCTTTGTTAAATCAATAGCAATTCATATGGGAGCTACTCAACATTTTCATTGTGGTCTTCTCCTTGGTATGACTCAATAAAAAGAAAAGAATTTCAGAGAAACACACTGAAATATTTTTGGAGTTTTTAGTTTTTCTTGAAGAAAGCAAATTAAAGAGAAAGAAAAACAAAAATGAGAAAAACTATTTACACGGGAAAGCTCCCAACAAGCAAAAGAAGAACAAGGAAATATTTTTGGGCTTTCTTTTAAATGCTACAACTAACTAAACTAGAAAGAAAAACCGAAAAGAAGCAAGAAACATTTTTTTGCATTTTCTCAAAGTTTTTCAAACACACAAGAAAAAAGCAAGAAAAATAAATCTAGCATGGATAATACAATGGAAAAGTGTGAACACCGACAACTGGGATGAAATGTGTGAACATGAATGTAATGTCGGTGGAAATACGTACTTCCCCAAGATTAGGCTTTTGGCCTAGTTTGGTAATCACCACTCGTAGTAGCCATCCGGTCCTACGTTGAAGTGCTGTGGTGTGGGTACCTGAGCGTCCCACTCCTGAGGTTCCTCCTCAGCCGCTGCCTGGTTGTTCTGGTAGGCAATAATGTCAGCTGGCATGACCCTGTATCCGCCCCTAGCAATAGAATTAAACAAAGCAGGTGCAGGCAATGGAATAACATCATGGATTTCCACACTGAAAACCACGTTGTAATGAATATTATGAAGAGAGTCAGCATCATCAGTAAACTGGTGAGCCACCATCGCCTGGTGATCTAGATAAACTCATGTCAGAGGATAATCATGTTGGCGTATCTGAACATTAAAGTGACTCGCTAAGCGAGTGGCATAAATACCACCACGAATTTTGCCCTTGTTTTTGTTAAGGTGCAGACGATGTGCAATAATAGCCGCTAGACTATAAGTGCGATCATTGTGTAGTGCACGGCGTAAAATGGCGAAGTCAAGAGCACTGAGTGCACCGACCTTCTCTCTAGCAATTAAACACTTAGCGGTAAATAGAGCAAACTGATGCATAGAAGGAAACTGCAAGCTAGTGGTGGTGACACTTGACACACCTCTCTCATCTCCCACTAACAGAGTACGATAAAAGCTCTTAAACTCTGCAGGTCTAGGCTCTCTAATTTCCCCGTCAGAAGGGATCAAGCATATATTACAAATATCAGTAAATGGTATCTGACGAGTTTCAGAGTATAAATTAAACTGCACCTCAGGAGGATTATTCCTACTCAGAAAATGGAAATTTTGCATGAAGGAATTTGTAAGGAGATGGTATTGATCACACTCAGCTGCGATGAAGTCGGTCAGCCCAGCATTAGCAATGAATTGGGTGAACTCTTGACGGATCCCGGCCCCATCCATGAAGGGATTATGCGGCCATTCACACGGCTGCACCTCCGCTCTTCTCGGAGTGTTGAGGTCAGTGTCCGAGGATTCCCCAATGACTCCTTTAGCATTTTTCTTCGAGGCAAACTTCCTAAAGAAACTCATCTTATTCCTATAGATAAAATTCTAAAAAAATTAGCCCACAAATTTTTTGTCAACAAAACTTCACAAGATTAATAGCAACTACTCATAAGGGTGCATAGAGGCCATATCAAGCATTCAAAGTACTTAGAACTCTAAGAATTCAGCATGCAAGCTCATCTACAGCAGCACCAAGAATAGCTAATTATTCAAAATATAAACCATTAAAGCCAAAACTAATTGGAGCAATGGAGGAGTCACATACCAAGTAGCAATCCCCAAAACAGTTTTGGAAACGGAGCTTCGAGCAAAGAGATCGAAATCCGTAGGTTTGAGAGCAAGAACATGAGAGAGAGAGCTATGGTGATTTTTTTTCCAGAGGTAGGAGATGACATGGGCTAAAGAAGTAAGTGAGGGGACCCACGTGGGGACCAGAACTCACTAGGGCATGCCTGGGGGTGCTGGCGCGCCCTGATGTCTTGTGGTCACCAGGTCCACCCCCCTCTGATGTTACTTACATAAAATATTCAGAAAAAAATCGTATTAAATTTTCAGGGCATTCTGAGAACTTTTATTTTTGGGTCATTTTTTATTGCACGGGAAATTTAGAAAATAGACAAAACATGGCATTTTATTATATTTAACTAAGAAAAACAGAAAGCAAAAGTTGGGAGCACAAGGCTGTGCTTACTAAATTCATCAACTTCATACCTCTCAAAAATGATCCATTAATAAGGTTGATCAGGTCTTATTAACAACCACCTTCGATTAGCATGAAACCGAAGAACTTTGGTGAAACACTAAGTTACCTCAACGGGGATATGCATGTCCCCAACAATAAGCATTTCATATTTCTTTTTGGCAGTAGGTAGAGGTAGTTGAAAACTTCCAATAGTGAGTGTCGGAGATTTTTCAATAACATTAATACCATTCACTTGGAACTGTTTCTTCAGAAAGTACACCGTATGCACATTACCATTGATATGAAAAGTGACCTTGCTTTTATTGCAACCAATAACGGCCCCTGCAGTATTCAAAAAGGGTCTACCAAGGATAATCGACATGTTGTCGTCCTCGGGCATCTCAAGTATAACAAAGTCAGTTAAGATAGTAACATTTGCAACAACAACGGGCACATCCTCACAAATACCGATAGGTATGGCAGTTGATTTGTCAGCCATTTGCAAAGATATTTTAGTAGGTGTGAGTTTATTCAAATCAAGTCTTTTATATAAAGAGAAAGGCATAACACTAACACCAGCTCCTAAATCACACAAAGAAGTTTTAACATAATTTCTTTTGATGGAGCAAGGTATAGTTGGTATTCCAGGATCTCCAAAATTTTTAGGTACTCCATCCTTAAAAGAATAATTAGCAAGCATGGTGGAGATTTCAGCTTCCGGTATCTTTCTCTTATTAGTGATGATGTCTTTCATGTATTTTGCATAAGGGGCCATTTTTAAAATATTAGTCAAGCGAGTGCACAAAAAGACTGGCCTAAGCATTTCAGCAAAGCGTTCAAATTCTTCATCATCTTTTTTCTTAGTTGAAAGGGCATGGGTTTTTGAAAAAATGGTTCTCTTTCTCTTCCATGTTTTCTAGCAACAAAGTCTCTTTTATCATATCTTTTATTTTTAGGTTGTGGGTTATCAAGATCAACAGCAGGTTCTATCTCAACATCATTATCTGGTTGTTTATCATTGTTTGGTTGAGTGTCTTCATGAACATCATCGTTATCATTTTCATTAACACTGCGTGAATGTTCATTACCAGATTGAGTTTCAACATTAGAAATAGAGACATCGTTATTATTTTCAGGAGGTTTTTCTATTTCAGGTTCATTAGAGGTACGCAAAGTCCTATTAGTTTTCTTCTTCTTTTTCTTTTTAGAAGGACTAGGTGCATCAGTATTAATTATTTGAGAGTCTTGTTCAATTCTTTTAGGATGTCCCTTAGGATAAAGTGGTTCCTGAGTCATTTTACCTCCTCTAGCTGCTACTCTAACAACAAAATCATTCATATTATTATTCATTTCATTAAGCAACTCTCTTTGAGATTTAGCATCTTGTTCTAGCTGGGTTTGTACCATAGAGGCATGTTTTCCTACACCTCTAACATCATTGGAGATTCTAAATAACAAGTCACTCAAGCGAGCAATCATATCAGAATTATATTTCAATTGTTTCATAACATTTTCATTGAAGTGATCTTGTTTTCTAATTTAATTGTCAAACTCATAAAGGCATTGACTAGGATGTTTATTATAAGGTATGTCACTCTCATCAAACTTCATTAAAGAGTTTACCTCTACCACCTTAGGTGGTGGTGTGTCAAGTCCATGTATTTCTTCAATAGGAGGTAAATTTTTAACATCCTCTGCTTTAATACCTTTTTCCTTCATACTTTTCTTTGCGTCTTGCATATCTTCAGGACTGAGATATAAGATACCCCTCTTCGTTGGAGTGGGTTTAGGCGGTGGTTCGGGAACAGTCCAATCATCATAATTTTTTAATATATTATTCAATAATTCGTCAGCTTGTTCAACAGTTCGTTCCCTGAAAACACAACCAGCACAACTATCTAGGAAGTCCCTAGAAGCATCGGTTAGTCCCACTACAAAAAAAAGACACATCCGTGACATGTTGGGCCGAACAAAAAAAAATTCTGCCACGCTTATGACACTTCTATGATGATAATTGTGACAAAACCCGGTATCATCATAGATGTGATGGGCTCCTACTTCTATGACAAAAAATCATGACAGAAAATGGGCTTTTCATCTTGGGCGGGCCGGAGACACACCTGCATGACATTCTTTGGGCCGTCCATGACGGAAAAAATCATGGTAGAAGCGATGGCGAGGAAAATTTTAGGGAGTTTCCGGTTACGGTGGGTGGCCGGGGCCGAGCGATGCACGGAGGGATTGCGCGTTTCTCTCGTACACGTACGCGCGTGTGTGCGAGGCGTTGGGCTCTAACTGAACCCGAGCGAGGCATTCGCTTACTGAACCCGAGTGATTGCACTAGCTACGTTACTGAACCCGAGCGATCGGTCCCTTGACTGTTAACTGAACCGGAGCGATTCCTTCGCTACTGCTGCTAACTGAACCCGAGCGACCGATTGTTGTTGCTGCTGCTGCTTACTGAAGCCGATCGAACCTGCTGCCTCTTGATGAACAGTGAACATGGGGGTTGTGGTTGAACGAGTCGAGACGTACGTGGTTGGGGTTGGATGAACAGTTCCTGGTGGGGGTTGGATGAACAGGACCCCGTGGTAGTATATAGGTTGTTGCCGCTGGATGAACAGGGCCCCAAGAGGAGGCCGCCACAGCCGAGCTGGTTGGGGGTGGATGAACAGGACCCCGTGGAGGGTTGGTTGAATAGTAGCCGGTGGAGGGATGGATGAACAGTAGCCCGTGGATGAACAGTGGCTGGTGGAGGTAGGAGGAGGACACGGTGGATGAACAGAAAAGGTGGAGGCTGAAGGAAGTCGACGGTGGGTGAACAGTAGCCCGTGGAGTCCCGTTTTGCGGTACGCCACACCCCTCCGATCTACAGGACCCCCGTTTCGACCGTAGTGCTACAACACAATTTCGTTTCCTCCGTTTTGTGGTATGACACACCCCTCCCAATGAACAGGATCCCCGTTTCGACCGAAGCACTCCAACACAAGTCCGTTTCCTCCGTTTTGCGGTACGCCACACCCCTCCCGATGAACAGGATGCCGTTTCGACCATAGCCGGTTGAACAGAAGGCCATTTCCTCCGTACTGCGTTACGCCAGACCCTGTTTCGGCTGTTCCGTTCAAGCCGGTTGGTTCCCGTTGAACAGGACGCATTCCGACCCAGTCTGTTGCCTCCCGATAAACAGGACGTTGTTTCTCCATTCCGACCCAGCCGGTTGGCTGCCCGATGAACAGGACACCATTGCTGCTGTCTGTTGCCTCTCCATGTACACGAGCCCTGGCCGTACATATGCGCAAGTAGGCGTTTGAGACCCCGCCCGTATGTATGTACGTGGCCGTATTTTTTGGCATGTGGTTGTACTTATGTGTACACGGTTTAGAAGGGACTGCCTGAACTGCTATGTCGGGGGCTCTACTACTACACGTGCCGATGCTTGCTCGGCCACGGTTCATCGTTGCAGAGAGACCGATCGACCAGTATGTACGTACACGTTCGCGACAATGCTACATACGCTTCAACCAGGTGGGTCACGCCTGTCAGGGAGGATAAGGACGCACTTCCTTGTGTGCAAAGTTATTGATGGTCGGTCCGAGCTGTCAGGGGGAGGATTCATTTTTTTTCACGCCTAATATGGAGGCACTTTCCTTGTGTCCGAAGATATAGCTGGTGGGTCCCTTCCGGTAGGTCCCTGCTATCAGGTGGAGGAATCATTATTTTGCGCGTAATAAGGAGGCACTTCCTTGCTGCGGCCGTGGACCAAGCTGTCATCCTCTCCACGTACAGTCCTCTTCCGATCTAAGTCGTTCCTTGACCACGTTAAACACGCCGCGCCGAGAGCACCAAGGCGGTGGACGACGGCGAGGCCTAGGAAGGGAATGACCCAGAGCCGGGGAAGACTTGGCAATTGTTTCCCACGCGGAGGGGCGTACAAGGGTTTACTGGTTGGGCTGCAGTGTGAGGCTGCCGTCGCCAGAGAATAACAGCAGGTCTGGGTGAGTACAAGGATGGCCAGGCCAGCGATGGGAGTAGGGTGGGGTGATGAGGCCTGCACGGCAGCAGAGCCGGCCACGGGAGGCAGGAGCAGGCGGCACGACCGGTGCTGGTTTGGGCAGCTGGAGCAAGAAGACCAGAGGTTGAAGATGCACTACGGCCGTTGGATGGACATCGTACGATCACTGGAGCTAGAATCGTTCATATTGACTAAGTTGACAAAGCCCTCCATCCGTGTCAACTTAGTAGGCCCACAAGTCAGCCTCCAACTACGGTGGGTCCCAGATAGCAGGGGGTATTCATTTTTGTGTGCGTAATAAGGAGGCACTTCCTTGCATGCGAAGATATAGCTGGTGGGTCCGAGCTGTCAGCGGGAGGAACATTTTTTTCGCGAAATACAGAGGCCCTTCCGGTGGGTCCCTGCTGTTAGGTGGAGGAATCATTATTTTGCGCGCAATAAGGAGGCACTTCCTTGCGTGCGGCCGTGGACCCAGCTGTCAGCCTCTCCACGTACAGTCCTCTTCCGATCTAAGTCGTTCCTTGACCACGTTAAACACGCCGCGCCGAGAGCACCAAGGCGGTGGACGACGGCGAGGCCTAGGAAGGGAATGACCCAGAGCCGGGGAAGACTTGGCAGTTGTTTCCAACGCGGAGGGGCGTACAAGGGTTTACTGGTTGGGCTGCAGTGTGAGGCTACCGTCGCCGGAGAATAACAGCAGGTCTGGGTGAGTACAAGGATGGCCAGGCCAGCGATGGGAGTAGGGTGGGGCGATGAGGCCTGCACGGCAGCAGAGCCAGCCATGGGAGGCAGGAGCAGGCGGCACGACCGGCGCTAGTTTGGGCAGTTGGAGCAAGAAGACCAGAGGTTGAAGATGCACTACGGCCGTTGGATGGACATTGTACGATCACTAGAGCTAGAATCGTTCATATTGAGTAAGTTGACAAAGCCCTCCGTCTGTGTCAACTTAGTAGGCCCACAAGTCAGCCTCCAACTACGGTGGGTCCCAGATAGCAGGGGGGTATTCATTTTTGTGTGCGTAATAAGGAGGCACTTCCTTGCATGCGAAGATATAGCTGGTGGGTCCGAGCTGTCAGCGGGAGGAACGTTTTTTTCACGAAATACAGAGGCCCTTCCGATGGGTCCCTGCTGTTAGGTGGAGGAATCATTATTTTGCACGTAATAAGGAGGCACTTCCTTGCGTGCGGCCGTGGACCCAGCTGTCAGCCTCTCCACGTACAGTCCTCTTCTGATGGATGTCATTCATTGACCACATTGACCACGCCGCATCGAGAGCACTAGGGCGATGGACGATGGCAAGGCCTAGGAAGGGAACGACCCGAAGCCGGGGAAGACTCGGCAGTGGTTGCCCACGTGGTGTGGAGTACGAGGGTTTACTGGTTCGGCTGCCGTCGCTGGAAAATAGCAGGAGGTGTGGGTGAGTAGAGGAATGGTCTGGCAAGCGATGGAGTAGGGTGGGGCGGTGCGGCCTGTGCGGCAGCACAGCCGGCCACGGGAGGCGGGAGCAGGCAGTCCCACCGGCGCTGGTTTGGGTGGCTGGAGCAAGAAGATCAGATATTGAAGAAGCACCACGGCTGTTGGATTAACATCCAACGGTCCTTGCTGCTAGAATTATTTGTGGACTAAGTTGACAAAGCCTTTCGTACACGTCAACCTAGTATACCCACAAGTCAGCCTCCAAATCTGTCCCAAACAGCATACAGCCCGAAATTTCTAGCCAGATTCAAATTAATTTAAAAACTAAACATACCTTAATTTAAATCCAATGAAATTTTACCCACACAAAAGCAATGAAATTTAAAATATCAAAATCCGAAAGAAAAATTTATTTTGGAACTAATTGCCTGTTTGCTGTATTTTTTCATTTTACAGCCATTTCTTATTACTTATAGCCCATTTCTTATTACTTATAGCCCATTTTCTGGGCAAGCCCGAATGCATCCCTCCTCGTCTTGAAAGATTTCCGGCCCAGCAGGGCGTAGAAAAGCAAGTAGGCCTACGTTGGTTATTCTGCAAAAAACAAAATAGCCGGGCTAGCCATTTTCAGAAAGGAAAAAAACTGGGCTGGTCATGTGGTAAACATATGAAATAAAAGCCTGGGCTAGACAGGCCACGGATCCCACACAACCCAGTTGATACCCTTCTCCGTCCCGAAAAAAAATACTGCGCGCGCTGCTGGGTCCCGGGTGTCCGCCGCTCCTTGTGCAGTTATCTCGCTTATTGACTATGTTGACAGTGGCGTGCGACCCAGATGTCAGGAAAGCATCAGGAGGAACCCTTTTTTTTCTTGTAATAAAGGAGGCACTTGCTTGCCTATTGCCATGATCCTGGTGGGTCCCTACTGTCATCCTCACCATGTACAGTCATCTCCTTATTCCTCTCGGTTGTTGACCATGTTGACAACACCGGAGGGCGGCGCCGCGGCGAGCAAACCAAGGTGGAGGACGATGGTGAGGCCTGCGACGGGAACGAACAGGAGCCGGGGAAGATGCAGAGAGTTTTAGGGTGCGATGTGGCCACGATGCGTGCGCGGCAGCACAGCCAGCAGTGGGAGGCGGTTCCAGGCGGTCCTGCCGGCGTTGGTTTGGCTTTGGCGGCTGGAGGAAGAAGAGACTGAAGAAACACGACAGACATTGAATGTCAATCCAATGGTCAAGGTTGGCACAATCGTTTGTTTACTAAGCCGACACCAAGTAGCATACTTTTTTATATATAGGAAGAAAATAAAAACTGGGCTCGTTCGTCAGATAACATTCCCGAAACTGCGACCATTTGATCTTGCGTCGCTACTAAAACTGCGAGGAAAATGCGTTCGTTTGCCGTCCTCCTCCCAGGGAACATTCACCACATAAGTGACTAGCACCCTTGGTTTTCAACCGAGAGGTCTTGGGTTCGAGTCCCAAGAACCCTCAATTTTCTCCTCCTTCCTTCCTCGCAAAAAAAAAGAAAATCAAAGACTTGAGAAGGCGTACAGAACAAGCTAGTGTACCAGTAAAGAGACGTTGCTGAGTTTTAGAAAAAAGAGAGACATGCTCCTGTAGTTGGTTCGAATCCAAACCTAGACTATGACTATATATGGTGCTATGCTACTCTGCAAGTAATGAAACTGACATATCCAACGTTCGCTTCTCCTCTTCTCTACTTACTCTGCCTAGCATCAGAAGCTCTGGCCGCAGCAACCATGTCCGCTGGCGGCTCATCCACCTGCTCTTTAGCAGGCAACAACCAGATATGTGCCAAGTCGCCACCCGTACAATTGCCTGTGGGTCTCATCACACCCCCGCCAGCACACGCACCACAGCCGGTTGCTCATCGCAACCCGCTACCGTTGGTGTGGTGCCACTGCTGCAAATCACGTAGAGTCATCCATCGTGTCTCAACCACAATCCTCAACCTTGGCCGAGTCTTCTGCAAATGCCCGAATCATGGGGTAATAATATGTTTAAGTGTTGTTCCGCTACTTTCAGTTGCTGATTTTTTAATAGTTTGGTTGATGATCTTCCAATTTGATTCATGCTGAAAAGGGAAGATTCGTGTGGTTTGTATTTCTGGGAAGTTGCTAATGTGGGGGAATGGAACTACGCTGATTATTTGGTTAGCTGAGGAATCCCAATACCAGCAGGTTGGGGCGTTGGACAAGTAACTGAAGAAACGGCAGAAGAGGAAGATGTAGAGTAGAAGGTTAAAGATGTAGTTCCTCTGATCATGGCCAAGCAACAGCTGTTGAACGGCCTTGATAGCAATGAGGAGATGAAAGAGCTTGTGAAGATAATGGGCAAAATCGATGTGCTCTATAGGATGATTGTCTCTTTATTTGCAGTGTATGTAGCACTCGTGATGTATTCAGTGGCCATGACATGAGCACTTTGCTGAAACTAGTAATGAATGAAACCTGTTTAGCAGGTTGGGCGTAGTGTTGTGAACATCTAATGATTTCTATTAACGGAAATCGGGGGGTATCCCCTTTTGCTCATAAATAAATAAATAGCATAGGCCCTTTTGCTAATAAATAAATAAATTAGCAGAGGCCCTGTCGGGTCAGCTTCGTTCCCATTCGAAGACGTAGAGCAAATTGCAGTCCAACAGCAAACTATGTCATCAAATACAAGTTTCACAGCCAAATATGAGTACAACTAAACAACAATGTCATCATGTTTTAGTCATCATACAATCACCAAACACAAATCAACATACATAATAAGTGATGTTCTCACAGCAAAATACCAAACAACAACTTCATCAGGTTTCAGTTGTCATAGCAAACACAATTTCACATAGTAGATAAAAAGTCGTCTTCTGACAGGCAAATATGACAAAAGCAATCTAATCATCATCCGCAGCAGCAGCGTCAACATCTTCGCCATGTGTATCAGTCTGAATCGTAATTGCCCCCCCAGTGTCATCTTCTTCTTCATCCTCAATGTCCTCGGACATTGGCGTCTTATTGATCAACTCTCGTATGTCCACAGCCCGTCAGGCAATCTTTTCGCCAGCGTCATTGACGTGATGGTTCTCAAAGATATTAGGAACATCTGTGGAATCTTCTACATCAGGAGCAGTGTAAGCATCATCTTGTTGTGCAACTTCATTAAACGAATTCCTCTGCTCAAACCTTTGCAATACTCTCCAGTCATCGCTACGTGGATATGTGTCTTCCAAGAAAAATATCTGTGTTGCTTGATTTGCCAAAATAAAAGGCTCGTCGGTCTGGTACGCCGCCTTGACATTGATGGATTTGAAATAATCATCAGCTCTGGGTTCTGCGATCCTGGAAAACAGGTTATACCAACGACAGCACAACAGAACCACACACCGATTAACCTCGAAACTGGAGATATACTGCAACTAAACAATGTCTGTTATGTTAGCATACATTTCAGTTGTCTCTTCGCCGTACTTATCCGTGCTCATGATGGCACTGTTTTGTGTCTTCCTGCCTTCATCGCGTGCAAGGGTGTTGTAGCACACATCTCCAACAATGCAGGATTCATAATGTCTTACCCGAGTATCAGGACCCATTGCTAGTGCGTAAAGGGCATCATCAACTGCCTACCCATCCTCCCGCATCTTCTTAACATATGGTTAGAAAATAGACAAGCTGATCATCTTATGTACTCAATATATTAAAAAACTGACAGTGCAATTCAAAAGCTTACATGGCTCTTGAACCATTTCGCAAATCCTGCCATAACCAGTTTGTCAATGTTTCTTGGATTTTGTGGCAGTAACTCCTTTTTGTAGATGCTGCACAACATAGTGATCGCGTCAAACATCTAAATATATAAGAATGTGCTGCAAGTTTAGTAGATTATGATGTATAAGCTGCAGTACTTAGCACTTACTCGATATAAGGTAGAATCTCAGGACAGTTATTCAACACATACCAAACCATTTTGTCCAAATCTTTAGGTTTGTCGTCTTGTCGACTCTTCCCTGTAACTCGAATAGAACAATCGAAAACATTGAGCTCGGGATTGTCTTCACCCACCTCTTTGCTAAGTTGATCAGCTGTTTTAATGTATTTTGAGCAGAATGTCAATGCTTCTATAGCAATGTAGGCCTCTGCAATGGAACCCTTAGGTCTAGCTCTATTCCTAACATAGCCCTTGAAAGTGCCTAGCCGCCTTTCAATAGGGTACATCCAGCCATACTGTACTGGACCTCTAAGTAGTGCCTCATCAGGTAGATGAACAGCCAAATGCACCATCACATCAAAGAAGGCTGGAGGATATATCTTCTCAAGGTCGCATAGGATAGTTGGTATCTTATCTCTAAGACGCTCCAAAGCATCTATCCTGATATTTCTACTACAGAGTTCCTTGAAAAATTGTCCCAACTCTGCACTTGCTCTGTATAAGTCAGGGCGGCCCAATCCTCTAAGGATAACAGGTAAAACCCCTTGAAGTAGGATGTGGCAGTCATGAGTTTTCAACCCTTGTACCTTGTTTCCATCTGCACTGACTCTCCTTTCAGGGTTGGAAGCAAATTCATGTGGGAATCTCACACGTGACAGGACCTTGTAGAATTCTTTTCTTTTTACCTTGTCCAAGACATACAAAGCTGGTGCCATATCTCGTGGTTCACCTTCATCTTCCACCTGCAAATCCTTTCTGATACCTAGGTGTGTCAAATCAATCCTAGATTTTAAGGTATCTTTCGTTTTGCCTTCAACATTAAGAAGTGTGCCGATAATGCTGTCACATATATTTTTCTCGATGTGCATCACATCAAGATTATGCCGCAGATCCAAATCTTTCCAATACTCCAAGTCCCACAAAGTGGACCTGTGGGTAAACAATAATCTCTCTTCTGCCCTGCCATGCTTCCTTTTCCCGCTACCATTATCAGGATGGTTTCCTGGTGTAATATGCCTGACCTTCTCTAATTCCACTTGTTACTCATCGCCGGTGAGCCTCTTTAACGCATCACGGTTTTCATGCTTTGCATTGAACACTTGTCTTCAGTATTTTGTAGGACACGGCTTGTCCTTGGCAAGGAAACGGCGGTGTCTAATGTAACAGATCTTGCTAAGTATTGCGTATGACAACGGATTCTTATCACAGCGAACACATGCATTGTAACCATGTGTCGTTCGCCCTGACATAGTGCCCAAAGCCGGATAATCATGGATGCACCAAATTACAACAGCACGCAGAAAGAAATTAGCTGGTGGGCTGCTACATAGGTCTCGAGTGAGAACACCCCTCCATAGCTGTTGAAGTTCCTCCACAAGAGGCTCCATGAATAAATCAAAATCCTTTCCAGGACTTTTTGGACCTGGGATGAGCAAGTCCATCATGTAGTTTGATTCTTTGGTGCAGACATTTCGAGGCATGTTGTAAGGGATAACAAGAACTGGCCACATGCTATATGTGGCGCTCTGGTGGCCAAATGGGTTAAATCCATCTGTAGCTAAGCCAAGTCTAATGTTTCTCGGGTCAGCAGCAAACTTTTTGTGTTTCTGATTGAAGCTTTTCCAGTCACTACCATGAGATGGATGGCTCATTACATTCTGATCTCTGTACTCCTGGTTCCTAGAATGCCACAGTACATCCTCTCTTGTTTCAGCATCATGAAACAACCTCTGCAATCTTGGTATAATTGGAAAATGTCTCAGAACATTATGAGGAATCCTCTTCACAACATCGCCATCTTTCCATCTTGATGATTTGCATTTTGGGCATTCACTTAAGTTGGCATAATCCTTCCAGAACATAACACAATTATTCTTACAAACATGGATCATATCATATCCAATTCCAACTGCACGAAGGAAATTCTTCATTTTACTGTAGGTGTGTGGCAGCTCAGACGCATCTGGGAAAGATTTGCGAAAAGCAGCCAACATCGCATCGAATGATTTGTTGGTCATCCACTCAGATGCCTTCACCTGAAGAAAGATTACCATAGTTGAGAATACTGATAGCTTATTTCCTAGGGTGACAGCCACGTTGCATTGTTCCAACATGCGGGCCCACCATTTTTCTTCTGCAGGTGAAAGTTCACGAAATGCGCGAGCATTTCGTAGCATTGTTTCAATGTTGGTCAAACTCACTGACTCCGCCACCACCACCTCCTCCTCCTCTTGCACCTGAGCATCAGGCAGATCAAGATGGTGATCTGCTGCTTCCACATAGTCAGTAACATTGACGTTCACAGCTTCACCATGATGAACCCACCTAGTATATGTGACCAACATCCCATACAAGTGTAGATGATTTTGCATAGTTGACTGGGCTCTTGTAACTGAATTCATACAACTGCTACACAGGCAGAGCACATCTGATTTCGGACCACCGTACTCAGCTCTGATAAAGTTGATGAAGTTTTCAACCCCCTCGACATATGCAGTGGAGAATCTTTGAGCAGAAGTTATCCAAGTCCTGTCCATCTGTTAGACATACAAATTAGTTCTTCTACTAGATATTACAGGAAAACCATATATGCCTTTTTATGAAGTCCAGAAAAAATACCTAGGTCGATGTCTAAAGCTATGGCAAGATATTTGGACAAGCAGATCTAAGTAATGAAATATATGTAAAGCTAATTCAGCAAATAGATTTGAGTGCTAAATTATGGCAGGCTATTTCAGCAGTCAATGAGGTCGAGTACATAGCCATCGAAGGCCATCTCAGCAACAAAGATCGAGTATAAAACGGTGTAGAGCTATTTCACCTAACAGATTGGCTACTAGACCATGGCAATCTACGTCACAATAAATATATGGCAGGATATTTTAGCAACTAATCGAGCGTGGCATGCCATCTCAGCTAAGCAGATTGAGTGCAGAACAGGGCAAGGAAGCTTCTTAAGTAGAGCACATTGATTGTAAGTTATTTCGGCAAACAATGAGATTAACAGCGTCTATCAGCTAACATTCAGCACTACTCCGACATGCATAGGGCCTCAGTCTAGAATGCACATACTGTGGGAGAAGCTGACCGCCGTGCGTCTCCACAAGAACGTCGCAAGCGGTGGCGGTGTGGCTAGAGGACAACAGTCTACAAGAGCGTACTATGGGAGCGAGAGGATTGCTGTGCGTCCCCTCGACGAACCACGGTGCCGTCGTATCGGCGCGGCGGGGAGGGCGGCTTAGGCAGAGCAAATGGAGTGGAGGGGGCCGGGGGGAGGGGGTTTGGGGAATATTATTGGCTAGTTGGCCGAAGTGCAGTTGAATTTGGGATTTGGGGGGAATTCTTGGGGGGAATTTTTGGGTGGTGGGCGGGGGAGTTTGGCGCATGATCGGTTTCTCCAAGTGCGGTCCCACGTGTCAGTGAAGAGGCAAGCCGAAGCACGTTCCATTTGCGTGAGCCGTGTGTAGGACCGACCGTGTGATGGGTGTTGGAAATATGCCCTAGAGGCAATAATAAAATGGTTATTATTATTATATTTCCTTGTTCATGATAATTATCTATTGTTCATGCTATAATTGTATTAACCGGAAACCGTAATACATGTGTGAATACATAGATCACAGCATGTCCCTAGTAAGCCTCTAGTTGACTAGCTCATTGATCAATAGATGGTTATGGTTTCCTAACCATGGACATTGGATGTCGTTGATAATGGGAACACATCATTAGGAGAATGATGTGATGGACAAGACCCAATCCTAAGCATAGCACAAGATCGTGTAGTTCGTTTGCTAGAGCTTTTCTAATGTCAAGTATCATTTCCTTAGACCATGAGATTGTGCAACTCCCGGATATCGTAGGAATGCTTTGGGTGTATCAAACATCACAACGTAACTGGGTGACCATAAAGGTGCACTACAGGTATCTCCGAAAGTGTCTGTTGGGTTGGCACGAATCAAGACTGGGATTTTGTTACTCCGTCTGACGGAGAGGTATCTCTGGGCCCACTCGGTAATGCATCATCATAATGAGCTCAATGTGACTAAAGAGTTAGCCACGGGATCATGCATTACGAAATGAGTAAAGAGACTTGCCGGTAACGAGATTGAACGAGGTATGGGGATACCGACGATCGAATCTCGGGCAAGTAACATACCGATGGACAAAGGGAATTGTATACGGGATTGATTGAATCCTCGACATCGTGGTTCATCCGATGAGATCATCGTGGAACATGTGGGAGCCAACATGGGTATCCAGATCCCGCTGTTGGTTATTGGCCGGAGAGATGTCTCGGTCATGTCTGCATGGTTCCCGAACCCGTAGGGTCTACACACTTAAGGTTCGGTGACGCTAGAGTTGTTATGGGAAATAGTATGTGGTTACCGAATGTTGTTCGGAGTCCCGGATGAGATCCCAGACGTCACGAGGAGTTTCGGAATGGTCTGGAGGTGAAGATTTATATATGGGAAGTCATCATACGGTCACCGGAAGTATTCGGGGGTTTGCCGGTATTGTACCGGGACCACCGAAGGGGTTCCGGGGGTCCACCGGGAGGGTCCACCTGCCTCGGAGGGCCCTATGGGCTGTATGTGGAAGGGAACCAGCCCCTAAGTGGGCTGGGCGCCATCCCCCCCTAGGGCCCATGCGCCTAGAGTTTGGGGGAAACCCTAAAGGGGGCGCCCCCCTTGGCTTGGGGGACAAGCCCCCTCCCCTTGGCCGCCGCCCCCCTCTAGATCTCATCTAGAGGGGCCGGCCCCCTTCCCCCTTGGCCCTATAAATAGAGGGGAGGAGGGAGGGCAGCAGCACCTCATCCAAGGCGCAGCCCTCCCCCTCTCCAACACCCCCTCCTCCTCCGTTGAGCTTGGCGAAGCCCTGCCGGAGAACTGCAAACTCCACCACCACGCCGTCGTGCTGCCGGAGTTGTCTTCCCCAACCTCTCCCTCCTCCTTGCTGGATCAAGGCGCGGGAGACGTCACCAGGCTGCACGTGTGTTGAACGCGGAGGCGCCGTTGTTTGGCGCTTAGATCGGAATCGACCGCGATCTGAATCGCTGCGTGTACGACTCCTCCAACCGCGTTCTTGCAACGCTTCCGCATCGCGATCTTCAAGGGTATGAAGATGCACTCCCCTCTCTCTCGTTGCTAGTCTCTCCATAGATTGATCTTGGTGATGCGTAGAAAATTTTAATTTCTACACCGATCCCCAACAATGGTATCAGAGCTAGGTCTATGCGTAGTTTCTATGCACGAGTAGAACACAATTTGTTGTGGGCGTCGATTTTGTCAATTTACTTGCCGTTACTAGTCTTATCTTGATTCAGCGGCATCGTGGGATGAAGCGTCCCGGACCGACCTTACACGTACGCTTACGTGAGACAGGTTCCACCGACTGACATGCACTAGTTGCATAAGGTGGCTAGCGGGTGTCTATCTCTCCCACTTTAGTCGAATCGGATTCGATGAAAAGGGTCCTTATGAAGGGTAAATAGAAATTGGCATATCACGTTGTGGTTTTGGCGTAGGTAAGAAACGTTCTTGCTAGAAACCTATAGCAGCCACGTAAAAATTTGCAACAACAATTAGAGGGCGTCTAACTTGTTCTTGCAGCATGTGCTGTGTGATGTGATATGGCCAAAAGGATGTGATGAATGATATATGTGATGTATGAGATTGATCATGTTCTTGTAATAGGAATCACGACTTGCATGTCGATGAGTATGACAACCGGCAGGAGCCATAGGAGTTGTCTTAATTTATTGTATGACCTGTGTGTCAATGAAAATGCCATGTATTTACTTTACTTTATTGCTAACCATTAGCCATAGTAGTAGAAGTAATAGTTGGCGAGACAACTTCATGAAGACACGATGATGGAGATCATGATGATGGAGATCATGGTGTCATGCCGGTGACGATGGTGACCATGCCGCGCCTCGAAGATGGAGATCAAAAGCGCAAGATGATATTGGCCATATCATGTCACTTTATGATTTGCATGTGATGTTTATCATGTTTACATCTTATTTGCTTAGAACGACGGTAGCATAAATAAGATGATCTCTCGCTAAAATTTCAAGAACCTGTTTCCCCTAACTGTGCACCGTTGCGAAGGTTCGTTGTTTCGAAGCACCACGTGATGATCGGGTGTGATAGATTCTAACGTTCGAATACAACGGGTGTAAGCTAGATTTACACATGCAAAACACTTAGGTTGACTTGACGAGCCTAGCATGTACACACATGGCCTCGGAACACGGAAGACCGAAAGGTCGAACATGAGTCGTATAGAAGATACGATCAACATAGAGATGTTCACCGTTGATGACTAGTCCGTCTCACGTGATGATCGGACACGGCCTAGTCGATTTGGATCATGTATCACTTAGATGACTAGAGGGATGTCTATCTGAGTGGGAGTTCATTGAATAATTTGATTAGATGAACTTAATTATCATGAACTTAGTCTAAAATCTTTACAATATGTCTTGTAGCTCAAATGGCCCACGCTAATGTTGCCCTCAACTTCAACGCGTTCCTAGAGAAAACCAAGCTGAAAGACGATGGTAGCAACTACACGGACTGGGTCCGTAACTTGAGGATCATCCTCATAGCTGCCAAGAAAGCATATGTCCTTGAAGCACCGCTAGGTGACGCACCTGTTTTCCCAGCAACTCAAGACGTTATGAACGCCTGGCAGTCGCGTAGTGATGATTACTCCCTGGTTCAGTGCGGCATGCTTTACAGCTTAGAACCGGGGCTCCAAAAGCGTTTTGAGCAACACGGAGCATATGATATGTTCCAAGAGCTGAAAATGGTTTTCCAAGCTCATGCCCGAGTCGAGAGATATGTAGTCTCCGACAAGTTCTACAGTTGTAAGATGGAGGAGAATAGTTCTGTCAGTGAGCACATACTCAAAATGTCTGAGTTGCACAACCGCTTGTCTCAGCTGGGAGTTAATCTCCCGGATGACGCGGTCATTGACAGAATCCTTCAGTCGCTTCCACCTAGCTACAAGAGCTTTGTGATGAACTTCAATATGCAGGGGATGGAAAAAACCATTCCTAAGGTATATTCAATGCTGAAATCAGCGGAGGTGGAGATCAAAAAGGAACATCAAGTGTTGATGGTGAATAAAATCACTAAGTTCAAGAAAGGCAAGGGTAAAAAGAACTTCAAGAAGGACGGCAAGGGAGTTGCCGCGCCCGGTAAGCAAGCTGCCAGGAAGAAGCCAAAGAATGGACCCAAGCCTGAGACTGAATGCTTTTATTGCAAGGGAAACGGTCACTGGAAGCGGAACTGCCCCAAGTACTTAGCGGATAAGAAGGTCGGCAATACCAAAGGTATATGTGATATACATGTTATTGATGTGTACCTTACCAACGCTCGTAGTAGCTCCTGGGTATTTGATACCAGTGCGGTTGCTCATATTTGTAACTCAAAACAGGAGCTGCGGAATAAGCAGAGACTGGCGAAGGACGAGGTGACGATGCGCGTCGGGAATGGTTCCAAGGTCGATGTGATCGCCGTCGGCACGCTACCTCTACATCTACCTTCGGGATTAGTTTTAAACCTCAATAATTGTTATTTAGTACCAGCTTTGAGCATGAACATTGTATCAGGATCTCGTTTGACGCGAGATGGCTACTCATTTAAATCCGAGAATAATGGTTGTTCTATTTATATGAGAGATATGTTTTATGGTCATGCCCCGCTGGTCAATGGTTTATTTTTATTGAATCTCGAACGTGATGTTACACATATTCATAGTGTGAATGCCAAGAAATGTAAGGTTGATAATGATAGTCCCACATACTTGTGGCACTGCCGCCTTGGTCACATTGGTGTCAAGCGCATGAAGAAACTCCATGCAGATGGACTTTTGGAGTCTCTTGATTATGAATCATTTGACACGTGCGAACCAAGCCTCATGGGCAAAATGACCAAGACTCCGTTCTCCGGAACAATGGAGCGAGCAACCAACTTGTTGGAAATAATACATACTGATGTATGCGGTCCAATGAGTGTTGAGGCTCGCGGTGGCTATCGTTATGTTCTCACCCTCACTGATGACTTAAGTAGATATGGGTATGTCTACTTAATGAAACACAAGTCTGAGACCTTTGAAAAGTTCAAGGAATTTCAGAGTGAGGTTGAGAATCAACGTGACAGGAAAATAAAGTTCTTACGATCAGATCGTGGAGGGGAATATTTGAGTCACGAATTTGGCACGCACTTAAGGAAATGTGGAATTGTTTCACAACTCATGCCGCCTGGAACACCTCAGCGTAATGGTGTGTCCGAACGTCATAATCGCACTCTATTGGATATGGTGCGATCTATGATGTCTCTTACCGATCTACCGCTATCATTTTGGGGTTATGCTTTAGAGACTACCGCATTCACTTTAAATAGGGCACCGTCTAAATCCGTTGAGACGACACCGTATGAATTATGGTTTGGGAAGAAACCTAAGCTGTCGTTTCTGAAAGTTTGGGGATGCGATGCTTATGTCAAGAAACTTCAACCTGAAAAGCTCGAACCCAAATCGGAAAAATGCATCTTCATAGGATACCCTAAGGAAACTATTAGGTATACCTTCTACCTCAGATCCGAAGGCAAGATCTTTGTTGCCAAGAATGGATCCTTTCTCGAGAAAGAGTTTCTCTCGAAAGAAGTAAGTGGGAGGAAAGTAGAACTTGATGAGGTGACCCCTCTTGAACCGGAGAGTAGCGCAGCTCAGGAAGATGTTTCTGTGGTGCCTGCACCGACAAGAGAGGAAGTTAATGATGATGATCATGAAATTTTGGATCAAGTTGCTACTGAACTTCATAGGTCCACGAGGACACGTTCGGCACCAGAGTGGTACGGCAACCCTGTCCTAGAAGTCATGTTGTTAGACAACGGTGAACCTTCGAACTATGAAGAAGCGATGGCGGGCCCGGATTCCAACAAATGGCTTGAAGCCATGAAATCCGAGATAGGATCCATGTATGAAAACGAAGTATGGACTTTGACAGACTTGCCCGATGATCGGCAAGCCATAGAGAACAAATGGATCTTTAAGAAGAAGACAGACGCGGATGGTAATGTGACCATCTATAAGGCTCGACTTGTCGCTAAGGGTTATCGACAAGTTCAAGGGGTTGACTACGATGAGACCTTCTCACCCGTAGCGAAGCTGAAGTCTGTTCGAATCATGTTAGCAATTGCCGCATTCTATGATTATGAGATATGGCAAATGGACGTCAAAACGGCATTCCTTAATGGTTTCCTTAAGGAAGAATTGTATATGATGCAACCGGAAGGTTTTGTCGATCCTGATAATGCTGACAAGGTATGCAAGCTCCAGCACTCAATCTATGGGCTGGTGCAAGCATCTCGGAGTTGGAACATTCGCTTTGATGAGATGATCAAAGCGTTTGGGTTTACGCAGACTTATGGAGAAGCCTGTGTTTACAAGAAAGTGAGTGGGAGCTCTGTAGCATTTCTCATATTATATGTGGATGACATACTATTAATGGGAAATGATATAGAATTCTTGGAAAGCATAAAGGCCTACTTGAATAAGTGTTTTTCAATGAAGGACCTTGGAGAAGCTGCTTACATATTAGGCATCAAGATCTATAGAGATAGATCGAGATGCCTCATTGGTCTTTCGCAAAGCACATACCTTGACAAGATACTGAAGAAGTTCAATATGGATCAGTCCAAGAAGGGGTTCTTGCCTGTATTGCAAGGTGTGAGATTGAGCACGGCTCAATGCCCGACCTCGGCAGAAGATAGAGAAAAGATGAGTGTCATCCCCTATGCCTCAGCCATAGGGTCTATTATGTATGCCATGCTGTGTACCAGACCTGATGTGAACCTCGTCGTAAGTTTGGTAGGAAGGTACCAAAGTAATCCCGGAATGGAACACTGGACAGCGGTCAAGAACATCCTGAAGTACATGAAAAGGACTAAGGATATGTTTCTCGTTTATGGAGGTGACGAAGAGCTCGTCGTAAAGGGTTACGTCGATGCTAGCTTCGACACAGATCTGGATGACTCCAAGTCACAAACCGGATACGTGTATATTTTGAATGGTGGGGCAGTCAGCTGGTGCAGTTGCAAGCAAAGCATCGTGGTGGGATCTACATGTGAAGCGGAGTACATAGCAGCCTCGGAGGCAGCACAGGAAGCAGTCTGGATGAAGGAGTTCATCACCGACCTAGGAGTTATTCCCAATGCGTCGGGCCTAATGACTGTCTTCTGTGACAACACTGGAGCTATTGCCCTTGCCAAGGAGCCCAGATTTCACAAGAAGACCAGGCATATCAAGCGTCGCTTCAACTCCATTCGTGAACATGTTCAAGATGGAGACATAGATATTTGTAAAGTGCATACGGATCTGAATGTCGCAGATCCGTTGACTAAACCTCTTCCACGAGCAAAACATGATCAACACCAGAATTCTATGGGTGTTCGATTCATCACAATGTAACTAGATTATTGACTCTAGTGCAAGTGGGAGACTGTTGGAAATATGCCCTAGAGGCAATAATAAAATGGTTATTATTATTATATTTCCTTGTTCATGATAATTGTCTATTGTTCATGCTATAATTGTATTAACCGGAAACCGTAATACATGTGTGAATACATAGATCACAGCATGTCCCTAGTAAGCCTCTAGTTGACTAGCTCGTTGATCAATAGATGGTTATGGTTTCCTAACCATGGACATTGGATGTCGTTGATAACGGGATCACATCATTAGGAGAATGATGTGATGGACAAGACCCAATCCTAAGCATAGCACAAGATCGTGTAGTTCGTTTGCTAGAGCTTCTCTAATGTCAAGTATCATTTCCTTAGACCATGAGATTGTGCAACTCCCGGATACCGTAGGAATGCTTTGGGTGTATCAAACATCACAACGTAACTGGGTGACCATAAAGGTGCACTATAGGTATCTCTGAAAGTGTCTGTTGGGTTGGCACGAATCGAGACTGGGATTTTGTCACTCCGTATGACGGAGAGGTATCTCTGGGCCCACTCGGTAATGCATCATCATAATGAGCTCAATGTGACTAAAGAGTTAGCCACGGGATCATGCGTTACGGAACGAGTAAAGAGACTTGCCGGTAATGAGATTGAACGAGGTATGGGGATACCGACGATTCAATCTCGGGCAAGTAACATACCGATGGACAAAGGGAATTGTATACGGGATTGATTGAATCCTCGACATCGTGATTCATCCGATGAGATCATCGTGGAACATGTGGGAGCCAACATGGGTATCCAGATCCCGCTGTTGGTTATTGGCCGGAGACATGTCTCGGTCATGTCTGCATGGTTCCCGAACCCGTAGGGTCTACACACTTAAGGTTCGGTGACGCTAGAGTTGTTATGGGGAATAGTATGTGGTTACTGAATGTTGTTCGGAGTCTCGGATGAGATCCCGGACGTCACGAGGAGTTCCGGAATGGTCCGGAGGTGAAGATTTATATATGGGAAGTCATCATACGGTCACCGGAAGTATTCGGGGGTTTGCCGGTATTGTACCAGGACCACCGTAGGGGTTCCGGGGGTCCACCGGGAGTGTCCACCTACCCCGGAGGGCCCTATGGGCTGTATGTGGAAGGGAACCAGCCCCTAAGTGGGCTGGGCGCCATCCCCCCCTAGGGCCCATGCGCCTAGGGTTTGGGGGAAACCCTAAAGGGGGTGCCCCCCTTGGCTTGGGGGGCAAGCCCCCTCCCCTTGGCCGCCGCCCCCCCTCTAGATCTCATCTAGAGGGGCCGGCCCCCTTCCCCCTTGGCCCTATAAATAGAGGGGAGGAGGGAGGGCAGCAGCACCTCATCCAAGGCGCAGCCCTCCCCCTCTCCAACACCCCCTCCTCCTCCGTTGAGCTTGGCGAAGCCCTGCCGGAGAACTGCAAACTCCACCACCACGCCGTCGTGCTGCCGGAGTTGTCTTCCCCAACCTCTCCCTCCTCCTTGCTGGATCAAGGCGCGGGAGATGTCACCGGGCTGCACGTGTGTTGAACGCGGAGGCGCCGTTGTTCGGCGCTTAGATCGGAATCGACCGCGATCTGAATCGCTGCGTGTACGACTCCTCCAACCGCGTTCTTGCAACGCTTCCGCATCGCGATCTTCAAGGGTATGAAGATGCACTCCCCTCTCTCTCGTTGCTAGTCTCTCCATAGATTGATCTTGGTGATGCGTAGAAAAATTTTAATTTCTACACCGATCCCCAACAAGGGGTGCAATGCGACCGCGACAGGCGTGCTGTGAGTGTACCGCCTTTTTTCCTTTTAAATTTGGTGCTTCGCGCGATCCATCGATACTACTACTAGTAATCCGGTAATCCCGACTAAAACGGCGCGGCCGAGTCTTTTTCCCGCTCGATATGCTGGGAGGTTGGCTTAGTTGTTTTTTTAGGACAAGTAATGCCACACCTACGTAATCCCAGTTACGAAATTAACGTAATGTGAAACATGTGGGCTGTTGTTTGGAGATTGGGGGGAGGGAGGGGCCCACCACCATGAAAATTAGGGGGGAGAGAGAGAGGCAATTTACTTTAACCCTTTCGTAGGTTCCCGTAGATGTAGAAAGATGTGAAATGTGTGAATGTGTAGTGGATGTACTGTTGGAGTGCCTAAGATAAATTGTGTATGTAGACCCTATGTGTTTATTTACTTCGCATGTTAGCTTTGTCTCGGGTCAAACCTTCTAAGTTTATACACACAAAAATGAATCATCATTCCATATATTTTCATACTCCTACAATATATCCTACTATTATTGTGAAAGTTCATATACTCCGGACGAGATTCACGCAAACACGGCAGATTTTCATTACATTTCAAACTTTTATAGGACAGAAAAATAAAAGAAACCCGACCCTAAACCTATTCTACGGCGACGACCGACGTCCTCCATCTGCCATCTCCATGTACGGGGGCGGGGTTCAAGACCCGTGAAGTGAAGGTGCGGTCTCCGACGAGGAAGAGTAGAACACGGGAGACGGACCGGCCAGTTGGGACACCATGCCCTGCCGCCTCCCATGCCGTACTCATCCTCGGAGGAGTCCCCAACCTCAGTGGTGCTGGTGGACGTGAGGTCGATGATGATGGACGTGGACGGTCCGTCGCTTCACCTGCCACATGCGCCACCGAATGTTGGACGACGGCAAGTAGGACGCGTGGCTGACGATGCTCCCGTCGTCGGCCGCCGGCGTGGCCACTGCTTGTGCGGTCGCGTCCGCGTCCGGCTACGCCGCTATTGCGTTGTGAGCGGTGACTTGAGCGAGGGCGGCGACCTCGAGCTTCATCCCCGAAGACAAGCTCTCCCGCAGAGCATTCGCGCTCGCGGTCATGGTGGATGTGGTGCCAGGTAGCAGGAGGATGTGCTATGGTGTGGAGTTTAGCTGGGCGTTGCCGCTTTAAGTAATGCATTCCGGTGAGGCCAAGCGTCCAGGTGCGTCATTAAGTCGCCGGAGTTGGTTCCTCGGGCACCGAGCCTCTTAATGATGGCATACGAACGGACGGCATGAATGCGGGCAGCTGGCGCCGGCTGGGAACACACCGTGCGACGGCGCGAGGGACGAGGGTTTTTGGTGTGCCAGGGTAGTCAGCTGCGGTCATGGCAACGTTGGAGATGCCTTTTGCTCACATGCGATCCCCACATGTCATTGAAAAAGCAAGATGACCCGGCATGGTCTCAGGTCCTGGGGATGCAGTTGGCCACGCTAGAACACTCCACGGACGCGTCGTGGCGCGCGCGCACTTCGGCGCCCCGTGCATCCTCGACGAGCCGGGTGTTGATCTGTTGGTCCTGCCACAGCACTAACACCACCCTCGCCACCCTGAAGCTGAGCGTGTCCAGCGGTGATGAGTGTGTCGCTCAACGCGGTCACCGTGTCCAAAGGCGGTGCGGGAGCTGCGCCACATTGCTGGCCCCCACGACCCACATGAACGGTTGCCGGTGGCGAGGAGGTCGTGGGCCAGCTCCTCCATTGGACTAGTCTGCGCCACGTCATCCCGACAGGTGTGCCCCACATGTCGGTTTCCCTATTTTCCCGGCCAAATTCGAGCGTCAGTGCTCCGCGTTACGCATTAGGCACAGAACAGGTGGTTTTTGTACCCTGGTTCAAATGTGGTACAGTACCAAGTTGTTACCCTAGCCCCAAGTGTGGTGGTTTTGGGTACAGTACCACCCTTTTCCTTTTCAACTAGTGAAGCGTAACACTTGATTAAGTAGCCGGATGGTGTGCTAATTTAGGTGTCCGACTGTTTGAAGGAATAATTGAGGTGTGGCCGGTCCATGCCCGCATTTAGGGGTCCAACTTACCATGTTCCGGTAGTAGTAACTATACTAGTCCTTGCGTACTCCCTCTGTTTTTATTTACTCTGCATTTTAGCTTTGCTCAAGGTCAAACTTTGTAAACTTTGACAAAGTTTATAGACAGAAATAATAACATATACAATAACAAATCAATACCATTACATTCATTATTGAATATACTTTCACATCATATATATTTGCTATTGTAAATGTTCATATTTTTTCTATAAATTTGGTCAAATTTTATGAAGTTTGACTTCAGTCAAACCTAATATGCAGAGTAAATAAAAACTGAGGGAGTATCTTACTGCGTGACCAAGACGGAAGGGAAAACGAGACAACTTAATGTTTATTTGAGCCGTTCAAGTATAATCATGTGGCGTTGCTTATTTCTCATTCGTCTCCAACCCTCTTCTCCATCGATCATGCCGCCCTCTAGTCGAGTCCATCCTCCCGCATGCCTCATTTGAACATTCCGCCGAGTATCATTCGCATGTGGGCCTAGACCATGCTTGTATTTCCAATGTTGTAATTTGTCTGACATGCATACAGACAAACGGTTCATTTAAAGTTTCACTTTGCCTCCACTACGTGTCGCTTCCCATCTTAGTTTTGACATCCCATTTTGTTCATGCCTCGACACATCTTGATGAGATCAATTGATGTTGAGAGATCAAGTGCGTGTCGTGCAAGGAGATAAAGGTTTGGTGTGTTTCTATGATAGAAATGACCCGAGGGGTGTGGATCGGAGGGAGTATATTGTACGTTCAAAAGTGAAACAAACGTACTGTACCCACCCTAGTCCTCTTTCAATCGATTTTTGGACCCTGAGATGAAACTGAGAGAGAACGAGTGGGTGCATGTGTGATACCTAAGGCGGATTCAAAATTTTGAACCGGTGATCATAGCATCAGCAAATCATATATAAAGGGTATTCAATGTTCGTTTTGCTTTTGAACGTATAATATACTCCCTACGATCCTTTCTAGTTTACATATAAGTTTTATGTGTAGTCAAAGTATCTCTACTTTGATCAAACTTACAGAAAAAAGTATCAACATTCAACAACTCCCAATCAATATTTTTAGATTCGTACATACTCCAAGATTTTTATTCAAACAGAGATGGTTTCCAATTTGTTTTCAACATGTGAATGCTTGTTCTCGCGCAAGCTCTTCCTACTAGGATTTTGCCACATATAGCTAGTACAATAGTAACTTTTTTTAAGCTCCCTGTCCAATAGTAGTAGAAGTAGTAGTACTAGTGGAGTACTGAAAACATCTGCAGTAGAGTATGCAGTGCTCATAGTACTAGTAGTATACTCCCTCCGTTTTTATTTACTCCACATAAAATGGAGGAAGTACTAGTAACACTGGGCCAACCTCTCTCTCTTCTAGTAGTATAAATGACGCGGGCGGGGGAGGGGGAGGGACGTCGGTTTGCTCTCAACTGCGGTCCCACAAGCGAGCGAAAACGCAAGACGAAGCACGTTCCATTTAATGAGCGACGTGGAGGGTCCAGCATGCCGGGGTGCAACGCGAACGCGACAAGAGTGATGTACACCGTCCTTTCCTTATGAACTTGCATACTTCGAGTACTCCTTTTTTTAACACAGTACAGACGCAAGCGCTCATACATGCGCGCATACACTCACCCCTATGAACGCACACACGCACACCCTACCCCTATGAGCACCTTCGAGAGACTGAGTCGTCATACCTCTATCTCTACTCTTATCTCTACTCTCGGTGATGATGGTGTGCCTGCCATCTTGCAATATAGACCGTCCGATCTATATCTGATGGATAGAAAGCAAACTATGGCAATTTTGCAAAAGGATACCCGCACCTCTATCGTTCATCCTTATCTCCCACAACTTCATTGTTGAGTAATTAAAAAAGGAAGCCTCTAGAACAATCTGGCATGGTGGTTGTTGCCGGCGTCGTCCATCCCCATGCCTCCGCTAAGTCCGACCACCAATCACAACCGCGCCCCACTCCTCCTCACCTTATCTCTCATCTTTCTCGAGATATCATTTTTGGATGAAATTCTCGAGATACCATTTTTTGATGAAATTATCGAGATATCATAAAAAAATGCATCCTGATGTTCCGTGCAATGCACGGGCATCTTGCTAGTCATCTTGATATTTACGAAGTCATCGCCTCACTGTCGACAGGAACGGTGGGGAGGTCCGGACGTCACCGGAACTACTATTGACACCAGAACCTTCGCTACTCGGCCTACACCAAAACCACACCTCCTCTCTAGCCCATTCCCCCACCTTTCGATCCCTAGCCCACATCAGCCATCCCCTAGTTCGCCGAAAAGCCATGGTGCGTCGCAAGATCACGTACTACAAGATGCTGACACCGGAGCGCCGTGCAGAAATCGCGGCGGCGGTCGGCGCCACAGACCTTCGTTCCCAAGCTCGCTTTGCGCCGGGCCAATCCCCGAGTTCTCTGGAGCCAAGCTCTGAGGAGGAGGAAGCCGATCCAATGTTCATGGCGGAGGTCGTGGCGAAGAAGGCCTCTGATGCGTATGAGACGATGGACGTCGACTTCGTGCTGGCGTCCGGGTCCCCCATGGTGCAGGCGGACCAGCGATTCAACCTGGCGATTCTAAAGGAGGACCGGGAGGCGGAGGCTCAAATCGACGCGGAGCGTGCGGATGCCGCTACCATCGAGGCCCTCCTGCAGGCGGAACCGGATGTCGTGGATGTGAACCGGGCGGCGGAGGCTCAACTTTACGCGGAGTGTGCAGATGCCGCTGCCATCGAGGCCCTCCCGCAGGCGGAACCGGACGTCCGAGACTTGAACCGAGCGGCGGAGGCTCAACTCGACAAGGAGTGCGCGGATGCCGCTGCCATCGAGGCCCTCCTGCAGGCGGAACCAGACGTCCTGGACTTGAACCGGGCAGCTGAGGCTCAACTCGACGCGGAGCACGCGGATACCGCTGCCATCGAGGCCCTCCTGCAGGCGGAATCGAATGTCATGGACGTGAACCGGACGGTGCTCGCGTCCGTGCAGAGCGCCCGCACGCTCCGCATGAACGAGTAGCTGGAGGCCGAGGACAACCACGGTGCGGAGACACACGTCGGCAGCTACGGCTGGTTCATGCCTGCTGCCAAAGACGATGAGGTCGTCTCGTTCCGCGAGCAGTGATAGCTTTTCTTTATGTTGTTGTTTTTAGGGATCTTTTGCTGTGTAAAAACATATATTTATGCAAGTCACCTAACTTTCATCATTTGGGTTAGTCAACCATTTCAGGCGGTTGGATGAATATCCTACGTCTCCTAACCCTTCTTCTTCCTCACCTCTTCTTCTTCCCCAACTGACCACCGCATGGGCCGTATGGATCTTCCCCAACATGCGGTTGGATAAACATACTGTATGAACGAAAATTATGTGTCAGCGGTAGGATGGCTGAGTTTGGTTTGATCACATGCGGTAGCACGTGTCAGTGAGGGTGCGTTCCCTTGGTTGGGTTTGCGGCGTGCAGGAGCGACTGTGTGAGGGTGCGGTGTGACCGCGATAGCCGTGCGCAAGTGTACCTCCTTTTCATTTTGAAAACTTTAGGCATGCTTGGCAAAAATGTGTGGCGAAGTATGGCAATGCAAGGCCTAGACCCAAACAGGATACAAGTACATACGTACTACTTGTGTTAAAAAAGAAAGGCGGGGTTTTCCTTCGTGGGATTGATCAATACAAATCCTCGTTTGACATGTCAATTAATGCGTATTTTTTGCTCCAACGCCCAAAGAGCTAACCATCTCACTCCTCATTGCTTGATTAATGCAGCGCCATGCAAACCAACCTTCTCACTTCCGCATGCATGCAAAGGTATATTAATGTCCTTGGTTGCTAGTACGAGGCAAACCCCATCAATTTTGCTTCCATTATTGTTAGTGGCCTTCTGTAAATTGTAATTTTGATACTGGCCTTGTATACAAAAAAATGGAGGTAGTAACTATTTGACTTCCTTCTCCATTGCGGTGACATCGACGATATGTCGAACGTCGTGGCTTTGGCGAAGTGCGTTCGACGGAGCACACCATTGAGGGAGACCATGGTAAGTCGTTCGCAAGTGCCGCCTGCAAGCCGAGACAACCGTCTTCTTTGCATCCAGGAAGTCCGTTGAACCAAAGGACGCGTAAATGTACTAGTACTAAACAATAGAGTCATCCGTCCAGCTTAGTGCGGTAAGGTGGTTTCTCGAAGAAGACGATGGAGAAGCGGAGTCAGCGAAGAGTGCAATGATGGTTGCTTCATCCATGCTTTGTGATTTGACGCCTCACTGCTTTATGATTTGTGATAGAAGGGAGAGGGGAGTAGACTCTGTGCTCTCTACTGTACATGCGTCCAAGCACGGGAGAAAGAGGAGAGAGGTTGCATTTTTCTATTCCTTCAATCAATCAATTAGGGAGCTTCGGGTCCATCCTTTTGGCTTTGGCAGCACCCTCCACAATGGTTCCCATCGATGCCAAAAGCTATTTTCACATTTGGCTACACATTGTGGATGCCCTTAACTGTACCACTTGGTTTTGCTCCTGTGTGCTATCTATACAAATCTGCATTATATTGATCTAAAAAATTATAGTATCAAGATTAGTAAAAAGGAGGTGATTTTGCCTCGCGGAAGGCGGGGGAGGTTTCTTATTTTCAGAGGACGTTGGCCTGGCGGTTTGCTAACATGCGGTCCCACGTGTCAGTGCTTTACCAAGCTGATCCGCGTCCCACATGAGGCAGAACAACGGCAGAACCAACACATGGTTAACTTGAAGAATATGAGGGAGAAGCGGATTCAGCAACGAGTGAAATGATGGTTGCTTCGTCCCTCCAACTTCTTTTTTTAGCATTACTTCGTCCCTCAAACTTAACTGCGGGAAAGGTGCAGCTTTCTGATTTGACGCCTCGTTGCTCATTACTACGCCGGCGCCATGACTGGGGTGCTTCACCCCTGCTGCTCTGCACTGTTATTTCGGTATGGCACATGGACCCGGTTGCTTGATGTCCCACATGTCGGTGAAAGGGACTAGAACATTTATGAAAGCGAGCTCTCCACTCTTACGACGGAGGAGTACACGACACGGCGGCCAAGTGAACTGTTACTTGTACTGTAGTACTACTATAGTTTTGTTGTTTCGCACGATCCATCGATACAAACCCGATTAAATAGGCAAGGGCGGGATTTTTCCCGCGCGGTAGATGATACTAGCCATACATTTCAAAGGCAATTTTAATGTATGCAAACTAAATAATTAAGTAACAATATGAGATCTAGTAAAACTAAAAACACATATGATTTATTTTGTTAGAGTGTAGTAGTAGTGCTGTATTGCATAGTTGTTAGATATAACAGGCGAGAACGTGTAGAGATGTACTTTTGGAGGGCCTACAGAGAGAAATTGGGCATAAAGTGGATTCAAATATTTGTATTCATCTTCATAGCATTTGTAACTCATATCTACAGTTTGTACAGTAGACGTGAATGCTTGTTCGCTCTTACGAAACTAGTACAGCAATAATGGGGTGGCGTGCGCCAATTTAGGAACTGGCACATTGGCCTACTCGGCTCCACATAGAGAGCGAGAGAAGAGATAAATACACGGGCGGTCCGTGTATTTCAAGCGAAAAGCATAATACGGTCACTGGACTTCAGAATACGCTCATTACGGTCACTATATACGTTTTGCGGTGACTATACGGTTACTTGCTCACCGTTCAGCATCGGATTGCACTTTGTTGACCGGCCAAATAGTCTGTGTGGCACTATGTTGACTGGTTAAATTGACCATGTTCCTTGTGGGTCCCACCTGTCAGTTTGCATAGGAAAAAGGTAAGATAAACACAAATTTACGCAGGCGCGACAAGACTCCAACCCGTGCGCGGGAACCACCTGGTTGTGTATGTGTCTGTCAGGGCCTGATGTGTGCGCATGCATGTGTAGGTTGAGCACTTAAGCGTGGGAGTGTGTGTTGGTCGTGTGGTGTGTCCGTGTGTGCATGCATCCGTGCGTGTGTGCATGTCATTGTTGCGTGCGTGCGTGGCTGCATGTGTATGTGTGAGTGTTGCATGCGTGTGTGGCTGCGTGTGTACGTGTGAGTGTTGCGTGCATGCAGTTCATGTGCATGCATGTGTGTGTGTGTATAATCACCACACCAGCTCATGTGTGTTAAAACAGACGGCTCAACATATCAATACAAGGCCACCTTGTCCGCTGTGCCCACGGTCATGACTTCGAACCACCATCCAATATTTTTTTAATCTTTTGTTTTCATTCTTATACACGCCGACGGGTGGGCTCAATGGTAGTGAGATAATGTGATGCAACACTAGAGGTGCCACGTGGAGCGTTTAACTGGTCAACTACGTGTCTTGAGCAAATACAGAGGTGTATGGTGAGCCCGTGACAGTATAATAACCACAAAACGTAAATGGTGACCGTAATGAGTGGATTCTGAAGTCCAATGTACGTATCGTGCTTTCGCTTCAAATACAATGATCGTCACTGTATATATCGCGAGAGAAAGATGAAACATGTGTGAATGTGCTGGGGGCGTACTTTTAGAGGGGACCTGGAGATAGTTTGTGTGCGTACGTGAAAGGGGCGTAGAGGGGGTGTATGCGATGGAGAGAGAGATGCTCTTCGTTTGTCTTTATTATGACTAACTTTATATATAGTATAAAAATATAAAAATTCACAGTGCGGAATAAATATCATTGGGTGCACCATGCAATGCAAATTAACGTTCATACTCCTCCCTATAACTTTGTAATGTTGTATATATGTAGAAATTCTAAAATAATTTTTTGGCCACACTTTGTGTGGTTTTATTCAAAAGGAATGTTGTATGTGAAATAAACGTGAAGAGAGGGCTTTTTAGATCAATGGGGTACATGATGTAACATGTGTGAATGTGTAGTTGACATATTTGGCAGGGCCTAGAGAGGGTATGTGTATGTATTACGTATTCGAGAGAGGCATGGATAGAGGGGCCGGCGGGGGGCGATGTGGGAGAGATAGCACGAGAAATGAAAGAGGTCTAGATAGAGAGAGAGGAATAGGATGTCACGGCGAGAGATGCCCTTGTGTGTGTATACGCAAGGGGGGAGGGGATAGAGGCACGAGGAGAAAATATTTTGTGTGGTGTCTGTGTTGGTATGTGTGGGTGTGAGAAGATAACGAGACCTAGGGGCAGAGGGTGTGTCACCGCGTGAGGTCCGGTGGGCCGAGGTGTGGCTCTTGGTTCAGTTCCGTCCTGCACCACATTGGTCGGCCCGTGATGCATTCAGGGAGCCCATGGAGGACTAGTTGTACAGGACAAAGATACCAGAGTCGTGAAGGACTCTGTGTCCACTGACAAAGTTGGCTAGGATTTGTAACCCTAGGTCCTCGGACTAAGGTAACCCCTTATCTCTGATATTACCATTCATCCAAGATAACTTTAAGGGGCATCCTACAGAATGCTCTGCTAGAATCATACTCGTCAATTAGGAATAGAGGTGGAGACAATGCGTGCGAGACAGGCCTAAAGATAATGTGCGTGCGGGAGACACGTAGGCAGGTCTATGTATATAGAAAGGGTCGATGGGGATTGTGCATGTGTATGCGTGTGAGAGGAAGAGTGCTTGTGATAAAGGTTAGTGAAAACAGTCGTAAATGGTTGCGAGAGGGAGGGAGGGTGATATCGAGAGCATGTCTGCGAGAAAGACACCTCGGGAGAGACTGTGTGAGCATGTGTGAGAGACCACCGATGGATATACAACGTGTGCGCGTATGAGTGAGAGAGAAAGTCAGCATGTGTGTGAGGAGGGGCCTATGGAGAATGAAACTACACGTAAAAGACTGATGTACACATTGATTAGAAATATAAATTGTATCCAAATATTACGATGGGATAATGATATTTGCAATTCGCGTAAGGAACGGTCATTGATCCGTCAGACATCTACTATCGAATTTGAGCATGTCTATGTTATTATTCGACATAATTGATCCACAGAGTCAGTATTTTGAACTCCAGACAATGCATCGCTTTAGCAATTCGAATATAAACCTGAGTATAGTTCATGTTGTGTGTGTAAAGCACATTATACATACAAAAGTTACACAATGAACATTATAAATAGCTAGCTATGAACTAGCATATATTTGAATTCAACTTAAGGTGGTTTAAAAATTTGAATTCAACATGAAGTCCATTCAATTATTTGAATTAGAGATCATGGCATTTTTAAATCATACCTAAATTATGGGGGCACCAATCTTTGCTCTGCTTTTGTACATAATAGCATATATAGTCGTGTACAAAATAGATTCAAATTTACCTCCTCCATTCCAAAATAATCGTAGTTATAGGATTTTCAAGTGTCAAAATTTCAAAAAGAAGTGCATAATTTAATGACGTTTTTAAACATACAAGGTTAAATTTAACGTTGTCTATTTAGGTCAATCCTCAAAGTCCAAGAGTACTCTAAACGTGAATGCTTCTATTTCAAAATTTCGAACGAAGCGCCAAAAGAGCCTCTACTCGCCCGAAACCGCGTGAGACCAATGTTTGGTAGAAGGAAATTACTTTTCTAACTCTGACCCGTCAAGCCTACCAGCCCGACGTCTATAGGTCTAAACCGGGGTAGGTTTGTAACTTCATCTAGACGCCACACAACCGCCTCCGAAAAACATTCATACACCGTGGCCGCCTAAACACACATTCGGTCGGCCGAAATCGCTCCCACCCACTATTTGGGACACATGGGATTACCGTCCTACCCCCGACCCACAGTAGGTCTGATGCGGGACGCCTCGGAAACGATCTTTCATGGTGCCAAAGAACTCACAAGGAGCAGCAACAAACTCACTCAAAACTTGTTTCAACAAACTTTGTTCTCTCGAGAGGCAAGAACAAGAGGAAACACTCTCAGATAAATTGCAGTGGATAACTAGTTTGGTTTACAAGGAAGCAACCCAAACCATGAAACTTGTGAACCTAAGAAGAATCACAAGAGGGAACCACAAGGATCCTATATGAATTGAGGACAAGCCCTCCAATCCACACACACGAGCTAACACTCAACGATAATAGTACTCACAGCACAACATAACCTCACCGGCTGTTTACAATCATAAACTCAGAAATTTCATCCCCCGTCACATGGAACAGCTGGGGAGTACTTATACTAGGAGCACCTACTAGTTAGGTGTGAAAACAACTCAAAATGAAGGGTAAATTCGTGAGCTCCAAGCTATAGCAGGAGCTAACTCGTTGAGCCTCGCGCTCTAATTACTTCCTGGACAGCTTGCATGGGAACTTGCACAACTTTTGACTCAAGACCTCAAATGATGCACCGTTTTTTTGAATGAAAGCTGACTTCAAAGACCATCTTTTCCAGCCTCTAAAACATGCTAGACCCTTCTAGAATTAATTAGGTTTAGGTGGGAAGTTGCAGCTGGAAATCTGATGTGTCATTTCTCCCAAAATAGGCACCGGAAGCTTCCCCACTAAGAAAATGGTTTTGCCCATGTTTTCCTTTGGCTGCTCTAATGGTGTAACATTTGTGCTAGCATGAACCTCACTCTTTGATGCCTTGGCCATGATCTGGTCCACATCATCCTCCCTTCCTTCAAACAAAACCATCCTCGGTTTTGAGGTATTCTTTTTGCGCTTCTTCACGTGTGGGAATTACTCAACCTTGAGTGCTTGATCCACCATAGGTTCCAAGACATGGTTCACTCCTTGATGCCTGAAGGAATACTTGTTAGACCTCCCATGGTGAGTAGCATTGTGATCAAACTGCCACGGTCTTCCCAAAAGAAGATGATAGGCTTGCATTGGCACCACATCACATACCACTTTGTCCACATGACTTCCCACTGAAAATTGCACCCTAGCGCAATGTGTAATCTTCAGCTTACCAACACCATTCAACCACTTCACATAATATGGCTGGGGCTGCCTCCATCTTGATATCCCAAGAGCATGCACAACATCACTACTAATGATGTTGTTGTAGTTGCCTCCATCGATGACCACCTTGCAGTTTTTGCTCTTGATCTTGCAAATGGATTGGAACACATTTTGTCGCTGGCCCTTCTCAACAATAGGAGCATCATCATGAGCCACTTTGCAAACCATGAGATTAACACCATCTCTTCCATATGGACTCAGAGGTTCTCCGGTCTCAAAAGTACAATATTTCGCATCTTTCTTCTCAGATTCGGATTTTTCACTTGAGTCATCGGTGACATATCCATCATTTGTGAGCAGCACGTTCTTCAAATTAGGACAATCCTTCTTGAAGTGACATCTACCTTGCATGTATGGCACTGAATATTACTAATGCGAGTGGCAGGAGTATTGGAAGATTCAACCTTTGATGCATTAGCTTCCTTTGTAGTCATCTTGTTGTGCGAGTGAAAATCTGCAGCAACACTTCCATCTACTTCTCGCTGAACTGAACCTCTCCAAGTGCTTGATGCATAGGTTTGGCGGCGAGTTTGGCGATGCTTCAGCTGCTGCTCTACACGAATAGCTTGATGCACAAGTTCTTGCAAATCTTGATATGTAACCATCTCTATCCTTTCTTGCACACCTTCATTCAGCCCATGAAAGAATCTTGACATTGTGGCCTCCTTTGGCTCATTCACCGCTGTCCTAATCATCAAAATCTCCATCTCTTTATAGTACTCATCAACACTAGAGTTACCTTGGCACAACCATTGGAGTCGATTGTACAAGGTTCTTGTGAAATGTTCAGGAACAAAACGCCTCCGTAATAGATTTTTCATTTGCACCCATGTCTCCGGACGACCTCCAGCACGACACAATTGGTTCCACCAAATCAAAGCATATTCGGTAAACTCAATGGATGCATATCGTACCTTCTTATCCTCCGTATAGCGGTGGCTATCAAAGATCTGATCCACACGCATCTCCCACTCCAAATAATCATCGGGCTCAGTTTTCCCATTGAACGATGGTATGGTAAGTTTGAATTTACCCATCCCATCATCTTCATGGTCATTATGAGCATGCCCATGACCTCTTCCTCCCATGGCAAATCCTTCTTGGACTTCTCCACGATGATCACGATGAGCACGTCGTGGTCGAGGCTCGTAGTAGTTTCGAGCATCATCGGAGTGGTCGCTCCAATGCTCTCCATGGTGGTCCTACTGTATGGGGAGTTGTCGATGTTGACCCCGTGCAGCAAGCCCATCTCATGGTGGAGACGGTGGCGCCCAAGTAGCACCTCGCGGGTCGTGGCGAGCACGCCGAGATGGTGTAGCGTAGTAGCTATGAGCATCTCCGGAGTAGACATGGATGTGCTCTCCATGCCCCTCCTCAAGGCGGCATTGGCCCTGCTATTCGGGGAGTTGTCGATGTCGACCCCTTGCAGCAAGCCTATCTCGATGGAGTTCCTCGGTGAGGGAGTCGATTCTTCGGCCAAGGTTGGTCTCAACGGCTGATATGCACCTCTCCACCTTATTCAACACATACTCTCGTGTATCCTCCAAAGCCAACACATAAGCGGGCTACAAGCTAGGATCGTACACGGGAAGTGGCAGCTCCTCATCCTTGAGGTTCCTACCTCCATGCACACCATCAACACTGCTTGACCTCCTCGAACCCATGGAAGCTTCTCAAGAACAAAATCAACAAGAGAGAAAATAGCACCGTGATCAACCTAAAGCTCTGATGCCAAGATGATCCAGGATGCCTCGGAAATGATCTTTCATGGTGCCAAAGAACTCACAAGGAGCAGCAACAAACTCACTCAAAACCTGTTTCAACAAACTTTGTTCTCTCGAGAGGCAAGAAGAAGAGGAAACACTCTCAGATAAATTGCAGCGGATAACTTGTTTGGTTTACAAGGAAGCAACCCAAACCATGAAACTTGTGAACCTAAGAAGAATCACAAGAGGGAACCACAAGGATCCTATATGAATTGAGGACAAGCCCTCCAATCCACACACACGAGCTAACACTCAACGATACTAGTGCTCACAGCACAACACAACCTCACTGGCTGTCTACAATCATAAACTCAAAAATTTCATCCCCCGTCACATGGAACAGCTGGGGAGTACTTATACTAGGAGCACCTACTAGTTAGGTGTGAAAACAACTCAAAATGAAGGGTAAATTCATGAGCTCCAAGCTGTAGCAGGAGCAAACTCGTTGAGCCTCGCGTTGTAATTACTTCCTGGACAGCTTGCATGGGAACTTGCACAACTTTTGACTCAAGACCTCAAATGATGCACCGTTTTTTTGAATGAAAGCTGACTTCAAAGACCATATTTTCCAGCCTCTAAAACATGCTAGACCCTTCTAGAATTAATTAGGTTTAGGTGGGAAGTTGCAGCTGGAAATCTGATGTGTCATTTCTCCCAAAATAGGCATTGGAAGCTTCCCCACTAAGAAAATGGTTTTGCCCATGTCTTCCTTTGGCTGCTCTAATGGTGTAACATTTGTGCTAGCATGAACCTTACTCTTTGATGCCTTGGCCATGATCTGGTCCACATCAAGGTTCGGAATTTAAGAGGGGGCAAAGTTTTACTTTCCCCAAATTTCAAACAAGCGCGTCCCATCTGTTCAAAAACAAAAAACAAAAACAAGCGCGTCCCAGACCGAAACATGGTTCCCCCTTAGCTCCCCTGCCACCCCCGCCCCCCATCCGATTCCCCATTCGTACTCCGTGGGCGCCAAAACTACCTCTCCACTAGCCGCGAAACCCCGGCGTCCTCCGTCCGCCACCCCATCCCACCCATCAACCGCCGCCATCCTCCATCATGCCAGAGCCGATACCCCGACATCGTCGTCCACCGCAACCGCAACCGCAACGCCCTCCACGGCTAGTAGTTGAAGCCGAGGCCGAGCTGCCTCTAGGACGCCGACGTGCGCCGTACCCGAGCCAGTTCAACCACGTCGTCCTGCGCCTCACCATTGCCGCTCCAACATCGCCACCCTCCACCGCATCGGAGCTGTTCCCGCTACACCGTCCTTCGCCGCCTCGGATCTGCTTCCCCTCTGCCGACAGACGGCCACCGCAACACAGTCAACAATTTGGCCATGGGTTCATCCAAGGCTCCACCCTCCTCCAAAACATCGGTTCCCCCGGTAAAAAGAAGAATATCGCCACGATATCAGGAGGACACAGCACTGGCAACCGGATCTGGTACTCCTCTTCCTTTATTCGTGCAAATCTTACATGTCTGCTTGCACGGTATTCATCCCACAGAAGACACTAGTTGACCGCTTCTTCCTACACCTTCTTCCTGATACTAGAGGTTCCTAGCTAGTAACTCACGATTCACAAGGTTTCTCCTCATATACTATTTCACCTTAGCTAGAGGTCCATCGCCCCCCTGGATTTCAATTCCTAGTCAGTTGATTCCCAATTAAAGGAAGCATTCCCCGGCGTAACAAGCGCTAGTCCACCTATTACGCTGGGGAAGCAGCGCCTCGGTGTTTATCTTAGGGGTGTGTGGGGCCTAGGAGCTGCTGGCGCCCGATCTGGAGGTCGGCCGGGCTTAAAGGGATGGCCTGGGGGGGCTGCCAAGCACGGCGGTGGTGTGAGGTCAAGGGGAGGGTGGGGCGGCGGAGGCAGGGGTCTGGGCCGGTGGTCGCTGGCGGTTCGAGAAAGATCGTCAACAGTGACTGGCGGGAGGTAGACGAAGGCAATCTGCCCGTTCCTTGTAGATCAGACGGTTCATAAAAAAATCGACTGGCCTATTTATTTTTAGTCGACTGTTATTTTGATAGGACCACATGTGGTGGTGTGATGGAGGAGTACCTGCATTTCCCAGCCATCCCTGTGCTCATATATTACAAAATCATACGGAGTAGAATCTAATTTTGTTTGCCATGCAATGCTGTAGAGCTATCATATGTCTCCTGTCATTTATTTTTCAGCCACCTGCTATCTGCTACTTTTACAGTGCACTAGTTCTGCACACACTTCACCCATACTCTCACTATTGTTTTTTTATGCATCGGTATTTCAGCCTCTGCCGACCGGTTGATAGAAGCATGAAATAAAAGAGATAAGTTGCTCCAGCTTTCCTCGTGCTTAGGCAAGACACGTTTGGGCGCTATAAAGGGTGTAGTGTCAGCAGATGGAGACGGTAAACATAGCTCCGGAGTTGATGATCTCGCTCGCCATGAACCACCATCCCAGGTGCTTGCTTTAACTTCGCGGTGTCATATGTGGTTGCATGTTGCATATGGTGTCTAGCTTGTATTCAAAAGGCCGAAGTCGGTCTTTATTGAGATAAGGAAAGATATTTTTTACATGAACCACCATCCCGGGAGCACCAGAAGCCAAATAGCTAGTCAGGGCACTGGCCGAGCCAATGACAAGCCCAGCAGAGACAGGCATCACCTACAAGCCAACTAAAAAGCCATGATGGTGGCGAAGCAGCCTGCCTCCCACCAAGCACTCAGGTCCTCGATGATCATGCTCACCACTCCAGCCAAGTGTCCAGCTTGTATTGCTTCCAATTTGGTTAAATTGCATCTGCTTAGCTTACACATTATACCTTTGAATATGACATGCCTTCCTGTTTTTGGTACATACTACTACATATGTCTATTAACCATGTTCTTACATCAAACTAATGTTCTTGTGTATGCCTCATCAATCACTTATGATGAGACAGTCAGGCTCGTGGACTGCTTTAAGAAAAGATCCTCTTTTAAAGAATGCAGTGTCAGCCTCCCCACATGATTCTCAAGAAACAGCAATGCTAGATGAAGATAGTCAATGTAGCTCTATAGTTGATGACCGCATTTCCCCTACACCACCATCGCAGGTGCTTGCTCTAACTTGGCAGCGTGATATGTGGTTGCATGTTGCATATTGTGTCTAGATTGTAATTCTTCCAATCTGGTTAAATTGCATGTGCTATTCTGCTTAGTTTATACATTATACCTGTTAATGGGACATGCCTTCCTATTTTTGGTACATAGTACATCAGTCAATTAAGCATGTCCTTACATAAAACTACTATTTTTTTGTATCCCACATCAATCAATTATGACGAGACACCTTTAGTATATGCAGAGTGATATTGGTTGCATCTTTCATATAATTTATAGCATGCACTGCTTCTAATTTGTTGAAACGCCATTTATGATGGGACGCTTTTAACTTGGCAGTCATATTGGTTACATCTTTCATGTGGTGTCTAGCTTGCATTGCTTCTAATTTGTTGAAATGGCTTCTGCTTAGTTTACACAAATAGTTGTGAATATGCAATGGCACTAATGACGAGAGACCTTTAACTTGGTGCTCCCTCTAACTTGGCACTGTTATATGTGGTTGCATGTTATGTATGATGTCTAGCTTGTATTACTTCTAACTTTGTTGAATTCCATCTGCTTACTTTACACATTATACTTGTTAATAAGACACGAGTTCCTGTTTCTAGAACATACAATATCTGTCTATCACACCATGTTCTTACATCAAAGTACTACTGTTGTGTAACCTACAACAATCACATATCATAAGACACGTTTAACTTGGGAGTATGATATAGGTTACATCTCGCATTCTTTTCTAGCTTGTACTACTTCTAATTTGTTGAAATGGCACTTATGACGAGATAGTTTTAACTTGGTAGAGTGATATTCGTTAGATTTTTCATATGGTGTCTTGATTTCATTGCTTCTAATTTGTTGAAATGCCTTCTGCTTAGCTTACACATCATAGCTGTGAATATGCAATGTTGTCTCTAGCTTGGCAGTCTAATATTGTCTTGCATGTTGCATACGGTGTCTAGCTTGTATTGCTTGTAATTTGATTAAATTACTTCTGCTTAGTTTACACATCATAGCTCTGAATATGCAATGGCACTAATGACGAGAGACCATTAACTTGGTAGTGTGATGTTGTTTGCATCTTGCATATGATTTATTTCTTGTACTGCTTCACATTTGTTTAAATGCCAGTTATGACGAGACACTGTTAACTTGGCAGAGCGATATTTGCAGCATCTTTCATATGGTGTCTACCTTCCATTGCATTGCTTCTAATTTATTGAAATGCCTTCTGCTTAGTTTACACATCATAGTTCTGATTATCTCATGCCGTCCTGTTTTTCATACATATTACATCCTCCTATCATGCGGTTGTCTAACATCAAAGTTCAGTTCGTCTGTATCACGCATCAATTTATTCTGAAGAACTAAATTTTTATTCCTTTTTCTTGTCGGCTTGACTTGACATGGCACAGAGAAAGAGGAAGGAACACAGAATGGCAGGGGATGGTGTTAGTACTCAGGACGCACGGAAACGGAAGCGGAAGAATTATGCTGATTCTGCTGGTACTGATGGTGTAATAGAAGGTCAAAGTCCACCGGAAAATTGTACAAACACGGTATCCCGTGCTACACCAGCTGCAAAACAATCCAAACAAAAACTAATAGCTGCCACCAAACAAGCAGTGACAGCCCTAGTTGTTGCAACACCTTCCACAGTACCACCAGTTGCACGAGTTACTTGTTTGTCAACTCAGCTAGCAGCACATTCCCAAGCTCCATTGCCACCTGACACTACTTCCGAAGCACTCTTGACACAAGACGAGTTGGCAAGATCAGATGAACCTTGTGAGCTTCAACAGCAAGAAGGTAGTGATACGTCTCTGTCGTATCTATAATTTTTGATTGTTTCATGCCAATATTATACAACTTTCACATATTTTTGGCAACTTTTTATATGATTTATTGGACTAACCTATTGATCCAGTGCCCAGTGCCAGTTCCTGTTTGTTGCATGTTTTTTTGTTTCGCAGAAAATCCATATCAACCAAAGTCCAAATGCGATAGAAATTTACGGAGAATTATTTTGGAATATTTATGATATTTGGGAGGTGGAATCAATGCAAACGGGGGCCCACAGTGACCATAACCCACCAGGGCGCGCCGGGCACCCCCTGGCCACCCAGGTATCTTGTGCCCTCCTTGAATGTCGGTTGGAGCCGTTCTTCTGTTCCAAGAAACATAATTTATGGGAAAAAATCGTGTAAAAATTTCAGCGCAATCAGAGTTACGGATCTCCGGGAATTTAAGAAACGGTGAAGGGCCAGATCTAGGGAACGCGAAACATAAGAGAACAGAGAGACAGATCCAATCTCAGAGGGGCTCCCGCCCATCCGCCGCCATGGAGGCCATGGACCAAAGGGGGAACTCTCCTCCCATCTAGGGGGGAGGCCAAGGAAGAAGAATAAGGAGGGGGGCTCTCTCCCCCTCTCTCCCGGTGGCGCCGGAGTGCCGCCGGGGCTAGGATCGTGACGGCGATCTACATCAACAATCTTGCTACCGTCAACACCAAATCTCTCCCCCTCTATGCAGCGATGTGACACCTCTTCTCCCCACTGTAATCTCTACTTAAACATGGTGCTCAACTTCATATATTATTTCCCAATGATATTTGGCTATCCTATGATGTTTGAGTAGATCCGTTTTGTCCTATGGGTTAATCGTGATCTTGGTTGGTATGATTGTATATTTTATTTATGGTGCTATCCTACGGTGCCCTACGTCTCGCACAAACATGAGGGACCCTCGCTGTAGGGTGTTGCAATATGTTCATGATTCGCTTATGGTGGGTTGCGAGAGTGACAGAAGCTTAAACCCGAGTAAGTGGGTTGTTGTGTATGGGATAAAGAGGACTTGATACTTAATGCTATGGTTGGGTTTCACGACCTTAATGATCTTTAGTAGTTGCGGATGCTTGCTAGAGTTCCAATCATAAGTGCATATGATCCAAGTAGAGAAAGTATGTTAGCTCATGCCTCTCCCTCATATAAAATTGGAAGAATGATTACTGGTACTTGTTATCGATTGCCTAGGGACAAATGACTTTCTTCTTGACAAAAGCTATCCACTTTTATCACCTTGCAATTTATTCATAGTTTTATTCTCGCAAAGTACTCATAGTTTTATTGTTGCAAAATAGTTTCATACTTGTTTTCGGTAAAGCAAACGTCAAGTGCGCGTAGAGTTGTATCGGTGGTCGATAGAACTCGAGGGAATATTTGTTCTGCCTTTAGCTCCTCGTTGGGTTCGACACTCTTATTTATCGAAGAAGGCTACAAATGATCCCCTATACTTGTGGGTTATCAAGACTTTTTTCTGGCGCCGTTGCCGGGGAGCAATAGCGTTGGGTGAATATTCTCGTGTGTGCTTGTTTGCTTTATCACTAAGTAGTTTTTATTTTTTGCTCTTGTTTTCTATCTCTAGTTATGGGTAGGAAACGCAAAATACCAAAAAAAAATGTTGTACCCACCAAACCAATGGTTGAAGAACCACCCAAAATCTATCATACTACTGAAGCTTTCTACTTGGATCATCTTCGATCCATTTGTGCTCGTGCTGAAAACCCAACTAGCTTAGTTGAGGGAAAATCATTAAATGAGCATGCTTATTATGTGTGACACCGCTTATCTCAAAAAGGTAAACTTTTATGGCATCATATTAATAGTTTGTATTGCTATGCTTTGAATTTATGTGAAATACATGATTTTACTAGTTGTTCTGAAGACCCTAAAAAACACCTTCCCTTCCATTGTGAGTTTAAGGATAATGGAATCGTATCTTCTTATGCCAAAGGTGTTTATAATTACTATGATGTTGAACAAATTGAAGAATTTGTTGCTTTTATGGGTGCTTATGAAATTTCTTCTTTGATTGAAAAGTATGATGCTACTCTTTACAAATCTGAAAATTTTGCCATACTTAAACATTGCTATGAAAACTATGCTTCCAATGCTTATGTTAAAGAATATATTGAGTACTTCTCCGCTGTCCAAGAAGAGACTAACATTTTTGCAGGAGTCTATGGAAGAAGAAAATGATGAAACTATGAGCTCATTGGATGAAAAAGATGATGAGGAGAGCGAAGAACAAACGGAGGAAGAACAGATTAGCGACCCATGCCCACCATCTAATGAGAGTAACTCTTCAACTCATACATTGTTTAATTTCCCTTCGTGCTTACCGAAGGATGAATGCTATGATAATTGCTATGATCCCGTTGATTCTTTTGAAATATCCCTTTTTGATGAACTTGATGCTTGTTATGCTTGTGGCCAAGATGCCAATATGAATTATGCTTATGGAGATGAACTTGCTATAGTTCCTTATGCTCAGAATGAAATTGTTGCTATTGCACCCACACATGATAGTCCTATTATCTTTTTGAATTCTCCCAACTACACTATATCAGAGAAGTTTGCTCTTATTAAGGATTATATTGATGGGTTGCCTTTTACCGTTGCACATGATGATTTTGATGAATGTAATATGCATGTGCTTGCTGCTCCTACTTGCAATTATTATGAGAGAGGAACTATACCTCCACCTCTCTATGTTTCCAACACGATAAAATTGCAAGAAACTGCTTATGCTATGTATTGGCCTTTACTTGATGTGCATGAATTGTTCTTGTATGACATGCCGATGCATAGGAAGAGAGTTAGACTTCGTCATTGCATGATATATGTTGCTTTGTTCTCACTACTAAATGCCAAATCATTGCTAATTAAAATTAGCTTTGATATACCTTGGGATCCGGGTGGATTCATTACTTGAGCACTTTATGCCTAGCTTAATTGCTTTAAAGAAAGCGCTGCCAGGGAGACAACCCGGAAGTTTTAGAGAGTCATTTATTTCTGTTGAGTGCTTTTATAAAGTTTAAAAACAAAAAAATATAGAGGGGAACTTAAAACTTTTTCAAAAAGAGAAGCGATTGAAAGGTGATGCATTGGAGAAGTGAGGGTCGACCTTGAACATTTGTGTTCATGCTCATGGAAACAATGTAAATTTTTCATGAAGATTCTCACAAAAATAATTGTCCTTTGTACAAATCCATTGTATTATAAAAATAATGTGCCAAGATTTGCCTTTAGGATGATTAGATTGCTTGTTGGTATGTGCGGTGCAAAACAGAAACTATGGCTGTAGTGCACGATTTTACATTTTTTACTGGAATGTCAAAAGCTTCTGAAACTTTTTGCACAGTATTCCTATACAAATTGTTTATTTCTTCCTAAGTTTTCAGAATTTTTAGTGTTACATAAGTATGGTGGATGTTCAGATCTTTACAGACTATCCTGTTTTCACAGATTGCTGTTATAGCTTCATTATTTGCGTATGTTTGAAATCTTGTTGAGCCTCCTTTGACTTGGGGCCACAGAATTGTGATAGCATACAGTGGTTAATGTTTGATTATAATTATACAATAATGTTATAGCAGTACATGATGGGATTTGACTGCCATATTCACTAACCCCGCCACTAAAAGTTCGGTTAAGTTTTGTGTGGATGAAGTGATCAAAGATCGAGGAGGTCTCGATATAAGAAGAAGGAGGAGAGGCAAGAGCTCAATCTTGGGGATGCCCATGGCACCCCAAGTAAATATTAAAGGAGACTCAAGCGTCTAAGCTTGGGGATGCCCCGGAAGGCATCCCATCTTTCTTCAACAAGTATCGGTATGTTTTCGTCTTCGTTTCGTTCATGTGAAATGTGTGAATCTTGGAGCGTCTTTTGTGTTTATTTTTCATTTTTCTTTTATGCACCATGCTGGTATGAGATAGTCCATGGCTAATTTATAGAATGCCCATTGCACTTCACTTATATCTTTTGAGTGTGGCTTTATAGAATGCTTCATGTGCTTCACTTATATCATTTGAAGTTTGGATTGCCTGTTTCTCTTCACATAGAAAACCATTATTTGTTGAATGCTCTTTTGCTTCACTTATACTTATTAGAGCATGGTCTTTTGTAGAAAGAATTAAACTCTCTTGCTTCACTTATATCTATTTAGAGAGTCAACAGGAATTGGTCAATTGCATGGTTAGTCATAAAATCCTACAAAAAACTTATGGATCACTGAATATGATATGTTTGATTCCTTGCAATAGTTTTGCAATACAGAGATGGAATATGTGGGAGGTACTAGTAACCGGTTGTGGTTAGTAAGAATATTGGTGTTAAGGTTTGTGATTCCCGAAGCATGCACGTATAGTCTCTCGTTATGCTATGAAGTTGGAGCATGATTTATTATTGATTGTCTTCCTAATGAGTGGCGGTCGGGGATGAGCGATGGTCTTTTCCTACCAATCTATCCCCCTAGGGGCATGCGTAGTAGTACTTTGCTTCAAGGGATAATAAACTTTTGCAATAAGTATATGAGTTCTTTATTACTAATGTGAGTCCATGGATTATATGCACTCTTACTTTTCCGCAATTTGCTAGCCTCTATGGTACCATGCATTGCCCTTTCTCACCTCGAGAGTCGGTGCAAACTTCGCCTGTGCATCCAAACCCCGTGATATGATACGCTCTATCACACATAAGCCTTATTATATCTTCCTCAAAACAGCCACCATACCTACCTATTATGGCCTTTCCATATCCATTCCGAGATATATTGCCATGCAACTTCCACCGCTTCCGTTTTGATGACCTGAGCATTCATTGTCATATTGCTTTGCATGATCATAAGATAGCTAGCATGATATTTCCATGGCTTGTCCGTTTTTTGATATTGTTATTATGCTAGATCATTGCACATCCTGGTACACTGCCAGAGGCATTCATATAGAGTCATACTTTGTTATAGGTATCGAGTTGTAATTTTTATTTCTTTTGAGTTATAAGTAAATAGAAGTGTGATGATCATCATTATTCATTTTTAGAGCATTGCCCCAGTGAGGAAAGGATGATGGAGACTATGATTCCCCCACAAGTCGGGATGAGACTCCGGATAATGAGAGAAAAAAAGAAAAAAGAAAAAAAACAAACAAAGAGAGAAGGGGCATGCTAGATCCACACTTGTGCTTCAAAGTAGCACCATGTTTTTCATATAGAGAGTCTCCTATGTAGTCACTTTCATATACTAGTGGGAATTTTTCATTATAGAACTTGGCTTGTATATTCCAATGATGGGCTTCCTCAAATGCCCGGGGTCTTCATGAGCAAGCAAGTTGGATGCACACCCACTTAGTTTTCTTATTGAGCTTTCATACACTTATAGCTCTTAGTGCATCCGTTGCATGGCAATCCCTACTCCTTGCATTGATATCAATTGATGGGCATCTTCATAGCCCGTTGGTTAGCCGCGTCGATGTGAGACTTTCTTACTTTTTTTTGTCTTCTCAATATTTACCCCTGTCATCATACTCTATTCCACCTATAGTGATATATACATGGATTGCGCTGATGTATTGCATAGGGTTGAAAAAGCTGAAGCGCGTTAAAAAGTATGATCCAATTGCTCGGCTTGTCATCGGGGTTGTGCATGATAAATACTTTGTGTTAAGAAGACAGAGCATGACAAGATTATATGATTTTGTAGGGATAGCTTTCTTTACCGTTGATATTTTGAAAGACACGATTGTTTGTTGGGATGCCTGAGTATTAATGTCTTTATGTCAAATTATAGACTATTGCTTTGAATCACTTATGTCTTAATATTCATGCCATGATTAGATATATGATCAAGTTTATGCTAGGTAGCATTCCACATCAAAAATTATCTTTTTATCATTTACCTACTCGAGGACGAGCAGGAATTAAGCTTGGGGATGCTGATACATCTCCGTCGTATCTATAATTTTTGATTGTTTCATGCCAATATTATACAACTTTCACATATTTTTGCCAACTTTTTATATAATTTATTGGACTAACCTATTGATCCAGTGCCCAGTGCCAGTTCCTGTTTATTGCATGTTTTTTTGTTTTGTAGAAAATCCATATCAAACGAAGTCCAAATGCGATAAAAATTTACAAAGAATTATTTTGGAATATTTATGATTTTTGGGAGGTGGAATCAACGCAAACGGCGGCCCACAGTGACCACAACCCACCAGGGCGCGCCGGGCACCCCCTGGCACACCCAGGTATCTTGTGCCCTCCTCGAACATTGGTTGGGGCCCTTCTTCTGGCGCAAGAAAGATAATTTATGGGAAAAATCGTGTAAAAATTTCAGCCCAATCGGAGTTACGGATCTCCGGGAATTTAAGATACGGTGAAGGGCCAGATCTGGGGAACGCGAAACAGAAGAGAATAGAGAGACAGATCCAATCTCGGAGGGGCTCCCTCCCCTCCGCCGCCATGCAGGTCATGGACCAGAAGGGGAACTCTCCTCCCATCTAGGGGGGAGGCCAAGGAAGAAGAAGAAGGAGGGGGGCTCTCTCCCCATCTCTCCCGGTGGCGCCGGAGTGCCGTCGGGGCTAGGATCGTGACGGCGATCTACATCAACAATCTTGCTACCGTCAACACCAACTCTCTCCCCCTCTATGCAGCGGTGTAACACCTCTTCTCCCCGCTGTAATCTCTACTTAAACATGGTGCTCAACTCCATATATTATTTCCCAATGATATTTGGCTATCCTATGATGTTTGAGTAGATCCGTTTTGTCCTATGGGTTAATCATGATCATGGTTGGTATGATTGTATATTTTATTTATGGTGCTATCCTACGGTGCCCTCCGTCTCGCGCAAACGTGAGGGACCCTCGTTGTAGGGTGTTGCAATATGTTCATGATTCACTTATGGTGGGTTGCGAGAGTGACAGAAGCTTAAACCCGAGTAAGTGGGTTGTTGCGTATGGGATAGAGAGGACTTGATACTTAATGCTATGCTTGGGTTTCACGACCTTAATGATCTTTAGTAGTTGCGGATGCTTGCTAGAGTTCCAATCATAAGTGCATATGATCCAAGTGGAGAAAGTATGTCAGCTCATGCCTCTCCCTCATATAAAATTGCAAGAATGATTACCGGTACTTGTTATCGATTGCCTAGGAACAAATGACTTTCTTCTTGACAAAAGCTATACACTTTTATCACCTTGCAATTTATTCGTAGTTTTATTCTCGCAAAGTACTCATAGTTTTATTCTTGCAAAATAGTTTCATACTTGTTTTTGGTAAAGCAAACGTCAAGTGCACGTAGAGTTGTATCGGTGGTCGATAGAACTTGAGGGAATATTTTGAAGGAAATATGCCCTAGAGGCAATAATAAAGTTGTTATATATATTTCCTTATATCATGATAAATGTTTATTATTCATGCTAGAGTTGTATTAACCGGAAACTTGATACATGTGTGAATACATAGACAAAACAAAGTGTCCCTAGTATGCCTCTACTTGACTAGCTCGTTGATCAAATATGGTTAAGTTTCCTAACCATAGACATGTGTTGTCATTTGATAAACGGGATCACATCATTAGGAGAATGATGTGATGGACAAGACCCATCCGTTAGCATAGCAATATGATCGTTAAGTTTATTGATGTTGCTTTCTTCATGACTTATACATATCCCTCTGACTATGAGATTATGCAACTCCCGAATACCGGAGGAACACCTTGTGTGCTATCAAACGTCACACCGTAACTGGGTGATTATAAAGATGCTCTATAGGTGTCTCTGAAGGTGTTTGTTGGGTTGGCATAGATCGAGATTAGGATTTGTCACTCCGTGTATCGGAGAGGTATCTCTGGGCCCTCTCGGTAATGCACATCACTATAAGCCTTGCAAGCAATGTGACCAATGAGTTAGTTGCGGGATGATGCATTACGGAACGAGTAAAGAGACTTGCCGGTAACGAGATTGAACTAGGTATGATGATACCGACGATCGAATCTCGGGCAAGTAACATACCGATGACAAAGGGAATAACGTATGTTGTTATGCGGTTTGACCGATAAAGATCTTTGTAGAATATGTAGGAGCCAATATGAGCATGCAGGTTCAGCTATTGGTTATTGACCGAAGAAGTGTCTCGGTCAAGTCTACATAGTTCTCGAACCCGTAGGGTCCGCACGCTTAACGTTCGATAACGATTTGTATTATGAGTTATGTGATTTGATGACCGAAGATAGTTCGGAGTCCCGGATGAGATCACAGACATGACGAGGAGTCTCGAAATGGTCGAGAGGTAAAGATCGATATATTGGAAGGCTATATTCGGACATCGGAAAGGTTCTGAGTGATTCGGGTATTTTTCGGAGTACCGGGGAGTTACGGGAATTCACCGGGAGAAGTAATGGGCCTTATTGGGCCATACGGGAAATAGAAGGCAGCAGCCAGGAGGTGGCGCCCCCCCCCCCCCCAAGCCCAGTCCGAATTGGACAAGGGGTTGGGGGCGCAGCCCCCCTCTTTTCCCCTCTCCTTTAGGTGGAATCCTACTAGGACTTGGAGTCCTAGTAGGACTCCCCTCTCCCTTGGCGCGCCCCCTCTAGGGCCGGCCACCTCCTCTCTCCCTCCTTTATATACATGGGGAGGGGGGCAACCTAGAACACACAAGTTGATTGTTTAACCGTGTGCGGTGCCCCCCTCCACAGATTTCCACCTCGGTCATATTGTCGTAGTGCTTAGGCGAAGCCCTGCGTCGGTAACTTCATCATCACCGTCACCACGCCATCGTGCTGATGAAACTCTCCCTCGGCCTCAGCTGGATCAAGAGTACGAGGGACGTCACCGAGCTGAACGTGTGCAGATCGCGGAGGTGTCGTGCGTTCGGTACTTGATCGGTTGGATCGCGAAGACGTTCGACTACATCAACCGCGTTACTAAACGCTTCCGCTTTTGGTCTACGAGGGTACATAGACACACTCTCCCCGCTCATTGCTATGCTTCTCCTAGATAGATCTTGCATGATCGTAGGAAAATTTTTGAAATACTACATTCCCCAATAGTGGTATCAGAGCCAGGTCTATGCGTAGATGATATGCACGAGTAGAACACAAAGGAGTTGTGGGCGTGGGTGTATACATATTGCTTGCCGTTACTAGTTGTTACTTGGTTCAGCGGTATTGTGAGATGAAGCGGCCCGGGCTGATATTACGCGTACGCTTACGTGAGACTGGTTTCACCGCTGTGAGCACTCGTATCTTAAAGGTGACTGGCGGATGTTTGTCTCTCTCACTTTAGTTGAATCGGTTTCAATGAAGAGGGTTCTTTTAGAAGATCAAAAAGCAATCACTACACCACGTTGTGGTTTTGCGTAAGTAAGAACGGTTCTTCTAAACCCGTAGCAGCCACGTAAAACTTGCAACAACAAAGTAGAGGACGTCTAACTTGTTTTTGCAGGGTGTGCTTGTGATATGATATGGTCAAGACATGATATGTGATATACATTGTTGTATGAGATGATCATGTTTTGTAAAAGTTATCGGCAACCGGCAGGAGCCTTATGGTTGTCTCATTATTGTATGAAGTGCCAACACTATGTAATTGCTTTACTTTATCGTTATGAGTTAGCGATAGTAGTAGTAGCAATAGTTGGCGTGACGACCATGACGCTATGATGGAGATCAAGCTGGGGCGTCGGTGACGATGGAGATCATGACGGTGCTTCGATGATGGAGATCAAGAGCACAAGATGATGATGGCCATATCATGTCACATATTGAATTGCATGTGATGTTAATCCTTTTATGCATCTTATTTTGCTTAGTACGGTGGTAGCATTATAAGATGATCCCTCACAAAAATTTCAAGGTATAAGTGTTCTCCCTGAGTATGCACCGTTGCGACAGTTCGTCGTGCCGAGACACCACGTGATGATCGGGTGTGATAAGCTCTACGTTCACATACAACGGGTGCAAGACAGTTTTGCACGTGCGGAATACTCGGGTTAAACTTGACGAGCCTAGCATATGCAGATATGGCCTCGGAACACTGAGACCGAAAGGTCGAACGTGAATCATATAGTAGATATGATCAACATAGTGATGTTCACCATTGAAAACTACTCCATCTCACGTGATGATCGGACATGGTTTAGTTGATTTGGATCACGTGATCATTTAGATGACTAGAGGGATGTCTATCTAAGTGGAGGTTCTTAAGTAATATGATTAATTGAACTTTAATTTATCATGAACTTAGTCCTGATAGTATTTGCAAATTATGTTGTATATCAATAGCTCGCGTATAGCTCCCCTATTTTATTTTTTGATATGTTCCTGGAGAAAACTAAGTTGAAAGATGATAGTAGCAATGGTGCGGACTAGTTCCGTGATCTGAGGATTATCCTCATTGCTGCACAGAAGAATTATGTCCGTGATGCACCGCTAGGTGACAGAACTATTGCAGGAGCAGATGCAAACGTTATGAACATATAGCAAGCTCGATATGATGACTACTTGATAGTTTAGTGCGCCATGATTTACGGCTTAGAACCGGGACTTCAAAAATGTTTTGAACGCCATGGAGCATATGAGATGTTCCCAGAGCTGAAATTGGTATTTCAGACTCATGCCCGTGTCGAGAGGTATGAGACCTCTGACAAATACTTTGCCTACAAGATGGAGGAGAATAGCTCAACCAGTGAGCATATGCTCAGAATGTCTGGGTACTACAATCGCTTGAATCAAGTGGGAGTTAATCTTCCAGATAAAATAGTGATTGACAGAGTTCTCTAGTCACTATCACCAAGTTACTAGAACTTCGTGATGAACTATAATATGCAAGGGAGGAATAAGACAATTCCCGAGCTCTTCGCGATGCTAAAGGCTGCGAAGGTAAAGATCAAAAAGGAGCATCAAGTGTTGATGGTTTACAAGACCACTAGTTTCAAGAAAAAGGGCAAAGGGAAGAAGGGGAACTTCAAGAAGAATAGCAAGCAAGTTGCTACTCCTGGGAAGAAGCCCAAGTCTGGACCTAAGCCTGAAACTGAGTGCTTCTACTGCAAAGGGACTGGTCACTGGAAGCGGAACTATCCCAAGTATTTGGCGGATAAGAAGGATGGCAAAGTGAACAAAGGTATATTTGATATACATGTTATTGATGTGTATTTTACTAGTGTTCATAGTAACCCCAAGGTATTTGATACCGGTTCAGTTGTTATGATTAGTAACTCGAAACAGGTGTTGCAAAATGAACAGAGACTAGTTGAGGACGAGGTGACGATGTGTGTTGGAAGAGATTCCAAGGTTGATAAGATCACCATCGCACACTCCCTCTATTTTCGGGATTAGTGTTGAACCTAAATAAATGTTATTTGGTGTTTGCATTGAGCATGAATATGATTGGATCATGTTTATTGCAAAATAAATGTTATTTGGTGTTTGCGTTGAGCATGAATATGATTGGATCATGTTTATTGCAATACGGTTATTCATTTAAGTCAGAGAATAATTGTTGTTCTGTTTACATGAATAAAAACCTTCTATGGTCTTACACCCAATGTAAATGGTTTATTGAATCTCGATCGTAGTGATACACATATTCATAATATTGAAGCCAAAAGATGCGAAGTTAGTAATAATAGTGCAACTTATTTGTGGCACTGCCGTTTAGGTCATATTGGTGTAAAGCGCATGAAGAAACTCCATTCTGATGGAATTTTGGAATCACTTGATTATGAATCATTTTGATGCTTGCGAACCATGCCTCATGGGCAAGATGACTAAGACTCCATTCTCCGGAACAATGGAGCGAGCTGATGACTTATTGGAAATAATACATTTCGATGTATGCGGTCCGATGAGTGTTGAGACTCACAGCGGGTATCGTTATTTTCTGACCTTCACAGATGATTTGAGCAGATATGGGTATATCTACTTGATGAAACATAAGTCTGAAACATTTGAAAAGTTCAAAAGAATTTCAGCGTGAAGTAGAGATTCATCATAACAAGAAAATAAAGTTTCTACGATCTGTTGCAGAGGCGAATATTTGAGTTACGATTTTGGCCTTCAATTAAAACAATGTGGAATAGTTTCACAAACTCATGCCACCTGTAACACCACAGAATAATGGTGTGTCCGAACCTCATAACCGTACTTTATTGGATATAGTGCAATCTATGATGTCTCTTACCGATTTACCACTATCGTTTTGGGGTTATGCATTAGAGACAGCTGCATTCACGTTAAATAGGGCACCATCTAAATCCGTTGAGACAACACCATATGAACTATGGTTTGGCAAGAAACCTAAGCTATCGTTTCTTAAAGTTTGGGGTTGCGATGCTTATGTGAAAAAGCTTCAACCTGATAAGCTCGAACCCAAATCGAAGAAATACGTCTTCATAGGATACCCAAAGGAGACTGTTGGGTACACCTTCTATCACAGATCTGAAGGCAAGATATTCGTTGCTAAGAATGGATCCTTTCTAGAGAAGGAGTTTCTCTCGAAAGAAGTGAGTGGGAGGAAAGTAGAAATTGATGAGGTAATTGTACCTTCTCCCGAATTGGAAAGTAGTTCACCACAGAAATCAGTTCCAGTGATGCCTACACCAATTAGTGAGGAAGCTAATGATGATGATCATGAAGCTTCAGATCAAGTTACTACAGAACCTTGTAGGTCGACCAGAGTATGTTCCGCACCAGAGTGGTATGGTAATCCTGTTCTGGAAGTCATGTTACTAGACCATGATGAACCTACGAACTATGAGGAAGCGATGATGAGCCCAGATTCCGCGAAATGGCTTGAGGCCATGAAATCTGAGATGGGATCCATGTATGAGAACAAAGTATGGACTTTGGTTTACTTGCCCGATGATCGGCAAGCCATTGAGAATAAATGGATCTTCAAGAGGAAGACAGACGCTGATAGTAGTGTTTCTATCTACAAAGCTCGAATTGTCGCAAAAGGTTTTTGACAAGTTCAAGGTGTTGACTACGATGAGATTTTCTCACTCGTATCGATGCTTAAGTCTGTCCGAATCATGTTAGCAATTGCCGCATTTTATGAAATCTGGCAAATGGATGTCAAAACTGCAATCCTTGATGGATTTATTAAAGAAGAGTTGTATATGATACAACTAGAAGGTTTTGTCAATCCTAAAGGTGCTAACAAAGTGTGCAAGCTCCAGCGACCCATCTATGGACTGGTGCAAGCATCTCGGAGTTGGAATATACGCTTTGATAAGTTGATCAAAGCATATGGTTTTATACAGACTTACGGTGAAGCCTGTATTTACAAGAAAGTGAGTGGGAGCTCTGTAGCATTTCTGATATTATATGTGGATGACATATTGTTGATTGGAAATGATATAGAATTTCTGGATAGCATAAAAGGATACTTGAATAAGAATTTTTCAATAAAAAGGACCTCAGTGAAGCTGCTTAAGTATTGAGCATCAAGATCTATAGGGATAGATCAAGACGCTTAATAGGACTTTCACAAAGCACATACCTTGAAAAGATTTTGAAGGAGTTCAAAATGGATCAGTTAAAGAAGGTGTTCTTGCCTGTGTTACAAGGTGTAAAATTGAGTAAGACTCAAAACCCGACCACGGCAGAAGATAGAAAGAGAATGAAAGTCATTCCCTATGCCTCAGTCATAGGTTCTATAAAGTATGCCATGCTATGTACCAGACCAGTTGTGTGCCTTGCTATGAGTTTAGCAAGGAGGTATGATAGTGATCCAGGAATGGATCACTGGATAGCGGTCAAAGTTATCCTTAGTTACCTAAGAGGACTAAGGAAATATTTCTCAGTTATGGAGGTGATAAAGAGTTCATCGTAAAGAGTTACATCGATGCAAACTTTAACACCGATCTGGATGACTCTAAGTCTCAATCTGGATACATATTGAAAGTGGGAGCAATTAGCTAGAGTAGCTCCATGCAGAGCATTGTAGACATAGAAATTTGCAAAATACATACAGATCTGAATGTGGCAGACCCATTGACTAAACTTCTCTCACAAGCAAAACATGATCACACCTTAGTACCCTTTGGTGTTAAATCACATGGCGATGTGAACTAGATTATTGACTCTAGTAATCACTTTGGATGTTGGTCACATGGCGATGTGAACTATGGGTGTCAATCACATGGTGATGTGAACTATTGGTGTTAAATCACATGGCGATGTGAACTAGATTATTGACTCTAGTGCAAGTGGGAGACTGAAGGAAATATGCCCTAGAGGCAATAATAAAGTTGTTATTTATATTTCCTTATATCATGATAAATGTTTATTATTCATGCTAGAATTGTATTAACCGGAAACTTGATACATGTGTGAATACATAGACAAAACAAAGTGTCCCTAGTATGCCTCTACTTGACTAGCTCGTTGATCAAAGATGGTTAAGTTTCCTAACCATAGACATGTGTTGTCATTTGATAAACGAGATCACATCATTAGGAGAATGATGTGATGGACGAGACCCATCCGTTACGATAGCAATATGATCGTTAAGTTTATTGTTGTTGCTTTCTTCATGACTTATACATATTCCTCTGACTATGAGATTATGCAACTCCCGAATACCAGAGGAACACCTTGTGTGCTATCAAACGTCACAACGTAACTGGGTGATTATAAAGATGCTCTACAGGTGTCTCCGAAGGTGTTTGTTGGGTTGGCATAGATCGAGATTAGGATTTGTCACTCCGTGTATCGGAGAGGTATCTTTGGGCCCTCTCGGTAATGCACATCACTATAAGCCTTGCAAGCAATGTGACTAATGAGTTAGTTGTGGGATGATGCATTACGGAACGAGTAAAGAGACTTGCCGGTAACGAGATTGAACTAGGTATGATGATACCGACGATCGAATCTCGGGCAAGTAACATACCGATGACAAATGGAATAACGTATGTTGTTATGCGGTTTGACCGATAAAGATCTTCGTAGAATATGTAGGAGCCAATATGAGCATCCAGGTTCTGCTATTGGTTATTGACCAAAGAAGTGTCTTGGTCATGTCTACATAGTTCTCGAACCCGTAGGGTCCGCATACTTAACGTTCGATGACGATTTGTATTATGAGTTATGTGATTTGATGACCGAAGATAGTTCGGAGTCCCGGATGAGATCACGGACATGACGAGGAGTCTCAAAATGGTCGAGAGGTAAAGATCGATATATTGGAAGGCTATATTCGGACATCGGAAAGGTTCCGAGTGATTCGGGTATTTTTCGGAGTACCGGGGAGTTACGGGAATTCACCGGGAGAAGTAATGGGCCTTATTGGGCCATACGGGAAATAGAAGGTAGCAGCCAGGAGGTGCCCCCCCCCCCAAGCCCAGTCCGAATTGGACAAGTGGTTGGGGGCGCAGCCCCCCTCTTTTCCCCTCTCCTTTAGGTGGAATCCTACTAGGACTTGGAGTCCTAGTAGGACTCCCCTCTCCCTTGGCGTGCCCCCTCTAGGGCCGGCCACCTCCTCTCTCCCTCCTTTATATACGTGGGGAGGGGGGCACCCTAGAACACACAAGTTGATTGTTTAACCGTGTGCAGTGCCCCCCTCCACAGATTTCCACCTCGGTCATATTGTCGTAGTGCTTAGGCGAAGCCCTGCGTCGGTAACTTCATCATGCCGTCGTGCTGACCAAACTCTCCCTCGGCCTCAGCTGGATCAAGAGTACGAGGGACGTCACCGAGCTGAACGTGTGCAGATCGCGAAGGTGTCGTGCGTTTGGTACTTGATCGGTTGGATCGCGAATACGTTCGACTACATCAACCGCGTTACTAAACGCTTCCGCTTTCGGTCTACGAGGGTATGTAGACACACTCTCCCCGCTCGTTGCTATGCTTCTCCTAGATAGATCTTGCGTGATCGTAGGAAATTTTTTGAAATACTACGTTCCCCAACATATTTGTTCTGCCTTTAGCTGCTCATTGGGTTCGACACTCTTATTTATCGAAGAAGGCTACAAATGATCCCCTATACTTGTGGGTTATCAGGTAGTTCTTGGAGTCAAGTTACAGTTGCATGCTTCTTTATATGTAGTCTCACAGTTTGATGTACACTAACACTTCCTATGTTCGTTGTTGGACTAGCACCTAGGCGCAAGAGGAAACAGACATCAGGGATAATGCTTGATAAGTTAACTAAATCTAGAGGAGGAAGAATGGAGATCCGTTTTGAGGCAGGTTTAAAAAGGCCACGTGATGCTACAGAGTCAGCCAAGTTAGTATCAGAGGCAGCGGTTGCCGTTAGGTGTCATGCACGTATCCTCCCAACATGGATTCAGTACTGGAATGACAAAGACGAAACCTAGTGCAACACCTTCCTCGACCATTTATCTGTAAGTATGGTTATGTATGGAAATTAGTAATATCGTCTTGGTCTGTCCCATACTTTATTGGTTGCTGGTAATGAGACTCCCATAATTTTCAACATATGAGGTTCAAGTTGGATAGCCAAGATGATGCAACCAGACAATCATGCACCCATGTTTTCAAGTCTGCTCTGCGACAGTATCGGTATAACTTGAGGAAAACTCACTTTGAATGCAAGGCTAATAGTGAACTTGCCCAAACATCTCCAGTGGAAAATATATCGGATGCAGACTGGAGAGGCCTCGTTAAACACTGGTCTGATCCAAAGTATCAAGTACGTTATATATATGTGATCAGATCACATGTTGAACTCCTATTTACGCATGTGCCTCACAAATCTATCTTCTTGTAGGTGAATTGTTCAAAGAACAAGGCCAACCGTATGAAAGTGAAATTCCAACAGACGACAGGATCTCGTAGCTATATTGCACACCGGGAGGCTCTTGTAATTAGCTACTATTTCACTCTTTTTGTTGTGCCATATTATCAGATCTATATTGACTTGTTCCAAATGCAGAGGAAAGCCCGCAAGGACCAAAAAGTACCTAAACCAAATGTTGTGGAAATCTTCAAGGACTGTCACACCAGCAAGACGAAGGGCATGACTACACCAGTCAAAGCCGCTGTTGTAAGTCCTTAATCCTCATGCCTTTTAACTACTACTTACTCTGACTTGTGCATTGAACTACACGGTTTGCAGCCAATGTCTATTACTCTTTTCAATTTTATACACAATTGTCTTAGCGTATCATTGCACCTTACAAAGTTTATAAGAGAGGAGTGATGTTCCTTTGATCTTGATCTGTAATCTAGTTCCGTGCTGGACTTGTCTACACAACGTTACAATTGCATGTTTTTCTGTTCTTAGTTGTTTTGTGATATGAATGATGTCATACTATGCTTACCGTATTATAAACTTTGTCTCTTTATCCTTAGCTGTCAATACAATGTGAAGAAATAGACAATACATTAGCCATGGTACATGGTCATATGTTTGGAACCTGGTTTTATTATGTACTTTGCAGTAAAATACAACTAATATTTTACACGGGTTCACCAGAATAAGTTCTGTATATAGACCAAAGCTATTTTGTTTGGTTTTGCTGCCTCCTTAATATCTTCTTTTCTGGTACTACTAATGTAAAAAACTCAACTTTTCAGCAAGCTATGGAACAAATGGTGGAACCGCCACCTTCTGAAGGTGATGAGGCAACTATAACCGCAATGTGACCTCTTGCTGCAGTGGGTCAGTACCTGTCCACTAACAGTGCCAAAAGCACGTTCCTGCGTAATACTGGGTTGGTTGTTAAGGCAATCTCGTCCAAACTACCTCATGATCAAGATATGCAAGCTCAAAACAATGTTATATCTACGCTCCAGACACAAGTCCATTCCCTAACAGAGACCCTTTGTGAAACAAGGACAGCCATTGTTCGATGTCGTCAAGATATGCACGGTTTTGAAACCAGACTACCAGACATTTGCTATGTTGTTCAGGAGCCTAGGAGAAATGAAGGCGAAGGTTATGGTGCTCCATCGAACAATACAGCATGAAAACGTAACAGTCAGGTCAAATGAACTGAGCTTCTGAACTTCTGGTGGTGCATTTATCTGCCGGACTGTTAACTTTTATGCCAACCTTCCTTTTGTTTTATGGTTGTAATTTGTTTTGTTGCGATATAAAATTTGTTCTTAACGTGCAGTGACCGGCTGAAGAAAACAGCAAGCCATTTTTGTATAGTGTAGGGTGTTCCCTTTATTTGCACTGGTGGCGAACTTTGATGCCCAGTGGATGTAATCTGTGCAATCGCCTTAATAGCCTAGCGATAGTTTCTGGCTTATTTATTTCCCTAGTCTTCTTTTTCCTTGGTTTTCTAGTGGCCGCAACAACCATGGGCCATATACGGGCCGTGGTAACCTTGAGCCTGCTATGGGCCGTAGGACCCATGGGCCTCCTACGGGCCGTCGGATAAATGGGCCTCCAACGGCCCATAGATTCAGTGGGCCTCGGGCCGTCGAATAAATGGGCCCACATGGGCCATAAACGGGCGTAATTGGTATCGGGCCAGCACGGTAACGGGCCGTTAACAGGCCGGAAGACAGCAAAGGCTTAATTCTGTCACAGGCATAATGGGTCGTTAATGGGCCAGAATATAGGACGGGCTGGAAACGGCGCAACGGGTTAACAGGCCACAAACGGGCCGATTCTAACCACGGGTCAAATTTGGCCCATTAGGGGAATAGGCCAGTAACGGGCCGGAAGTAATCGAGGGCTGGAAAGGAGCCCAAGAATGTATGGGCCGTCAGTAGGCCGAAAGCTAACACGGGCTGGAAACGGCCCATGTGAATCATGGGCCATTACTGGGCATAAAGAAATTTACTGTTTATTATGGGCCAGAGTCACCGTGGCCCATTAAAGGGCCCAAAGATACGAAAGGCCTCGTATGGGCCGAAAGACGTCGTGGGCCATACATGGGCCGAAAATAAAACGGGCTGGTATTATACTGGACGGCCCACATGACGCTGTTGGGCCGATTTCGGGAACGCCATAACGGGTCGTGAGTTACCGGGCCATAAAATGGGCTATATGCGAATAGACTGTTAACAGGCTTTTCATGGGCCGGCCCGCTATCTTTTGACCAAGTCAAACGGGCCGGCCTTTGTAAGCTAAATGGGCCAGTGTTGGGCCGTCGCACGTGTCGACATATCATAGGCGCGTATCTGACCCAATGACAAGCTGACATGTGTTTCCTCCGGCCAAAGAGAATTTTACACATGGAAAATCGCCATTGGTCATTGCTGTTAATGGGTTATCGGATCCAAAACCGGACCCGATAGATAAACGGTGACCAGTTACGGTGGATGCCACGTGTCGGTTACCCTTGACGAAAGCACTTCCATGACGCGTCATTTATCGTCATGGAAGTGAACACTTCCATGATGATAATTTTGGTATTGTCATAGAACACTTCTACGACAGCACAGGTATGACTATCTTGATTATGTCATAAAATCGTCATGGATGTACATGCATGACAGAAAACGTGACCTACTGTGACAAAGGCGTATCATCACGGAAGTGTATTTTTTTGTAGTGTCCATTATAGAAGATATCAAGTATTTTATTTTTTTAAGAGGATGATCAGGCAAAGCATTAAGCAATTGGAGAAGCCTCCCCCAAGCTTGTGGGAGACTCTCTTCTTCAATTTGCACAAAGTTAAATATTTTCTGTAAGGCAGCTTGTTTCTTATGAGCAAGAAAATATTTTTCAGAGAAGTAGTAAATCATATCCTGGGGACTACGCACACAACCAGGAGCAAGAGTATTGTACCATATCTTAGCATCACCCTTTAATGAGAACGGAAATAATTTTAGGATGTAGTAGTAGCGAATTTTCTCATCATTAGCAAAAAGGGTGGCTATATCATTTAATTTAGTAAGGTGTGCCACAACAGTTTCAGTTTCATAGCCATGGAAAGGATTAGATTCAACCAAAGTAATTAACTCTGGGTCGACAGAGAATTCATAATCCTTATCGGTAACAAAGATAGGTGATGTAGCAAACTTAGGATCACATCTCATTCTAGCATTCAAAGATTTTTCTTTCAGTTTGCATAATAATTTCTTAAGATCATCCCTATCATTGCAAGCAAGAAAGTCTGTAGTTGTCTCCTCATCCATAACATAACCTTCAGGTATCTTAGGCAATTCATATCTAGGAGAGCTAGGTCTAACAGGTGTTTCGAGATTTTCAGTTTCAAGTACTTCATCAGTTTCAGTAATTTCATCAGTTTCAGTATTCTCATTACCTTTAGCTCTAGCAAGTTGTTCATCAAGAAATTCACCTAGTGGCACATTATCATCAAGCAAGGTACTAGCATCATCATGAGTAGCATCATCAGTAACTTGCGACATATCAGAATTAATAGCATGTGGTGGTGTTGCAAGTCTACTCGAAACAGAAGGTGGATCAAGTACAGAGTGTGATGGCAGTTCCTTACCTCCCCTCGTCCTAGAGGGAACGATCATGGTTTTTGTATCCTTCAGATTCTTCATAGTAATAAATAGATAATAATCCCAAGTGACTCAACAAATATAGCTATGCTCCCCGGCAACTGCGCCAGAAAAAGGTCTTGATAACCCACAAGTATATGGGATCGCAACAGTTTTCAAGGATAGAGTATTCAACCCAAATTTATAGATTCGACACAAGGGGAGCCAAAGAATATTTTTAGGTATTAGCAGCTGAGTTGTCAATTCAACCACACCTGGAGATTAATTATCTGCAGCAAGGTAATCAGTAGCACAGTAATATGATAGTTTTGATAGTAGTGGTATCAGTAATGGTAACGGTAACAATGATAGCAATGATTTTGTAGCCAGTGTAACAGTAGCAACAGAAGTAGTAACTTAGCAAGAATAATATGTGGAAAATTCGTAGGCATTGGATCGGTGAATTCGTTGGATGATATTCATCATATAACAGTCATAACCTAGGGCGATACAAAACTAGCTCCAGTTCATAAATATAATATAGGCATGTATTCCGTAAATAGTCATACGTGGTTATGAAAAGAACTTTGCATGACATCTTTTGTCCTACCCTCCCGTGGCAGCGGGGTCCATAAGGAAACTAAGGGATATTAAGTCCTCCTTTTAATAGAGAACCGGAACAAAGCATTAACACATAGTGAATACATGAACTCCTCAAACTACGGTCATCACCGCCAATTACTGCCACCCTGGGGTTTACGGATCATAACACGTAATAGGTGAATATGACTTGCAAGATCGGATCTAGAACATAGATATAATGGTGAAAACATAAACGGTTCAGATCTGAAATCATGGCACTCGGGCCCTAAGTGACAAGCATTAAGCATGGCAAAGTCATAACAACATCAATCTCAGAACATAGTGGATACTAGGGATCAAGCCCTAACAAAACTAACTCGATTACATGATGAATCTCATCCAACTCCTCATCGACCAGCGAGCCTACGAAGGAATTACTCACTCCCGGTGGGGAGGATCATGGAATTGGCGATGAAGGAGGGTTGGTGATGACGAAGACCGAAGATTCCCCTCTCCAGAGCCCCGAACGGGCTCCAGATCTGGCCTCCCGATGAAGAACAGGAGGCGGCAGCGGCTCTGTCTCATGAAACGCGATAATTCTTCCTCTCCTATTTTTTTCTCCAAAAATAGGATTTTATAACGTCAGAGTTAGGGTCTGACGGGCCACCAGGTGGGCACAACCCACCTGGGCGCGCCTGGAGGGGGGGCACGCCCTGGTGGGTTGTGCTCAACCAGCCCCCCCCCCCTCCGGTGGTTCTTGTCTCTAGTATTTTTCTTTTATTGTAAAACAATTCTACAAAAAGTTTTGTTCCATTCCGATAACTTTTATTTCTACACAAAAAGAACACCATGGTAGTTCTGCTGAAAACAGCGTCAGTCCGGGTTAGTTTCATTCAAATCATGCAAATTAGAGTCCAAAACAAGAACAAAAGCGTTAGGAAAAGTAGATACGACGGAGACGTATCAGTAATCAGAACACATCCAAGGACGGTATACTCAGACCATGAGTTAGATAAACATCTGTTATATTTGAAGTTACTTTTGGGAAGCAGAGTTTTGGCTCTGGGAAGTATATGATCCCTGGTGAACAGTACATAAAAAACTAATAGTAAATAAATTTTAAAGAACTTTTTTTACATGGTCATGGAGTACCAAGTGTGCTTGCCAATTTTCATGTGAAATGGGATAGCAGTGCTTCGTCGGAGAAAAAGGTCAAAAGGTTTAAGCTTTCCCCCTAAATATTTGTAGGTAGCATTTGGGTGTGACAATGAACACATCATTTTTCTAACTTTTTTGACCTTGGCAAAATACTTTTTTGGTGCGCAGGATCATATACTCCCTATAGCCAAAAGCGCTATCCGTGATTTTTGGAATTACAAATATTTGCCCATTTTAGAAAAAGTTAATCCTATGTATCAAATTCAAATAGATAAATGCGGGAGAAATTATTAGTATCTTTATAGAACAACGACGCTGGATACTATTACTTTTTTAGTCATGTACATGTAGGTTTGATGCATCACGATCTAATTCAGGGACTCTTACCGTATCTTTCAAGGATATGGTGTCTTAAGTTTGCATCATGTTGTACGCCCTTGTCAGTACTCAGTAGTAAATCTTCACAGTCTGACCAAAAGAAATAATCAAGTCATAACTGTTTTCTTTAGCATTATCAAGCACGTGTTGAGCAGCTCTAAGAAGGTTTTTGCAATAGAAATGAGCATTTGAATCAGTGGAAATATTAAACACTAAATATTCAGAGCAAAACGTTCAACCTGATCAGTGCATCCAGCCCGACCGTGCTATGTAACATTTGATTGGTGCGATCATGATGCAACCATGATGCCATTGAAACAGCCGGCTGCCGTCATGCGCCGCCGCGTTGTAAGTAATCCAGATTAAATCAACTATATGTCAGTGTGTGGAGTGTATACACAACTAAATGTGCCCTAGAGATTCTGAAACTTCAAAATCAATTAAAGAACTGAACATATATGTGGATTCAGCGAAGGATGTCTTCGCTTGTGCTCTACGAATAAGTGATTGATGTCTTGGCTGTTTTGTACAAAGAACACAAAGCCTGGTGGCTGATTTAATTGCAGCAATCTTGGTACAAACTGATACCAGCACATCTAGTTGAAGCGAGTTAAAAAAAAGCTTCCGATCTAAGCTTCTATCAGCCACGGACGTTGCCTGCCTTCTATTCTAGCCTGTGGTGGTTTCCCATGAATGTCCGTTTGCCTAGTTTCCTATCTCTGGAGTCTTTCCTAAGTTCTGATCCACGAAATTGGATGCCATGCATGACCCACGAAATTGAACAGAGAAGAAACGATTGGTGCCACAGGAGATAGATGGCCAGATCATGTACATAATATTAAAGAACTGAGTTAAAAACTAAAAATCCATACCAATCCAGGAGGAAAATGGTCGTAGATGCATCAGTTAGACTAGATGGGCCGAATAATCCATGATTACTGCATACTGTAGTACATGAGGTATCACGTACCTAATCTGCACCTAGATAATGTACGACGTACAGAATCTGCCCCATGCTTCTGGTGGTGGGGGTACAGCTGGGCGGATCAAGAAGGCGCAGGTCGGAAGACAGGAGTTCGTGCGACTGTCGTTTCAATAACCAATCTCCGATTCCTTTGCTGCTTAATCCATAGGAATTTGTATCTTGCAGTGTCACACCGAGTGAGAGGAGCTCGTTAAGCAAGCACCAGTCCCTTGGGGCGAGAGTGCCTCCTAATCAAGGAGGAACATGGCGGTGGCGGCGGCGAATGAGTCCGTGAGTAAGATATACGAGAGAGAAGGTACAATGGGTAAAATAAGTTTAGGGGTGAGTGATGTAGAGGCCGGGGGTCTTAACCTCCTTTTCCAAAAAAAAAAATTAAGGGTGAGAAGATCTGTTGTTTCGAAGGGCATTGATGGGTAATTTTAGTCTATTATTTTGAACTAACGGTCGTGAATTTTTAGTGTGTTGAATTAAAGGTTAGATATCTCTGTTTTTTGTGCTAATTTTAGCTTATTTCTCTTTTTTCTGGCTAACTCATCAATTACTTTTTAATATAAATAGATTTCATAAGATTGAACACTCTCCAAATATGTGGGATTCTTTTTTCCTAAAGTTGACCATCTTCCAAACCCACTTTCAATATTATTGCAAACATTATTATCAATATCATATTCATCACGAGGTTTAAATAAATTTTCAAGATCATAAGAAGCATCACCCCAATTATGATCATTCCAATAAGTAGTGGACATAACAAAAATATCATCCCCAAGCTTGTAGCTTTGCATATCATTAGCACAATTGACATTAATAGAATTTATAGTGACTTCATTGCGATCATGCTTTTCATTCAAGGAGCTATAAAGAACACTTTATAAATTTCTTATTTTAACACTTCATCATAATTTTCAGATTCATGATTTTCAAGCAAAACTTCATAGAGGTAATCAAGTGCACTCAACTCACCAGCAATTGGTTCATCATAATTGGATCTTTTGAAAAGATTAGCAAGTGGATGAGGATCCATAGTTATCTTAAATTTGTTCTTTCATTTTTTGTTTTTGAGTGTTGGCAAGAAGGCAATAAGAGCAAGCAAACTAAAAGGTTTTTGTGTTTTTATAAAAAAAATAGAAGTGGGGGGATGAAAACAAGGGGCAAAGGCAAATAAAAATAAGGGCAAGTAGATGATAATTTGTGCGAAGGTACTTGATAGGTTTTGGTGATGTCTCCCCAGCAACGGCTTCAGAAAAGAGCTTGATGACTACTATGCAACTTTTATTCTAGTAGACTCTGTTGGGCCTCCAAGCGCAGAGTTTTGTAAGACACCAGCAAATTTCCCTCAAGTGGATGACCTAAGATTTATCAATCTGTGAGAGGTGTAGGATGAAGACGGTCTCTCTCGAACAACCCTGCAATCAAATACAAGCAATCTCTTGTGTCCCCAACACACCCAATACAATGGTAAATTGTATAGGTGCACTAGTTCAACGAATAGATGGTAATACAAGTATAGTATAGATAGTAGATATAGGTTTTTATAATCTGAAATAATAAAAACAGTAAGGTAGCAAGTAACAAAAGTGAGCTCAAACGGTATTGCAATGCTTGGAAACAAGGACTAGGGTTCATACTTTCACTAGTGCAATCTCTCAACAGTGCTAACATAATTGAATCATATAACCATCCCTTAACGTGCAACAAAGAATCACTCCAAAGTTTTCTTGGAAGAAAGTAGGACAAAAACGTGTATCAACCTATGTGCCTAGATTACCCCAATGTCACCATGGGAATCCGCAAGTTGATTACGAAAACATATATCAAGTGACTCAATAGAATACCCCATTGTCACCACAGGTATCCACATGCAAGACATACATCAAGTGATCTCAAATCCAATATTCAATCCAACATAACAAAACCTCAAAGAGCAAGACTCAAGAGAATGCATTGTTTGAACCATAACATGTGAATTGATTCACCTATGTTATTAGTCACCAAACAATCTAAATTCAACTTGTTTTCAACAAAATCTAAGTAAGAGCTCCACATACTCAATTATCATATAATCTTCTATGATTGCTAGTACTCAAAGCATATTTTTAGAACAAATAGCATCCATCAAACACAGAGAAAGATAGGGGCTTAATGTTTCGCCTCCCAACTCATTTATCATAGAGCTAATTGTCAACAATAATAATTCATGATCAAATATATTTGAATGGATATATGTGCCAGGATCTTTCCCCACCACATGATGCTTGCCAACTAAAGAATAGGTCGGAATAAGAAATTGACTCAAAAAAAATTGATATAAAAGGTAAAAGATAAGCCCTTCGTAGAGGGAAGCATGGATTTGCAGAGGTGCCAGAGTTCATTGCTTAAAACAAAGATGAATACATTTTGAGTGGTGTGCCTTTCCTGTCAACGTCATGACTAAGGTATTCAATATCGTCCATGCTAAACACATTATCGGTGGTTCCCATGCAGAAATGAAAAGTTTACTCCCCCTCAACTATACAATCACAAACCATGGCTAACTGAATTCACGGGTGCCCTCCAAAAAATCAAGTTTCTAGGCGGAGTTTATTTTATTATATAAATTTTTCTTTTTGATTGATGGGACTTGGCATCCCTTTTACCAACCTCTCTCATGCAAGGACAAGTGAATAAACACCCATCATGAGAATAACCCACTTAGCATGAAAGATACTGACCGCCCCATCACTCCATGAGCGGTACAGACACACAAAACAGATGTTTATTTGAAGGTTTCAGAGATGGCACATGCAAATTTACTTGGAACGGCAGGGTAATACCGTATATAGGTAGATATGTTGGACATTCATGGAAGAAACTTGGCTCAAATATTTGGATGCACAAGCAATATTCCCGCTTAGTACAGAAGTTTTGGCTAGCAAAAGATTCTAAACAAGCACCACATGCTGGAGGATCCATAACGATATAACTTCTATGCAAACATACCCAACCATAACTCATTACGTTGTCTTCCTTGTCCAACTTCAACTAATTTGATCAAGTTTGAAAATAATTAATGGGTATTTACAATTATATCCAATATAATATATTTGTATGTGAAATTTCTCTTCCATATACTAATCATTCATGAATTGCTTGTATGACCAATATTACGATTGTGAAACTTCAATAAATTTTACTTTCTAAACCCAATGTGAAACTACTACTAGGCATGATACAAGCATATGAAGCACACATAATTTCAAATTTATGATATTCAATTTATTTAACAATTATCTTAGGATATAAGTGGAGAACGAGAGTAAATGACAAATCACTCCAAAAGATATAAGAGCATCTCCAACAGGCGCGCAACCGCGCGGCGCGCTAAAACTTTTTTACAGTGCCAAAATAGCTTTTTTCACGCAGCAGGGCGCTGGCTCCAGCGGCCACTGCAAAAGATGGCTCGCGTGAACAGCTCCAGCAGGCGCGCTAAATATACAGCGCGCGCGCCCAGCACAAACAACATTTCACACTCAAAATAGAACCAAGAGGATCAAACACATAAAAAATAAATCAACAATAAATAGTTCAATTTATTACAACTCAAACAAATAGTTTATCTTCGAATATAACAAATAGTTCAACAATACAACATCAAACATACAACATCATACTAGTTTTGTCGGCCATTCCATGCCCACCACTCCTTGATTAGGTCCTTTTGAAGAGCATCATGCGTTTCGGCACGTCGAATGGCATGATAGGAAGCAACAAATCGGGCCACCCTCGCAGCCGTCCTCTGCACTCGCACGGGATGTCCTAGTAGCTCATACTGAGAATAGTCTAAATCTTGCCCACGCTCATTCTCGATGATCATGTTATGCATGATCACACAAGCGTTCATGATGTACCACTGCTTCAAGGATTATAGTGGAACCCTTTTTCTGGCCGTGGAATTGTCCACGCCATGCCTTAGGACAGTTCTTCCAACTCCAATGCATGCAATCTATTGAGCCAAGAATACATGGGAACCCGCGAGCTTTGTTCATCTCCAAAAGCCTTGCGGTGTCTTCAACATTGGGAGCTCTCAAATATTCCGGACCAAACACTTGCACAATTCCGACTGTGAAGCGCTTGACACACATGATGGCTTGACTCTCACCCATGGCCAAGTGGTCATCAACTAGATTTGTCGGAATACCGTATGCCAACATATGCAAAGCGGCTGTCACCTTTTGAAAGGTGCAATGCCCGAGTTCTCCGGCAGCATTCCTCCTTTGCTGAAAAAATCAATCATGGCTCGCCAGTTTCTCTACAATGCATTTGAACAACTCGATGCTCATCCTAAAACGGCGCCGAAAGTACGACTCAGGGTATATGGGATTCTCCACAAAATAGTGCCTCATCAATCTGTTGTCGGCATCGATCTTATCCCTCCAAATTTTCTGACGACCCGTAACCGAACCACCGTGCTTCGGCTTTTTATTGACGTGCATAGCTAGGATCATTGCGAGGTCCTCCTCTTCTTGAATACCAAATTCTTCGTCGGAAGAATCGTAGGACGAACTCATCTACAATATTGAATTTAAACTAGTTTATAAAACTAAAAACAACATGCACCAAATTCAACTACAAAATATAAAGTTGAAGCAATACATACCTTGCAAGCATTTTGTCAAACACCTTGTGGGCACCGAGCTACAATGGGCCGCCGGGAGCTGTTCGTCGGAGGAATAATGCGCTTGAGGGGCGGCGGCGATGAGACGAGGTGGAGGAAGCAGTGGCGGCGCACGAGGATAGGTGGGGGAAGCACCGACGGGTCGCCGGAGCAAATGGGGAAGGTGCGGGCGGTGGCGCGCGAGTCATCGCTGTCCAGGGCGCGGGAGCGGGCGCACGAAATAAGCGGCGCGCGATGCCATTTTCCTCCGCGTGCTGAACCCATTATACCACGCGCCCAATTTTTATGCGGCTGCTAGAGCACCCGTTTCGGCTATGCACACGCAAAGAAGCAGTTTTTTCCAGCGTGCAGCTAAGATAGCGCGCCTGTTGGAGATGCTCTAAGTGAAGATGAATGAGTAGTCAAACAATTAAGTAGCTATGTGAGGACTCTCTCATTTAAAACTTTCAGATCTAAGTATTTTATTCAAACAGAAAATAAAAGGGCACTCCAAGAATAGCACATATCATGTGAACAAGTAAAAACTTAGGCTCAACCAAAACTAACCAATAGTTGTTGATGAAGAAAGGTGGGATGCCTATCGGGGCATCCCCAAGCTTAGATGCTTGAGACTTCTTGAAATATTAACTTGGGGAACCTTGGGCATCCCCAAGCTTGAGCTCTTGTGTCTCCTTAATTCCTCTCATATCATGGATTCTCCTAAATCTTAAAAACTTCATCCACACAAAACTCAACAAGAACTCATGAGATAAGTTAGTATAAATCAACTCAAAACCTTATCATTCTTGACTATAACAAATTACTAAAATTATAATTTAACATTGCATACTAAATTCCTCTACATATTTAATACTCCTATCCTCAAATAGAATCATTAAACAAGTAAACAATGCAAACATAGCAGCAATCTGTCTAAAAATAACAGTCTGTAAAGGATGAAAGAAGATTCATACTTCTTTAACTCTAAAATTCTAAAAAAAATACCACATTGTAGAAAATTTATCATAGCTTACTGTGTAAAAATTTCAAGATTTTATCATGTTTTGACTATTCAGGAATATTCAAGACATAACCAAAAAAAATTCTATTTTCAAATAGCAACAATAGACTTGCAAATTGATCGTGGTAAAGACTATACTTGTCACTTTTATTGAAATAAAAGATATGAAACATGATTCTAAATAACAGAAAGAAAATCCTAATAAAATGACGCTCCAAGCAAAACACAAATCATGTGACAAATAAAAATATAGCTCCAAGCGATGTTACCGATAATGTTGAAGACGAAAGAGGGGATGCCTTCCGGGGCATCCCCAAGCTTGGACGCTTGGGTATTCCTTGAGTATTACCTTGGGGTGCCTTGGGCATCCCCAAGCTTAGGGTCTTGATACTCCTTATTCTCCCTATATTGATATCTCACCCAAAACTTGAAAACTTCAATCACACAAAACTTAACCGAACTTCGTGAGATAGGTTAGTATGATAAAGAGCAAATCATTCACTTGGGTACTGTCAAGACAAGATTAATAATTGTTCTCACAAAATGATTACTGTACTCTATCATTTCTATAATTTACATTGACCAATATAAGCCATAGAAACTATAAAACAAGCAAAGTATGCATTGAAAACAGAATCTGTCAAAAACTGAACAGTCTGTAATGATATGAACAAACACTATACTTATATAACTCCAAAAAGTCTGAAAAATTAGGACAACGTGGGTAATTTGTATACCAATAATGTGTAAAAAAATAGAATTTTATCATGTTCCAGTGAATCACAGTAATTCCAGCACTGGGCGCAAAAGTTTCTGTTTTTGCACACAATCAAATCAACTATCATCCACACTATCCCAAAGGCTTTACTTGGCACTTTATTGAAACAAAAGCTATAAAACTAGATTACTACAGTAGCTTAATCATGTGAACACACAAAAACGGTAGGGGTAAATATTGGGTTGCCTCCCAACAAGCGCTTTTCTCTAATGCCTTTTTAGCTAGGAATGATGATTTCAATGATGCTCACATAAAAGTAAAGAATTGAAACATAACAAGAGCATCATGAAGCATATGACAAGTACATTTAAGCCTAACTCAATTCCTATGCATAGGGATTTTGTGAGCAAACAATTTATGGGAGTAAGAATCAACTAGCATAGGAAGGCAAAACAAGTATAACTTCAAAACTTTTAACATAAAGAGAGGAAACTTGGTGTGAGTGAGATATGTAAAAGCATATGTTCCTCTCTCATAATAATTTTCAGTAGCATCATGAATGAATTCAACAATATAACTATCACATAAAGCATTGTTTTCATGATCTACAAGCATAGAAATTTTATTACTCTCCACATAAGCAATTTTCTTCTCATTCCTAATAGCAGGAGCAAACTCAACAAAATAACTATCATGTGATACTTGATTGGCATAATCAATTTGGGCATTAAAATTATGATAACAAGTTTGATGGTTATCATTAATCTTTATAGCACACATGTCATCATCATAATCATCATATATAGCAACTTTTTTGTCATAATCAATTGAAAACTCATCCGATACAGTGGAATCATCATTAAATAAAGTCATGACCTCTCCAAATCCACTTTTATCATTATAATAAAATTAACACCCTCCAAACTAGTGGGATCATTACTACCTAGAGTTGACACTCTTCCAAACCCACTTTCATAATTGTAATCATCATAAATACGAGGCATGCTATCATCATAATAAATTTGCTCATCAAAACTTGGGGACTAAAAATATCATCTTCATCAAACATAGCATCCCCAAGCTTATGGCTTTGTGTATCATTAGCATCATGGATATTCATAGAAAGCATACTAACAACATTGTAGTCATGCTTATCGTTCAAAGATTTTATGCCAAACATTTTATTGAATTCTTCTTCTAACACTTTGGCACAATTTTCCAATCCATCATTTTCAAGAAAGACATTATAAAGACGAAGCATTTGAGGCAACCTCAATTCCATTTTTTTTCTAGTTTTGAACCTATGGATTCGTCTCCAATGTATCTATAACTTTTTATCGTTCCATGCTATTATAGTATCAATCTTGAATGTTTTATATGCAATTATATGCAATTTTATATCATTTTTTGGGACTAACCTATTAACCTAGTGCCCGGTGCCAGTTGTTGTTTTCGTTTGTTTTCGGCTTGTTGGAAAATCAGTATCAAACGGAGTCCAAACGGAGAAAAATCTCTGGATTGATTTTTTCCGGACCGAAAGGGACCCACGAAGGTTCAGGAGAAGACCAGAAGAGCCACGAGGGAGCGGCAAGCTCGCTAGGTGCGCCCCAGGGGGCGCCCCCCGGGCTTATGGATCCCTCATGGCACCTCTTGACCTAATTCCGCCTCTATAAATTCTCAAATATTCCCAATATACTCGAGAGCCACCCGAAACACTTTTTTCGCTGCAGCAAACTGTTGTTCTTTTGCGATACCATCTGGAGGTCTTTTCGGTACTTTGCCAGAGGGGGAATCGATCACGGAGGGCTTCTACATCATCCTTTCTGCCCTACCGATGATGCATGAGTAGTTTACCATAGACCTAAGGGTCCATAGCTAGTAGCTAGATGGATTCTTCTCTCTCTTTAATCTTCAATACCATGTTCTCCTCAATCTTCTTCGAGTTCTATCCGATGTAATCTTGTTTTGCGGTGCGTTTGTTGGGATCCGATGAATTATGGGTTTATGATCTGAATATTCATGAGAAATATGTAAGTCTTTTTTGAACTTATTTATGAATGATTGTTATAGCTTTGTATTACTCTCTGGTCTATCCATTTGGTTTGGCCAACTAGATTGATTTATCTTCAGTGGGAGAGGCGCTTTGGAATGGGTTGAATCTTGCGGTGCTCTATACTAGTGGCAGAAAGGGAGAACACATGTATTTGTATTGTTTCCATTAAGGATAAAATGATAGGATTTATTCATGTTCGTTGAGTTTACGTTGTCTACATCATGTCATCTTGCTTAAGGCGTTACTCTATTTTTATTAACTTAATACCCTAAATTCATGTTGGATAGCGGTCGATGGGCGGAGTAATAGTAGTAGATGCAGGCAGGAGTCGGTCTACTTGTCTCACACGTGATGCCTGTATACATGATCATTGCCTTGAATATTGTCATAACTATGCGCTTTTCTATAAATTGCCCAACAGTAATTTGTTCAACCATCGTATGCTATGTGCTCGAGAGAGAAGCCTCTAGTGAAAACTATGGCCCCAAGGTCTACTTTTATCATATATAAAACACAAAAATACTTTGCTGCAATTTTTCTATTTTATTTTACTTTATCATTGCAATTTATTTATCTACCACGACAAGATTTAATGCTTGCAAGTAACCGCCAAGGGGATTGACAACCCTCTTGTTTATGTTGGGTGCAAGTATTTGCTTTTGTGTGTGCAGGTGTTGTTCACGAGGTTCTCTGTGGTTCTCCTACTGGATTGATAACCTTGGTTCTTAACTGGGGGAAATACTTATGTCTACTGTAGTGCATCATCCTCTCCTCTTCGAGGAAATCCCAACGCAGCTCACAAGTAGCAGGAAGAATTTCTGGCGCCGTTGCCGGGGGGCATCACCAAAACCTATCAAGTACCTTCGCACAAACTATCATCTACTTGATCTTATTTTCATTTGCCTTGTTATTTGCCTTTGCCTCTTGTTTTCATCTCCCCCACTTCTATTTTTTTACAAAAAACAAAAAAATATTTTAGTTTGCTAGCTTGCTTGCTTTGTCGCTATGTCTCAAGAAAACGCCAAGTTGTGTGACTTTTCCAATACTAATGATAATGATTTTATTAGTACTCCAATTGTTCCTCCCGCCACTAGTGCGGAGTCATGTGATATTAATGTTGCTTTGCTAAATCTTGTATGAAAGAACAATTTTCTGGTAGTCCTTATGAAGATGATGCATCCCATCATAATACTTTCGTTGAATTATGTGATATGCAAAAGGAAAAATATGTGGATAATGATATTGTTAAGTTGAAATTATTTTTATTCTTACTACGAGACCGTGCTAATACCTTGTTTTCATCCTTTCCTTGAAATAGTATTGATTCTTGGGATAAGTGTAAGGATGCTTTTATTGCCAAATATTTTGTTCTCGCTAAGATTATTTCTCGTAGAAATCAAATTATGATTTTTAAGCAACTTGACCTGAACATGTTGCACAATCTTGGGAGAGGATGAAATCAATGATAAGAAATTGTCCCACTCATGGTTTAATTTTATGGATGATTATACAAAATTTCTATGCGGGACTAAACTTTGTTTCTAGAAATCTTCTAGACTCTGTTGCAGGTGAAACCTTTATGGAAATCACATTGGGAGTAGCTACAAAACTCCTTGATAATTTTATGGCAAATTACTCTCAATGGCATACGAACGAGCTCCAACTGGTAAGAAGGTAAATTATGTCAAAGAAATTACTACCTTGAGTGATAAAATGGATGCTCTCATGAAATTGGTTGCTAATAAAAATGCTCATGTTGATCCTAATGATGTGACATTGTCTTATTTGATTGAGCAAAATAATGATGTCGTTGATGTGAATTTTTTCTCTAGAAATAATTTCAACAACAATGCTTATAGAGGTAATTTCAATCCTACACCGTTTCCTGGAAATTCCTCTAATAATTATGATAATTCCTATGGTAATTCTTATAATAATAATAATAATAATAATAATAATAATAATAATAATAATAATAATAATAATAATAGTATACCCACTGATCTTGAGAACAATATTAAATAATTCATTAGTTCTCAAAAGATTTTTAATGCCATGGTAGAAGAAAAATGGAATAAAGTTGATGATATGGCTAGGAACATGGATAGAATTGCTCTCATGATGTAAATACTCTTAAAATTAAATTTTTTTCACCCAAGCATGATATTAATGAGTCCATTAAATCTATCCAAATTTGAATTAATGAAAGTAAAGAGAGAACCGCTAGGTTGAGAGCTAAGCGAGAATTCTTAGAAAAAAGCTATTCCGCCTGGTTTTTATCGTAATCATGATGAAGATATTAAAATCATTAGTGTCTCGCCAATTGAATTTTTGTTTAGTAACATAAAACTTGATGAAAAGGGGGCTGGAGATGAGTCAACTTTAGCTAGAAGGCGTCCCAATTTTTCGGAGGGTGATGATCTTAATGATAAAAATGATAAAAGTGAGTTGGAGAGGTCAAGACTTTAAATAGTGATGTGCCCACTACTTTGTATTACAAGGACTTTAATTATGATAGTTGTTATTTAATTGAGTGTATTTCATTGTTGCAATCCATGATAAATTCACCCAATGCTTATGAACAAAATAAAGCTTTTACTAAACACATTGTAGAAGCTATGATGAAAGCTTTTGAAGAAAAACTAGAGTTGGAAGTTTCAATACCTAGGAAATTATATTATGAATGGGAACCTACTATTAAAGTAAAGATTAAAGATTATGAATGTAATGCTCTATGTTATTTAGGTGCTAGCGTTTCCACTATACCAAAATCTTTATGTGATGTGCTAGGCCTTACCGATATGGATGAATGTTCCCTTAACTTTGCACTTAGTGGATTCAAGTATTAAGAAACCTTTGGGTAGAATAAATGATGTGCTTATTTTTGCTAATATAAATTATGTGCCCATTGATTTCATTGTTCTTGATATTGATTGCAATCCATCTTCTCCTATAATACTTGGTAGGCCTTTCCTACGTACCATAGGTGATATTACTGATATGAAAGAAGGAAACATAAGGTTCCAATTTAAATTAAAGAAAGGAATGGAACACTTACCTAGAAAGAAAATTAAGCCACCATATAAATCAGTTATGAGGGCCACCTATGAAATGAAAACTAAGGATGACAATACATGAAACTATGCATTACGCCTAGCTAGGGGCGTAAAATAATAGCGCTTGTTGGGAGGCAACCCAATAGTTATCTAATTTTTCTTGTTTTCTTTTATGTTTTTGAGTGTTCCCACAATTATGCTACTATTATGATTGTGTTTTTATGTTTTAATTAGTATTTGTGCCAAGTAAAGCCTTTGGGATGATTCAGTTGATAGTTGACTTGATTCTATGAAAAAACACAAACTTTTGTGCCCAGTACTGGAATTTTTAAAATTCATTGAAATGTGATAAAATTCTGAATTTTTTACACATTATTGATATGAAAATTTCCCTTGTTGTCCTAATTTTTAAAAAATTGGAGTCACAGAAGTATGGTCATTGTTCAGATCATTACAAATTGTTCTGTTTTTGGCAAATTCTATTTTCATTGCATTGTTTTGATGAATCTATGGATTATATCAGGGGGTATAAGTCATGGAGAAGTTAGAATACAGTAGGGTATTATGCAATAATAAAATATGAATGGGTTCATAACAGTACCTAAAGTTTATGATTTGCTTGCTATACTAACGTATCTCACGACGTTTCTGTTCAGTTTTGTGTGCTAAAGTTTTCAACTTTTGAGTGAGATCACGATGGATGAAGGAATAAGGAGCGGCAAGATCCTAAGCTTGGGGATGCCCAAGGAACCCCAAGCTAATATTCAAGAAAGACCCAAGCGTCTAAGCTTGGGATGCCCCGGATGGCATCCCCTCTTTCATCTACAAACCGTCGGTAAATTACCTGGAGCTATATTTTTATGGGACATTTACATTTATGCCCCTAATTTGCGCCCACTCTCAAATTTACCCCTAACTTTTTGATGTGCTCAAATTTGCCCCTAAAACGCATTTTATGTCACGAGAATGCCCTTCTAGCTGGTCAAAGTTGTTTGACCGAAACTTTGAAAATTCATAACAAATTCATATGAACTCAGAAGAATGCAAATAAGATATCGAAATGTTCATCAAAATATCGCCTATAAGCACATGTCATTTACGTTTATCACCTACACGTGCATTTATTTGCATTCACCCTAAATAGGTTTTTCAATGTTACAAACCCTAAAAAGCTTTAAAGAGTGCTTTTGTCATCAACGTAAATGACAGGTGCATATAGGTGATGTTTATATGAACATTTTGATATCTTATTTTCCATCTTCTGAGTTCATATGAATTTGTTATGAATTTTCAAAGTTTCGGTCAAAAAACTTTAACCACCTGAAAGGGCATTATCATGACATAAAATGCTATTAGGGGCAAATTTGAGCACATCAAAAAGTTAGGTGTAAATTTGAGTAGTGAGTTTGAGTTAGGGGATAAATGTGAATGTCCGTATTTTTATTCATCACATGATATGAGTTTTGCTTGGAACGTCTTGTATTATAGTGGTATTTGCTTTGTTTGCTTTTTAGTTTGCCACAATCATCTTTTGCTGGACACACCTTTTGGGAGGGACACGCATTTATTCGTGATTTGTTAGAATACTCTATGTGCTTCACTTATATCTTTTGTGCTAGGCAGTTGCTCTAGTGCTTCTCTTATATCTTTTAGAGCACGATGGTGGTATATTTTAAAGAAATAGTTGCAATCTCATGATTCACTTATATCTTTTTGAGAGTCTAATAATAGTAATGGCAATATGCACGGGTTATGAAATTGGTCCTAATATGATAGGTATTCAAGAGGGATATAATAAAAACTTTCATGTAGATCACTGAATATGATAAGTTTGATTCCTTGCAATAGTCTTCAGATATTGAGATGGTAATATGTGGGAGGTACTAGTGAATGATTGTGGTTTAGTAAGAATATTGGTATTAAGGTTTGTGATTCCGGAAGCCTGCACGTATCATCTCTAGTTATGCTAAGAAGTTGGAGGATGATTTATTATTGATTGTCTTCCTTATGACTGGCAGTCGGGAATGAGCGATGGTCTTTTCCTACCAATCTATCCCCCTAGGGGCATGCATAGTAGTACTTTGCTTTGAGGGCTAATAAATTTCTTCATAAGTATGTGAGTTCTTTATGACTAATGTGAGTCCATGGATTATACGCACTCTCACCTTTCCGCAATTTGCTAGCCTCTTTGGTACCATGCATTGCCCTTTCTCACCTCAAGAGTCAGTCCAAACTTTGCCGGTGCATCCAAACCCCGTGATATGATACGCTATATCACACATAAGCCTCCTTATATCTTCCACAAAACAACCACCATACCTACCTATTATGGCATTTCCATAGCCTTTCGAGATATATTTCCGTGCAACTTCCACCGTTCCGTTTATAAGACACACATCATCATTGTCATATTGCTTTGCATGATCATATAGCTGACATAATATTTCTGGCTCAGCCACTGTTCATCATTTTTTATACATATTACGCTAGATCATTGCACATCCTGGTACACTGCCAGAGGCATTCATATAGATTCATATATTTTAGTTTTATCGAGTTGTAAGTAAATAGAAGTGTGATGATCATCATTATTAGAGCAATGTCCCAGTGAGAAAATAAATAAATAAATAAATAAAAGAGGCCAAAAAGAGCACAACACAGAGAGAGAGAGAGAGAGAGAGAGAGAGAAGGGGCATTGTTACTATCCTTTTCCACACTTGTGCTTAAAAGTAACACCATGTTTTTCATATAGAGAGTCTCCTATGTTGTTACTTCCATATACTAGTGGGAATTTTTCATTATAGAACTTGGCTCTTATATTCTGATGATGGGCTTCCTCAAATGCCCGAGGTCTTCATGAGCAAGCAAGTTGGATGCACGCTCACTTAGTTTTTAGTTTGAGCTTCCATACACTTATAGCTCTTGGTGCATCTGTTACATGGCAATCCCTATGTAGCGACCCGACCCGGTAAGAGTCAAAGTCTCTGTGCTTACCGTGCTAGTCCCTGGATCGACTTGCTAGCACACATAGTACTCGATGAAATAACAGAAATAACACACATCTCTTTATTACATCGATAGTCCAGGAGCAAGACAATTTATTACAAAATAGGGCATAATGCTAATTAAAACAAATAATGCGGAAGAAAAGTAGTAAATGAGTCCATCAACTCCACAAGCAAAGGTTGAGTGTAGAACATTGGCCTATCGCACCTTAATCCTCGTCGGATATATCTGCAACGTGATAAGTTGCAGCCATATAGGTCAGTACATTGAATGTACTGGCAAGTCACATCAAGAGTATAAAGAACCTATTTGTACATGCAATTTGGCTGGTAGAAAGCTCTAAGTTTAGTTTTGCATAAAGCTAGTTTTTCCCTAGAATAAAATATATTATTCTAGCACTACAGTAATAGCATAGGATGAGTTGGCAAACCCAACTCAATCCATTGCCAAAGTTTCCTTTAAAACCCAACTGATTTAATTAAGGGTGATGAGATCTCCCGGCATTTCCACTACTAGATGCTCAAGTTGTCCATAACCGGGGACATGGCTAATCGATTAGGTTGACACTCTGCAGAGGTTGCGCACTTTTCCCCACAAGACTCGACCACCTCCATGATCGGAAGATCGAGACATAGTCTTTTGAAAGTGTCCCCCCTTAACCCACGGATAGGCCGGTACACCTACACATTCTAGATCAGCTAGCCTATCCCAGAAGGGGTCACACTATCTACTCAACTAAGCCAGAGCCCATATTTTCTTGTGGCTGCACATGTAAGCTTCTAGACATGAAAACACGTTTGATCCCTTAGATCCTGAGTGGACGGACCACTAGTGGTGCACCACCATGGATTTCCCATGCATGCCCCACTGTACTTCGCCACCATTCAAACCAATTTCTGCCCAGGTAGTTCATTTAAAAGTCTTGGTCCTGATCACTACTTTGTCACTCAAGTCTCGCCATGAACACTTCTCAATCCACGTCTACATTAGCGAGGCAAAATAAACTTACACGGTGGCGACAAGGTTGTATAGTTCAGACCTACCTCAAATGAACTACTGGGTAAAAGCATAGTCAATCGGCATAAAATTCCTACCATGCAATCCTACCGCAAAGGACTAAGTGCATACATAAAACATAGGTAATTGAAATAATGGTCAAATGTGAACTTGTCTTGGTAGTGCTTGTTCAATTCTAGAGATTGATAGTATTTGGCTTCGCACTCCGGACAATCTATCATCAAGTAAATAAACATACATAAGCAAACACTTGAAAGAACTAAAATAACATGCAAAGCAAAAAGGCTCGGAAAAACCAAATGATACAACACACTTAACTAACACAAAAATATTCCAAGGGCAACAACATATGGCATGGGGTTCAAAATTTGTGTTGTGAACTATAATGCATACTAGGCATACAAGTAAAATATTAATGGACAGATCCTAGTGTGTGAAAAATATCGTGAGATTGGTCCAAGTCATAGTGTTTGCCTACGGTAACAAAATGCAAAAAGAATCAACTTAATCGGAGCTACGGTTTAGGAGATATGGCCAATTGAAGTTTGAATTCTAATCTGAATAATCTCAAATTTGAATCAGATAAAAGTTTACAAAAAATGGTACCACTGGATAGATCTAATCATGACAAAGAATTTACCACTGGTTTCATCAAATTTGGATCTACGGTTAAGAAGTTGTGGCTAAACTAAGTTATGGGACTAAACTGCTAAATACAAGGACTAAATGGTGAAACAGATAATAAAATAAATTGCAAACAGGCCCTTGGCCACGTGGTGGCTTTCTACAGGCTAACCAGCATCCGCTGCGGAAGCTATTCGGCGAACGGCCGCAATCAAAGCAAAATGGCGGCGGCGGCTAAATAAAAGAAAAGACCGACGTTCAGTTTAAATAAAACCGCATGGTCTAAGAGAACCGCGGTTAATTGCGTAACTATTCGATCTAATAAAAAAATATACCTAATCTAATCTACACCTTTGGATTAAGATCTAACGGATGGGACGGGGCGGTGGCTTACAGTTGTTGGAGGTGGCCAGCGACGAGCAGACGACGGGGCGGTGGCTCGGGTCGAACGGGGCGGCGGCTCTGGTGGGTTCCGGCGGCGGGGAAGTAGACGTGGAGGTCCGGCTCATCGAGGGCGTCGCGGAGGTGGTGGCGGTGGTCTTCGGGGGCGTCCGGACGGGCGGCGCGAGGGTGGTGGTGCTCCGGTGCTCCGGCGGGGCGAGGGGTCGGCGGCGGCGTCACTCCAGTGATCCTGGGGCACAAAAACGTGTCAAAAAGATGCGCCTGATCATGTGGAGGTCATTGACAGAAAGGTGAGGGTCAGGGTGGTCTACGGGCGACGAAATGCCTCGGCGAAGTAACTCCGGCTGGCGAGATCCAATTGGACAGGGCAACGGCTATGGGTAGCGTGGAGTTCTGCGAGACGGCGAGATCGATAGAGGGGATGAGGGGCTTTTATATGCGAGGGGATAAGGCTCGGGGCGGGGCGGATAAGTTCCATTGTGGGGGCTCCGTCCGGCTTTTGCAGGAGCGCGCGCACGGCGTCATCCCGAGCGGCTCGGCCGGAGGTTGGGGACAACGGGTTGGGCTGGAGCCCACCAGTCAGTGGTGGCGGCGGGTGGCGAGCGAGAGGGGGCGCGGGGCGGTCAACCGGCGCGAACGCCTTCGGGCGCTGGGGCAGGCTACGGCCGCAAGGCCGGCTGGGCCGCGCTCGTGTGCCCCTGGGCCAAATTGGTTTCGGTCCAGGCGGGTGCACGTGTGTTTTTTTTTGTGATAGAAAACAAAAGTGGCCCTAAATAAATTCAAATGAATTTATAAAAATACCGCACAAATTCCTAAATTCATTTCTGAATATCTGCAGCACAGTGAACATTTATTTAAGCACATGAAATTTTGAAAATATTTTCCTAATGCAACTAATGCACTTTTTGGCAAATAAAAAAATACCAAATAAACTCCAAAAGTTCCTACTAATATTCAAATGAAATTTCCAACTCTTTTATAATTTGAGGAAGTCATCTTCTCCCCTCTCATTTGTTTTCCTTGAGTGGAAAATATTATTTGAATATTTCAAAAACTCCAAAATGCAATAAAATATGACATGCAATGAATGATTCTACTAACATCCAAATTTAATAAAAATTGGGATGTTACAAACCTACCCCCTTAAGATGAATCTCGCCCTCAAGATTCGGGTTGGACAGCAAAAAGGTGTGGATGGTCCTGCCTGAGATCTACCTCTCGTTCCCAAGTAACTTCCTCCTCGGTGTGGTGACTCCACTGAATGTTGCAGAACTTAATGATCTTGGTACGAGTGATTCTCTCTGCAGTCTCAAGAATCTTAACAGGCTTCTCCTCATAAGTTGGATCGCTCTCCAACTGAATTGCCTCCAGTGGCACTGTATCTCTCAAAGGAATATTGATAACCCACAAGTATAGGGGATCGTTTGTAGCCTTTTTCGATAAACACGAGTGTCGAACCCAACGAGGAGCTAAAGGTAGAACAAATATTCCCTCAAGTTCTATCGGCCACCGATACAACTCTACGCACACTTAACATTTGCTTTACCTAGAATAAAAATAAAACTAGAAGTACTTTGTACTTGTGGTATGATTGGTTTGCAAGCTAATAAAGAACATGGAAATAAAAGTTAGGTGCTGTTTAAATAAAGAAACAATTAAGTTTAGTAAAACGAGTGTGGATTTGTGGTGGTAGGATTTGCGGAATTGTCCCTTAGCAATTGACTACGTTACTAGACCGATAGTAAGTTTTTATGTGGGAGAGGCCTCTGCTAGCATGTCCTCCCTTACTTGGAATTCTATGCACTTATGATTGGAACTATTAGAAAGCATCCGCAACTACTAACATTCATTAAGGAAAAACCCAACCATAGCATTAAGATATATATTGGTCCCCCTTCAATCCCGTATGCATCAATTTCTATGTTTAGGCAGAAGCTGCTGTCACCCTTGCCCTCCAATGCATAGTCCTATCAACATACAACTAACCCTATGCTGTGATCCACACGCACGCTCATATGATGGGCACCAAATGTAACACCCCATGTAATTAACCACAGTGATCACCCTTAGTTAATGCCATGTCAGCAAGTTTAACAGTGCCTAGTCATCATTTGCATCATATTGCATTTCAAACTTCAAATTAATTTAAAGTGGAAATAAAAGTTGTTCCAAATTGGAAACTAAAATGTTCATTAAATAGCAACTAATTCAGAGGCAATTCTAAAATTGTAACCAACATCAATGGGATTAGTTAAGTGCCCCTAACAACCTCAAACAGTGGCTAACAGCAACATTTAATAACCTTTTATTTAATCTAAGTTAAATATGAAATTATATTTTACCCAAACTAGTTTTTGGTGATAGAGAGTAATGAACTGCAATTTATGAGCTAAGTCCCACAATTTGTAAAAGTCATTTAGTGGCTAAACAATTTGCAAAACAGTAAAACAAAAGACAACACAGAAAAGAAATAATAATAAGAACTAGAAACCCCCCCCCCCCTCTCTGTCTGGGCCTTAGCCACTGGGCAGGCCCGGCCGGCCCAGCAGACCAAGCCAGCCCAGTCGGCCCCCCCTCCCTCCCCTTATCCCACCCCGAGTGGAACCCTAGCCGGTTCCCTCCCCACTCGCCCCCACTTCCCCCCCCCCCAATCGTTCGCTCTCTCCCCCTCCCCCGATCCAGATCGGGATCGGGCCAACGCCACCCCGCGCACGACCAGTCGCTCACCTACGCCACCGCCACCTCGCCGGACTGCCTCCTCGCTTCCTCATCCTCCTCCCCGAGTCGCCTCACCAAGCCTCGCCGGCGTACCCCTGCATCGGGGGTGAGGACCCCGACCCGCTCCGTCTTCCTTTTTTCCCTTCCCCGTTCGGTCACCGCGGCCACTGCCGCCGCCTGCGCATCCCCTTGTAGGTCCCCACGCCGCTCACTCCGTTTCCCCCCCCCCCTCGCAGTACGCGCTGCCCGCGCTTGCTGGTGCCGTCCCGCGCCCGAGCACGCTCTTGCGTGGCCTCGCGCGCGCCCGTGCGTCGCCTCTCCCGCGCTGCTGCCGCCCGCACATGGTCGAGCCCTGCCCGCTGTGTCTCCCCTGGCCGCTCGCCCACCTCGCCGTGCTCACCGGCAGCTGGTCGCGCCCGCCTGCGTCACCGCTTCCTACTCCCGTCGCGGCCACCCGCAGCCGCCACCACACGCTGGCCTGCCGCTCGCCTCCCGCACCACCCGTGCAAATGCATCCCCTCGCTCCGAGTCCACTGCTCCGCCCGCGCCCCGCTCGCTCCTCGAGCTGCGGCCGTGCCATCGCGCGCTGGCTGCTACTACGGCCGTCGCCGCTTGCCGTTCCTCGGCTACCGCAACCGCCACCTGGGCCGCGCCCAACCACGCTCGGGCGCCCAAGCCCGTGCGCCCGTAACCGCCACCCGTGCGCCCGCTAAGGCCATGGGCCAATGACACGAGGGGCCCAAACCCCTGAGAACGTAATAAAAAAAAGGAAACAAATATATATATATATATATATATATATATATATATATATATGTGTGTGTGTAATTGATAATTAAATTAATTAATTAATTTTCTAAATAAATTAACTTAATTAACTTAACTTAATTAATCTGTTAATTAAACTAATTAACTTGGTTAATTAGTTATCAGTCAATGACTGTGGGACCCACACGTTAGTTGACTAAGTCAACAGACTGTTGACTCATGACACCATGCTGATGTCATGCTAACACAATAATTGCTTTTATCTAATTAAATTAATTCTGTTAAATCCAGAAATTGATTAAAACTTTAGAAAATCATATAAAATAAATCGTAGATCCGATCGAAAAACTTTGTACATGAAAGTTGATCAGAACGACGAGACGAATCCGAATACGTGGTCCGTTCATCTGTTAGATGCCCCTAGCTACATAAACATGGAACTTTTAGACTAATTTGGGTAAATGAATAGTGCTCAACTTTAATAAAATAAATCCAAATAAATTCCTAAATTAACTAAATCATCTAGTTAGGCAGTAGAACACCTCTGCATATCATTTAGGCATGTCATGCATATTGTTTGCATTTTTGCCGTGAATTTATTGTTTCTTTCCCCCTCCTTCTCTCTCGATAGACGCCGAGACCGACGCCGCCGCAGCAGAGTACGACTACGCTCCGGACGAGCAGCCTTCTGACGACCAGCCCCTCTCAGCAGAGCTTCCAGGCAAGCCCCCCCCCCCCTTTGAGCATCCCGATATCGCCCATTCTATTCTCTCATGCTTGCATTAGATTTTGCTACTGTAAATGTTTGCTCCTATTCTGATGCATAGCCTGCTTTTGTAACCTGCTTATTGCTACCTTACCTGCCTATTTCAACTGCTTAGTATAGATTGGATAATGAACCATCAGTTACCCCACTCTGTCCTTGTTGCCTCTGCTTCATCATCGACGACTCGATCAACGTGATCGACGACCAGAGACCGACACCTCACTTCACCCCCCTTTGTTGTATGACTCTGCATAGTTACTATCGAGTGCCGAGGGTGATACCTCGTAACACACTCCTGATGATAACTCTGCAGTGTAGCTATTCGGTCATGGTCATCGAGGGTGATTCCTCCTTAACCACTCCCGATACGACTCTGTCGTGCAACCCCTCAAGTGTGAGCCTCGAGGGTGATGCCTCCTACGTTCACCTTGATGTTGTGACCACACGGATACTTTGACCTTTGTCATAGGTGGGTTGACCCCGAGGGGTACCCGCAGGGATTTATGTAGTCGGGTTGCCAGGAGGCCGCCCGAGTGAGATATTGTGGCGAAGTATCAGAAACTCTGATCGTCTCCATGTATTGTTAATTACGCCTAACGGATTGGGTAATTGATCTGAGTTGGCCAATGGTCTATACGCACTACCACCACGGGGGATAATGGTTATGGGGCCCTCTACGTCGTACGTTTCTCCCGAAAGCTCATTAGACGTCACAGTTCATCGTGCGGGCTGATTGTTGGGGTTGGGCTGGATACTTCACTGACGAGTTCAGTGTCGCGCCTGCTCCCCGGCCAGTCTCGCAACGCGCAGGAGCGCCCGGGGTGATGGCCCAAGACCCCTGGATGCATAGGTTAGTCCGGCGTGTTGACCTCTCTGCTGAGCCTAGGTAGGGCACTGTTTCGTGTAGATCTCCCGAGGTCGGGCATTACCCAGCACGTGTGTCCGGCCAGAGGTGATCGAGCGTGTTGGGTAACAGTCGTGCACCCCTGCAGGGAAGTGATCTATTCGAATAGCCGTGTCCACGGTAACAGGACGCTCAGTTTGGTATCCCGGTCTATTACTTGAACTGGATACTTGTTTAATTAATTGAAGCTCCGGGATCGCTTTCTCGCAGGGAGTCAAGGAAGGATCTCTAGGCTTTGCCTCAACATGCTTGCTTAATAAAATGCTTTTCTGTACTCTTCTAATTGCTGCAAGATGGTGGCTTCGTGAAGATGCTACTCTTCGATAGGACTAGGTCTTCTCTCTATTCTGGCATTTCTGCAGCCCAGTCCACATATACAGCCTCTCTTTGATAATGTTGCATATGTAGTGTAGATCCTTGCTTGCTGAGTACTTCGGATGAGTACTCACGGTTGCTTTGTTACCTCTTTTTCCCCCATACCCCTTTTGATGTTACATCAGACGATGGAGCCCAGGAGCCAGATGTCCCCGCAGGAGCTTACTACCAGGAGGGTCTAGACGGCACGTACTACTGGATTGAGCCAGCCGACCAGGAGTAGGATCGGAGGCCCTAGGCAGGAGGCCTACGCCTTTCGATCTAGAGTCGTTGTTTGTGCTAGCCTTCTTAAGGCAAAACTTGTCTAACTATGTCTGTACCCAAATATTATTTGTATGACTGACTTATGTATTCGGATCCTCGTGATCCCTGGTCTGTAATATTCGTGGATCTCCGTTTATTTGTGTTAGAGTTGTGTTGTGATATCTTCCTGTGAGTCCCTGTGCTTGACCATGCATGTTTGCATGTATGATTAGTGCATGATTGAGTCGGGGGCGTCACAAGTTGGTATCAGAGCCGACTGCCTGTAGGAAGCCCCTTCCAATTCCTTGGTCGAAGTTGAGTCTAGACATCAAAAAACTAATTTACTAACTTGGCTGTGTGGCTTACGGGCCCATGCCGCCAACTGGGTGGTATTAGGATCTTTTATTCCTCGTCTATACTCTGGGACTCTGATCTCTCTTCTATTCGGGTTAAATGAATTTACTAACACTGACACTTAGGATCTCGTAAATCTCGTCTACCCGGAGAGCTGGATATCTGTGCTTACTTCCTTACCATCGATCTGATTAATCTGGTAATCATTTTCTTTTCCATTGTTTTGTTTAACCTTTCTCTCCAAGTTGTGTTATACTTCTCATTGTCATTTGACAATCCTAAATTTCCTCTGTTTCAGATGGATCGTTTGTTTCCACCACGCCCTGCGACGCAGCTTGTGCTTCACACTTGGGCTCGTGATGCCCCTGGTTTTCCAGCTGTCCTGATCGCCCTCCTGACCAGACTAGGCTACCGCTGGTACCCCGAGTACATGGTCTACGAGGATTACCGCGAGTTCAACCAGGAGCAGTACCATGCTGATGTTCGTATCTATGATCAGCAAGATAACTCAGATACTGAGTTGCACCTTTTCCATGGTATCGGCGTGATGATTGAGATGGCAGTCCATGATGCCGCCTACTCTGCTGTCGCACATCTCCGAGGAGATTTCAGCGTTAGCTTGGATGCCTCTGAGTTCCGATACATTCTGTATGCCCCTACTGGAGATACTACTGGATACTACACAGCTATCTGTGCCCCGTACAAGCATTGTCGATACGACCCGCATGTTCTGATTCAGTGCACTCGGGCTCTGGATCACACTGTTCGGGCTCTTGCCGTCGAGTTGTTTGCCACTCGAGCACGCCTCTACGATGCTATGACACAGTTGCTACCAGCTATTCATGCAGGGATACATCCGGAGTACATCCTTTACCCGCACAGGACTCAGATATATGCTCTGAATGCTTTGAACGCCTCACCTCTGGAGGGAATCGAGAACGTTCCTGTCGTTCGAGATTTTCCGGACGTCTTTCTGGAAGAACTTCCAGGAATACCCCCGGTTAGAGCTATTGAGTTTGTCATTGACTTGAAGCCTGGCACTACCCCTATTGCGAAGCGTCCTTATAAGATGCCTCCGCACCACCTTCTCGAGCTTAAGGAAGAAATCGACAAGTCACTTAAGAAAGGTTTCATCCGCCCCAGTTCCTCTGCTTGGGGAGCACCTTCACTCTTCGTTAAGAAGAAGGATGGAACTAACCGATTGGTTCAGGATTATCGGCCCATTAACCAAGCCACAATTCAGAACAAATACCCGCTTCCCCGGATCAATGACTTGTATGATCAGCTTGCTGGATCCTCTGTATTTTCTAAACTCGACTTGAGGTTGGGTTATCATCAGATCCATGTTCGCGAAGAGGATATTCCGAAGACTGCCTTTGTTACTCGATATGGCTCTTATGAGTACACTGTCATGTCATTTGGCTTAACAAATGCTCCAGCAACCTTCTCCCCGTTGATGAGCTATATCTTCATGGATTACCTCGACAAATTCGTCATGGTTTATTTAGATGTTATCCTTATATATTCCAAGAATGAAGAGGAACACGCTGAACATCTTCGTCTTGTATTGGAGAAGCTTCGGGAACACCAGCTTTATGCCAAGTACTCTAAGTGTGAATTCTGGTTATCTGAAGTGACCTACCATGGTCATGTGATTTCCAAGGATGGCATTGCTGTTAACCCCGAGCAAGTACAGGCTATTCTTGACTGGACTCCCCCGAAAAATGTTAAACAAGTCAGGAGTTTTCTCGGACTCGCTAGTTATTGCCGTCGATTCGTCGAGAACTTCTCAAAGATTGCAAAGCCATTGACGAATCTGCTCCACAAAGGTGTTAAATTTGAGTGGACAGAAAAATGTCAAGAAAGCTTTCAGACGCTAAAAGATAAGTTGACATCTGCCCCAGTGCTAGCACCCCCGGATACTCGCAAGGACTTCGTGATATACTATGATGCATCTCGTCAAGGATTAGGCTGTGTCCTAATGCAAGAGCACAAAGTGATTGCTTATGGCTCTCGACAATTGCGTCCTCACGAGGAAAATTATCCAGTGCATGATCTCAAACTTTCTGCGGTTATTTATGCTCTGAAGCTATGGCAACATTACCTTCTCGGTAACCGCTGCGAGATATACACGGATCATCAGAGTTTGAAGTATCTATATACTCAACCAGATCTGAACCTTCGCCAACAAAGATGGCTCAAGACAATTGTCGATTATGATATGAATATCTCATACACCCCTGGCAAGGCTAACATAATGGCCGATGCTTTGAGTCGCAAGGCTTATTGCAACAATCTTATGGTTCAGGTAGCACGACCTGTTCTTTATGAAGAGCTTTGCAAATTGAACCTCCATATTGTTCCACAGGGTTATCTCAATACCCTGGTTGTTGAACCGGATCTTGAGCACAGCATTAAGATTATGCAAGGGTATGACTCTGAAGTTGAAAGGATTAAGCGATACCTCAAAAAGGGGAAGCTGTCAGAATTCCATCTTGATAATGATGGGATCCTATTCTTCCAACGCCGTCTCTTCGTACCCAAATTCAAGGATGAGAGGGAGCACATTATGAAAGAAGCTCATGACACTCCTCTGTCAATTCATCCTGGTAGCATAAAGATGTACCGTGACATTTGTCAGAGATACTGGTGGCCTAACATGAAGCGAGACATTGCTCATTATGTTTCTGAGTGTGATGTTTACCGCCACATTAAAGTAGAACATCAAAGACCTGCTGGAACTCTGCAACCCCTTGATATTCCTGAATGGAAATGGGACAAGGTCCAAATGGATTTCATTACTAGTTTTCCTAGATTTCAGAAGGGCCATGATGCTATCTTTGTTGTCATTGACCGATTCTCAAAGGTTGCTCACTTTCTGCCAGTTAAGGAGACAATCACTGCTAGTCAGTTAGCAGACTTGTATGTTTCCCGAATTGTGTCACTCCACGGTGTTCCGTTGGAGATCAGTTCGGATCGTGGCAGCCTCTTTACCTCCAGATTCTGGGAAAGTTTCCAAGAAGCTATGGGAACTCATCTGTCCTTCAGTACCGCTTTTCACCCTCAGTCACACGGTCAAGTCGAATGAGTTAATCAAGTGCTCGAAGATATGCTTCGAGTTTGCGTCATCTCCTTCGGTAAGAAGTGGGAGGAATCTCTCCCGTATGCCGAATTCTCTTACAACAATAGCTATCAAGCTAGTCTAAAGATGGCACCGTTTGAAGTTCTTTACGGACGTAAGTGTCGAACCCCTCTGAATTGGTCGAAAACTGGCGAACGATCACTCGTCGGACCGGACATTGTTCAGCAAGCTAAAGAAAAAGTCTGCATCATCCGTGAACATCTGAAAACTGCTCAGTCTCGTCAGAAGAGCAACTATGACCGAAAGCACAAGGAAATGGTCTATCAGCCTGGCGAGCAAGCTTACCTTCGCGTCACTCCGTTGAAAGGCACTCATCGGTTCGGAATCAAGGGCAAGTTAGCTCCTCGCTACATTGGCCCGTTCCGTATTCTTGCTCGTCGAGGAGAAGTAGCATATCAGTTGCAATTGCCGCCAAATCTTTCTCAAGTGCATGATGTCTTTCATGTATCCCAACTTCGTCGCTGCTTCAAGGATCCTATTCGAGCTGTGGATCATGAAATGCTTGAATTGCGGGAAGATCTGTCTTATCCAAAATATCCCATCCGTATTCTTGATCAAGCTGAAAGTCGAACTCGTCAGAAGTCAATCAAATTCCTGAAAGTTTAGTGGTCGAATCATTCTGAAGATGAAGCCACTTGGGAACGCGAGGATCGTCCTCGCGAAGAATACCCCACTTTCTTTCAGTCTTCCTCTTAATTCTCGGGACGAGAATTCTTATTAGATGAGGAGAATTGTAACACCCCATGTAATTAACCACAGTGATCACCCTTAGTTAATGCCATGTCAGCAAGTTTAACAGTGCCTAGTCATCATTTGCATCATATTGCATTTCAATCTCCTAATTCAAACTTCAAATTAATTTAAAGTGGAAATAAAAGTTGTTCCAAATTGGAAACTAAAATGTTCATTAAATAGCAACTAATTCATAGGCAATTGTAAAATTGTAACCAACATCAATGGGATTAGTTAAGTGCCCCTAACAACCTCAAACAGTGGATAATAGCAACATTTAATAACCTTTTATTTAATCTAAGTTAAATATGAAATTATATTTTACCCAAACTAGTTTTTGGTGATAGAGAGTAAAGCATTGCAATTTATGAGCTAAGTCCCACAATTTGTAAAAGCCATTTAGTGGCCAAACAATTTGCAAAATAGTAAAACAAAAGACAAAACAGAAAAGAAATAATAATAAGAAAAAGAAACCCCCCCTCTCTGTCTGGGCCTTAGCCACTGGGCAGGCCCAGCCGGTCCAGCAGACCAAGCCAGCCCAGCCGGCCCCCCTCGCTCCCCTTATCCCACCCCGAGTGGAACCCTAGCCGGTCCCTCCTCCACTCTGCCCCCACTTCCCCCCCCCCCATTCCCCCCACCCCCCCCTCTTTCCTCTCTCTCCCCCTCCCCCGATCCAGATCGGGATCGGGCCGACGCCACCCCGCGCACGACCAGTCGCTCGCCTACGCCACCTCCACCTCGCCGGATTGCCTCCTCGCTTCCTTGTCCTCCTCCCCGAGTCGCCTCACCAAGCCTCGCCGGCGTACCCCTGCATTTGGGGTGAGGACCCCAACCCGCTCCGCCTTCCTTTTTTCCCTTCCCCGTTCGGTCACCGCGGCCACTGCCGCCGCCCGCGCATCCCCTTGTAGGTCCCCGCGCCGCTTGCTCCGTTTCCCCCCCACCCTCGCAGTACGCGTTGCCCGCTATCGCTGGTGTCGTCCCGCGCCCGAGCACGCTCTCGCGTGGCCTTGCGCACACCCGTGTGTCGCCTCTCTGGAGCTGCTGCCGCCCGCACATGGCCGAGCCCTGCCCGCTGTGTCTCCCCTGGCCGCTCGCCCAGCTCGCCGTGCTCGCCGGCTGCTGGTCGCGCCCGCCTGCGTCGCCGCTTCCTGCTCCCGTCGCGGCCACCCGCAGCCGCCACCACACACTGGCCTGCCGCTCGCCTCCTGCACCACCCGCGCAGCCGCATCCCCTCGCTCCGAGCCCACTGCTCTGCCCGTGCCCCGCTCGCTCCTGGAGCTGCGGCCGTGCCGTTGCGCGCTGGCTGCTACTGCGGCCGTCACCGCTTGCCGTTGACCGCCCGCAGCGCCCCCGCCCGCGGCCACTTGTATCGCCGGCCGCCACAACCGCCACCTGGGCCGCGCCCGACCACGCTCGGGCGCCCATGCCCGTGTGCCCGCTAAGGCCATGGGCCAATGACACGAGGGGCCCACGCCCCTGAGAACGAAATAAAAAAAGGAAACAAATATATATATATGTACGTAATTGATAATTAAATTAATTAATTAATTTTCTAAATAAATTAACTTAATTAACTTAACCTAATTAATATGTTAATTAAACTAATTAACTTGGTTAATTAGTTATCAGTCAATGACTGTGGGACCCACACGTCAGTTGACTAAGTCAACAGACTGTTGACTGATGACATCATGCTGATGTCATGCTGACACAGTAATTGCTTTTTATCTAATTAAATTAATTCTGTTAAATCCAGAAAATGATTAAAACTTTAGAAAATCATATAAAATAAATCGTAGCTCCGATCGAAAAACTTTGTACATGAATATTGATCAGAATGACGAGACGAATCCGAATACGTGGTCCGTTCATCTGTCAGATGCCCCTAGCTACTTGAACATGGAACTTTTAGACTGATTTCGATAAATGAATAGTGCTCAACTTTAATAAAATAAATCCAAATAAATTCCTAAATTAACTAAATCATCTAGTTAGGCAGTAGAACACCTCTGCATATCATTTAGGCATGTCATGCATATTGTTTGCATTTTTTCTGTGAATTTATTGTTTCTTTCCCCCTCCTTCTCTCTCGATAGACGCCGAGACCGACGCCGCCATAGCAGAGTATGACTACGCTCCGGACAAGCAGCCTTCTGACGACCAGCCCCTCTCAGCAGAGCTTCCAGGCAAGCCCCCCCCCCCCCCCTTGAGCATCCCGATATCGCCCATTCTATTCTCTCATGCTTGCATTAGATTTTGCTATTGTAAATGTTCGCTCCTATTCTGATGCATAGCCTGCTTTTGTAACCTGCTTATTGCTACCTTACCTGCCTATTTCAACTGCTTAGTATAGGTTGGATAGTGAACCATCAGTGACCCCACTCTGTCCTTGTTGCCTCTGCTTCATCATTGACGACTCGAGCAACGTGATCGACGACCAGAGACCGACACCTCACTTCACCCCCCTTTGTTGTATGACTCTGCATAGTTACTATCGAGTGCCGAGGATGATACCTCGTAACGCACTCCTGATGATAACTCTGCAGTGTAGCTGTTCGGTCGTGGTCATTGAGGGTGATTCCTCCTTAACCACTCCCGATACGACTCTGTCGTGCAATCCCTCAAGTGTGAGCCTCGAGGGTGATGCCTCCTATGTTCACCTTGATGTTGTGACCACACGGATACTTTGACCTTTGTCACAGGCGGGTCGACCCCGAGGGGTACCCACAGGGATTTATGCAGTCGGGTTGCCAGGAGGCCGCCCGAGTGAGATATTGTGGCGGAGTATCAGAAACTCTGATCGTCTCCGCGTATTGTTAATTACGCCTAACGGATTGGGTAATTGATCTGAGTTGGCCAATGGCCTATACGCACTACCACCACGTGGGATAATGGTTATGGGGCCCTCTACGTCGTAAGTTTCTCCCGAAAGCTCATTAGACGTCACAGTTCACCGTGCGGGTTGATTGTTGGGGTTGGGCTGGATACTTCACTGACGAGTTCAGTGTCGCGCTTGCTCCCCGGCCAGTCTCGCAACGGGGCGATGGCCCAAGACCCGTGGATGCATAGGTTAGTCCGGCATGTTGACCTCCCTGCTGAGCCTAGGTAGGGCGCTGCTTCTTGTTGATCTCCCGAGGCCGGGCATTACCAACAAGTGTGTCTGGCCAGAGGTCATCGAGCGTGTTGGGTAACAGTAGTGCACCCCTGCAGGGAAGTGATCTATTCGAATAGCCATGTCCATGGTAACAGGATGCTCAGTTCGGTATCCCGATCTATTACTTGAATTGGATACTTGTTTAATTAATTGAAGCTCCGGGATCGCTTTCTCGAAGGGAGTCGAGGAAGGATCTCTAGGCGTTGCCTCAACATGCTTGCTTAATAAAATGCTTTTTTGTACTCTTCTAATTGCTGCAAGATAGTGGCTTTGTGAAGATGCTAGTCTTCGATAGGACTAGGTCTTCTCTCTATTCTGGCATTTCTGCAGCCTAGTCCACATATACAGCCTCTCTTTGATAATGTTGCATTTGTAGTGTAGATCTTTGCTTGCTGAGTACTTCGGATGAGTACTCACGGTTGCTTTGTTACCTCTTTTTCCCCCATACCCCTTTTGATGTTACATTAGACGATGGAGCCCAGGAGCCAGATATCCCCACAGGAGCTTACTACTAGGAGGGTCCAGACGGTACGTACTACTGGATCGAGCCAGCCGACCAGGAGTAGGATCGAAGGCCCTGGGCAGGAGGCCTACGCCATTCGATCTAGAGTCGTTGTTTGTGCTAGCCTTCTTAAGGAAAAACTTGTCTAACTATGTCTGTACCCAGATATTATTTGTATGACTGACTTATGTATTCAGATCCTCGTGATCCCTGGTCTGTAATATTTGTGGATCTCTGTTTATTTGTGTTAGAGTTGTGTTGTGAAATCTTCCCGTGAGTCCCTGTGCTTGACCGTGCATGTTTGCGTGTATGATTAGTGCACGATTGAGTCGGGGGCGTCACACCAAAGGACATCAACATAACCACAAGCAAATTAAACCAACCATAGCAATTCACCAATTACCGGTAGGACAACAAAAATCTACTCAGACATCATAGGATGGCAACATATCATTGGATAGTAATATGAAGCATAAAGCACCATATTCAAGTAGAGGGTACAGCGGGTTGTGGGAGAGTGGACCACTGAATATAGATGGGGGAAGGTGATGGAGTTGTTGGATGAGATGACGGAGTTGTTGGAGTAGATCGCCGTCACACGATGATTGCCCCGGGAGAGAGGGGGAGAGAACCCCCCCCCCCCCCTCCTTCTTCTTCTTCCTTGGCCTCCCCCTAGATGGGAGGAGAGTTCCCCCTCTGGTCCATGGCCTCCATGGCGGCGAATGGGCGGGAGCCCCTCCAAGATTGGATCTCCCTCTCTGATCTCTTCTGTTTCGAATTTTTGTTTTTCGACCCTTCACCGTTTCTTAAATTCCCGGAGATCCGTAACTCCGATTGCGCTGAAATTTTTACGCGGTTTTTTCCATAAATTATCTTTCTTGCGCCCGAAGAAGGGCCCCAACCGACTTACGGGGAGGGCACAAGACACCTGGGTGCGCTAGGGGGTGCCCGACGTGCCCTGGTGGGTTGTGGAGGCCATGGGCCACCGTTTGCGTTGATTCCACCTCCCAAAAATCACATATATTCCAAAATAATTCTCCGTAATTTTTTATCACATTTGACTTTGTTTGATATGGATATTCTTTGAAACAAAAACATGCAACAAACAGGAACTGGCACTGGGCACTAGATCAATATGTTAGTCAAATAAATCATATAAATAGTTACCAAAAGTATGTGAAAGTTGTATAATATTGGCATGAAACAATCAAAAATTATAGATACGACGGAGACGTATCAGCATCCCCAAGCTTAATTCCTGCTCGTCCGCGAGTAGGTAAATGATAAAAAAGAGTAATTTTTTATGTGGAATGCTACCTAGCATAATCTTGATCATATATCTAATCATTGCATGAATATTAAGACACGAATGATTCAAAGTAATAGTCTATAATTTGACATAAAGACATCAATACTCAGGCATCCCAACAAACAATCGTGTCTTTCAAAATATCAACGCTAAAGAAAGCTATCCCTACAAAATCATATAGTCTTATCATGCTCTGTCTTCTCGACACAAAGTATTTATCATGCACAACCCCGATGACAAGCCGAGCAATTGGTTCATACTTTTTAATGCGCTTTAGCTTTTGCAACCCTCACGCAATACATGAGCGCAAGCCATGGATATAGCACTATTGGTGGAATAGAGTATGATGATATGGGTAAATATAGAGAAGACAAAAAAGTAAGAAAGTCTCACATCGACGCGGCTAACCAACGGGCTATGGAGATGCCCATCAATTGATATCAATGCGAGAAGTAGGGATTGCCATGCAACGAATGCACTAAGAGCTATAAGTGTATGAAAGCTCCACATGAAAACTAAGTGGGTGTGCCATCTAACTCTATAATGAAAAATTCCCACTAGTATATGAAAGTGACAAGATAGGAGACTCTCTATATGAAAAACATGGTGCTACTTTGAAGCACAAGTGTGGTTTTTGCATGCCCCTTCTCTCTTTGTCTCTTTTTTTCCTTTTCTTCTTCTTTTTTTTTCTTTTTCTTTTTTTTCTCTTTTTGTTCGGAGTCTCATCCCGACTTGTGGGGGAATCATAGTCTCCATCTTCCTTTCCTCACTGGGATAATGCTCTAATAATGAATAATGATGATCATCACACTTCTATTTACTTACAACTCGATACCTAGAACAAAATATGACTCTATATGAATGCCGCTGGCAGTGTACCAGGATGTGCAATGATCTAGCGTAACATGTATAAAAAAGATGAACCATGGCTGAGCCAAAAATACTATGTCAGCTATATGATCATGCAAAGCAATATGACAATGAATGCTCAAGTCATCAAAACAGAAGCGGTGGAAGTTGCATGGCAATATATCTCGGAATGGCTATGGAAAGGCCATAATAGGTAGGTATGATGGCTGTTTTGAGGAAGATATAACGAGGCTTATGTGTGATAGAGAGTATCATATCACAAGGTTTGGATGCACCGGCGAAGTTTGCACCGACTCTCGTGGTGAGAAAGGGCAATGCATGGTACCGTAGAGGCTAGCAAATTGCGGAAAGGTAAGAGTGCGTATAATCCATGGACTCACATTAGTCATAAAGAACTCATATACTTATTGCTAAAGTTTATTAGACCTCCAAGCAAAGTACTACTATGCATGCCCCTAGGGGGATAGATTGGTAGGAAAAGACCATCGCTCATCCCCGACTGCCACTCATAAGGAAGACAATCAATAATAAATCATGCTCCAACTTCATAGCATAACGAGAGACTATACGTGCATGCTTCGGGAATCACAAACCTTAACACCAATATTCACCACAACCATTTACTAGTACCTCCCACATATTATAATCTCTATATCACAAAACTATTGCAAGGAATCACACATATCATATTCAGTGATCCATAAGTTTTATGTAGGATTTTATGACTAACCATGCAAATGACCAATTCCAGCTGACTCTCTAAAAAGATATAAGTGAAGCAAGGGAGTTTAATTATTTCTACAAAAGACCGTGCTCTAACAAATATAAGTGAAGCAAAAGAGCATTCTACCAATGACGGTTTTCTATGTGAAGAGAAACAGGTAATCCAAACTTCAAATGATATAAGTGAAGCACATGAAGCATTCTATAAAGCCATACTCAAAAGATATAAGTGAAGTGCAGTGAGCATTCTACAAATCAACCTTGTACTATCTCATACCAGCATGGTGCTTAAAACAAAAGTTAAAACTAAACACAAAAGACGCTCCAAGATTTTCGCATATCACATGAACAAAACGAAAACGAAAACATACCAATACTTGTTGAAGAAAGATGGGATGCCTTTCGGGGCATCCCCAAGCTTAGACGCTTGAGTCTCCTTCGATATTTACTTGGGGTGTCTTGGGAATCCCCAAGCTTGAGCTCTTGCCTCTCATCCTTCTCCTCATAACAAGACCTCCTTGATCTTTGAAAACTTCATCCACACAAAACTTAACAGAAAACTGGTGAGATCCGTTAGTATAATAAAGCAAATTACTACTTTAAGTACTGTTGCAAACCCAATCATATTTTATTTTTGCATTATCCCTGTTGTATTATAACTTCTCAATGGCTTATACCACCGATAAAATCGATAATTTCATCAAAACAACTAAAACAATGCATCAAAAAAAGAATTTGTTTTAAACAGGATATTATGTAGTAATCTAAACTTTAACCATACTTATGTAACTCCAAAAATTCTGAAAAATTAGGAAAAAATAAATAATTTGCATAGAAAAACCATGGAAAATTTTCAGAATCTTTTGACATACCAATACAAAATGTAAAATCACGCACTACAGCCAAAGTTTCTGTTTTTACACTGCACATACCAACAAGCAATCTAGTCATCCTAAAGGCAAATCTTGGCACATTATTTTTATAATACAATGGATTTGTACAAGGGGATAATTATTCTTGTGATAAACTTCCATGAAAAATTTACATTGTTTCCATGAGCATGAACACAAGAGTTCAAGGTCGACCCTCACTTCTCCAATGCATCACCTTTCAATCGCTTCTCTTTTTGAAAAAGTTTTTAGGTTTCCCTCTATTTTTTTTGTTTTTAAACTTTATAAAGCACATAACAGAAGTAAATAACTCTCTAAAACTTTCGGGTTTTCTACCTGGCATCGCTTTCTTTAAAGCCATTAAGCTAGGCAAAAAGTGCTCAAGTAATGGATCCACCCGGATCCCAAGGTATATCAAAGCCAATTTTAATTAACAATGATTTATAATTTAGTAGTGAGCACAAAGCAACATATATCATGCAATGACAAAGTCTAACTCTCTTCCTATGCATCAGCATGTAATACAAGAACAATTCATGAACATCAAGTAAAGGCCAATACATAGCATAAGCAGTTTCTTGCAATTTTATCGTGTTGGAAACATAGAGAGGTGGAGATGTAGTTCCTCTCTTATAATAATTGCAAGCAGGAGCAGCAATCACATGCATATTATATAAATGAAAATTATCATGTGCAACGGTAAAAGGCAACCCATCAATGTAATCCTTAATAAGAGCAAACTTCTCTAATATAGTGTAGTTGGGAGAATTCAAAAAGATAATAGGACTATCATGTGTGGGTGCAATAGCAACAATTTCATTCTTAACATAAGGAACTATAGCAAGTTCATCTCCATAAACATAATTCATATTGGCATCTTGGCCACAAGCATAGCAAGCATCAAGTTCATCAAAAAGGGATATTTCAAAAGAATCAACGAGATCATAACAATCATCATAGCATTCATCCTTCGGTAAGCACGAAGGGAAATTAAACAATGTATGAGTTGAAGAGTTACTCTCATTAGAAGGTGGGCACGGGTAGCTAATCCGCTCTTCCTCCATTTGTTCTTCGCTCTCCTCATCTTTTTCATCCAATGAGCTCACAGTTTCAGCAATTTCTTCTTCCATAGACTCCTGCAAAATATTAGTCTCTTCTTGGACAGCGGAGACTTTCTCAATAAATACATCAATATCGTAATTGAATTTATAATTCTCATAGCAATATTTAAGTATAGCAAAATTTTCAGGTCTATAAACAGCATCATCAAAATTTTCACACTTTTCAAACAAAGATTCAATTTCATAAGCACCCTTAAAAGCAACAAATTCTTCTATTCGTTCCACATCATAGTAATCATATCTACCATTAGGATAAGAAGCTAAGGTTTCATTATCATTGAATTTGCATGAAAAGGGAAGGTGTGGAGCCTTCATCCTAGAGCAACAAGTATAATCATATCTCAAGCATAAATTCCAAGCATACCAGTGCAACATATGAATTTGATCCCATAACAGTTTCCCTTTTTGAGTCAAGTGATAATCCCTAAAGTATTCACGTTGACCCAACGTGTCTCCCATTATCAAGTTGAATGGGGTTTTCTCAGGATTATCAAAGTAGTGCATAATATTTTTCACATAACGAGCATCGAGGGTTTTAAGAGGTTCCCCATCTCCATGAGTATCAAGTACAACTAATTTTTTTGGTATTTCGTGTTCCATATCCATAACTAAAGATAGAGAACAACTTAGAACAGAAAATAAAAACTACTTAGTGATAAACCAAACAAGCACACATCAGAATATTCACCCCACGCTATTGCTCCCTGACAACGGCGCCAGAAAAAGGTCTTGATAACCCACAAGTATAGGGGATCGTTTGTAGCCTTTTTCGATAAATAAGAGTGTTGAACCCAATGAGGAGCTAAAGGTAGAACAAATATTCGCTCAAGTTCTACCGACCACCGATACAACTCTACGCACACTTAACGCTTGCTTTACCTAGAACAAGAATAAAACTAGAAGTACTTTGTAGTTGTGGTAGGATTGGTTTGCAAGATAATAAAGAACATGGAAATAAAAGTTAGGTGCTATTTAAATAAAGAAACAATTAAGTTTAGTAAAACGAGTGTGGATTTGTGGTGGTAGGATTTGAGGAATTGTCCCTTAGCAATTGACTACGTTACTAGACCGATAGCAAGTTTTTATGTGGGAGAGGCCTCTACTCGCATGTCCTTCCTTACTTGGAATTCTATGCACTTATGATTGGAACTATTAGCAAGCATCCTCAACTACTAATGTTCATTAAGGAAAAACCCAACCATAGCATTAAGATATATATTGGTCCCCCTTTAATCCCGTATGCATCAATTTCTATGTTTAGGCTGAAGCTGTTGTCACCCTTGCCCTCTAATGCATAGTCCTATCAACATACAACTAACCCTATGGTGTGATCCACATGCGCGCTCATATGATGGGAACCAAAGGACAGCAACATAACCACAAGCAAATTAAACCAACCATAGCAATTCACCAATTACCGGTAGGACAACAAAAATCTACTCAGACATCATAGGATTGCAACATATCATTGGATAGTAATTTGAAGCATAAAGCACCATGTTCAAGTAGAGGGTACAGCGGGTTGCGAGAGAGTGGACCACTGAATATAGATGGTGGAAGGTGATGGAGTTGTTGGTGGAGATGACGGAGTTGTTGGAGCAGATCACCGTCACACGATGATTGCCCCGGCGGTGTTCCAGCACCACCGGGAGAGAGGGGGAGAGAGCCCCCCTCCTTCTTATTCTTCCTTGGCCTCCCCCTAGATGGGAGGAGAGCTCTCCCTCTGGTCCATGGCCTCCATGGCGGTGGAGGGGTGGGAGCCCTTCCGAGATTGGATCTCCCTCTCTGTTCTTTTCTGTTTCGCGTTCCTGTTTTCTGGCCCTTCACCGTTTCTTAAATTCCCGGAGATTCATAACTCCGATTGCACTGAAAGTTTTACACAATTTTTTTCTATAAATTATCTTTCTTGCGCCCGAAGAAGGGCCCCAACCGACTTACGGGGAGGGCACAAGACACCTGGGCGCGCTAGGGGGTGCCCGGCGCGCCCTGGTGGGTTGTGGAGGCCATGGGCCTCCGTTTGCGTTGATTCCACCTCCAAAAATCACATATATTCTAAAATAATTCTTCGTAAATTTTTATCGCGTTTGGACTTTGTTTGATATGGATATTCTGCGAAACAAAAAACATGCAACAAACAGGAACTGGCACTGGGCACTGGATCAATATGTTAGTCCAATAAATCATATAAATAGTTGCCAAAAGTATGTGAAAGTTGTATAATATTGGCATGAAACAATCAAAAATTATATATATGATGGAGACGTATCAAATATCTTCCATCTCGGCATGACACTTCTTCTGCTGGGAAACATGAAACATATCATGAACTCCTGACAAAGCCTCTGGTAATTCCAACTGGTATGCAACCTCTCATCTGTGTTCCAGAACTCTATATGGCCCCACAAATCGTGGTGCTAACTTTCCTTTAAATCCAAATCTCTTAATACCTCAAAGTGGAGACACTCGAAGATATGCTCTATCTCCCACTTCATAGATCACTTCCTTGCATTTAGCATCGGCATAACTCTTCTATCTGGACTGAGCTATCTTAAGTCTGTCATGAATCAATTTGACCTTCCCCTCAGAATCCCTGATCAAATCTAGTCCAAACAATTTGCGATCTCCAACTCCATTCCACATCAAAGGTGTCCTGCATTTCCTGCCATACAATTCCTCGAAAGGAGCCATCTGCAAACTGGCTTGATAGTTGTTGTTATATGAGAACTCTGCGTAGGGTAAGTTATCATCCCAACTAGATCCATAGTCTAGCGCACAAGCTCTCAACATGCCTTCCAGAATCTGATTGACTCTCTCTGTCTGCCCATCGGTCTGTTGATGGAAGGTCGTACTGAACTCTAGCCTGGTACCCAAAGTTTCGTGTAACTGATTCCAAAACTTTGAGGTAAACTGTGTTCCTCTATTTGATACAATGGTCCTCGGAACTCCATGCAAACATACGATCCTGGTCATATATATCTTTGCCAGCTTAGCACTCGTATAGGTGGTCTTCCCTAGAATGAAGTGAGCAACCTTGGTCAAACGATTAACTATCACCCAAATGGAATCATAACCTAAACGAGTCTTGGGTAACCCTGTGATAAAGTCCATACCAAGTCTGTCCCATTTCCAATCAGGTATCGGCAACGGCTGAAGTAAACCTGCTGGTTTCTGATGCTCTACCTTTACTCTCTGACATACATCACATATTGCCACATACTCGGCAATTTATCTCTTCATATCGGCCCACCAAAAACTTTCCTTCAAGTCCAAGTACATCTCGGTGTTGCTTGGGTGTATCGAGTATGGTGAGTCATGAGCCTCCTAAAGAATCAACTTCCTAATCTCTGGATCATTGGGTACACAAATACGTTGCTCAAACCATGTTCCATGTTCATCCTCACGGAATCCTTCTGCTTTCCCTTTGCTCATCATTTCCTTTATCTCAGCAATACCTTGGTCCAACTTCTGGGCTTCTCTGATTCTTCCCAACAAGGTGGACTGCACCTCGAGTGCAGCAACATAACCTCTTGGAACTATTTCCAACTGAAGGTCCCTAAGCTCATCACATAACTCCTGAGGTAAACCTCCTGCTGTAAGAGTATTAACATAACTCTTACGGCTCAAAGCATCCGCCACAACATTGGCTTTTCCTGGATGATAATGCACACTCATGTCATAATCCTTTATAAGTTCCAACCATCTCCTTTGCCTGAGGTTCAACTCCTTCTGCATGAAGATATACTTCAAACTCTTGTGATCCGTATAAACATCACATCGATTCCCAATAAGATAGTGTATCCATGTCTTGAGTGCATGCACTACGGCTGCCAACTCCAAATCATGCGTGGCATAGTTCAACTCATGAGGTCGAAATTGTCATGAGGCATAAGCTACAACTTTTCCCTCTTGCATAAGAACACCTCCAAGTCCCTGACGTGAAGCATCACAATACACCTGAAAGTCCTTGTGTACATCAGGCAGAATTAGCACTGCGGTTGTAACCAAACGCTTCTTCAACTCTTGAAAGCTGGCTTCACACTCCTCAGTCCAAACGAACTTGGTGTCCTTCTTCACCAACGTTGTCATGGTCCTTGCAATCTTGGAGAAGTTCTCAATAAATCTCCGGTAGTATCCTGCAAGTCCAAGGAAACTGTGAATCTCACCAACTGTGGTGGGTGCCTTCCATATTGTGACTGCCTCTACCTTGGTAGGGTCCACTGCAATCCCTTCACCTAACACAACATGTCCAAGGAATCCGACTTCCTTCAGCCAACACTCACACTTGCTGAACTTGGCATAAAGTTGATGTTCTCTGAGTTTCTCTAGAACTAAGCACAGATGTTCCGAGTGCTCATCCTCATTCTTGGAGTAAACCAATATATCATCAATGAATACCATAATGAACTTATCCAAGAACTCCATGAATACCTTATTCGTCATGTTCATAAAATAGGCAGGGGCATTAGTCAAACCAAAGGACATGACTGTATACTCATAAAGCCCATACCATGTGGTAAAAGTTGTCTTGGGTATATCCTTCTCACGGATCTTCAACTGATGATAACCCAACCGGAGATCAATCTTGGAGAAAACACTAGCTCCTTCTAGCTGGTCAAACAAGTCATTGATCATCGGCAGGGGATACTTGTTTTTGATGGTCACCTCATTCAGAGAATGGTAATCCACACACATCCTCAAGGTTCCATCCTTCTTCTCCACTAAGAGTACTGGGGCTCCCCAAGGTAATGAACTCGGGTGAATATATCCTTTCTCTAGCAACTCCTTAATCTGTTTCCTGACTTCCTCCAAATCATTAGCAAGCATCCGATACGGCCTCTTGGAGATAGGTCCTGTGCCTGGTAGCAACTCGATCAAAAACTCAATCTCCCGATCTGGCGGCATAACTGGTAACTCCTCTGGAAACACATCGGGATAATCCTTCACCACTGGTACTTCTTCCTGGACAACTCCCATAAGAGAGTTCACCTGAGTCCTCTTAGGCTTAAGCCTAGATACATACTTGATCCTCTTCTTCTCTAGGGTGGTGAGAAAATTCGATCTACTAGCACACAATGTTTCCTCCATACTTGGACATCCAATCCATACCTAGGATTACATCCAACCCTTGTGACTCTAGTATGATCATATCTGTGGGAAAAACATGTCCCCCTATGTTCAAAGGTAACTGGAAACATCCCTGACTAACCATGGACTCTGCTCCTGGGGAACTCACTAGGATAGGTGACTTAAGCGCTATGGTAGGCAACTTATGTTTATCCACAAATCCCCTTGATATGAATGAATGTGATGCACCAGTGTCAAAAAGAATGAGTGCTGGAAATGAATTTACCAAGAACTTACCAACCACTGCGTCAGGCTGCTCATAGACTTCTTCCACATTGACATGATGCACATGACCCTTAGTGAAAGGATTGGGCTTCTTGCCTCCAGAATTCCCATTTCCATTCCCATTCTACTGCTCGGGACACTCGTTGGAGTAGTGCCCTGTCTTCTTGCATTTGAAGCAAGTGATGTGACTCAGGTCTTTCTTCCTTGATGTAGAAGAGCTGAAATGCTGCTGATTGCCATCCCCTCCATTGCCATTGCCATTCCCATGCTTGTGACCATGGTGGTTGTGTCCATTTCCTCCATGTTGAATGTGACCTCCATGGTTATGATGATTTCCTCCAAACTTGCTAGTGCCTGATCCAAAACTTCCTGATTACAGGCTATAGCGGGGTTTCTGCTGAGCTCCAGAGTTATACTTTCCCTAACTGTACTTCCTCTTACGGTTCTCCATCTGCTGGTGCTTGCTTTCGAGAATGGTAGCCTTGTCAACCAGCTCCTGATAGTTTGCAAAGGTCGCCACAGTCAACTGAACTCCCAATTCGTCGTTCAGTCCCTCCAGAAACTTCTCCTGTCTAGCTGCATCAATGACCACGTCATCTGGGGCATAACGGGTCAGCCTACTAAACTCACCAACATACTGAGATACCATGCGTCCTCCCTAGCGCAAGCTACGAAACTCCTTCTTCTTCAGACTCATGGCTCCAGCTGAGACATGAGCAGTACGGAATGCCTGCTGGAACTGAGTCCAAGTCACACTCTCCATGGGGTACGTGGTGGTGTAGTTCTCCCACCATGCAGCTGTCGGTCCATCCAGCTGGTGGGCGGCAAACCTCACCTTCTCAGCGTCATTGCATCCTGCTGTGGCCAGCTCCCTTCCTATCTTGCGGAGCCAGTCATCTGCGACGATCGGCTCCATGCTGCTGGAGAACACGGTGGGTTCAGCCTCAGAAAACGGGTAAGACTATCAACTGGGGTGGCGGCAGTGGGTTGTTGTTGTTATTGTTCTGGTTCTGGTTCTGGATGAGCATCTGCATAAGAGCATTCTGTTGCTGGATCAGCTGGGTGAGCTCCGGCGGAAAGTTGAATCCCGGGTCACATCTCGGAGGCATCTGATGGGTTTAGAGTGGATGAGAATTAGAAAAGAATAAGGCCTAGCGAGTAAAATCACACTACCCATATGCACATGATTGCAATAAAACTTCAAATCACACCAATTCAATTTCAATCAAAGGAGTTCACATGAATAATCAAACCTAAGGTAAGCCATGTCACAAGATTTGGCATGGCCTCACAAATGAATAAAACTAATCAGATAACGAAATCGAATCACTAAACTCTCACGGTGGTATAAAATCTAACTCTCATCGGATGAGGACAGATCCATCATGTTGATGTCGGGTGTCCTTGCATCACTCTCTGTGTCATAATCTCCGAGCTCGTCATCCTGATCCTTGTCCTGGCTGTCATAATCTCCATAAGAGTGATCCTCCTGGATGTTCTCTCCCTCATCCAGCTTCTCCTCGGCCTCCTCAAGATGAAGCTTCAGGTCATCGATCTTCTCTTGCAATGTGTCTAGATCTCCCCCATGCTCGATGCGAGCATCTTGGAGCTCCTCCTCGAGCTCGGCCCTGCGGGTCATGAGGTTCTTGGTGACGATCATGTTGTTGGCCAGCTCCAGCTCCATCATGCGAATGTGCTCCTCCATGTCCTAGATATGGGATGCTATCATCTCGTCCTCCAGGGTATGCACGACGTCTCCATTCGAGTCGTGGTGCCCATACATCACAAAGGAGGTCTTCTTGAGGTCCTCGTCATACTCCTCCCGAATGCGTCCAAGAGCAATGTGAGCAGTGATGCGATGACCCACAAGTATAGGGGATCTATCGTAGTCCTTTCGATAAGTAAGAGTGTCAAACACAATGAGGAGCAGAAGGAAATGACAAGCGGTTTTCAGCAAGGTATTCTCTGCAAGCACTGAAATTATCGGTAACAGATAGTTGTGTGATAAGATAATTCGTAACGGGTAACAAGTAACAAAAGTAAACAAGGTGCAGCAAGGTGGCCCAATCCTTTTTGTAGCAAAGGACAAGCCTAGATGAACTCTTATATAAAACAAAGCGCTCCCGAGGACACATGGGAATTACTGTCAAGCTAGTTTTCATCATGCTCATATGATTCGTGTTTGTTACTTTGATAATTTGATATGTGGGTGGACCGGTGCTCGGGTGCTGCCCTTCCTTGGACAAGCCTCCCACTTATGATTAACCCCTCTCGCAAGCATCCGCAACTACGAAAGAAGAATTAAGGTAAACCTAACCATAGCATGAAACATATGGATCCAAATCAGCCCCTTACGAAGCAACACATAAACTAGGGTTGAAGCTTCTGTCACTCTAGCAACCCATCATCTACTTATTACTTCCCAATGCCTTCCCCTAGGCCCAAATCATGGTGAAGTGTCATGTAGTCAATGTTCACATAACACCACTAGAGGAAAGACAACATACATCTCATCAAAATATCGAACGAATACCAAATTCACATGATTACTTATAACAAGACTTCTCCCATGTCCTCAGGAACAAACGTAACTACTCACAAAGCATATTCATGTTCATAATCAGAGGAGTATTAATTATCATTAAGGATCTGAACAAATGATCTTCCACCGAATAAACCAACTAGCATCAACTACAAGGAGTAATCAACACTACTAGCAACCCACAGGTACCAATCTGAGGTTCTGAGACAAAGATCGGATACAAGAGATGAACTAGGGTTTGAGAGGAGATGGTGCTGGTGAAGTTGTTGATGGATATTGACCCCCTCTCGATGAGAGGATCGATGGTGATGACGATGGCGACGATTTCCCCCTCCCGGAGGGATGTTTCCCCGGCATAACAGCTCCGTCGGAGCCCTAGATTGGTTCTGCCCAGGTTCCGCCTTGAGACGGCGGCGCTTCGTCCCGAAAGCTTCCTTCTTTTTTTTCCAGGGCAAGAGACACCATATAGCAGAAGATGGGCATCGAAGGACTGCCAGGGGGCCCACAAGGACGGGGGGCAAGCCCAGGGGGGTAGGGCGCGCCCTCCACCCTTGTGGCTAGCTGGTGGCCCCCCTCTGGTGCTTTCTTCGCCCAATATTTTTTATTAATTAAAAAATGACTCTCCGTGAAGTTTCAGGACTTTTGGAGCTGTGCAGAATAGGTCTCTAATATTTCCTCCTTTTCCAGTCCAGAATTCCAGTTGCCGGCATTCTCCCTCTTCATGTAAACCTTATAAAATAAGAGAGAAAAGGCATAAGTATTGTGCTATAATGTGTAATAACAGCCCATAATGCAATAAATATCAATATAAAATCATGATCAAAATGGACGTATCACAATGCCCCTGCCCAGGCCCCACGATGCAGTATCTAGATGGAAATCAATGGGCTCGGTGCGGTCTCCGATGATGCGTCCTGGGATATGGGCATTGATACTCCAACGCGTCTCCTCGGGCAAGGTGGTCGTGAAGGTTCCAGTGAATGTGGGCAGCCCAATCTTCAGGTGCTTCACGATCTTCATCAGCTGCCGTCCAAAGGGCATGGTCTCATCGGGCTACTCAAACTCAATAATGGCGGACGACATCTACATTTTGAAAGAGAGAAGAAATTAGTAATGAAGCAGAGAAGGTACGAGACCAAGGGATATATAGGGAAATTGTAAAAATAAAGTTTTCATCCTATGGCTTTCCATTTTCTAGGTCATGTCCTACAATCAACGTGTGCTCTGATACCATCTTGTAACCACCCGACCCGGTAAGAGTCGAAGTCTTTGTGCTTGCCATGCTAGTCCCTGGATCGACTTGCTAGCACACACAGTACTCGATGAAATAACAGAAATAACACACATCTCTTTATTACATCGATAGTCCAGGAGCAATACAATTTATTACAAAATAGGGCATAATGCCAATTAAAACAAATAATGCGGAAGCAAAGTAGTAAATGAGTCCATCAACTCCACAAGCAAAGGTTGAGTGTAGAACATCGGCCTATCGCACCTTAATCCTCGTCGGATATATCTGCAACATGATAAGTTGTAGCCATATAGGTCAGTACATTGAATGTACTGGCAAGTCACATCAAGAGTATAAAGAACCTATTTGTACATGCAATTTGGCTGGTAGAAAGCTCTAAGTTTAGTTTTGCATAAAGCTAGTTTTTCCCTATAATAAAAGATATTAGTCTACCACTACAGTAATAGCATAGGATGAGTTGGCAAACCCAACTCAATCCATTGCCAAAGTTTCCTTTAAAAGCCCACTAATTTAATTAAGGGTGATCAGATCTCCCAGCATTTCCACTACTAGATGCTCAAGTTGTCCGTAACCGGGGACACGGCTAATCGATTAGGTTGACACTCTGCAGAGGTTGCGCACTTTTCCCCACAAGACTCGACCACCTCCATGATCGGAAGATCGAGACATAGTCTTTTGAAAGTGTCCCCCCTTAACCCACGGATAGGCCGGTACACCTACACATTCTAGATCAGCTAGCCTATCCCAGAAGGGGTCACACTATCTACTCAACTAAGCCAGAGCCCATATTTTCTTGTGGCTGCACATGTAAGCTTCTAGAAATGAAAACACGTTTGATCCCTTAGATCCTGAGTGGACGGACCACTAGTGGTGCACCACCATGGATTTCTCATGCATGCCCCACTGTACTTCGCCACCATTCAAACCAATTTCTGCCCAGGTAGTTCATTTAAAAGTCTTGGTCCTGATCACTACTTTGTCACTCAAGTCTCGCCATGAACACTTCTCAATCCACGTCTACATTAGCGAGGCAAAATAAACTTACACGGTGGTGACAAGGTTGTATAGTTCAGACCTACCTCAAATGAACTACTGGGTAAAAGCATAGCCAATCGGCATAAAATTCCTACCATGCAATCCTACCGCAAAGGACTAAGTGCATATATAAAACATAGGTAATTGAAATAATGGTCAAATGTGAACTTGCCTTGCTACTGCTAGTTCAATTCTAGAGATTGATAGTATTCGGCTTCGCACTCCAGACAATCTATCGTCAAGTAAATAAACATACATAAGCAAACACTTGAAAAAACTAAAATAACATGCAAAGCAAAAGGACTCTGAAAAAACAAATGAACATACAACACACTTAACAAACACAAAAATATTCCAAGTGCAACAACATATGACATGGGGTTAAAAATTTGTGTTGTGAACTATAATGCATACTAAGCATACGATTAAAATATTAATGGACAGATCCTAGTGTGTGAAAAATATCGTTAGATTGGTCCAAGTCATAGGGTTTGGCTACGGTGACAAAATGCAAAAAGAATCAACTTAATCGGAGCTACGGTTTAGAAGATATGGCCAATTGAAGTTTGAATTCAAATCTGAATAATTTCAAATTTGAATCTGACAAAGTTTACAAAAAATGGTACCACTGGATAGATCTAATCATGATGAAGAATTTGCCGCTGGTTTCATCGAATTTGGATCTACGGTTAAGAAGTTGTGGCTAAACTAAGTTCAAGGACTAAAGTGCTAAATACATGGATGAAACGGTGAAACAGAAAATAAAATAAACTGCAAACAGGCCCTTGGCCACGTGGCGGCTTTCTACAGGCTGAGCAACGTCTGTTGCGGAAGCTATTCGGTGAACGGCCGCAATCTAAGCAAAATGGCGGCGGCGGCTAAATAAAAGAAAAGACCGACGTTCAGTTTAAATAAAACCGCATGGTCTAAGAGAACCGCGGTTAACCGCGTAACTATTTGATCTAATAAAAAAATCTACCTAATCTAATCTACACCTTTGGATTAAGATCTAGCGAACGGGATGGGGCGGTGGCTGGAGGTGGCTGGAGGTGGCCAGCGATGAGCAGACGACGGGGCGGCGGCTCGGGTCGAACGGGGCGGCGGCTTCGGTGTGTTCCGGCGGCGGGGAAGTAGACGGGGAGGTCCGGCTCATCGAGGGCGTCATGGAGGTGGTGGCGGCGGTCCTCGGGGGCGTCCGGACGGGCGGCGCAAGGGCGGTGGCGCTCTGGTGCTCCAGCGGGGCGCGGGGTTGGCGGCGGCGTCACTCCGGCGATCCTGGGGCACAAAAATGTGTCAAAAAGATGTGCCTGATCATGCGGAGATGATTGACAGAAAGGTGAGGGTCGGGGTGGTCTACGGGCGATGAAATGCTCCAGCGAAGTAACTCCGACCGGCGAGATCCAAATGGACGAGGCGGCGGCTATGGGCGGTGTGGAGTTGTGCGAGACGGCGAGATCGACAGAGGGGGTGAGGGGCTTTTATAGGCGAGGGGATAAGGCTCAGGGCGGTGCGGATAAGCTCCATCGCGGGGGCTCCATCCGGCGGTTGCGGGAGAGCGCGCATGGCATCATCCTGAGCGGCTCGGTCGGAGGTTGGGGACGACGGATTGTGCTGGAGCCCACCAGTCAGTGGCGGCGGCGGGTGGCGAGCGAGAGGGGGCGCGGGGCGGTCGACCGGCGTGAACGCCTTCGGGCGCTGGGGCAGGCTGCGGCCGAAAGGCCGGCTGGGCCGCGCTCGTGTGCCCCTGGACCGAATTTGTTTCGGTCCAAGCGGGTGCATGTGTGTTTTTTTTTGTTTTTTATTTTTGACCGAAAACAAAAGTGGCCCTAAATAAATTGAAATGAATTTATAAAAATACCACAAAAATTTCTAAATTCATTTCTGAATATCTAGAGCACAGTGAACTTTAATTTAAGGACAGGAAATTTTGAAAAAAATTTCCTAATGCAACTAATGCACTTTTTAGCAAATAAAATAAATACCAAATAAACTCCAAAAGTTCCAACTAATATTCAAATGAAATTTCCAACTCTTTTATAATTTGAGGAAGTCATCTTATCCCCTCTCATTTGTTTTCCTTGAGTGGAAAATATTATTTGAATATTTCAAAAACTCCAAAACGCAATAAAATATGACATGCAATAAATGATTCTACTAACATCCAAATTTAATAAAAATTGGGATGTTACACCCTACTCGTCGCATTAACATCAATTGATGGGCATCTCCATAGCCCATTGATTAGCCACGTCAATGTGAGACTATCTTCCTTTTTTTACTTCCCCTTATTAATCTCTATCATCGCATTCTATCCCACCCATAGTGCTATGTCCATGGCTTACGCTCATGTATTACGTGGGGGTTGAAAATTAAACGATGAAGCGTGTTAAAAAGAATGAACCAATTGCTCGGCTTGTCATCGGGGTTATGCATGATAAATACTTTGCGTTAAGAATATGGAGCATGACAAGACTATATGATTTTGTAGCGATAACATTCTTTAGCATTTTTATTTTGAAAGGCATGATTGTTAGTTGGTATGCCTGAGTATTGATGTCTTTATATCAAATTATAGACTATTGCTTTGAATCATTCGGATCTTAATATTCATTCCCTAAAAGAAAGATTACATCATGAACATGTTAGGTAGCATTCCACATCAAAAATTCTATTTTTATCATTTACCTACTCGAGGACGAGCAGGAATTAAGCTTGGGGATGCTTGATACGTCTCCAACGTATTTATAAAAAAAAATTGTTCCATGTTATTATAATATCAATCTCGGATGTTTTATATGCAATTTTATATCAGTTTTTGGGACTAACCTATTAGCCTAGTGCCCAGTGCCAGTTGTTGTTTTTTGCTTGTTTCTGGCTTTTCAGAAAATCAATATCAAATGGAGTTCAAACGGAGAAAAATCTTTAGATTATTTTTTTTGGAACAGAAGGGACCCAGGAAGGTTTGAGAGAAGACCAGAAGAGCCGCGAGGGAGTGACAAGCTCGCTAGGCACGCCCCAGGGGGGGCGCCCCCAAGCTTGTGGGCCCCTCGTGGCACCTCTTTACCTAATTCCGCCTCTATAAATTCTCAAATATTTCCAATATACTAAAGAGCCACCCGAAACACTTTTTCCACCGCCGCAAGCTTCTGTTCTTCCGCAGTCCCATCTAGAGGCCTTTTCCGGTACTCTCTTAGAGGAGGAATTGATAATGGAGGGCTTCTACATCATCCTTGTTGCACTACCGATGATGCGTGAGTAGTTTACCATAGGCCTATGGGTCCATAGCCAGTAGCTATATGGCTTCTTCTCTCTCTTTGATCTTCAATACCATGTTCTCCTCAATCTTCTTGGAGTTCTATCCGATGTAATCTTCCTTTATGGTGTATTTATTGGGATCCGATGAATTGTGGATTTATGATTTGAATATTCATTACAAATATTTGTTTATTTTCTAAACTTATTTATGCATGATTGGTATAGATTTGTATTTCTCTCCGATCTATTCGTTTGGTTTGGCCAACTAGATTGATTTATCTTTAGTGGGAGAGGTGCTTTGTGATGGATTCAATCTTGCGGTTCTCTTTCCAATGACAGAAAGGGACAAGACACGTATTTGTATTGTTACCATTAAGGATAAAACAATAGGGTTTATTCATATTAGTTGAGTTTACTTTGTCTACATCATGTCATCTTACTTAAGGCATTACTCTATTTTTATTAACTTAATACCCTAGATGCATGCTGGATAGCGGTCGATGGGTGGAGTAATATTGTAGATGCAGGCAGGAGCGGTCTACTTGTCTCGGATGTGATGCCTATATACATGATCATTACCTTGAATATCGTCATAACTATGCGACTTTCTATCAATTGCCCAATAGTAATTTGTTCACCCACCATATGTTATGTGCTCGAGAGAGAAGCCTCTAGTGAAAACTATGGCCCCTGGGTCTACTTTTATTACATACAAAACACAAAAATACTTTGCTACAATTTTTCTATTTCTTTTTATTTTATCTTTGCAATTTATTTATCTACCACTACAAGATTTAATCCTTGCAAGTAACCGCCAAGAGGATTGACAACCCTCTTGTTTGTGTTTGGTGCAAGTATTTGCTTTTGTGTGTGCAAGTGCTATTCACGAGGTTCTTTGTGGTTCTCCTACTTGATTGATAACCTTGGTTCTTAACTGAGGGAAATACTTATCTCTATCGTACTGCATCATCCTCTCCTCTTTGAGGAAATCCCAACGTAGCTCACAAGTAGCATCTGGCGAAAACCAAATAAGAATCACTTGAAAAAGATCACAAATTCTCGAGCCATCATTATTAACTTCGAAGAAATGGAAGTGCCATCAACATTCCCCTGGGTACCATCCTGCACAATAGGGAGTTATAAGAAGGGTGACAGAGTGGAACATTGAGTTAGGTGAACTAGATGGAAGTTTCAAACCAAGGATGACAGTAAATTCGACACCCCTCACTGACTTTATAGTAGAATGGAGCAACCTGGACCTGGAACCAGATATGTCTAACACCCTGGTTTTCGCTCCTGTTTTTTTTTCTTCGCGGGATTTGACTCCCGTCTTTTTTCTCAGTGTTATCGGATTTCTCTAGCTCTTGGGTATGTGAAGATGGTCATCTAGCCTTGCCTTTCCTATCCAACCAGAGATTCTCTCTAGATCAACCTTGCCACCCAAGATCTTTCTCAAGGTTTTGCCGTCGAAACCCTACCTTCCGAGTTACCGGAAGGGAAACCCTGATTCTTTCAGTTACAAAGGAACCCCAATTTCCTTTGATCTGTTACCTCCCAAACTTTTCCCAGTGATCATACTATATCTATAAACCCTGGATATGTAAAAATATTGCCAAGTAATTTGCAATATTTTTCATTTATAATTAATTCCTTTTTCTGCTAGTTAAAGGAATTAAATCCAGGAAAATATCTATCCATCTCCAAAGTTGATGAAAACTTGTGGAGATATTCTTTTTGATCATATTGAGCTCCCACAAAAATATTGGCAATAATTAAATAAGGGAAATTGCATTTTCCTATTTAATGCCAATATTGTATTTTGGGCCCTTTCTAAAGGAACTACCATTTTGGTAGCCAGGAAAAATCCCAAATAATTTGTGGAGCTTCTCCTATCCATATATTCACCATTTCCATCAAAATCAAAGCTCCATAGTTCAAAGTTTGAGCATAGCATCCATTTGCAAAGTCTGTCCAGATTTTTAGTTTGCAAAGGAAGTGCTTGAACCCTTCATCTATTTGAGCTGAAATTTTTCATGGTGATTAACATTGACAAATCACTCATGGACACCAAAAATCAGCTCAATCCATCCCACCATTCTCCCACAGCATTTTTCCAAAGTTTCTGGCCAGCAGAAAGCTCTGTGAAGCAAGTACCATTTTGGTATGTCCAAATGGCATGAAACTTTTACAGAGTCTTAATATCATCAAATCACTCACCTACTCCAAGATTCAGCTTAATCCAGTTAGCCATGTGAGTGCCACTTCAAGATTTGTATTCCTGTTCATCTTGGTGCATTCTACAGCAAGTGTCCCCAATTCTTATCCAAATGGCCCAAAATTTTACCAGGGCATTCACCTTGGTAGACCATAGCCACATGCCAAAAACCAGCAACTTCCACCAAGTGAGTCTCCCCCACCCCACTCCAAACACCTTCATGTCAGAACACATGTGAGCTCTCATCTGTCAACTCTTGCCGTCACTTGCATCCAAACCATGATGGGTCAACTCACTGACCTCTAATCTATACAGTTGACATGATTTGAGGTTGCTACTATACCTTGGACGCGTGGTGCCGGTGGTGACCATGAGTTTAGTCGGCAGCCGGCGCGAACTGTGGCAACAGCCGCCGTCCGGTCCTCTCTGGCTGTCCCCAGCTCGCCGCCCAGCTCCCCTTGCTCGCCCACGTCGCCTGCTCCTCTGATCCGCCTCGTCCCCTAGCTCCTTGGCCGGGTGTGCCGACAGGAGGTGCTCCGCCGGAGCGCGGCCACGGCATTGCGCACCCAGGAGCTTCCTACGGTCGCTAGCTCCACCGTGAGTCCTCCTCGCGGCTATTTAAGCACCTCCGAGTCCCTCCTCCTCTCCATCAGCAGCCCTAGCCCCTCCCAGCTCTCCCTCCTCGAGCACCCGGGGCTCTCTGCTCCCATCCATGGCTGAAGGCCGCCGCCGATCCCCTCTGCCCACCCCGTGTCCTGGCCCTCCCCTCTCCCTCTCCTCCACGCTCTCGGCCTCCCCAAGAGCCGCCAGGCCGCTGCCGTCCTTAGTTCCAGTGGAAGAGCTCCACCAGCGCGGTTTCATCGATGGCTGTCGCCACCGTCCGCCCCTGCCGACCCACCAGTCGATTCCAATGGCCCCGACGAACTTGGCGACCACCTACGGGCGCGGCGTGGCACGGGGCATCCACCTCGGCCACCGGCTACACCTCTCGCACGGCGGAGCGACGGCAACCGCGGTGGCCGGCGTCTCCTCTGCACCTCTGTCGGGCAAGAGAGGAGACCAGGGGAGGAGAGAGAGAGGAGATAAGATAGGTCCCACCCGTCAGCTTTTGGGCAAAGTCAACCCGGGCCCGCGGTCAGATTAAGTGGAGGCGCCTTTCAATGAATATGTTTTCAAAGTTGGAAAGCGTATTTCCACTTAACTGCTGCTGAATGTGCGTTTTCTTTTTCAGAAAATGTAATCTGCCCGAGTACGCTTTCGGTTCAGCCCCAGGGGCCTGTCTGTGAACATTTTATTTATAGATTGGTCCCTGGACTTCAAATCACTATATCTTTTCTCTCCCAACTCCGAATCAGGTGATTCCAACGCTAACATCTTCGTCTCGTCGAGCCCGTTCTATTGGTATCATTTTCACAAGGTTGTCACACTGTGAAAATGACCATTTTGCCCTTGCCTCTATACAGCCCCATGAGAGGGAATCTTTTCCGGTGATCTTTTCCGCGGACTCTCCGCACTTCTTCCCGGAGTATTCTTCGACCCCAGGCAAGCTGACCATCTGATATGTGCCCTAAAGCATTGCTCTGTGATATTTCTTGCATGTTTAAATTAATATGCTTGTGCTTGTCTATGTAGTAGTGAGCTGTATGTGACTCTGACGAACCCTTGCTTGCACTTTCTTCGGTGACGGCACCACGCCTATGTTATGAGCTGTTTCCGGCCGTCCGGGGTGGATGCCGACTTTTATTTCTCTTGTCAGCAACTATCTGTGTTCTGCTTTTCGGCCGTCACGGGCAGCTGTTGAATTTCTTTCCGTAGCAGTGACCCTATGCTCTGAGCTGTTTTTCGGCCGTCTTAGGGAACTGCTACATTCTTCTTATCAACACCGTCTCATGCTCTGAGCTGCTTTCCAGCCGTCTTGAGCCGGGGTTGAGTTATTCCGGTAATGCCCCAGATCTGAGTTGTAAAGACCGTTCTGGTGGCTACTGGTTTCTTTGTCGGTTTTATGCAAGGGTTCCGATGGTCGAAACTTACAGCTAGAACTTGTAAGGTGATGACGCGCCATTTAAATCTTGTTTCACTAAGGACACATTGTGATGCTGCATGGAGATAGGTTGTTATGTTTCCACAGTTATTACCTCATACATAGTTACCACCATGTTAAGTTATTCATGATGAATATCCATGCTTACTAAATACTGGCTAAAGCTAAACCTAGTCGGTCGATCCAGAGTCACCTGTCCGGACTTATCCGTGTAACCACATTTGCCGGTATGGGACGGCCTTGACTTGGTCTAATCGCGTGCTCTTTTATCGGTACCACCAACTAGGGAAGGTTATGCGTGCGCGCTGCCTTGGCCCGGTAGGCGACGATAACCTTGTGAGCCCAGTTGACTTATTTACTGGCATCCCCGTTTGGGACAGTTTAGTTTGGCCACGACGGTGGCAGGTGTCACGAGGTGACACGGGGGCCACCCAGGACATGACCCTGGGAGGGTATGATTGTCGGTGGTACGGTAGAGGAGTCACGGGTCAGGCAGGTTTCGTTGGAGCAACGCTGGTCCACCCGAATGGGATCACGAGGTCAGGTGCTCCATGGTGTGGGTAAAGTGCGCAACCTCTGCAGAGTGTAAAATCTATTCGAATAGCCGCGTCCATGGTATTGGGCAGTCCGTCCAGGCCTCACTAGGTGGTCAACCGTAATGATAATAATGATGGTGGAAGAACCTGTCCTGCATAGACATCAGATGTTGTCAGGAATATGATATGTTAGCCATGGGATGGCTATATGGTGAGTGATCGGATGACCGGAAGACTTGGATTGGATCCTGAGATTGTTCGGAGTTTGGATCACTTACTTGATATGCTTTACTGTATTTTACCTTAGTAGTTATCTTGCTGGATAAACCTGTTATGATTTGATGATCAATATTGCTAGATAGGTATGCTATGCCATGAAAATTAATGTAGCTCTAATAACATGTGCATGCTTGAATGCCATGGATTGCTTTGCTTGGTGTATATGTTAGTTTGGTTTGCTTGCGAGTACATTCAAAAGTACTCAGAGGCCTTCAATGTGGCCAGGTTCACATAAGGATCCGTCGTCCGTCGACGAGGAGCCGGAGCGTTCGCGGGCTAGGAGCGTAACCCAGTCAGATCCCAGTGGATTGGAGCCGCACCAAGACCATGCTGCCTTAGATAGAGTTTTTCCGCTGCCATCACTCTTGTAAACTATCATGTAAGACTTATATACCCATTAATAGAAATGCCTGTGTTCTTGATACTTGTTGTAAATGCACATGCCAGAGTGATTTCCTGGGCTGGTATGCGTGGCGACCGTTTGGCTACAGTGGTAATCAGACGGGGCATCACAATATGAGAGACTTGGTACTATCCTACAGTTGCATAGGGTTTAGTTGTACCTATTTCAAAATAGTGTCGATCGCACAGAGAGCTGAGGAAATGGACTTTTCCCTCTTGTAGATGTTTATTAGAAAGTGCATGCGAGTTAGTTTGGATCTGAAGCAAAGGCATTGCGAATTGGGATATATTGCAAGAGTGTGAACATGAATTAAAGTGCACAAGAGTATACAACTAAGAACAATAGAGTAGTGTAAGGGACGAAAAATAGTATTTATGTTACTTAATCATGTGAAAGCATAATCTTGGTTCAGATATGTAATACTTTCATATGTGTATCATGTGGATAGGGCCAATAATAAGATATGTGCATACCGCTGCAGCTGTATCATGCATGCCACCCCATCCTTCCATACGTGATGGTGGAGGACGAGGTGATTGATGGTTTCCCTGAGGAGGCGGCATAAAGCTTATGGGTCCCTGTTATACCCATACCAAAGATCCGCTAAGGAGAGAGGTAGCTTTTGTCACCGTTATACATCTAATTATCGCTTCATAATGATATGAATGTCCTTCTCCACAAGGAATAATGTTGTGTGGTCGACATTCACACAATATCATGAAGAACATTAACACAATCATATAACATGAATCGAATATCTTATCGGTGTTCAATTTATATAAATACTAGGTTCTTCCATATTACCCAAAGTACTAGGGAACTACATAGACATGGAGACACAAGACATCCTCGAGATGTTCATGGAAATGAAAGATAAATTATTAATATAATGGAAGGCTTCACTGTTGAAGCAGGAAGGGCGCCTAGTGGGTTAATTCTACCCTGACTGTGGCCATCATCTACCACATGCTGGCCTTGACCTACCCACGTGGTTCCTCAGTTGTGTGGATAAGCTACGGCAGGCCTATTTCTTGTGTCACAAGGCCGGCGCTAAGGGAGGCAACTGCTTGGTGGCTTGGAATGTGATCTGCACCCCTAAGCATCCTAGTGAATTAAGTGTCCATAACCTGAAGCTCATGAATCTGGCCCTACGGTGTAGATGGCGTTGGCTGGATATGGCCATCATGAGCAAGCCTATGACTAGTCTGCTGATAACCCACAAGTATAGGGGATCGCGATAGTCTTCGAGGGTAGTATTTCACCCAAATTTATTGATTCGACACAAGGGGAGCTAAAGAATATTTATGAGTCTTAGCAGTTGAGTTGTCAATTCAACCACGCCTGGGAAATTATATTTCTGTAGCAAAGTGTTTAGTAGCACAGAAGCAATAGTAACAGGAACAACAATAGTAGCAATTTGTAGAGATTGTAATAGCAACAGCAATAGTAACTTAGCAAAGATCAATATGAGAAAAGCATAGGCATTAGATCAGCGATGGATAATTGTGTTGGATGACATTCATCATGTAATAGTCACAACCTAGAGTGATGCACAATAGCTCCAATTCATCAATGTAATATAGGCATGTATTCTGTATATAGTCGAGTTAATTGCAAGGAAGTACCACACTTGGGGAAGTTGTAACGGATCAGTACCACTATTCAGATTTTTTGCAAGTCAGTACCAAGTTTGAGGCTAATCGTTGCAAAACGGGCTAAGAGCCATATAATGATGTATTGACGTTGTATCTGACCTCCCGGCCCCACCTGTCAGGTGACAAGCTGGCGAACCGGTGCGCCGCTCAGCTTACTAGGACCGGCCAGCTCGGTCAGTCTATACGCCTGGTTGAACCCAACTCCCCTCAAACCCAACTCACTCCCCTCGAACCCTAGCCCCCGCCCCGCTCGAGCTCTCGCCCCCCGATTCACCACCGACCGCCGCGCAGTCCCCCACCGCCACCGCGACATGGTGCATGAGGATGAGAGCAGCGACGACTACTCCAGCCTGTAGTACAAGAACTCCTCCGACGATGACGACATGTTGTACCGGGTGAGTGGTGTAGCTAGGGTTAGGGTTAGGGTTTCTGCTTTGGGGATTTGATCTTTGATTTGGGGGTTTTGGTTCATTTTGCTCTTGTAGATCCCTACCAGCATTGAAGACCAAGAGTACATGGGCATTGAGACTGGAACCATTGTTCCCTGCGAGCACCATGGGCTGCCATGTGAGAGGCGTGTAGCCTTTGAGGGATTTGAGACGGGCAGGAGGTTCTTAGCCTGTCCTCTTAAAGTAAGATTCTGCACTTTCTATGTTCTTTATATTAAAATGAGTTGGTTGTAGCCCCACAGTATTAAAAATGGTAGTAGTTTGGTCCAAGTAAGATTTTGTTCTTGTGATTGCCATTCTTTAGCCAATTATTAGTACTGATGCACTCATGCTGATCACTGGAGTAGGCATGTGTTAATTTTATATGTGGCCAGGAGCTTAGTTTCCAGTGCACATCATTGTTTAATAGGACAGCTATGTGATTGTTTAGTGCTTTACGAGTGCTTTATAGCTGCTGTACTTTTTGTAATGATTAAATAAATTGGCTATGAGATTGGGTTGCAGTGCACATGCTGTGCTGTTCTTTAGGTCATTGTTAATTGTAGTATTTGATTGAAATTCAGTTAGATAGTTCTGTTGTTCTTTAGTTCTTTACTTAAAATCATATTCTTTAATTGTAATATTTAGTGTAGCTGTGATGTTCTTTGCAATCATATTCTTTAACAAATATAAGTGTTGAATATATTGTAGGAAGGTCAGAACTGTGGTTTTCTTCAATGGGTTGACCCAGAGTGGCCTCCTACAATGCAGAATGCATTGTTGAAGCTATGGGAAATGTATCAAGATAGCAGGAGTGATAGAAGGAAGGATAACCTGGAGAGTTCACTCACTATTCACCATTTGACAGAAGAAAAAAATAAACTGGAGGCCAACTATGACAAATTAGTTGAAGATGTTCATCAACTTTTGAATGCCCAAGAGGATAGGGTGATGGATTTCAGATATTTGCAGTCTAAGATGGAGAGTGCAGAGGAGAGGAGAGCTGAGGTGACCAACTCAGTTGTCTCAGATATGAAGATAGAGATGGAGAAGAAAGAGGCAGAGATCTTCAAGCTGCAAGAGAAGTATGCAGTCCTTATGAACCTGACAAAACCTCAAGGCACTGTCATTAGGAACCTGAAGTTCAACCATTTGAAAGAGAAGGAAGTGCTTAGTGAAGCCATGAGGAACTTGCAGTTCTAGGTTGATGAACTCACTAAGTCTCAGGAAAAGCTCACCCAAGATAATCTCAAGCTGAAGCAGGTTGATGAACTCACTAAGTCTCAGGAAAAGCTCACCCAAGATAATCTCAAGCTGAAGCAGGTTGATGAACTCACTAAGTCTCAGGAAAAGCTCACCCAAGATAATCTCCAGCTGAAGGATCACATTAGTGATCTGAAGAAGGGACATGATAAGCTTATCCAAGAGAATCTCCAGCTAAAGGATCACATGGGTGATCTGAAAAAGGGACATGACAAGCTCACTAAAGATAGGGCTCAGCTCAAGCTTCAGATTGCTGATCTGTTGAAGGCAGAGGAGAAGAACAAGCAAAAGATGAAGGGGATCCAGGCCATCTTGGATGAATGAACAAGATGAAGAGGCTGCTTAGCTGACCTTTTGTGAAGTAGTGTTATTACCTAGTAAATTTGAACAATGGATCTGTTATGTATGAGTTTCTGTATGGATCTTTTAGTTGGAATTATGGTTCTGTAAGAATCTATTAAATATGTTGCTTTAAGTTGTGAACTATGTTGAACTCCAGTATGTTCTGTTAGATGGTTGAAGTTATCTAAGATGCATTATCTTGCTTTCATAGATGCTTCATAGAATGGTCAAGTTATGAAGTTTTATCATCTTTGTGTCTTTCATAGATGGATGTAGCTATATGATCTATGTTGAAGTCTATGTTGAAACCTTTTGTGAAGTACTGTTATTACCTAGAGAGGAGAGAGGAGAGAGGACTTACAGCACGCCACCCAATCCATGGGTCCAGTGATGGCTCGTGGTAGGGTTGGCCACCCAAATCTCAGCCAAGCGCAGCCGCTGCTCCATGGAGAGCGGCGACTCCATGCCCTCGGTGTCGTCGCTGTAGTAAGCAGAAGAACTGGAGCCCCCGCCATCGATTCCTCTATGCACATCGCTCCCGAGTCCAGGAAGGTCTCCGTACCCGCCCACAACGCCACCGCTGCTACGGCCACCGCCGCCGCCGCCGCCCGGAGTAGCCATCGCCAGAGAACCGCGCGAGGAGAGGGAGAGGGAGAGGAGAGAACTGCTAGGGTTCGACCAAGCCAAGATCGACCGAGCCGGGCCGGTCCTAGTCAGCTGAGCGACGCGCCGGTTCGCCAGCTTGTCACCTGATAGGTGTGGCCGGGAGGTCAGATACAGCGTCAATACAGCGTTATACGGCAATTAGCCCGTTTTGCAACTATTAGCCTCAAACTTGGTACTGACTTGCAAAAAATCTGAATAGTGGTACTGATACGTCTCCAACGTGTCTATAATTTTTTATTGTTCCATGCTATTATATTATCATTCTTGGATGTTTTACAGTCATTTTATAGCAACTTTATATCATTTTTTGGGACTAACCTATTGACATAGTGCCCAGTGCCAGTTGTTGTTTTTTGCTTGTTTTTTACTTCGCAGAATATCAATACCAAACGGAGTCCAAATGCAACGAAACTTTTTGGAGAATTTTTATGGACCAGAAGGAACAACTTGGGCCAAAGAAGTACCAGAGGGGTGCCCCGAGTGGGGCACAACCCAACTGGGCGCGCCTGGGGGCCCAGGCGCGCCTTGGTGGGTTGTGCACACCTCGGTGGCCTCCCGCACCGCCTCTTTGCTCTATAAATAACCCAAAAATCCAGAAACCCTAGGGGAGTCGACGAAAAACAATTTCAGCCGCCGCAAGTTCCAGAACCACCAGATCCAATCTAGACACTATCACGGAGGAGTTCATCATCCTCATTGGTGCCTCCCCGATGATGCGTGAGTAGTTCATCATAGACCTACGGGTCCATAGGCAGTAGCTAGATGGCTTCTTCTCTCTTTTTGATTCTCAATACAATGGTCTCTTGGAGATCTATTTGATGTAACTCTTTTTGCGATGTGTTTGTTGGGATCCGATGAACTTTGAGTTTATGATCAGACCTATATCCATGAAAGTTATTTGAGTTTCTTTGATCTCTTATATGCATGATTACTTATAGCCTCGTATTTCATCTTTGAATCTTTGGTTTAGTTAGGCCGACTAGATCGATTTTTCTTGCCATGGGAAGAGGTGCTTTGTGATGGGTCCGATCGTGCGGTGTTCTTTCCCAGTGACAGAAGGGGCAGCAAGACACGCATGTATCGTCGCTATTAAGGATAACAAGATGGGGGCTATTCCTACATGAATAGATCTCGTCTACATCATGTCATTGTTCTTAATGCATTACTCCGTTTTTCCATGAACTTAATACACTAGATGCATGCTGGATAGCGGTCGATGTGTGGAGTAATAGTAGTAGATGCAGGCAGGAGTCGGTCTACTAATCTTGGACGTGATGCCTATATAATGATCATTGCCTGCATATCGTCATAATTATTTGATGTTCTATCAATTGCCCAACAGTAATTTGATTACCCACCGTATGATATTTTCTTGAGAGAAGCCACTAGTGAAATGTATGGCCCCCGGGTCTACTTTCTCATCATATATTTTCAGATCTGCATTGCCATTTGCTTTTTCTTTCGTTTGCATATTTTATTTTCATATCTATATTATCAAAAACCCAAAAATACCTTGCTGCACTTTTTTGTTACTTATTTTATTTTTCGTTTTATCGAGGTCTATTTATCCAATCTATCATAATTTTTATCTCGTCAACTTGACAATCTCTGGCGCCGTTACCCGTAGAGGGATTGACAACCCCTCATAAGCATCGGGTTGCAAGTATTTGTTCTTTGTGTGCAGGTACCATTTACATAGTGTTTCTTGGTTCTCCTACTGGTTTGATAACCTTGGTTTCATAACTGAGGGAAATACCTACCGTAGTTGTACTGCATCATCCCTTCCTCTTTGGGGAAATACCAACGCGGATACAAGCAATCAAAAGGAATTTCTGGCGCCGTTGTCGGGGAGACATCATCAACATCTATCAGGTTCCTAATCACAAATCTCATCTCCTTGCAATTTACATTATTTGCCATTTGCCTCTTATTTTCATCTCCCCCACTTCACAAAATTTGCCGTTTTATTCACCCCTCTTTTTCATTCACTTTTTCTCGTCAGATCTGTTTGAAATCTTGTTTGCATAGTCACGATGACTCAGGAAACCACCAAGTTGTGTGATTTTTCCAATACCAATAACAATGACTTTATTAGCACTCCGATTGCTCCTCCCGCCACTAGTGCGAAATCTTGTGATATTAATGCTGCTTTGCTGAATCTAGTTATGAAAGATCAATTTTCCGGTACTCCTAATGAGGATGCCGCGTCCCATCTAAACACATTCGCAGAATTGTGTGATATGCAAAAGAAAAAATATGTGGACAATGATATTGTGAAGTTGAAATTACTTCCTTTCTCTTTGAGGGATCATGCTAAAATTTGGTTTTCTTCTTTGCCTCGCAATAGTATCGATTCTTGGGATAAGTGTAAAGATGCTTTTATTACTAAGTATTTTCCGCCCGCGGAGATTATTTCTCTTAGAACCCAAATTATGAATTTTAAGCAACTTGAGCATGAACATGTTGCACAATCTTGGGAAAGAATGAAATTGATGCTAAGAAATTGTCCTACTCATGGTTTAAATCTTTGGATGATCATACAAAATTGTTATGCGGGATTGAACTTTGTTTCTAGAAATCTTTTAGATTCCGCTGCGGGTGGTACTTTTAGGGAGATTACTTTGGATGAAGCTACTAAATTGCTAGATAATATCATGGCAAATTATTCACAATGGCATACCGAAAGGGCACCTAATAGTAAAAAGGTTAATTCGGTTGACGAAATTAGCACGTTGAGTGAAAAAGTTGATGCTCTCATGAAATTGGTTGCTAATAAAAATGCTCCTACTGATCTTAATGATGTGCCTTTGTCTACTTTGATTGACCAAAATAGTGATGCCGTAGATGTGAATTTTATCTCGCGAAACAATTTTAATAACAATGCTTATAGAGGTAATTTTAATCCTAGGCATTTTCCTGGAAATTCTTCTAATAATTATGGTAATTCCTATGGTAATTCTTCTTACAATAATAATAGGAACCCCTTTGATCTTGAGAACAATATTAAAGAATTTATCAATACTCAAAAGGTTTTCAATGCTACGATAGAAGAAAAGTTGAATAAGATTGATGATATGTCTAGAAGCATTGATAGAATTTCTCATGATGTAGAAAATCTCAAGTTGAAAATTTTTGTACCCAAGGTTGATGAATCAATTAAAGCTTTATATGTTTCTATAGATGAAAGTAAGAGAAGAACCGCTATGCTTAGAGCTAAAAGAGAATTCTTGGAAAGAGCGTTTTCTAGTGATTGCTTTCATAAAAATGATGAAGATCTTAAAGTAATTGGTGTTTCTTCTATTGATTCCTTGTTTAGTAAAATTAAAACTGATGATAAAGGGATTGGAGAAGAGTCAACTTTATCTAGAAGGCGTCCCGATAATTCGGAGGGTGAAAATCTTGATAAAAATTTGATAAAAGTGGGTTTGGAGAGGTCAAAACTTTAACTAGTGATGTGCCCACTCTTTTGGATTACAAAGAATTTAATTATGATAGTTGCTCTTTGATTGAGTGCATTTCTTTGTTGCAATCCATGATAAACTCACAGCATGCCTATGAACAAAATAAAGCTTTTACTAAACATATTGTTGATGCCATGATGAAAGCTTTTGAAGAAAAGTTAGAATTAGAAGTTTTAATTCCTAGAAAATTACATGATGAATGGGAACCTACCATTAAAGTCAAGATTAAAAATTATGAGTGTTTTGCTTTATGTGATTTGGGTGCTAGTGTTTCCACAATTCTGAAATCTTTATGTAATGTGCTTGGTCTTACCGATGTTGAAGAGTGTTCTTTAAATTTGCACTTGGCGGATTCTACTATTAAAAAGCCTTTGGGAAGAATTAATGATGTTCTTATTCTTGCAAATAGGAATTATGTGCACATAGACTTTATTGTTCTTGATATTGATTGCAATCCATCTTGTCCAATTATTCTTGGTAGACCGTTTTTACGCAATATAGGTGCCGTGATTGATATGAAAGAAGGCAATATTAAATTTTAGTTTCCACTAAGAAAGCGTATGGAACACTTCTCTAGAACAAGAATTAGGCCACCATATGAATCAATCTTGAGGGCAACCTATGGATCAAAAACTAAAAATGACAATACTTGAATCTATTCATTATGCCTAGCTAGGGCCATAAAACGATAGCGCTCGTTGGGAGGCAACCTAATGAATATTTTTTTTTACTTTTTCTTTCTGTTCTTGAGTGTTTTCACAATTATGCTACTGTTATGATTGTGTTTTTAAGTTTTAATTAGTTTTTGTGCCAAGCTAAGCCTTTGGGATCATGTTGGGTGATAGTTGATTTGATCTTGTCAGAAAACAGAAACTTTTGCGTCTAGTAAAACAATTATCAAAATTCACAGAAGCGATGAAAACTTATGAATTTTTTTCACAAGATTTATATACAAATTTTTCACGTTGTCCTAATGTTTCATCAATTTTTGAGTTACAGAAGTATGAGAAAAATCCGCATCTTTACAGACTATTTTGTTTTTAACAGATTCTGTTTTCTTTGCATTGTGTGCTTATTTTGATGAATCTATTGTTTCTATCGGGGGCTATAAGCCATGGTAAAGATATAATGCAATAATAAAATTGGAATGATTTTGCAACAATACCTAAAGTAAAGATTGGTTTTCTTATACAAACGGATCTCACGAAGGTTTTGTTAACTTTTGTGTGATTAAAGTTTTCAAGTTTTGGGTGAGATCACGATGGATGAAGGAATAAGGAGTAGAAAGAGCCTAATCTTGGGGATGCCCCATGGCACCCCAAGATAATATTCAAGGATGAACAAGCAACTAAGCTTGGGGATGCCCCGAGTGGCATCCCCTCTTTCTTCTAACAACCATCGGTATTTTACTTGGAGCTATATTTTTATTCGTCACATATCATGAGTTTTGCTTGGAGCGTCTTATATTATATGAGTCTTTGCTTGTTTTGCTTTTTAGTTTGTCACAAGTACCCTTGCTAAACACACCTATTTGAGAGAGCCAAAATTATGCTATGATTTATTAAAATTGCTCTTTATGCTTCACTTAAATTTTTTGAGCTATGGAATTGCTCTAGTGCTTCACTTATATCTTTTTTAGCATGGTGTGCTTTAATATTTTTAAAGAAATGCTCTCATGCTTCACTTAGATTTATTTGAGAGTTAGTAATTTTGAAGAAATTCTCTCATGCTTCACTTATATTATTTTGAGAGATGAAAATCTTTATGCTCATGTTCTTCACTTAAATTTGTTTGAGCTTATCAAAAAGCAATTGCAACATATGAAACTAGTCCCAAAGTGATAGATATTCAAGAGGGATATAATAAAAACTTTCATGAAGATCATTGGACAAAATAAACTTGATTCTTTGTAATAGTTTTGAGATATGATGATAGTGATATGTGAGTCATGTTGATGAGTAATTATGCTTTAGTAAGAATATTCATGTTAAGGTTTGTGATTCCCTATGCAAGCACGAAAGTCAATAGTTATGCAATGAAATTACATCCTACTTGTGGTGCATTATTCGGTGTTAGTTATGCTTAATGCTCGCTTATGTGATTTTTTGTTTCTTGGTTGGTTGCTTCTCAATCTTTTGCTAGCCTTCACTTGTACTGAGTAGAAATACTACTTGTGCATCCAAAATCCTTAAACCCAATTTTGGCACATGAGTCCACCATACCTACCTATACGCGGTATTCCCGTGCCGTTCTAAGCAAATTTGTATGTGCCACCTCTCAATTTCAAAATAATTTCCTTTTTGTGTGCTCGTACCGCTCATGAAGCGGCAGGGGGTGGCCAATATTTTCCATGCTAGATGTGTTATTCTCAAGATGAGTGTTTATTCACTTGTCATTGCACGAGAGTACGGCGGTAATAGGGATGCCCAGTCCCGAAATGAAAAAGAAATTTACTTTATGTTGTCAAATAATAAATTCCTTGGAAAGTGTTGGTATGGAGGGCACCCGTGGATACGGCTAGCATGGATTGTGAAATAATGGTGGAAAAAGGAATAAACTTTATTTTCTGTTTGGGAACCGCCTATGATATATTTAGCATGGAAAGTGTTGGGAATTACTCGGTCGTTCTCATTGACGGGAAAAGTATGCCTCTCAAAATGTTTTATCTCTCAATTTTCGCTTTGAGCTCTGGCACCTCTACAAATCCCTACTTCCCTCTGCGAAAGGCCTATCTATTTACTTTATGCAATTTTATTTTTATTTGAGTCTCCATCTTCTCTTATAAAGCACCAACTAAGGGGCACTATGACCATACTTGAGCATTGGATGTAGCTAATATGCGAGTGTGTTTCATTAATGGATCAATGATTGAGCATGATGGGCTATGGATGACTTTCTTTAGTGTTGATATTTTGAAAGACATGGTTGCTTGTTGATATGCTTGAGTATTTAAATCTTCATGTCAAAACTAGACTATTGCTTTGAACCATATAAAAGTCCATATGTCCATGCTACAAAAGAAAAGAATGTGATGAACATGATAGGCAGTATTCCACATCAAAAATTCTGTTTTTATCATTTACCTACTCGAGGACGAGCTGGAATTAAACTTGGGGATGCTGATACGTCTCCAATGTATCTATAATTTTTTATTGTTCCATGCTGTTATATTATCATTCTTGGATGTTTTACAATCATTTTATAGCAACTTTATATCATTTTTTGGGACTAACCTATTGACATAGTGCCCGGTACCAGTTGCTGTTTTTTGCTTGTTTTTTACTTCGTGGAATATCAGTACCAAACGGAGTCCAAAAGCAACGAAACTTTTTGGAGAATTTTTATGGACCAGAATGAACAACTTGGGCCAAAAAAGTACCAGAGGGGTGCCCCGAGGGGGGCACAACCCACCTGTGCCCACCTCGGTGGCCTCCCGCACCGCCTCTTTGCTCTATAAATACCCCAAAAATCCAGAAACCATAGGGGAGTCAACAAAAAACAATTCCAGCCACCGCAAGTTCCAGAACCACCAGATCCAATCTAGACACCATCACGGAGGGGTTCATCATCCTCATTGGTGCCTCTCTGATGATGCGTGAGTAGTTCATCATAGACCTATGGGTCCGTAGGCAGTAGCTAGATGGCTTCTTCTCTCTTTTTGATTGTCAATACAATGGTCTCTTGGAGATCTATTCAATGTAACTCTTTTTGCGGTGTGCTTGTTGGGATCCGATGAACTTTGAGTTTATGATCAGATCTATATCCATGAAAGTTATTTGAGTTTCTTTGATCTCTTATATGCATGATTACTTATAGCCTCGTATTTCTTCTTCGAATCTTTGGTTTAGTTATGCCGACTAGATCGATTTTTCTTGCCATGTGAAGAGGTGCTTTGTGATGGGTTCGATCGTGCGGTGTTCTTTCCCAGTGGCAGAAAGGGCAGCAAGACACGCATGTATCGTTGCTATTAAGGATAACAAGATGGGGGCTATTCCTACATGAATAGATCTCGTCTACATCATGTCATCGTTCTTAATGCATTACTCCGTTTTTCCATGAACTTAATACACTAGATGCATGCTGGATAGCGGTCGATGTGTGGCGTAATAGTAGTAGATGCAGGCAGGAGTCGGTCTACTAATCTTGGACGTGATGCCTATATAATGATCATTGCCTGGATATCGTCATAATTATTTGAGGTTCTATCAATTGCCCAACAGTAATTTGTTTACCCACCGTATGCTATTTTCTTGAGAGAAGCCACTAGTGAAATGTATGGTCCCCGGGTCTACTTTCTCATCATATATTTTCAGATCTGCATTGCCATTTGCTTTTTCCTTCGTTTGCATCTTTTATTTTCAGATCTATATTATTAAAAACCCAAAAATACCTTACTGCATTTTTTTGTTACTTATTTTATTTTTTGTTTTATCAAGATCTATTTATCCAATCTATCACAATTTTTATCTTGTCAACTTGACAATCTCTGGCGCCGTTACCCGTAGAGGGATTGGCAACCCCTCATAAGCGTCGGGTTGTAAGTATTTGTTCTTTGTGTGCAGGTACCATTTACATAGTGTTGCTTGGTTCTCCTACTGGTTCGATAACCTTGGTTTCATAACTGAGGGAAATACCTACCGTAGCTGTACTGCATCATCCCTTCCTCTTTGGGGAAATACCGACGCGGATACAGGCAATCAGGTACTGATCCGTTACAACTGCCCCAAGTGTGGTACTTCCTTGCAATTAACTCTATATAGTCATACGTGCTTATAATAAGAACTTGCATGACATCTTTTGTCCTACCCTCCCGTGGCAGCAGGGTCCATAAGAAAACTAAGGGATATTAAGGCCTCCTTTAAATAGAGAACCGGAACAAAGCATTAACACATGGTGAATACATGAACTTCTCGAATTACAATCATCCCCGGAGAGTACCTCAATTATTGTCACTTTGGGCTCTACGGATCAAAACAATAACAAGTGCATATAACTAGCAGATAGGATCAAGAACTCAAATATATTCATGAAAACATAGAGGATTCAGATATGAAATCATGGCACTCGGACCCTAGTGACAAGCATTAAGCATGGCAAAGTCATAGCAACATCAATCTCAGAACATAGTGGATACTAGGGATCAAGTCCTAACAAATTGACTCGATTACATGAAAAATCTCATCCAACGCCATCACTGTCCAGCAAGCCTATGAAGGAATTACTCACTCCCGACGATGAGCATCATGGAATAGTTGATGGAGGATGGTTGATGATGACGACGACATCGAATCCCCCCTCTTCGGAGCCCCGAATAGACTCAAGATCAACTCTCCCGATGAAGAACAGGAGGTGGTGGTGGCTTCGTATCGTAAAACGCAATGAAACCTCCTCTCTGATTTTTTTCTCCGCGAGACGGTACTTATGGAGCTAGACTTAGGGCAAACGGAGGCTCGAGGGGCCCACAAGCTCACAGGGCGCGCCCTAGGGGATTGGCGCCCCCCTGAGCTTGTGGCTCCTAGGTGGCCCCCTCTAATAGTTCTCTTCGCCAATATTTTTCATATATTCTGGAAATAATCTCCGTAAATTTCCAGTTCAATCCGAGAACTTTTATTTTTGCACAAAAATAACACCATGAATTCTGTTGAAAACAGCGTCAGTCCGAGTTAGTTCCATTCAAATCATGCAAATTAGAGTCCAAAACAAGAGCAGAAGTGTTTGGAAAAGTAGATACGTTTGGGACGTATCACCTGCCTATGGAGATTCCTTAGGAGGTAGAGGGGCATTTTCTTGCGGGCGCGCGGTGCATCCTGGGTGATGGACGTAGCCTCAAGTTTTGGCAGGATTGATGGATCGTGGGTACAAGTATTGCTGGCCTGGCACGGGCGCTCATGCGGTTCATCAAGCTGGTGGCAAAATCACGTGCGATGGCAAGCACGATGTTGGATAGTTACTAGGTGCATGATATTCGAGGAGCCCGTCCATCCCTGTTATCGCTGAGTTTATGGAGCTTTCGGATCAGCTAAAGGATATGGCTCTCGGCAAGGCACCGAATGTGGTTTGCTGGAAGCTCAAGGTGAAGGGCATCTTCACTGCCTGATTCGCCTACCAAGCGATGTTTCTTGGCAGAGAGTTCTCGCCAGTGGCGGTGGAGCTCTAGAGCTCGTGGGCACTGTTGGATATCAAGGTCTTTGTCTGGCTAGCGCTCAAGGATATGTTGTGGATGGTGGATCGGCTAGCACAGTGCCTTCTTCCCTATCCAGCTACTTGCCCCCTTTGTGATTAGGTACAAGAGGATGTTGAACACATGCTGCTATGTTGCTCGTTCTCGAGGTCCTTCTCTGCAAACGGTCACATCGGTTCACGTCCAACAGCGACATCAATTTGGAGGGTTGGTGGCCTACTGTAACTACACTGGTTCAGGTGGGGGATCACAAGGCATGCAATTCCCTCATCATCGCTACTCTTCGGTTCATTTGTCTAGAGAGCAACACTAGGGTTATTGAGTGTAAATCGTCCCTATCGATTGCGAAAGTGGTTTGTATCGCAGCAGAATTTGTGACTTGGGTCCAAGCAGACACTAGCGGAGAGAGCATGGCGAGTAGTCCATATTCCATATAATGTTGAGAAAGCTCCCATCAAAGGGGCTGATCTAACTATCTATGTAACAACACTCTTATTTCTATCAATACAAAGACATGTGATTCTCGCGCGTGTACTTGAAACAAATAATGTAACACACTTATGAATCCACACTAAGGTTTGGGATTACAACGAGATGAATAGATAAGTCGACGTTGAGGACGTGAATGATCATGATGGTGGTTGATGATGTAGTCTCTATGATCGAAGCTATGGTGTGATGGTGCCGTTCTGTTGATTCCGAATCCGGATCCCTTCTAGAGGCGAGGTTTTCTGCTTCTATTTCATGATTTGGGGGCTCTCTGGTGTGGTAATTTCCTGACAATTCCCTTCTTATTGTTTTTTTGACCGAAGTCAGCAAGAGCTCTGCCTTTTCATGAAGTAGGGGGGAAACTATAGATCAGCTGCAAGCAGCTTACAGAAAAGGCAAAGGAGCCAGCATGAGACTAGCCTACCATGAGGCTGAGCATGGTCTCAGACTACAAAGAACAAAACAACTACTCACGTGCCCCCTGAAGGAGGCTAAAATCATCACACACTAATTTCAAGACGTCCACTGCATTCATCTGCTTGTCTTCGAAGATTCTCCTGCTACTTCCTTCCAAATGTGCCAAGCAACATAGCAAGCGATCGCAAAACACTCGGTCCTGGTGATCTTTTGGGGGTGAGATTTAGCCTTTGCCACCAACCACTTACAGAGGGAGCGCCCTAACCGATCAGAGCCGCCTGTGGGTGAGCGTTTGCTAGTCCAAACCACACCTCCTTAGCGAAGGGACAGTGAAGCAGCAGATGGGCAGCGGACTCAGATTCCTGGTCACAAAGCTTACAAACCGGGTCATGTGGCCAGCCCCACCTCAAGAGCCTATCAGCAGTCCAATTTCTGTTATGTAGCAAGAGCCAGATGAAGAAGCGCACCTTTCCCTCGATTTTGGTCTTCCATACTCTTTCCAAATCTGGCACCCTAATTCTTCCGATGAACTGAATGAGGTACGTGGATCTAGCCGGTTACTCTCCATTGTTTGAATGAATCCAAGTGATCTATGAGATTAATTCTCTGAATTTTGTCCCAAAGAAGCAAAAACTGGTGTAGGTCCTCTTAATTGTTGCTCGGAGGCAATTTCTAAAGCCAAAAGTCTCCCGCGGTGGCATCCTTAACCGTCAATGATTTCTTCCTTGTCCTTCTGAATAGAGATGGTGCAAGAGTAGCAGGGGCAATGCCATCAAGCCAGTGATCATTCCAGAATTGTGTCTTGCCTCCACCACCAATAGTAATGTGGGTGCATATTTTGAAAAGGGCCAGATCAGTGTCATCACAGGGAATAGGGGAACCTTTCCAAGGTCTATCGGAGTCATCCCATCGCAGCCATAACCAACGCAGCCTCAATGCCCTGCCAAAGAACTCCAATTTTTTTATACTGAGGCCTATGTATTCTTTTGGAGAGCAAGTTTTCTTCTAGTTCACCATGCATTTGCCACCGCTAGCATATTCTTCAGCCATCCATAGAAAACTTCTTCTGATCTTGTCATTTTTTTATAGCCCACATGCTCAAGGTTAGGCTTGTGAGGAAGTACGTGGCCATGGAGGTCAACACAGAATTTGTAAGCACCAGCCTGCCAAGCTTGATCATTTGCCTACCATTCCAGGGGGATAATATCGAAGTAATTTTTTTCACAAGCAACTGTTCATCAATCGTTCTTGGCTTTTTCAAGCTGAGAGGGAGGCCCAGGTATTTGCAAGGTAGGGATCCAGTAGAGCCACCAAAAGGATCAAGAGTTTGCTCAAGGTTGATATGATCACAGCTCACCGAGTAGGCCACACATTTCTGGAAGTTTGCGTGCAGACAAGAGATTTCACCAAATCTGGAGAGGATTGCTTGCACCGCCACAATTTCATCTCTGACCGGATTGATAAAGAGTGATGCATCATCGGCGTAGAAGCTAGCTTGCATGCGAGCAGCAGAGGTAGCCATGGGGGAGAGGGTACCCAAATCAATGGCAGAACTAAGAATTCTCTGCATGGGATCAAGCGCAAGAATGAAGAGCATTGGGGAGAGGGGGTCTCCCTGCCTTAGACCCCTCCTGTGCCAAAAGGGTCTTCCAAGCAAACCATTAAGCAGCACTCTGGAAGAAGATGTAGCCAGCAGAACCGAGATAATATCTCTCCACCTTTGACTGAACCCAAAGCCTCTCAAACCTCTAGCAGAAAGTCCCAGAGGATCGAATCGAAGGCCTTTGCAATGTCAAGCTTGAGGAAAATAAGTGGCGATTTCATGGAGTGAACATCTTTGAGGGCGTTTCGGACGAAGAGGAAGTTGTCATGAATGCAATGCTTCTTGATGAAAGCGCTTTGGCTTGGAGAGATGATGTTCTTCAATATCAGGCCCCAACCTGTTAGCCAAGAGCGTACATACAATTTTAGCAAAAATGTGCATCAGACTGATTGGTCGAAAATCCCTTGGATCCGAGGCCTCCCCCTTCTTAGGAATCAGAGTCAGATTAGTCGAGTTGAGGAGGTGGGCAGTAGCAACATTCAAATCAAGGAAATGAGCAATAGTATTGAGCAGATCATGCTTCACCAAATCCCAACAACATTTGAAGAAATCGCCAATATAAACATCAGGGCCAGGTGCTTTTTCACCTGCAAGGACCACACAGCCTCCTTGATCTCATCTAAGGTAGTCGGACCATCTAGATGTTGTAGGTTGAAGGATGGAAGATTGAGGAAGTGCAGATCCAGGCCCCATGTGCGCTCCTGTCTATGCCTCATGAGCTTACTAAAGTGATCAAGCAGAGCCTTTGCTTTGGCCTCCTGATCGGTTAGCGTCTCGGTGCCAATAGTCAGCGAGGGAATATGATTTTTCCTTCTCCTCCCGTTTGCTCTGAGGTGGAACCATTTTGTATTAGCATCCACCACTTTTGATCTTGGTCACCCTGGATCTTTGTCGCCATCTGATTCGGTCGAGCTCTGCAAAACCCAGCAATTTAGCCTTGAGATCTCTCCTTAAACCCCTTTCATCCTCGGATAGCTGCCTACTTTCTTGGGCAAGGTCCGGCTGGAAAATCACTTCATTTGCAATGTCCTCTTGTATCCTTCTATTTTTTTCTCTCAAATCTTTGTTCCATTTCCTCAGGGCTGAAGCGGTTCTAGAAAGTTTGGTATGAAGCACTCGGATGGCATCAGTGGAAATTACCTCCTTGTTCCAAGCCTGTTGAACCACTTGCTGAAAACCCTCAGTGTATTGTGTTTGGCTTTTATTAGCGTCTTTGGCTTGGCCCTGTAATTCTGGACCATTTGTTGTACCCATTAACTTAGATCGGTGCGACAAAAATAACTTCTGACCCTGCCTGTCACATAATAGTACTATCATATCATTGAACATGTTCCAGTGTTGGTGTGGGACCTGGTGCATGTTGACTGTAGTTCAGACCTGATGCATGTTGATCTATTTTTCTGGTCCCAGACAAAACCTTGCCATGATCCAAGCCTGAAAATGCATCGTCGGTCAAAGAGTACCCACAACTAGTTGCATGGGTCGTATTCCTGGTCGTGTCGTTTCACTTTCATGACAAGGATGCATATGAATATATGGGACGCGCGTGACAAAGAACAGAATGTCTCCATCAAAAGAATGTCCTTCTAGCATGGACCGACAGCTTGAGAAAATTGCCGTATGCCTTGCCTTGACTAGTAGTGCCACTTGACCACTCTGCGCTGACCATCTTTTTGTGAAATTTTTGCGTATCAGACCACCTACACGAACAAATTGAACATATAAACCCTCAAGAACTGCTAGGCAGAACCAAGCCCTCCACGTCGCCCCTAATTCGCTATGAACAGTGTTGCTGCCACCGCCTTTGAACATATAAACCCTCAAGAACTGCTAGGCAGAACCAAACCCTCCACGTCGCCCCTAATTCGCTATGAACAGTGTTGCTGCCACCGCCTGTAAATTTTGTGCCCTGCCGAGGGCATTTTAGTCTTTTTACGTGCAGGGGTATAAATCACCGCCGGAGGAAAAAAAGGCATCCAACGCGCAGACGGGCAGCGAAAGATGAGAGAAAAGAAAGCACTAGCCCTAGCCACAATCCACAGCCCCCACGCCCCTCCCTCCTCCCTCCCTCCCTCCCTCCTCCGCCGCCACACTCCCTCCCACCTCCTCCTTCTCCTCCTCCCTCCTCCTCCTTCTGCGAGCCCAGCTGCCAACTGCTACTCCTCCACCGCCTCGCCTCATCCTCCTCCTCGCCTTCCCATCGCTCGCGCCCAGGTCACCTGATGGCAGGGGTGGTCAGGAAGGCTTCGGTTGAGCAGGGCAGAGGATTGGATCGAGGGTGCCACGCCGTCGTCGCCGTCTAGGAGAGAGAGGGTGAGAGGGAGAGAGAGAAGGGCAGCAGCCAGCAGCGCCTCGTCGGTGTCGCGTGGTGGCCCAGATGCGGGCAGGACCACGAGGCCGGAGCTCTAGGAATCGCTCGCGTTGAGGTGGAGTGGAGAAATAGCCGTAGCCTCTGCAGGTACCACGCCCCTTCAGCCTTCACCCGGTCCTGATTTGCCTCCTCCCCTCTCTTTTCCGCTTATTTTTTTGATTTGTCGCCACAATGTCTCATCTATGTTTGTGTAGATATGTTTTTGTATCGGCCTATAAGGTGTTCGATGAAAATCCAAGCTGCTGCAGGAAAAAATCCCTTTCGGTTTGCACAATGGCTTGTGCTGGTTTAGTTACTGTTACCCTCTTCCTGGGTATATATTTACATGATTCAAGTACAGATGCTGGAAATTGCATGCATACACTGATGGGTTCATTCTTGTTTCATTTCTCTACCTTTTCACATAATATCTCTACTGATGTTCTTCTCTCCCCTGCAGATGTTGACTCTGGTGGAAGGTGCAATAAGACGAGACTACCTGTCTTCTGATTTTGAAATATCAAATGAACTGCTTAATAGACAGAAGACATGTCTTCCCAGAATCCTTCCTCACTACCTGGAACTTCTGTACTTCCATGGGTTCCTGACACTACTACTGCCATCACATTAAGAATGCTAGATCTTGATTATGTTGTTTCGTACGTACATAATCAAAAGGAGAGTGATGGTGGAGATTCCATGGTAAGATAAAGTTTGTGAATACTTCCTTTTGTTGTTTGATCTTTGAAGTAGTAATAATAAAATATCGTACCAACATTGCACAAGGTCTTTTGCTTGATTTGTACCCTCTTGCTCTACTATACATATGCAATTAAATCATGAATTTTCATCAAATGTTCAAGTTGATATAGGTGTTGATGCTTTCTGCTCTTTTTTTAACCACACTGCCAATGCAATACGTCGCTGGTTTGATGTGTAGTGCTTTGTTGTCATCAGATTCCACTTATTGATATGCTTCGACACTGCAAACGAAGGTTCTTATATCTGAGCATATCACAATATCTTGCTGCATGCCTCTCTTGAACAAGAGACAAATAGAGTGATGATACTGTTAGGATCAGGGTCGCATGTGCATGAGTTATTTTTTCAATACATGTCTGCACTTTAGGACCTATAAGTAGGTTCACTGGACAAATATTGTGAGAAAAGACTTCCGGTAGTTAAGGTAAACTGCAGAGGACAATAGACCATTGTTAATTTGTTTTGTGAAATAGAACTTTATCGATACATGTTTTCTATAGGAAAAAAAGAGATGTGATGCTTTTCACCTGCTTGATGAAATGACCGTATGAACTGATGTGCTATTTTTCCTCCATTACCCTTGTCTGTCATGCTATCCATTTCCTGCGCTTCTCTGTTGTACCATGCATTACAGTTTTCCTCCCTTGGTCGAGCTACAGCGAGCACATCTGATTCCAACACATCAAGGTGAGCTTCACACATGGCTCCCTCTTCTATTCTTTTCAGGCAATGAGGGATCAGTAGACGCTCAATCTTTTGTGGCCTCCTCTCATAAGAACTTCTGTACATCGCTGTATGAAAATAGCTTTTCTTTGTCCATGTGATTATCTGGGGATGCCAACAGATGTTATTGATAAATGTGAGCTGCTCTAACTGACTTTATTTTAGAAATACCCCACGATTTTGGAAACCATGTAAACGAGTTACTTAAAACGCTTGCAGGATTACATTGGATATTCACAGAACTTTATATCATATAATTTGGGCATCGTTGAAACAACTGAATGCCAAAGCTACATGCATTCTTTTGATTGTTGTGGTCATCCTCCATCTCCAGAGCCATGGGGTATTTCCATACACCCAGACCCAATGATAAACTGTCATTTTCTTTTGTGTGTGGTCTGCTCTGCTTATTTTAGCCCCTGCTAATTGATGGTAACTATGCTGGACAATTTTTTTGGTACCAGGTGCCTATGAGAGGTGCTACAATCCCTGTTTATTTAGGTTTTTGCTTGAGGGAAATGTTAATGTATTCATGAAATAGATATTTAACCTTTTTTTGGTATGTAAGTTGATTTAACTTTTATGTACTGCAGGCAGTTCGTTTAAATCCACATAACAGTGCCTTTAGTAGGTGATAGCAAGGCAGTCAAACAATCTTAATTTGGGGAAATAAGATCAATGAAAACATAGGTTACCTAATGATACAATTGAAAGAGAAAGGGGTATGATATTTCGTCGATTATGTGAACTGCAAAAGGATGCTCTTGACGGCAGCATCCCGGGCTTCTGAAACATGCTCAGTTTAGCTGAAAGGATGTATTGCAATTATGCAGAGAGATGGAATTGTTCGGACTCCAGTGCCACCTTCACCAATCGACGACATGCCAAGACACTGCCACAAGAGGTACCTTCTGTTTGTTCTTTTGTACTCATCTTATATGCTTTGTTAGTTACAAACTGCTTGGTACTGATTCTTTAGGAATCTCTTGAATCACCTGATAAAGAATCAAAATCAGCACTGATAAAGAATGAAAATCAGCCCTCCGCACTAGAACGCTGCTAGGTATCTAACCTTTAAAAAGTATGATGCAACCAAGATATTATGTAGGTGTGTCATTCTTATGTGGTTATTAATACCCGACTGTCGTAAATGCAATACCAGAAGTTCGTGGATAAATAGAACCAATATAGGTGTGTCATTCTTATGTGGTGGATTATTTTGTTCCTTTTTAATTTGGTTCTAAAGATATAGTTTCAGAGTGATCATTTTGCATCAGCCAAGCTTGCCGTTGTTACAAATAATTGTTCTGTTGTCCTCAATTCACTTTCTCGGTTTTTTAATGCTACAAGCATTATTGTTCCAGTTTTTTTTAGTTATTGATCATGCCATTTTTCTTTCTGCCTTTGTAGCTTGAAAGATTAGTGAGACTGACTAAATTCTGAACATGTTCCATGTGAGAGAAATAGCATGTTGATTTCATCTTGAAATAATCATAGCTGAGGGACGAGGTTCGTAACTGAGGGTCATGTGCAGAGCTGGAGGAAGAAGTTGCGAGGCTTGGAACTCTCCTTGTGAAGGGCTCACGGACAGCAGTGAGGACAATGCCTCTTTAGTTGTAATTGTGATACTCCTGATGTGCAAGTAAACACTCCTTGGATACTCCTTATGCTAAAATGTTGGTTGTTAGTACATAGGTGGTGACATTATTTGGTTCTCTGGTATTGATTTCATGATTTGTGGTTAATACATGATGTAATACAATTCACATTGCATTATATTTCCAGTTACATCTCCTACTTACTCACTACTAACATTCTTTCTAATTCACTTCTTGCGTTGCGTCATTGACGGCAAGCCAGCCAAACGACCACAGGCTTGCCAATGCCGCCAGGTAAGGAATTCACGCGCCCCTCCTTCCTTTTGGCAGGGAGGGAGGGAGGCCTCGTTGCACTGGCTAAGCCCCCTCCCTTCCTTTGGCACGTCAATCAGTTGATCCAAGACCGAAAGCCCAAGCAGAGTGAAGAGAAGAAGCCGGGCATAAAGCAAACAAGAGGACCTATTACGCTGCATGCTGAGGACTTATTAGGATGCATGCTTTCGTTTAGCACTTCACAGGAGGATACGATACAGGAGAGACTTTTCGGTTGGCCCTTCGAATTCTTTCTAACAAGAGGCCACAAACTCGATCGGTCGCAATACTCGGTCCAGCATGTAAGAACTTGAACTTTTGGTAAGATGGAAATAGGTGTTCGTTTGGATGAGGATGAATTTCGAGCATAATAATAGTGATGATGATGAGGCGGCAGCAGCAGCAGCAAAGTGGGAGCAGAATAGATACGCCCACTACTAAAGATTGTCCTGCTCGTTGTTTGTTTGGGGTGGTCACCACTCACCAGGTTGTTGAACCTTTTTTGTCTGAAAGAAAGAAAGAAAGAGAAGGAACTGTATGGTACAAACAAAAAAGAAAGATTAAATTATGCAGTAAAGCCTTTATCGACGTTATTCTCTGGTCATCTTTTGCCAATGCTATCTCTCATAGGTACTTCTGGAAACATTCCTTATAGGCTACATACTACATTTCTGTACTTTACTACGTGTTGCTATCCATAATTCTCGATCAATTTGAAGAAGGAAAAAAAGGATGATCCCACGCACTATAAGGGAGCTAGTGTGAATATTACTTCTCCTGCAGAAATTAACAAGGTCTTATCCTCTAAACTGGGGCCACAAGGACTATCTCAATTTTCTTTCTCTCTTCAATTTCCTTTAGAAAAGTGACTTTTCTCTCTGTCAAGACGAGGAGTGAATTCAGAGACAAGGAAATTGGCGAGCTAATTTCCTAAACAAGCCTAGGAAACCCTTCCAATAAATATTATCGCAATGGGCAAAATCCACATTAAAACATTCGATATAGGCTGATGCTTGAGGTCATTGTATATAACCAAAGAGCAATTCAGCTCCAGTTCATACATACCGCAGTAGTACACCCTCAGTATACATAATTCTTTTGTGTGTGAATGAAATGGAACTTTGGAGCAACAAGTGACATAAACAGATTCAACAGAACATGGCTTAAAATACAAACTTAGTGGGAGAACACGGGTGACATTATAATCAAGAAAAATAATGATTCTAGAACTATTTCATTATCCGGAAACTGATGGGATAGCAACAAGCAAAATAAAATAGAATTTGCCGGGGAGCAACACGCAATAAACAATACTAATAATTGAGTGGCAGTAATAGGCAAACAGATAATTTGTGGTGCCATGGTCATCATGAAAGGCACATCTTGGGAAGATCTAACACACAGGGCAGTGGACAGTGACCTATAATTTGTCTATCATAGACTGTCGCTTCAAGATCAGGGAACATATTCAACTATATCAACATCAGCAGGATGACTGAAACCAACAAACCCACTTGATTTCCTCAACAAAATATAGACTAGATTAGCTGGTGCACTTGCTCCAATAATTTTTACAAAAAAAAAGAGCCTTTTTCAAAGTAGCATCAGCATATATAGATGCTTAAAAGTGTGATGGTGTAGCCTGGCTGAGCATGTTGCGCACAACGATGAAGGAATACATACATGGTGCTTTGGGTGATTATTCCTTGCTTATGCTAGTCGATGGGGAAGGGAAGCACAGTCCCCTTCAGAAAAAACTGGGGCTCTAACACCCATAACTTTTCGAAATCACATCTGGCTACTATCAGATCAACCAGCTCCCATAATTTCAGTTCAACACTATGCTGACACCTGAATGCTCACCTGGCTCTTTCCATGCATGAAACCCTATGCTGAAAGATGGTAGGGCCCATATAAATGCCATGAGATTTAGAAGATCTATCTGCTAATCGGCTACTTAAGTAGTGTAAAGCTCTCGTCGCAATAAAATAAAATAAATAAATAGAGAGACAGAGTAGGTAAAGCTCTAACAGAAAACTTTCGGTACCCCAGCCCAAAGGGTGTGGCCCGGAATCCGAATCAATTAGTCACCATGAAGTACGTGGGGCATTCAATCTGAGATGCCCGTTACAAGATATAACGAGACAAATGGACTTGATTGCTTCTTCCTGCAAGAAGTAGGCTGTTAAATTTGACCCACTCAAGTCACTCCAGTACCTGGAGACTTGGCTCTGAGCTTAAAGCTCAGGCTCCTCCCGGTCTTCTTCTAACATACACCTCAAAGAAGAAATGTCAAAGGAAGTCAGTAGCACCACAAGCTTCTCTCTCCCTTTCCTGGTAAGTTCATGAATGACGCTCTTCTTTCCATGTACACATGGTTGACTTGTAAGTCTTTCTCTGCTTCTTCTTCTTTGCTTCACTTGATTGCTTGCCTTTCTTTAGAGTAGCTGATGTGCGTGTTCATCTTCTCGAGAAATGGTCGCTTGTTTTCTCTGGTTGTTTGTTCTATTGCTTCCCTTGTGATTGTGGAGGTTTCTTTTCACTAAAACACTACTGGAGCATGGCGCAGTAGATATAGATTATGCTCAGAAGCTTCTACCAGCAGAACTAAATCAGTAGGAAACTGAGTAGTTGCCGGAGACGGTGGGGCCCGACGGGAAGGGGGAAGAGGGCGTCCTGGGAAGTCCTCTGGAGGGGCAGCGTGCGGCTGGCGGTGAGCTAACTGGGAGGTGCGCCAGGGCAGAGGCTGTGTGGTAGTGGTGCTGCGGAGTGCAGTGGAGGCATGGTGCTGCGTACAGCGGCGTGGGCTGCCCCTGCGTGGCCGCGGAGGTGTGCGGGCGTGGCGGCGCGAGGAGCTGTGGTTTAGTGGGCGGCGGCTGGGCTTCATCTTCGTCCTGGTGCTGAGGTGCTGCTGGAGCTGGAGTTGCCGCTGATTCTGCTGATTGGAGAAAGTGGAGGTGTTGTGCTGCTGCTGCTGGTTGGAGTTGGTGCTCCTGGGACAGTGGCTACTGGGAAGCTTCGTGATACTAGCGTGCCAAGAAAAGGTTCTCATAGCTAAACTGAGTAGCTGAAGTGAGTGACCCTGGTGGTGGTGTGGCTGCTGATTGCAGAGAGAGCTGCTGCTGCTGCTGGGTACTCCTCTCCTCTGTCTACAGAGAGAGACAAGGTCCATTTTGGACATCAGTCATGAATCTTGATACTGAAGCTCTTAATAAGTACTAGCAAGTTGTGAATTTGGGGAGATTGCCATGTTATTGCAAAAAAAAAAAAAGACAGGAAAAAACATGTTTATTTTAGCTCAATTTTTCTCCCCATAATATATCAAGATTCTTCTTAGCTAGCAAAGTATCCCGTTATGTTTGAGATTCCGGCATTTAGAATCAGTTATCTCAGTGCGGTTTGCAACTGAGAAGCAATCAAGATGATTGATAGGTTGCAATTGAACCCAATTTTCATCGTTGCAGGTAGGATTTAGTTAACCTGAATCTTCCTGCTTTTCAGCTGTAGGTTTTGTAAAACTTCTCTCTGTAAATTGATGGCTTGATTCTTTGTGATTTTTCATTCTTCTCAGTTTGCTCTGCTGGTCTTCTCACGCGCTTCATTTTCTTTTCAGTAATGCAGCTACCTGCCACTGATTCAGAATAAATTGAGCGCTTCTGTGTTCCATTGACCAAACAGATACATATTAAATTGAGAAGTGTTTCTATTCCCAAAAAACAAAACAAATTGAAACTAGCTTCAGAAAGCATGAAGCTAGTAGCTTTTGGATTAGTTTTATTGGGGTGCCTCCAATCTTTGGCAGCTCCTGACTTCCAAGGTAAAGCCCTTATATATTTGACATATATAAATATCTTTGCCACATCAGACATTATTCTACAAGGTCCGCACTCGGTAAGGCAATGTCATATTTAAATTGATTTTTTTTTTACTCCAAGCTATCTATTTGACTGGAGTATCAGTTGGAGATTTGTCTTCCTGCCTTATAGTTAGACAAGTATATTTCGTATACAACAATATAATTGCCATAGTAATCCTACGGAACTCTGGTGTTGTAATTGGGGCATAAAAGGGTATAGCATATGCAGAAACTAATGCACCAATGGTGGCTGGTGGATATCAACCACACCTTCAATTGCTTAGAAAATTTGCAGTTCTGTTCCAGAGGAACATGAAACTGTAAAAGCATTCTCATCGAATATTGATTATTTTCTTTCAATGAAGTGGCCTACCTTTGGTTTGCTCTGCATCAGTTAAGCTATCCAGATTGCGAGTGGAACACTTAACAGGTGTCAACTCAGAAGGATTGGCCATTTTCCATTCTCTTGCATTTCGTGTCTACCTCGTAATACTGCAAACAAAATGACATTTTTTTTAATCTCAGTCATAGCACTGTATGAAATGAGGATGATGCTCACTGACAGCCGCGGTGTCTTGAAAGACTGGAACAATAACCAAGTGAGCCCCTGCTATTTTGATAATGTTAGATGCAATCAAGATGGCAGCGTTATTGGAATGTAAGTGAAAGAACTCATCTCTAACGCGTACTTCAAGAAAAATCACATTCTGGCCTATGAACATAGTGAAGTGAAATCTTCAATACTTCTAGTAAAACATTTCTAAAGTGCTTGATGCCAACTTCTAGTTAGATCACTTGAAAACTTCTCATAACAGAACAATGGTTTTACTTCAACAGCACATTCTTCATGCTCTACTATCTCCTACTTTTACTATTATAATACAGTTTACTATAGCATTTACTTGTGTCCACGTGACTATGTGCCTAGTTTCTCATTTCCAAATATGCAGAACTTTGAGCTCCTCAGGGTTAAGTGGAATTTTATCACCCAGCATTGCAACGTTAACAACTTTACAGCAGCTGTAAGTTCAATTATCTACTATTGCAAATATGTATTTCAAGATTATTCTTTATAAAACAGAGTACTGCACCAAACGCTGGTGGTTGTTTCTTGTTGTATGTGAATTCAATGAAAAGATCCGGAAATAACGAATAATGAGAAAATTCATTTATAGACATTTTGTTCTCGTTTCCAAATTTCTGCTTAGTTATTCCCATCATCTGGTAATCACAGGATGATCCCAATCTCCTTTTAGTCAGATAAATCTCACTTCTGCTTCCAAAATGGATGACATTTTCTTATTACTATATGGTTTCAGGTTATTGGATGGTAACAGCATAACTGGAGGAATTCCACAGGAGTTAGGGAACCTATCAAACTTAATGACTCTAAAACTTGGAAGAAATAGCTTAAATGGCTCAATACCTGAAACTTTTGGCCTTCTATCAGAACTCCAAAATCTGTAAGTCAGCCCATTACTCATGTTATCATGACTGAACCACAACTCTAACAATGTGATAACTTGGACAGGGATCTAAGCAAAAATCTGTTGATTGGTAACATTCCAAACTCTTTGTCAAATCTTTCATCGTTGAACAATATGTAAGTTGACCTTTTCATGCTGAAAAATCCATAAAACCTGCCTAATAGTGAAAGTCATCAATAATATTCATTGTTACTACTTTTCCACATAAATAAAGGATATCTCTATTATCTTGTGATATATCATAACTCATTGTGTTTTGCAGTAATCTCGCATATAACAGTCTTAGCGGTGAAATACCAGAACAGCTACTTCAGGTGTCCCAATATAAGTATGGCATATCTTTAGTATTATCAGAATATATTATACAAACAATTTCATGTGTACCACTTTATGTTTTACATAATAAGTGAAATCGAGTCTTTACAGCTATACAGGCAACCATTTGAACTGTGGCCAGCACTTAATTTCATGCAATGGAAGCACTAATAAGACAGGTGATTTAGATAGCAACATAACAATCGATATTGAACCCTACATTTGGAGCAAGAAACTACATACATTGTCAAACTAAATGCTTGGTAATACCAACAGGTGGATCAAGCAACTCCACTGTCAAGGTGATTCTTGGAAGCATTGGCGGAGCAGTCGTTCTCATTATTTCTGTAGTTCTATTTCTGCTATGGTGGCAAAGAATGCGCCACCATCCTGATATATACATTGATGTTGCAGGTTCGTTCAGCAAGATCACTACGTTATTTTCAAAATTACTATAATTAAACCTTCAACGATATTAGCATACCAGAAAGGACTCTGAACATTTTTCAACCAAGACATGATAAATATTTACAACATTTTTAGGTCAGCATGATCACAACCTAGAGTTTGGGCAAATAAAGCGTTTCTCATGGCGAGAACTCCAGACTGCGACCAATAATTTCAGTGAGCAAAATGTTCTCGGCAAGGGCGGTTTCGGTAAGGTGTACAAAGGAGTGCTTCCAGGTCCAGATAGCAAGAAGGTTGCGATCAAACGGCTGTTTGAAGTGGGAAGTCCTGAAGGCGAAATGGCTTTCCTCAGAGAAGTGGAATTGATAAGCATTGCTGTGCATAAGAACATATTAAGATTAATAGGATTCTGCACGACACCGACAGAGCGGCTCTTGATATACCCCTTTATGGAAAATCTAAGTGTCGCTTCCCGTTTAAGAGGTACTGCTAAGCTAAGATATCTCTTCATCACATGAGTTTATTCATATGTCTATTTAATTGGTCTTTTTTTTATGTGTGTCAGCTGAGTTGATGCATGCAATTGTATTGTAGTGTATTGCCTGAAACTTGGAGTGCATGTTATATGTGTTGAATAAGAGAGAAGCCAGAAATCATGAAGAATTCAATTATCTCTAACTTTTATAGCAGACACTACAGATTTTCGTTATATGTTCTTTTCAGATAATAATATAGCATATAATTCATTTGTGCAACATAGTGCTGACGAAACTTCAACAATACGCAGATATAGAACTTAATGAACCAACATTAGATTGGCCGACAAGAATGAGGATCGCACTTGGAGCTGCCTGTGGTTTGGAATACCTTCATGAGCACTGCAACCCCAAGATCATCCACCGCGATGTCAAGGCTGCCAACGTCCTACTCGATGGGAACTTTGAAGCAGTCATAGGAGACTTTGGGCTGGCAAAGATGATGGACATGGGGAGAAACACTGTGACGACAGGGGTCCGTGGGACAATGGGCCACATAGCTCCCGAGTACTTCAAGACCGGGAGGCCATCAGTGAAGACGGACATATTTGGATATGGTGTTATGTTATTAGAGATTGTGACAGGCGAGCGTGCAATTTTCCCCGACTTCCTCGAAGGAGCTGGCGAGGTCATGCTCATCGATCAAGTAAGCATACATTACGGAACTGCTTATAAGTACCACAAAAAAGATTATAGGTGTTACTGAAAGTTTATGAAACTAAGAAACTAAAAGCATTCTGAAATCTCAGTCAGTGTTGCTCACCTTAATAATTAATATGGGCAGAAGTTAGGTGCTTAGAATGGAAGATGTTTAGACGTCCCGTATGAACAATGCCTTGCACTTTCCAGTAAAATTTTGGCTTGCACGCTCACATAGTTGACTCATGAGGTTGCCTGATTAATCTGAAGGTGAAACTGTTGATGCAAGAAGGGCGATTGGAAGAAATCGTAGACCGCAATATAGGCTGTGGATATGACTTTCAAGAACTAGTAAAAATTATCCAAGTAGCACTCCTCTGCACCACTATTGACCCTTGTCAACGCCCTGCTATGTCGGAAGTTGTGCATATGCTGGAAGAAAAAATTGTGCCGGAAGATCAGTGGGAGGAGTGGCAGCAAGCTGAGCTTACCCGTCGGCAGCAGTACGAAAATAAGCAGCACCACAAATTATTCACCTTCAGTGAGGAGTCACTGAACATCTATGAAGCCGTTGAGCTATCTGGTGGCAGATGAGCTGCAAGATCATCAAAACTCATCATGATGTTCACTTGTTTCTTCATTAGAAAGAGTGAAAGGAAATATAAAACTCAAAAGTGCCTTTTATAGATGCTATCTATCTGGAGTACAGAATCAAAACAAAGTTTTGCAAGACTATAGAATCATTAGCAGAATTATGTATAAGTAACTGTACCTAGTAAGTGGTGCTGTGACACAATGTTGTACTTATACATCTAGCACAGACACTATTAACATCTGTATGCGTGTATATAATCTATAAACAGACATATTTGATTTTACCTGTGTGCACACGTCTTGCATAGGAAATTTTCTGATGACTATTATTGCTTATTATTAAAATTTGGGTGTTATATAGTCCTTATGTAAGGGCCAGCCTATCCAACTTTATTTTTGAACTGTATTATTGCTTATTAGATATGCTTGGCAATGTAATATCTTGAAACTTTAGCCAAAAGTCCAGCAGCATGCATTTTTCAAATTCCAAACTACAGATAAGTTAACCAACCAACGATGGCCTAAGAGAACTGCACAGCAATGTGTTTCCCCCACAAACATCCGAAATTGTAAGGGTAACTCAAGCAATGAAAGTGACCATCAATAAAGATAAAACCAACAAAGAAACTCCAAAATCAAGATATTACTTATTATACAAGGAAACATGTTGCTAGGCGTCAATCTAGATGAAGTGGTTTTCCTTAAGAAGTTAGCGTACATGTGTAGATTACAAGCAATGATCATATGGAGCTCAACATTAAACATGTCCAGTGAGGACCCATAAGAGGTCAAGACTGAGAAAGACATTTTCACTGCAGCCAACAACTGCGGTGCAGCTGACATTGCATAATAACATAACCGTGTAGGCGCCACCAGTCCCCTTAAATACCAGCAAGCATCAAGATTTTGCTGAGTAGGCATGAATTTCCCGAGTTATGGGCATACTTGCCTGTTTTGGTCAGTTTTCAGGTTGTTCTTTCATTGAAAGGGACCTTTCACAGTATTACTTGCAATTGTTAGATATTTTAACTAGAAAGTTCCCAGTTTTTGCAAGAGAATTTCTGATATCCAATCAGCTTGACATTGGGGATTAGGATAAGAGCCCTTGTGGGAGACAAGCATCCAAAGCCCAGCTGCACGCAGTTGCCGTATCTGGAATAGTTTTAGAGCCAGCGAGGGCAGCCAATGTCGACAAAGAGCAAGGTTCAGATACCAAGAATCATGTCTGCGGAAAGTAGAATAAAATTCATGAAAAATTATGATGCGCAACGGTCAAATCTGCAGCACAGCTATGTTAAATGAATAATATTTGCATTTACAAACACAACTACCCTAAAAAAAACTTTGCCTAATTAGGTCTGCAGAAAGTGGAACAGAACTCAGGAGAACTATGGGTGCGTCTTATTTTGTGAGAAAAAAAAATGCCATGCATCGTAGTGCAACTATGTTAAGTGGATCATATTTGCGTTCACAAACACAACTACCCTGTAAAAACTTTGCCTTAAGTAATAAGGATGTGAACAAGGAAGCTGTGAACGAAATTATGATCATGTGAAGAATAGTAATCAAGAAATTTAAAGCTAACAACTATGCTCTAAGGTGAACGCAGAATAACAGTGAGAATAAATTTCAGAACCTTGCAACTTCTTACAAGAATTTTCTGAAGGAGAGCTGAGACAGCTGAATTTTTGGCCATGTGGTGCAAAAAAAAAACATAATTTACACATCAACACAGGATACAATATACTCTGCTAGGAATAGCATAGGATCAAATTCACGAACCTATCTGCGTATCAGAGGCTTCGGATTGTAGAAAATATGTGACCTGTCAGTGAAACAACTCACTGCTATGAATAAGCATACCATGAGTTATATCTTGAGAAGTAGGAATATAGGGTATAGAAAATTAGAGATAACCTTCATATGCATATGGATTTTGTTGAATATCTCCAACAGAGTTGTTCTCCTGTACAAACAGAAACATTTAGAATGGTAAATCATACTCTCTCCGTCCCAAAATAAGTGTCTTGAGCTTAGTACAAATTTGTACTAGAGCTAGTACAAAGTTGAGACACTTATTTTGGGACGGAGGGAGTATAATAATATGCATCAGGCAACTTAAATCTAGACTCAGTGCTGAGCTATCACAGTTTCTTCAGACTATCAACAACAAACCTTCTTTCTTCTCACATGTTTATGCACAGGGGACGCCATTCCTGCCATCAAGCAGTTCTTACCCGATACACTAGTGGAAGTCAGGTCATATAGATCTTGGCCTGGAAGAATTATAAGACCAGTGAGTATGCAAGATGAGAAATTTGACCAACCAATATTGTGAAATAACTTTCTAAGGAGTCATGGCACATATAAGAACAGCATACCATTTTACTATAGAAAGCTGAAGAACAGTGACCACCTATTGTAGAATATTTCTTCCATATCAGTTGCAAGCAATTAGATTGTTCTCCCTAACTAAGCAATAAGTGCAGCATTCTTTTCTTGAAAGCTAGAGGGTTCTTTTCGAGATCTTGTCAGATATTTCAGAAGCTAGAGCATGTCTATTGTTCGCGTAGCATGAATTGATGAAGCCAGTATAAGTTACATGGTCAACAGCTGAATCCCCATCCAAAACCCTTTTTAGGAAAAGACTTGCATCATGCACATTTGCCATAGCACTGAGCTTTCTAACTAGCACATTTGTTGCATGAATCTGTCGCCGTTTATCCAGTCTATCCAAGATTGATAGAGCAATACTTGTCCTTCCTCTCCTGCAATATTCAAAAGCTAAAGTGACAGGAGTTACTTCACATGGCACCAAATGTTTATCAAGCATGCCCTCATATAATGCCCGTGCTTCCTCTAGTCTCGATTCCTTGCAGAGCCCACTTATTAGAGCTCCATAAGTTATAGAGTCAGCGAGGCATCCATTTTGAACCATTCTATCAAAGACCCTCAAAGCTGAGGTTGATTTGCCAACTTTACAGTAGCCTGCAATCATTGAGGTATAAGTTTGTGTGGTTGGCACTAATTCTATCGCGAGGCACTTGTCAAACAGCTTTTGGCTTTCTTCCATTTGTCTCTGCTGGCAATATGTAGCAATAAGCGTGGTGTATGTTTCTATGTCAGGATGGCAACCATTTTCAACCATCCGGTTGAACAATTCTAGAGCATATGTTATGTGACCTTGTTTGCAGTGTTCAGTTATGAATGTAGTATATGTCACTTTATCAAGCTCAAGCCCTTGAGTAGTGGCCCTCCGGAGCACCTTGTAGGCCTCTTCAATTTTTCCTTTCTTGAGGAGGCCATCAATGACAGCATTGTATGTGTAAATGTTGGGCAGGAAGCCTTCACGAGTCATCTTATTCATCAGCTCAAAGGCACGATTGAAGCTGCCTGTTTTGCAGTGGCCACTAATCAGCGTAGTGTATGTGTTTGTGTTTGGTGCCAACCCCTGTTCAACCATCCTTCCAAGAAGCATCTCAGCTCGAGCAAGCTTACCCTCATTACAGTACCCTCCAATCATCACAGTGTACGTATGCACATTCGGCTTGTATGAACTACTCTTGATGAGCTTCAAGAAAAGCCTGAACGCCCGCTCCGTCCACCCAATCTTACAGAGCCCATCGATCAACGACGTGTGTGTGTACACATTCGGCTTCAATCCTTTTCCGACCATCTCCTCCAGTACACGGAACGCCTGCTTGACATGCCCTCTTTTGCACAAACCATCAATCCACACAGTGTAATTCACCACATTCGGTGGGGTGCCCATCTCCAGCATCCTCCGGAAGAACTCAGACACATCCCTAAATCGGCCCTTCTTGCAGAAGGTGCGCACGACCACCGTGCATGTCGCGTTGTCCAGGCAGAATCCCTGCCCCCACATTGCCGCCAACAAGGCTTCCACCTCCTCCACCCGGCCCTCCCTGCAGCACCCTAGGACCAGCGCCCGGAAGCTGCGCGCGTCAGGGCACACCCCGCCACGGGTCACCATTCCGTCGAACACCTTGCGCGCGTAGGCGAAATTCCTGGTGTCCAGCCCGGCCCTGAGGATCCAGTTGGCCGTCTCGACGCAGAAAGGGAGCCCGTGGCTGCGCATCTCGAAGACCATGTCCGCGGCCTCCGGGAGACGGCCCGCCTCGGCGAAGGCGGCGACCATCCGGCGCATGGCCTCGTGCGCCATGGGGAGGCTGCCCCTCGCGACGAAGGTGGTCGCGGCGGTGACGTAGAGACGCATGAGGTGGCGCACGTCCGGGCGGGACGCCAGGCGGCGGAAAAAGGCGAGCGCCGCAGCGGAGCCATCGGATTCCGCGAGGGAGGAGAGTGCCGCGATGGCGTCGTCGGGAGCTAGCGCGCTGGGGTCGTGGTCGCCAACGGAGAAGACGTGGGGGGCGGCATCTGGGGTGCGGACGGGAGGCGGAGGCGGGGCGCTGGCCGTGTTTGTGGTGGAGAAAGGTGGGGGCTTGAGTGCGAAATGGAGGAGGGGGCGCCCATGGCGATGGCGAGAGAGCATCTGCATGGAGCTTCTTGCTGCTCTGCTGGTGCGGCTCCTTTCCTGCCCTCTGAAAGAACTTTTTTTCCTTTTGAGGGGTGCCTCTGAAAGAACCATAGTAGCGGGGAAAGGTGGAGCCCGTGCAAATGCTTGTTGTGGACAAACCTGGCCAGATGGGCCGGCCTGGCACGGCACGACCTGGATTATACGGGTCAGGCACAGCACGGCCCGTCTAGGCACGATAACTACACGGGCCGTGCCATGGTGTCCTCCAGGCTAAAATCACTAATTGAGAAGTAATCCTTTCAAAGATCATTTTCACGTCCTCAGTTGCGGCAAGTGACGCTAGGCAAGTGGCACGCTGTATATGCGCCACTTGTCGTAACCCGGGAGTTCTCTTTTTTTTTTGTAAATTCGTTTATTCAAAATGTTTTATCTCTTAAAACGTCCGTTGAAATCTCAAACTATTTTTCACCGTTGAATCCCTCGTGTGAGATCTTCAAAACTAGATCTCACGTTGATAGGTTTTAACGAACTTTTTTTCATGAAAAAATCATGCCTTGCGAAAGAGAAAAAAAATGTGTCTTTTTCGTTTCCGAGAGGCACGGTTATGCCTCTCACGGAAGCAAAATCGTGCCTCTAGCAGAAGCACAACCGTGCATCTCATGGAATGAAAAAGAAAAAAGAAAATATGTTTTTTTCGTTTTCGAGAGACACGGCATGGCCGTGCCTCTCACGAAAGGAAAAAAACATGTTTTTTTTTTCCGAGAGGCACGGCCGCGTCTCTCACGGAAGCAAAACCGTGTCTCTCATGGAAGGGAAAAAGAAGAGAAAACAAGTTTTTTTTGTTAGTCGTGCCTCTCCCGGAAGCAAAATCATACCTCTCACAGAAGGAAAACGAAAATGCATTTTTTCGCGAAAAACTAATCGAACTTTTTTTCCAAAAGCTAAGAAAGACATGTGGAAAACAAAAAAGCCAAAAACAACCTAAAAAGCTGAAAACGCGTGCGGAAAAATAAAAAAAAATCCGGAGAGAGAGCGACACGTGGCGGCGGCTGAGAGCGCGCCTATTCTAGCTTCCAAGTGGCGCGCTCTCAGCCCACCCCCAAGTGATCATTGGGAGGCTCCCGAAGGAGCGATCGTCAACTAGTTGCTCTCCTAATTAAGGAGTATTTCTTTCAAAAGTCACTCCGTCCTATGTGCGTCACTTGTCGCAATCTGGGAGTGTTCTTTTTTTCGTAGATCAGTTTATTTAAAATGTTTTATCTCTTAAACCGTACGTCCAAATTTTGAACCATTTTTGTCGTTGGATTCCTCGCGTCGAGATCTTCAAATTAGATCCCATGTTGATAGGTTTTGACGAACTTTCTTTTTAACGAAAAAAAATGAACGAAAAAATCATGCCTCTCGTGGAAGAGAAAAAACACCCTTTTTTATTACCGAAAGGCACGGCCGTGCCTCTCGCAGAAGCAAATTCGTGCCTTTCGCGAAAGCAAAACCATGTCTCTCGTAGAAGAAAAAAACACGTTTTTTTCGCGGAAGCAAAACCGTGCCTCTCGCGGGAGGAAAAAAATAAAAAACGTATTTTTTTCGTTTCCGAGAGGTACGGCCGTGCATTTCGCAGAAGCAAATACGTGCCTCTCGCGGAAGCGAAGCCGTGCTCTCACGAAAGGAAAAAAAACACATTTTTTCGTTTTTGAGAGGCACGGTCGTGCCTCTCGCGGAAGGAAAAAAAATGTGTTTTTTTTTTGTTTTCGAGAGGCACGGCCGTGCCTCTCGCGAAGCAAATCTGTGCCTCTTGTGGAAGCAAAAAAACATGTTTTTTGCGCAAAAAAAAAATCAAATATTTTTTTTCCAAAAGCTAAGAACGATCGGTGAAAAACCGAAAAGCCAAAAAAACTGAAGAGAAAAACATCTAAAAGTGAAAAACGTGTGCGAAAAAATAAAAAAAATTCAAAAGAAGCACCCAGAGCGTGACATGTGGCGGTGGCTGAGAGTGACGCGCTCTCAGCCCACTCAAAGTGATCCCTGGGAGGTTCCTGAAGAAGCGCCCCTTTGATTAGTTGCTCCCCTCCATGGCTTAGGCACAACACTACTATTAAACGGGCTACCCCTCAAAGAATACTATTAAACGGCCGGGCCATCGGCATGTTTAGCGGTCAGGCTATTGGACTGCCTATTGGCCTAAAAAATTAAAAAAAATAACAAAATTAAATGGGTCTTGCAGGGGAGGTCCTATCTACCGCTTATTGCAGCAGACTGTCGGGCAAACGCACAGGCAGCCCCGACCGGGCCGGCCCACTAGCGAACGAGCGATGTGCCAGCGATCGACGATTATAAATTCGCAAAAAAAATAGAGCAATACCAAGGATTGAAGACGAGACCTCCAGCAAAGAATCTTTTCATGCTAACCACCGTAGATTATGAGAGTTCATGATTACTTATTAGCGTGAGCCTATAAGAAGCAATACCAACGCAGATCCAAACATTTCCTTTTTCTTTTTTTCTTTTCGTGTTTTTGATGATTTTTTTAAGTTACAAAAAATGTACTCGGACCTGAAATTTGTTCACAAATTCAAAAAAGTTCTTGTTTTCATTTTTTTGCAAATTTCAAAAAATGGTCATGTTTTCAGACCTTGTTCGTATTTTACAAAAAGTGTTCCAAAACTTCAGAAATTCTTCGCTTTTTGGAAAATGTTCAGGATATCAAAAGTGTTCATGTTTATAAAAAAAATCTGATTTTTGTAAAATGAATGCTTAATGAAATGTGAACACTTTCACTCAAAACATTTTCTAAAAACATGAACATTTTTTCAAAATTAAGGGCCTTTTCTTAATATAAGTACATTTTTCAAACCAGGAATATTTTTTGAAAACCCTAACAAATTTGAAAACGCAATTTTCTTTTGAAAAAGGGAACATTTTTTGAAACTCCAGAACAAATTTGAATACGGGGAAATATTTTGAAATTTTGTGAACACTTTTTTACAATGGGAACAATTTTTGGAAACACGGACATTTTTTGAAAACATGAACCTTTTTTGAAACTCCCAAACAAATTTAAAACCGTAACAATGTATGGAAACATGAACACTTTTTGAAACTCCTGAATAATTACAAAACACGAACATTTTTGAGAAAATAGTAACAGTTTTGATACACATGCGCATTTTTTAAATAAAATTTAAAAATGAAAAATGAAAACGAAAAAGGAAAGAAAAATAAAAAGTAACAGAAAAAGGGAGAAAAAAGAACACCCCTGGTTGAACTAAATGTGAATGAGTGGCGAGATTTTGCAAGAAAAGGTCATTTTTGAAGGATGGAAAAGTCATATAAGGGATCTGCTAGAGATGTCCTTAATCATTTGAACCGAACTTTTTCATCTCAAATATGGAATCTTTTTTTAACACAGTACAGACGTAACCGCTCATACATACACGCATACACTCACCCCTATAAACGCACACACGCACATCCTACCCCTATGAGCACCTTCGAGAGACTGAGCCGGCATATCATCTTGAGATCTACGAAGTCACCATAGGCATCTCGTCGTCCACGGGAACGTCTCCTCCCACTGAAATCGCATCATCGAAAATCCTGAAATAAATCCAGAAATAATGCAAGCACCAGAACTTGAACCCTGGCGGGCTGGGGAACCACAGATTGGTTCGCCCTCAAACATAGGATCTGGTAGAGATGTCCTTATCTACCAACATTATACATGGAGGTGCATTGTTTTTTTTGCGGGGAATGGAGGTGCATTGTTTCCTTGAATAATCAGAAAATGAAATGAATGCAATCATGTTCGTATTGTATATACTTGTAAGATTTCCCTCTTTGACAATTGTCATTTATCCGTGGATTAACAAGTGCTCCTTTTTTTTAGAAACATTAACAAGTCAACACCGCAAACGCATTGCGAACCAATCTGTGGTTGGATGGTTAGAGGGACTGTGGCATCCCCAGCCCACCAGGGTTTAAATCCTGGTGCTCGCATTTATTCCTGGATTTATTTCAGGATTTTCGGCGATGCGCATTCAGTGGGAGGAGACGTTCCCGTCGACGACGAGATGCCTACGGTGACTTCGTAAATTTCAAGATGATATGCCGGCTCAGTCTTTCGGAGGTGCTCATAGGGGTAGGGTATGCGTGTGTGCGTTCATAGGGGTGAGTGTATGCGCGTGTAAATGAGCGCTTGCGTCTGTACTATGTTAAAAAAAAACACCGCAAACGCATTGGCCTACCGCCGCAGCAAGTACATGGATCAATTGAAGGAAAAGGAAAGTAGGAGTATACAACGGATGCCCGAACAAAAGTGAAATTCATTCTTGATTAAAATAAAATAAATAAAAGGGAAGCGCGCCTTACATTTGTACTCTCTCAGTTTCTTTTTAGTCCGCATATAAGATTTGGTCAAAGTCAAACTTTGTTAACTTTGACTAAGTTTATAGAAAAAAATGTCAAGATTCACAATATAAAATCAATATTGTTAGATGCATTATGAAATTAGTTTGGGCAGTACTAGGCGCCGGTGCGCCGGCCCAAATTTGGGCCGGTCCCCACGCTACCACACGATTAGACTTTTTTTAACCGTACAATGAGGTTCCTTCATCCACCTCGCAGCAGAAAAAAGTGGAGAGAAAAAAGAAAGAAAGGAAAGGGAGAGAGACCAGCGCCGCCCCCCGCTCAGCGCTTCCAAACCTCAAAAGTAGCGCTTGCCCCTGTCGTCGTGGCCGTGGCCGAAGAGCACCGGCGAGGTCCCCCCTCATGGCCGCCGGGATTGCAGCACGACCGCCGATGGGTCCTATAGTGCGTGGTCACCATGGATGCAGCTCGATGCCCAACCGGTTCTGGCACAAGGTCGCCATGGTTGCAGCATACTCGCGTCGCCGGCTCCGGCTCACCGCCGTCGTCAAAACACCAACACGGCTTCCAGCTAAAAAACTCAGCAAACAAAAACCTCCGATGTTTAGTTGAAGCAAAAAATTTAGACAGTTCCAGCAAAACAAAACACTGGTTCCAGCAAAAATCTCACAAATAACAAACTAACATATTTGATTGTAGCAAAACAAACAGCCGGTTCCAGCAACATATTACTCTCGTTACAGCAAAAATCCCACAAAACAGCAAAACTCTAGCAAAAATCGATTGTAGCAAAACAAACAGCCAGTTCCAGCAACAATTTACTATAGATCCAGCAAAAATTCAAGAAAACAACAAACTCCAACAGATTTGATTGTAGCAAAAAAATTACTTCATGGACGCAGCATCCCGGGTGATTCTCCTTGGTAGCATATCAGCACGGTGGGCGCAGGGAAGTCGCCGTTGCAGCTTCTGTGTTGTCTGGTTCCAGCACGATTGGGTGCCGGTTCCAGCATCGCCCTGCGGCGTCGCTAGCTTGCAGCACACCGAGACATCGGTCCCAGCACGCTGAGGCACCGGTTCCAGCATCGCGTTGTCGCCGTCGTTGGCTAGCCATGGCCAAATGCAGCATCGCCTGGCACACCGTCGAAGCAAAATTGCTTGCCGATTCCAGCAAAATCCGACGCTGGTTCCAGCGCAAAAAGAGTGAGGACGGCTACCGGATCACCGCCTCTGTAGCACGGAGCAGCGCGTCGGCGACATCAGCAGTCTCGCACCCACCGCCGCGCGGCCCACGCAGCAGCGCTCGTGGAAGCCCCTGTAGTGACTCCGCGACCACCTCGAAGCACCTCAGCTCGCAACCGCATGGGGTCAGAGAGAAAAGGATGGCGCCGGGAGGAGGAGAATAGAGGTCATGGCTGATGGCCGGAGAGAAAAAAGAGGAGAGATTCATGGCATCGCTGGGATGGAGCGGTGTACTGTGTCCGTGTATGAATTGGGGAAAGAAGAAGAAGCGAAGGGATAAGGTTTAGGCCCACATACGAAAACGTGGCTCTCTGTGCGCAAACGCGAGCGCGTGACGTGGGAAGCGACCGGCCAAGCGTTCGGCCGGTCGACCGGGTACCAACGTTTTCCAATTAGTTTTCATACCATATAGATTTAGTATTGTAGGTGTTGATATTTTTTCTACAAAATTGATCAAACTTTATAAAGTTTGACTTTGACCAAATCTTATATGCAGACTAAAAAAATGAAGGAGTAAGTACTGTAATATTTTATTCGTTGTCACAGCATCGACATGCACACTGCATACATAGACGCATGCAACACGTGCTAGCTGGTTCTCAGGGCTCCAGGGTACGCATTTGGGCGCGGATCACTCATCGCTGCAGGTACAGAAGCAGTTCCTCTCGTTCGAGCCACGACAGGCGTCGCAGCTTGGAGCTGCATAGGCCTTGTACAATGTTATGTGTTTATGTGTTTAGGGAGATGTTTAGAAAAATAAACCGGGTTTTTTTGAAGCATCAGTGCCTATTTATATAAAAGAGATGCCTAACTAAACATCTACCCTGTATAAATAAGCATCGGTGCTTAGAGAAAATATGATTTATTTCTCTAAGCACCTCCCCTAAGCACCTTGCAATTACACACCTCACAGCTGCCGGTGCATGGATTGCCGGTGCAGTTGCTGCCCGCTTCGTTGTTGCATGCACCGCTGCAGTCCTCGCGACTGCAGATGCCGCAGACACCGGCAACGCCGTTGCACGAATCGCTGCAGATTGAGGCGACGGAGGCTGCACAGTCTTTGCAGAGTATCGTCTCCGACGCCGGTGCCGGAGGTGGCGGTGGTGGTGATGGTGGAAGAGCCGGAGGCGGTGGCGTTGCTGGCACCTGAGAGTAACCGCAGCGCCCCAGAGAAGGCACGACCAGAATGGCGAGGATGGCGGCGACGGCGGCTGCCTTGAGAGCGAGAGCGGATGAACCCGGAGCCAATGCGTTGTGGTGTGGACTGTGCACAGCAAAGCAAGGCTAAGATTGAGTGGAAGATCTGCACATCAGCAAGAGAGGGAGACACGGAATGACATGTGATGGCTTGATGTGCACATACGATGCAATTTATAGGCACTCAAGATACGAAATCTTTGGTATGGCTATTATAACTTGTCCTGTCATGCAGTACTATTTGTACTATATAGGTCAAGTGCACCAAGTTGGGAGTTGAGATCTGAGCCATGCATGGCAGGTTGACTTCAAATCATATTCACCTTGACCGGGCAATGTCGGTTGGATCTCTGTGGAGGGGACGAGAGAAAACAGAATTACTCTTGAGAGTATCTCGAGTCTCGAGGGCTGCCTTGTTTAAAAAAAATAATATATATATATTAATATCAAGTAGATATCAATTATACCCAGCCTCTGCAACAACAGGATGCCTAAAAACATTCAGGATGCACACAGCCAATAAAGAAAAAAAAAAGAAAAAAAAGAAAAAGATCCCGCCATGGTGATCAATCACCCACAGTAGCAGCACTCTAACCACCACCAAAGACAGCACCCGAACTATAAATGAGGTTCTTCAAAAGCAACGCCTCCAGAAAGGAAACAAAGCACAAACGTTGTCGTTGCTCGATCAAAGATCTTAGATTTTCACCTTGGAGAAAGATCGCATTCCCAAAACAATGTCTTCAACAAGGCCACTGCCAAGCACAACCAGTAAAGGCTAGACCTTGGACTTTCAGAGGAGCACCGCCAACAAATAAGTCCTCCAATGCTGTCACCCCCACTTGCGAAGGCTACTACTGCAAGTCACGTACCACCAGGCCCACTGGAACTCGTGTCGTGCCTGGACGGGAACATATCCCGCAAGCCAAGTCTGAACAACTGCCTGTGAAGCAAAGTCTTCATCGCATCCAAGACTGCGCCTTCGCCACTTGCAAGTCCTTCAATCACGCCATGGTATTCTCCGCATGTGTTGATCTCTTGAAAATCTTGGTGCAGACATGTCCCAAGGTGTCAACAAACACAGGGCTTCGTGACACCCCGGTGAAGCTGGTTATGCTGATGTTACGGGTGCGCACGACCAGCCCCTATCCAATTGAGGTGTCCAAAGAGCGTCATATGCGCCAGTCCTTGTTTTCCTTCGAAGGAGAAGTCCGGAACTCGCCGATGGCCAAATTGAAGATCCTAGGTTCTCAATTGCATGAGCTTGTAAGCAACGAGACCGAGCAAGACTGAACAAGGGGAAACATCCGACGACGGGAACACCATGCCCGTCCGGAAGTCCAGCCGGCTCAACAGCCTCCACCATGTTCAGATCTGGGAAGGCGGCGAGCACCTATTGGGCGAATCTGGGTGATGGTTCGGCCACAGGACGAGAAAGTATCATCGCACGACGGCAACAACTACCACCATACTTCAGATCGAGCCCCGCCAGCATGATGGTCGGATCTACCCGAGTCAGACCCACAATCCCGTGCCATGCTCCGCATGAGCCGCACGGCTGCAGGCGCCCAGACCGAGACGTGCAGGAGCGCTCCACCACTAGTGCGTTGTCGTTCGCCGGGAAGCTAGCCCGCTGGTGCAGTCGACGCTGGGATCCGTCGCCATGTCCACGATCTTCTTGTCCGCATTCACATCCGCACCAGGAGCAAGAGTCCCGCCGCAACCGACAACCGACCAGAGCTTTGCCTGGACGGCACCTGTCGGCGGCGGCGAGGGAGAGAGGATGAGGAGGGGCCTGAGCGGCGGCGGAGGCAAGCCACCCGAGACGCCCGACGGGACGACGCGCGCTAGATGCCTTGTTTTGGAGGATATTGAACATAGTTTTTTTTAACATAAATTAGTGGGAAGAGCTGGCATCATCTCAAACACTTGGACAGAAAAGTTTTTTTCTTCTGAAAAGTCAAATATGGGGGGGGGGGGAGCCACAAAGTGGCAAGTTCTTTTTTTTTGAGAATCAACATTGGGGGGGGGGGGGGGGAGCTCCCCCACCTGAATATATTACTCAAACGTGTCACAACAAGCTGTGTTACAGAATTACAGGGGCACATTACAGCGTGCAGAGAGGAAAATCCGCCACGAGGAGACGGCTTCCTTGTCACATGACATAGAGAGCCTATGTGACAATAGGTCTACATCGGAGATGATGAGTCTAGAGGAGGTAGTCGAGCGCCTATATATATCTATGGCCCTAAAGGCTTTATCGTTATGAGCTTCCCAAATTTTCCATAAGATTGTGAGCAATACGAAAGACTAGGCGCCAGCAGGCACGTGTGGGTGAGGCGAGGCATCCCAGAGATCGTCGATGGAGTCTGAAACTGGTGTGATGCCAACGCGTTGCCAAATGCGGGCGGCGAGGGGACAAACGATGAAGAGGTGGGAGACGTCTTCGGAGGGCTCCAGGCACCGCGAGCAAGCAGCGTTGGAGATGATGTGCTTGTGGACAAGGTTGGCACACGTGCTGAGCCTATCGCGGAAGAGTAGCCAAGCAAAGATCTTGATCTTGTTAGGTACCTTGGAGCACCAAATAAGTGGTGTGTTCCTGTCGATGTCGATTGTCTGGAGGAGTACGTCATAGGCACTCCTAGTGGAGAACGCATGGCCCCCAATGAGAAAGCACTGATCCTGATCTGGCGACGGCATAAGATCCTGCAACACCGCCAAAAGCGAAACCAACTCCTACGAAGCAGCAAAGGTTAAACGATTTCGCAGGTTAGCCTCCAATCTGAAACACGCAATATTTGCAACCCTAATCATGGGCACCTCTGAGTGGGATAAGAGGCAGCGGAATGTGGCAGCTAGTGGTTTTGGCGTGAGCCAAGTATCATGCCGGAAGTAGGTTTAGGTTCCATTGTTCGTAAGCACAAAGGTTATATTTTGTATGGTAGGCATATGGTGGTTTATTGTTTTGCATAGGTAGGATGTGTTGGAGGCAGGGTTAATAAAAGGGTTGGTGTGCTGCAAGCTTAACCAATCTAGTTTACATAGATGTGCTAGTGTGCGAGGACCGAGGAGACGTATTGACGACATGACATGACGCCGACCTTATGTTGAGGCTCCCCAAATCTAGTAGACCAGAGAGTGAAGACATGTAGAATGTCCTGCACCATTACATTCTCAGAGTGGCGGTCAGTACGAAAGACCATCAAATTTTTGGGATCCCAAATTTTGCATAGAATAGAGAGAGCTACGATGGCCAAATGTTGTTTTCTAGATTGGACGGTGTGGACATCTCCCAGATGTCGTCGATGGAGGTGGGCGTGTGCATGCCAAGCTTAGCCCAAACCGGCCCCTGAGTTGGGGCAGGTGAGAAAGGTGTGCATCGTGTCTTCGAGGGGTGCACCACACCTGGTGCAAACGGTATCAGGGACGATGGTCTTACGAAAGAGATTCGCCTTGTAGTTGAGGTGGTCCTTGAAGATTAGTCAGCTGAAAACCTGCACTTTAATGGGAACACGGGATGCCCAAATAAGATGGTCATTATTGTCATGGTCGGGCTAACCAATGAGGAGGTGGTTGATAACCCACAAGTATAGGGGATCGCAACAGTTTTCAAGGGTAGAGTATTCAACCCAAATTTATAGATTCGACACAAGGGGAGCCAAAGAATATTTGCAAGTATTAGCAGCTGAATTGTCAATTCAACTGCACCTGGAGATTAATTATCTGCAGCAAGATGATCAGTAGCAAAGTAATATGATAGTTTTGATAGCAGTAATAACAGTAGCGGTAACAGTGATAGCAATAATTTTGTAGCAAGTGTAATAGTAGCAACAACAATAGTAACTTAGCAAAATCAATATGCGGAAAATTCGTAGGCATTGGATCGGTGAATTGGTTGGATGATATTCATCATATAACAGTAATAACCTAGGGCGATACGGCACTAGCTCCAGTTCATAAATATAATGTAGGCATGCATTCTGTAAATAGTCATACGTGCTTATGGAAAGAACTTGCATGACATCTTTTGTCCTACCCTCCCGTGGCAGCGGGGTCCATAAGGAAACTAAGGGATATTAAGGCCTCCTTTTAATAGAGAACCAGAACAAAGCATTAGCACATAGTGAATACATGAACTCCTCAAACTACCGTCATCACTGGAAAGTATCCCGAATACTGTCACTCCGGGGTTTACGGATCATAACACGTAATAGGTGACTATAACTTGCAAGATCGGATCTAGAACATAGATATAATGGTGATAACATAAACGGTTCAGATCTGAAATCATGGCACCCGGGCCCAAAGTGACAAGCATTAAGCATGGCAAAGTCATAGCAACATCAATCTCAGAACATAATGGATACTAGGGATCAAGCCCTAACAAAACTAACTCTATTACATGATGAATCTCATCCAACTCCCTCATCGGCCAGCGAGCTTACGAAGGAATTACTCACTCCCGGTGGGGAGCATCATGGAATTGGCGATGGAGAAGGGTTGGTGATGACGAAGATCGAAGATACACCTCTCCGGAGCCCCAAACGGACTCCAGATCTGGCCTTCCGATGAAGAACACGAGGTGGCGGTGGCTCCGTCTCGTGAAACACGATAATTCTTTCTCCCTGTTTTTTTCTCCGAAAATAGGATTTTATAGCGTCGGAGATAGGGTCAGCGGGGCCACCAGGTGGGCACAACCCACCTGGGAGCGCCAGGAGGGGGGGGGGCCCTGGTGGGTTGTGCTCCCCCAGGGACCCCCCTCCGGTGGTTCTTGGCTCCAGTATTTTTCTTTTATTGTATAAAAATTCTCCAAATTTTTTGTTCCATTCTGAGAACTTTTATTTCTGCACAAAAACAACACCATGGTAGTTCTGCTGAAAACATCGTCAGTCTGGGTTAGTTTCATTCAAATCATGCAAATTAGAGTCCAAAACAAGAGTAAAAGCGTTAGGAAAAGTAGATACGACGGAGACGTATCAACTCCCCTAAGCTTAAACCTTTGCCTGTCCTCAAGCAATTCAGTTGATAAACTGAAAGTGAAAAAGAAAAACTTTTACGAACTCTTTTGCCCTTGTTTACATAAATAAGCTTAAGTAGCACCCAGCTTTTCAGCAAAGATTATGACTAACCATGTCGACAATAACTCTTAAAAATTATATTAACTCATATCAATGGCATAAGCAACTAGCGAGCAATAATAAAGCATCTCAAATGACAACACTTTGTCAAAACAATCATGATATAATATGACAACAGTGGTATCTTGCTAGCTCTTTCTGAGACCGCAAAACATAAATGCAGAGCACCTCCAAACTAAACATTGTAATTCATGGTAGAAAAGATCCAGTCATGATGCATCCAACATTAGCTACACACAATGCATGAGGATGACAATAGTGCTCTCAGATCTGGCGCTTATTTGAGAAGGTGGTGACTCAACATAAAAGTAAATAGATAGTTCCTTCGCAGAGGGAAGCAGTCATTTGCAGCGGTGCTAGAGCTCAGATTTTTAAAACAGAGATAAATGAAATTTTGAGAAATACACCCTTCCTCTTTACTCCGCGACCATTAGTTATCGATATCTTCCATGCTAAACACATTAGTGGCAGTTCCCAAGTGATAAAAGTAAAGGTTTACTCCCCCTCCACCAACAAACACACTCCACGGCTAGCCGAATCCACGGGTACCGTCCATACCAACATCATTCCTGGGGGAGTTTTGTTTAATTATTTGCAATTTGAATTCGGGACTGGGAATCCCTTTTACCGCCCCTCTCGTGCAAGGACGAGTGAATAAACACTCATCATGAGAATAACCCGCTTAGCATGGAAGATATTGACTACCTCCTATCACTCTATGAACAATCCAGGCACACAAAAACGGATGTTTATTTGAAGTTTTATAGGTGGCACATGCAAATTTACTTAGAACGGCAGGGTAATACCGCATATAGGTAGGTATGGTGGACTCATCTAGAATAACTTGGGTTTTAGGATTTTGATGCAAAAGCAGTATTTCCGCTTAGTACAGGCGAAGGCTAGCAAATAGGTTGAGAAGCGGCCAGCTAGAGAGCGAAAATGGTCATGAACATGCATTATGCATAAGTAACATTGGATACTAGCATGAGTAGGATATGAGCACCATGAACATAAATATCATAGAGGCTATGTTGGTTTTGATTCAACTACATGCATGAACATGTGCCAAGTCAAGCCACTCGAACATTCAGAGGAGGATACCATATCATCATACTACATCACAATCATTTTAACGCAATATTGACATCCAAGACAAATCATTATCCACTCCTAGCTACTTAAGCATGGCATGAGAAACTATAATCTCTAATTGTCATTGCAAACATGTTTGATCATAATAGGCTGAATCATGGATACTAGGTTAAACATATTTACAAAAAAGAACAAGTTGAGTTCATACCCGTTTCTCTCTGCCACAGCCAATTCATCTAATATCGTCATTATTGCCTTTCACTTGCATGACCGAACGATATGAAAATAATAATAGTGCAAGAGTGCCGTGGACTAAGCTGGAATCTGCAAACATTTTATTCGAAAGGAGAAGACAAGGCAATTTGAGCTCTTTGTTAGATCAACAATAATGCATATGAGAGCCACTCAACATTTTCATCGTGGTCTTCTCCTCGGTATGACTCAATAAAAGGAAAAGAATTTCAGAGAAACACACTGAAATATTTTTGGAGTTTTTAGTTTTTCTTGAAGAAAGCAAATTGAAGAGAAAAACAAAAACGAGAAAAACTATTTACACGGGAGAGCTCCCAACAAGCAAAAGAAGAACAAGGAAATCTTTTTGGGGTTTCTTTTAAACACTACAACTAACTAAACTAGAAAGAAAAACCGAAAAGAAGCTAGCAGCATTTTTTGATTTTCTCAAAGTTTTTTCAAACACACAAGAAGAAAACGAGAAAATAAATCTAGCAATGGATAACACAATGAAAAAGTGTGAACACCGACAACTGGAATGAAATGTGTGAACAATGAATATAATGTCGGTGGAAATACGTACTCCCCCAAGCTTAGGCTTTTGGCCTAGCTTGGTAATCACCACTCGTAGTAGCCATCTGGTCCCATCTCGAAGTGCTGTGGAGCGGGCACCTGAGCGTCCCACTCCTGAGGCTCCTCCTCAGCCGCTGCTTGGGCGTTCCGGTAGGCAATGATGTCATCTGGCATGATCCTGTATCCGCCCCTGGCAATAGAATCAAACAAAGCAGGTGCATGCAACGAAATAATATCACGGGTAACCACACTGAAAACCAGGTTGTAAGGAATATCAATAGTATTGTTCTTGCCATCAATAAATTGATGATCTGCCATAGCCTGATGATCTAAGTAAACCTTGGGCAAACGATAATCATGCTGGCGAATCTGAATATTAAAGTGACTCGCTAAACGAGTGGAAAAAATACCGCCATGAATTTTGCCCTTAGTCCTGTTAAGGTGCAAACGACGTGCAACAATAGCCCCTAGGCTAAAGGTGTTATCGCCCTATAGTGTGCGGCGTAAGACAGCGAAATCGAGGGCACTAAGTGCACCAACCTTCTCTCTAGCAAGTAAACACTTCGCGATAAATAGAACAAAATAGTGCACAAAAGGGAAATGCAAGCTAGTGGCTGTGACACTCGATACCCCTCTCTCATGTCCCACTGACAACGTACGATAAAAATCCTCAAACTCTATAGGCCTAGGCTCTCTTATTTCCCCGTCAAAAGGGATCAAGCAAATGTCACAAAATTCAGTAAGTGGTATCTGACGGTTTTCAACATATAAATTAAACTGCACCTCAGGAGGGTTGTTCCTACTCAGAAAATGAAAACTTTGCACAAAGGAATTTGTAAGGAGATGATATTGTTCACACTCAGCTGTGATGAAGTCGGTAAGACCAGCATTAGCAGCAAATTGTGCGAACTCTTGATGGATCCCGGCTCCATCCTTGAAGGGGTTATGTGGCCATTCGCACGGCCGCACCTCCGCCATTCTCCGAGTGTGGAGATCGTTGTCCGACGACTCCCCAATGACTCCCTTAGAGCTCTTCTTAGAAGCAAACTTCCTAAAGAAACTCATATTATTCCTATAAATAAAATTCTGAAATTTTTAGTCCACAAAATTTTTGGTCAACAAAACTTTGCAAGATCGATAGCAACTACTCATAGAGATGTATATAGGCCATATTGAGCATTCAAACTACTTAGGACTCTAAGAATTCAACATGCAAGCTCATCTACAGCAGCACCAAGAGTAGCTAATTATTCAAAATATAATCCACTAAAGCGAAAACTAATTTGACCAATGGAGGAGTCACATACCAAGTAACAATCCCCCAAACAGCTTCGGAAACGGAGCTTCGAGAAAAGAGATCGAAATCCGCGGGTTCGAGAGCAAGAACACGAGAGAGAGAGAGCAATGGTGATTTTTTTCCGAAGGTAGATGATGACATGGCCTAAAGAGATAAGTGAGGGGCCCACGTGGGGACCACAACCCACCAGGGAGCGCCTAGGGCTGCTGGCGCGCCCAGGTGGGTTGTGCCCACCTGGTGCACCCCCCTCTGATGTTATTTGCATAAAAAAAATCTTAAAAATTCAGAAAAAAATGTATTAAATTTTCAGGGCATTCTGAGAACTTTTATTTTTGGGTCATTTTTTATTGCATGGGAAATTCAGAAAATAGACAAAACATGGCATTTTATTTTATTTAACTAAGAAAAACAGAAAACAAACGTTGGAAACAGAAAGGTGTGCTTACTAAATTCATCAACTTCATACCTCTAAAAAATGATCCATTAATAAGGTTGATCAAGTCTTATTAACAACCAGTTTTGATTAGCATGAAACCGAAGAACTTTCGTAAAACACTAAGTTACCTCAACGGGGATATGCATGTCCCAAACAATAAGCACTTCATATTTCTTTTTGGCAGTAGGTAGAGGTAGTTGAAAACTTCCAATAGTGAGTGTCGGAGATTTTTCAATAACATTAATACCATTCACTTGGAATTGTTTCTTCGGAAAGTGCACCGTATGCTCATTACCATTGATATGAAAAGTGACCTGGCTTTTATTGCAATTAATAACAGCCCCTGCAGTATTCAAGAAGGGTCTACCAAGGATAATCGACTTGTTGTCATCCTCGGGCATCTCAAGTATAACAAAGTCAGTTAATATAGTAACATTTGCAACAACAATGGGCACATCCTCACAAATACAGATAGGTATGGCAGTTGATTTGTCAGCCATTTGCAAAAATATTTCAGTAGGTGTGAGTTTATTCAAATCAAGTCTTTTATATAAGGAGAAAGGCATAACACTAACACCAGCTCCTAAATCACACAAAGTAGTTTTGACATAATTTCTTTTGATGGAGCAAGGTATAGTTGGTATTCCCGGATCTCCAAGTTTTTTAGGTACTCCATCCTTAAAAGAATATTTAGCAAGCATGGTGGAGATTTTAGCTTCAGGTATCTTTCTTTTATTAGTGATGATGTCTTTCATATATTTTGCATAAGAAGCCATCTTTAAAATATCAGTCAAGTGAGCGCGCAAAAAGACTGGCCTAAGCATTTCAGCAAAGCGTTCAAATTCTTCATCATCCTTTTTCTTAGTTGATTTAGGTGGAAAGGGCATGGGTTTTTGAACCCATGGTTCTCTTTCTCTACCATGTTTTCTAGCAACAAAGTTTCTTTTATCATATCTTTTATTTTTGGGTTGTGGGTTATCAAGATCAACAGCTGGTTCTATTTCCACATCATTATCTGGTTGTTTATCATTGCTTGGTTGAGTGTCTTCATGAACCTCATCATTATCTTTTTCATTATCACTAGGTGAATGTTCATTACCAGATTGAGTTTCAGCATTAGAAATAGAAACATCATTATTATCTTCAGGAGGTTTTTCTTTCCCAGGTTCACTAGAGGCATGCAAAGTCCTATCATTCTTCTTCTTCTTTTTAGAAAGACTAGGTGCATCAGTGTTCATTCTTTGAGAGTCTTGTTCAATTCTTTTAGGGTGTCCCTCAGGATAAAGTGGTTCCTGAGTCATTTTACCTCCTCTAGTTGCTACTCTAACAGCAAAGTCATTTATATTATTATTCATTTCATCAAGCAATTCTCTTTGAGATTTAGCAACTTGTTCTACTTGAGTTTGAACCATAGAGGCATGTTTTCCTACACCTCTAACATCATTGGAGATTCTAAATAACAAGTCACTCAAGCGAGCAATCATAACAGAATTATATTTCAATTGTTTCATAACATTGGCATTGAAGTGATCTTGTTTTCTAATGTAATTGTTAAACTCATAAAGGCATTGACTAGGATGTTTATTGTAAGGGATGTCACTCTCATCAAATTTCATTAAAGAATTTACCTCTACCACCTTGGGTGATGGTGTGTCAAGTCCACGTATCTCTTCAATAGGAGGTAAATTTTTAACATCCTCTACTTTAATACCTTTTTCCTTCATTGATTTCTTTGCCTCTTGCATATCTTCCGGATTGAGATATAGGATGCCCCTCTTCTTCAGAGTGGGTTTAGGCGATGGTTCAGGAAGAGTCCAATCATCATAATTCTTCAATATATTATTCAATAATTCCTCAGCTTGTTCAACAGTTCATTCCCTGAAAACACAACCAGCACAACTATCTAGGAAGTCCCTAGAAGCATCGGTTAGTCCATTATAGAAGATATCAAGTATTTCATTTTTCTTAAGAGGATGATCAGGCAAAGCATTAAGCAATTGGAGAAGCCTCCCCCAAGCTTGTGGGAGACTCTCTTCTTCAATTTGCACAAAGTTAAATATTTCCTGTAAGGCAGCTTGTTTCTTATGAGCAGGAAAATATTTTTCAGAGAAGGTAATAAATCATATCCTAGGGACTACGCACACAACCAGGAGCAAGAGTATTGTACCATATCTTAGCATCACCCTTTAATGAGAACGGAAATAATTTAAGAATATAATAATAACGAATCTTCTCACCATGAGCAAATAGGGTGGCTATATCATTCAACTTAGTAAGGTGTGCCACAACAGTTTCAATTTCATAGCCATGGAAAGGATCAGATTCAACCAAAGTAATTAACTCTGGGTCAACAGATAATTCATAATCCTTATCATCAACAAAGTTAGGTGAAGTAGCAAACTTAGGATCACACTTCATTCTAGCATTCAAAGATTTCTCTTTCAGTTTGCATAATAATTTCTTAAGATCATCTCTATCATTGCAAGCAAAAAAGTCTCTAGATGTCTCCTCATCCATAACATAACCTTCAGGTATCTTAGGCAATTCATATCTAGGAGAGCTAGGTCTAATAGGTGTTTCAAGATTTTCAGTTTCAAGTACTTCATCAGTTTCAAAGATTTCATTAGTTTCAGTATTCTCAATATCTTTAGCTCTAGCAATTTGTTCATCAAGAAATTCACCTAGTGGCACATTATCATCAAGCAAGGTACTAGCATCATCATGAGTAGTATTTATAGAAGTAGCATCATCAGTAACTTGCGACATATCAGGATTAGTAGCATGTGGTGGTGTTGCAAGTTTACTCAAAATAGAAGGTGAATCAAGTGCAGAGCTAGATGGAAGTTCCTTACCTCCCCTCGTCTTAGAGGGAAAAATCTTAGTATTGGTATCCTTCAGATTCTTCATAATGATAGATTGATAATAATCCCAAGTGACTCAACAAATATAGCTATGCTCCTCGGCAACGGCACCAGAAAAAGGTCTTGATAACCCACAAGTATAGGGGATCGCAACAGTTTTCGAGGGTAGAGTATTCAACCCAAATTTATAGACTCGACACAAGGGGAGCAAAAGAATATTTGCAAGTATTAGCAGCTGAGTTGTCAATTCAACCACACCTGGAGATTAATTATCTGCAGCAAGATGATTAGTAGCAAAGTAATATGATAGTTTTGATAGCAGTAGTAACAATAGCGGTAACAATGATATCAATAATTTTGTAGCAAGTGTAACAGTAGCAACAGCAATAGTAACTTAGCAAAATCAATATGCGGAAAATTCGTAGGCATTGGATTGGTGAATTCGTTGGATGATATTCATCATATAACAGTCATTGATACATCTCCAACGTATCTATAATTTTTGATTGTTCCATGCTATTATATTATCTGTTTTGGATGTTTTATATGCATTAATATGCTATTTTATATTATTTTTGGGACTAACCTATTAACCTAGAGCCCAGTGCCAGTTCCTGTTTTTTCCTTGTTTTTGAGTTTCGCAGAAAAGGAATACCAAACGGAGTCCAAACGGAATAAAACCTTCGCGATGATTTTTCTTGGTCCAGAAGACAACCAGAAGACTTGGAGATGAAGTCGGAGGAGCCACAAGGCGACCACAAGGATGGAGGGCGTGCCCAGGGGGGTAGGGCGCGCCCCCCACCCTTGTGGGCCCCTCGTGCACCTCCTGACCTAATTCTCTCGCCTATATATTCCCAAATATCCCCAAACCACCAGAGGCATCCACGAAAACACTTTTCCACCGCCGCAACCTTCTGTACCCGTGAGATCCCATCTAGGGACCTTTTCCGGCACCCTGCCGGAGGGGGATTCGATCACGGAGGGCTTCTACATCAACCCTATTGCCCTTCCGATGAAGCATGAGTAGTTTACCACAGACCTACGGGTCCATAGCTAGTAGCTAGATGGCTTCTTCTCTCTCTTTGATTCTCAATACCATGTTCTCCTCAACGTTCTTGGAGATCTATTCGATGTAATACTTTTTTGTGGTGTGTTTGCCGAGATCCGATGAATTGTGGATTTATGATCAGCTTATCTATGAATATTATTTGAATCTTCTCTGAATTCTTTTATGCATGATTTGATATCTTTGTAATTCTCTTCGAACTATTGGTTTGGTTTGGCCAACTAGATTGGTTTTTCTTGCAATGGGAGAAGTGCTTAGCTTTGGGTTCAATCTTGCGGTGTCCTTTCCCAGTGACAGTAGGGGCAGCAAGGCACATATTTTATTGTTGCCATCGAGGATAAAAAGATGGGGTTTTCATCATATTGCTTGAGTTAATTCCTGTACATCATGTCATCTTACTTAATGCATTACTCCATTCTTTATGAACTTAATACTCTAGATGCATGCTGGATAGCGGTCGATGTGTGGAGTAATAGTAGTAGATGCATAATCATTTCGGTCTACTTGACACGGATGTGATGCCTATATTCATGATCATTGCCTTAGATATCGTCATAACTTTGTGCTTTTCTATCAATTGCTCGGCAATAATTTGTTCACCCACCGTATTATTTGCTATCTTGAGAGAAGCCTCTAGTGAAACCTATGGCCCCCGGGTCTATTTTCCATCATATAAGTTTCCGATCTTCTATTTTCCATCATATAAGTTTTCGATCTACTATTTTGCAATCTTTTACTTTCCGATCTATAAACCAAAAATACCAAAAATATTTACTTTATTGTTTATCTATCTCTATCAGATCTCACTTTTGCAAATAACTATGAAGGGATTGACAACCCCTTTATCGCGTTGGGTGCAAGTTGTTTGATTGTTTGTGCAGGTATTCGGTGATTTGTGCGTTGTCTTCTACTGGATTGATACCTTGGTTCTCAAACTGAGGGAAATACTTATCTCTGCTTTGCTGCATCACCCTTTCCTCTTCAAGGGAAAAACCAACGCAAGCTCAAGAAGTAGCAGGAAGAATTTCTACAACAATTCTTATGGAAATTATAATAAGATGCCCTCTAATTTTGAGAATAGTGTTAATGAATTTATGAGTTTACAAAAGAATTTCAATGCTTTGATTGAAGAAAAATTGCTTAAGATTGATGATTTGGCTAGGAACGTGGATAGAATTTCTCTTGATGTTGACTCTTTGAAACTTAGATCTATTCCACCCAAGCATGATATCAATGAATCTCTAAAGGCTATGAGAATCTCCATTGATGAGTGCAAAGAAAGAACCGCTAAGATGCGGGCTAAAAAAGATTGGTTTGTAAAAACATGCTCTTCTAGTTTCCGTGAAAATAATGATGAAGATCTTAAAGTGATTGATGTGACTCCTATTGAATCTTTGTTTTCCAAAATAAATCTTGATAAAGATGGGACTGGAGATGAGTCAACTTTAGTTAAAAGGCGTCCCAATGATTCGGAGTTTTTAGATCTTGATGCAAAAATTGATAAAAGTGGGATTGGAGAGGTCAAAACTTTAAGTAGCAATGAACCCACTCTTTTGGATTTCAAGGAATTTAATTATGATAATTGTTCTTTAATAGATTGTATTTTCTTGTTGCAATCCATGTTGAATTCTCCTCATGCTTATAATCAAAACTAAGTTTTTACTAAACATATCGTTGATGCTATGATGCAATCTTTTGAAGAAAAGCTTGAGTTGGAAGTTTCTATCCCTAGAAAACTTTATGATGAGTGGGAACCTACTATTAAGATCAAGATTAAATATTATGAGTGCTATGCTTTGTGTGATTTGGGTGCTAGCGTTTCCACGATTCCAAAAACTTTATGTGATGTGTTAGGTTTCCGTGAATTTGATGATTATTCTTTAAATTTGCATCTTGCGGATTCCACTATTAAGAAACCTATGGGAAGGATTAATGATGTTCTTATTGTTGCAAATAGGAATTATGTGCCCATAGATTTCGTTGTTCTTGATATAGATTGCAATCCTACATGTCCTATTATTCTTGGTAGACCTTTCCTTAGAACGATTGGTGCAATTATTGATATGAAAGAATGAACCATTAGATTTCAATTTCCGTTAAGGAAGGGCATGGAACACTTTCCAAGAAAGAAAATTAAATTTCCATATGAATCTATTATGAGAGCTACTTATGGATTGCATACCAAAGATGATAATACCTAGATCTATTCGTGTTTTTATGCCTAACTAAGGGCGTTAAACAATAGCGCTTGTTGGGAGGCAACCCAATTTTATTTTTGTTTTTGCTTTTTTTGGTTCTGTTTTGCAATAAATAATTCATCTATCCTCTGGTTAGATGTGGTTTTGTGTTTTAGTTAGTGTTTGTGCCAAGTAAGACCTTTGGCATGGCTTACGGTGGTAGTTGATTTGATCTTGCTGAAAAACAGAAACTTTTGCGTCCAGTCTCAGAATTTTAGTAATTCACTGGAGCGTTGAAAAACCCTGAATGTTTTACACGAGATTTATATACAAATTTCCTATGCTTTCCTAATTTTTCAGAATTTTTTGGGTTACAAAAGTATTAGAACAATTCGGATCTTCGCATACTGTTCTGTTTTTGACAGATTCTATTTTCTTGGTGTTGTTTGCTTATTTTGATGAATCTATGGGTAGTATCGGGGGGTATGAACCATGAAAAAGTTGGAATACAGTAGATATTACACTAATATAAATAAAGAATGAGTTCACAACAGTACCAAAAGTGGTGATTTATTTTCTTATACTAACGGAGCTTATGAGATTTTCTGTTGAGTTTTGTGTTGTGAAGTTTTCAAGTTTTGGGTAAGGATTTGATGGACTATGGAATAAGGAGTGGCAAGAGCCTAAGCTTGGGGATGCCCAAGGCACCCCATGGTAATATTCAAGGACAACCAAGATCCTAAGCTTGGGGATGCCCCGGAAGGCATCCCCTCTTTCGTCTTCGTCTATCGGTAATTTTACTTGAGGCTATATTTTTATTCACCACATGATATGTGTTTTGCTTGGAGCGTCTTTTATGATTTGAGTCTTTGCTTTTTAGTTTGCCACAATCATCCTTTCTGTACACACCTTTTGAGAGGGACATGCATGAATCATGATTTATTAGAATACTCTTTGTGCTTCACTTACATCTTTTGAGCTAGGCAATTTTGCTCTAGTGCTTCACTTATATCTTTTTAGAGCACGGCGGTGGTTTTATTTTATAGAAATTAATGAACTCTCATGCTTCACTTATATTATTTCTAGAGTCTCTAAAAAGCATGGTAATTTGCTTTGGTTATAAATTTAGTCCTAATATGATAGGCATCCAAGAGGGATATAATAAAAACTTTCATATAAAGTGCATTGAATACTATGAGAAGTTTGATTCCTTATGATTGTTTTGAGATATGAAGATAGTGATATTAGAGTCATGCTAGTGAGTAGTTGTGAATTTGAGAAATACTTGTGTTAAGGTTTGTGAGTCCCGTAGCATGCACGTATGGTGAACCGTTATGTGATGAAGTCGGAGCATGATTTATTTTTTGATTGTCTTCCTTATGAGTGACGGTCGGGGACGAGCGATGGTCTTTTCCTACCAATCTATCCCCCTAGGAGCATGTGCATAGTACTTTGTTTCAATGACTAATAGATTTTTGCAATAAGTATGTGAGTTCTTTATGACTAATGTTGAGGCCATGGATTATACGCACTCTCATCCTTCCACCATTGCTAGCCTCTCTAGTACCGCGCAACTTTCGCCGGTACCATACACCCACCATATACCTTCCTCAAAACAGCCACCATACCTACCTATTATGGAATTTCCATAGCCATTCCGAGATATATTGCCATGGAACTTTCCACCGTTCTGTTTATTATGACACACATCATCATTGTCATATTGCTTTGCATGATCATGTAGTTGACATCGTATTTGTGGCAAAGCCACCATTCATAATTCTTTCATACATGTCACTCTTGATTCATTGCACATCCCGGTACACCGCCGGAGGCATTCATATAGAGTCATATTTTGTTCTAGTATCGAGTTGTAATTCTTGAGTTGTAAGTAAATAAAAGTGTGATGATCTTCATTATTAGAGCATTGTCCCATGTGAGGAAAGTATGATGGAGACTATGATTCCCCCACAAGTCGGGATGAGACTCCGAACAAAAAAAAAGAGAAAGAAAAGGCCAAAAAAAAGAGAAGGCCCAAAAAAAAGAGAGAAGGGGCAATGTTACTATCCTTTTACCACACTTGTGCTTCAAAGTAGCACCATGATCTTCATGATAGAGAGTCTCCTATGTTATCACTTTCATATACTAGTGGGAATTTTTCATTATAGAACTTGGCTTGTATATTCCAATGATGGGCTTCCTCAAATTGCCCTAGGTCTTCATGAGCAAGCAAGTTGGATGCACACCCACTTAGTTTTCCTTTTGAGCTTTCATAAACTTATAGCTCTAGTGCATCTGTTGCATGGCAATCCCTACTCACTCACATTGATATCTATTGATGGGCATCTCCATAGCCCGTTGATACGCCTAGTTGATGTGAGACTATCTCCCTCTTTTTGTCTTCTCCACAACCACCATATTCTATTCCACCTATAGTGCTATGTCCATATGGCTCACGCTCATGTATTGCGTGAAAGTTGAAAAAGTTTGAGAACGTAAAAAGTATGAAACAATTGCTTGGCTTGTCATCGGGGTTGTGCATGATTTAAATATTTTGTGTGATGAAGATGGAGCATAGCCAGACTATATGATTTTGTAGGGATAAGCTTTCTTTGGCCATGTTATTTTGAGAAGACATAATTGCCTTGTTAGTATACTTGAAATATTATTGTTTTTATGTCAATATTAAACTTTTGTTTTGAATCTTATGGATCTGAACATTCATGCCACAATAAAGAAAATTACATGGATAAATATGTTAGGTAGCATTACACATCAAAAATTCTGTTTTTATCATTTACCTACTCGAGGACGAGCAGGAATTAAGCTTGGGGTTGCTTGATACGTCTCCAACGTATCTATAATTTTTGATTGTTCCATGCTATTATATTATCTGTTTTGGATGTTTTATATGCATTAATATGCTATTTTATATTATTTTTGGGACTAACCTATTAACCTAGAGCCCAGTGCCAGTTCCTGTTTTTTCCTTGTTTTTGAGTTTCGCAGAAAAGGAATACCAAATGGAGTCCAAACGGAATAAAACCTTCACGATGATTTTTCTTGGACCAGAAGATAACCAGGAGACTTGGAGATGAAGTCGGAGGAGCCACAAGGCGGCCACAAGGACGGAGGGCGCGCCCCCACCCTTGTGGGCCCCTCGTGCACCTCCTGACCTAATTCTTTCGCCTATATATTCCCAAATATCCCCAAACCACCAGAGGCATCCACGAAAACACTTTTCCACCGCCGCAACCTTCTGTACCCGTGAGATCCCATCTAGGGACCTTTTCTGGCACCCTTCCGGAGGGGGATTCGATCACGGAGGGCTTCTACATCAACCCTATTGCCCTTCCGATGAAGCGTGAGTAGTTTACCACAGACCTACGGGTCCATAGCTAGTAGCTAGATGGCTTCTTCTCTCTCTTTGATTCTCAATACCATGTTCTCCTTGATGTTCTTGGAGATCTATTCGATGTAATACTTTTTTGCGGTGTGTTTGCCGAGATCCGATGAATTGTGGATTTATGATCAGCTTATCTATGAATATTATTTGAATCTTCTCTGAATTCTTTTATGCATGATTTGATATCTTTGTAATTCTCTTCGAACTATCGGTTTGGTTTGGCCAACTAGATTGGTTTTTCTTGCAATGGGAGAAGTGCTTAGCTTTGGGTTCAATCTTGCGGTGTCCTTTCCCAGTGACAGTAGGGGCAGCAAGGCACGTATTGTATTGTTGCCATTGAGGATAAAAAGATGGGGTTTTCATCATATTGCTTGAGTTAATTCCTCTACATCATGTCATCTTACTTAATGCATTACGACGTTCTTTATGAACTTAATACTCTAGGTGCATGCTGGATAGCGGTCGATGTGTGGAGTAATAGTAGTAGATGCAGAATCATTTCGGTCTACTTGACACGGACGTGATGCCTATATTCATGATCATTGCCTTAGATATCGTCATAACTTTGCGCTTTTCTATCAATTGCTCGGCAGTAATTTGTTCACCCACCGTATTATTTTCTATCTTGAGAGAAGCCTCTAGTGAAACCTATGGCCCCCGGGTCTATTTTCCATCATATAAGTATCCGATCTACTATTTTGCAATCTTTTACTTTCCGATCTATAAACAAAAAATACCAAAAATATTTACTTTATCATTTATCTATCTCTATCAGATCTCACTTTTGCAAATAACCGTGAAGGAATTGACAACCCCTTTATTGCGTTGGGTGCAAGTTGTTTGATTGTTTGTGCAGGTATTCGGTGATTTGTGCGTTGTCTCCTACTGGATTGATACCTTGGGTCTCAAACTGAGGGAAATACTTATCTCTGCTTTGCTGCATCACCCTTTCCTCTTCAAGGAAAAAACCAACGCAAGCTCAAGAAGTAGCAGTCATAACCTATGGCGATACGACACTAGCTCCAGTTCATAAATATAATGTAGGCATGTATTCCGTAAATAGTCATACGTGCTTATAGAAAGAACTTGCATGACATCTTTTGTCCTACCCTCCCGTGGTAGCGGGGTCCATAAGGAAACTAAGGGATATTAAGGCCTCCTTTTAATAGAGAACCGGAACAAAGCATTAGCACATAGTGAATACATGAACTCCTCAAACTACGGTTATCACTGGAAAGTATCCAGAATACTGTCACTCTGGGGTTTACGGATCATAACACGTAATAGGTGACTATAACTTGCAAGATCGAATCTAGAGCATAGATATAATGGTGATAACATAAACGGTTCAGATCTGAAACCATGGCACCCGGGCCCAAAGTGACAAGCATTAAGCATGGCAAAGTCATAGCAACATCAATCTCAGAACATAATGGATACTAGGGATCAAGCCCTAACAAAACTAACTCGATTACATGATGAATCTCATCCAACTCCCTCACCGACCAGCGGGTGAAAGAAATAGTCCCTAGAGGCAATAATAAAGTTGTTATTTTATATTTCCTTATTCATGATAAAGGTTTATTATTCATGCTAGAATTGTATTGATCGGAAACTTGAATACATGTGTGAATACCTAAACAAATACCATGTCCCTAGTATGCCTCTACTAGACTAGCTCGTTGATCAAAGATGGTTAAGGTTTCCTAACCATAGACATGTGTTGTCATTTGATAACGGGATCACATCATTAGGAGAATGATGTGATGGACAAGACCCATCCGTTAGCTTAGCATAATGATCGTTCAGTTTTATTGCTATTGCTTTCTTCATGTCAAATACATATTCCTTCGACTATGAGATTATGCAACTCCCAGATACCGGAGGAATGCCTTGTGTGCTATCAAACGTTACAATGTAACTGGGTGATTATAAAGATGCTCTACAGGTATCTCCAAAGGTATTTGTTGAGTTGGCATAGATCGAGATTAGGATTTGTCACTCCAAGTATCAGAGAGGTATCTCTGGGCCCTCTCGGTAATACACATCATAGGCTTGCAAGCAAATGACTAAGGAGTTAGTCATGAGGTGATGTATTATGGAACGAGTAAAGAGACTTGCCAGTAACGAGATTGAACTAGGTATGAAGATACCGACGATCGAATCTCGGGCAAGTAACATACCGATGGACAAAGGGAATTACGTATGTTGTCATAACGGTTCGACCGATAAAGATCTTCGTAGAATATGTAGGAGCCAATATGGGCATCCAGGTTCCGCTATTGGTTATTGACCGGAGAGGTGTCTCGGTCATGTCTACATAGTTCTCGAACCCGTAGGGTCCGCACGCTTAACGTTCGATGATGATATAGTATTATATGAGTTATATATATCCGGGTACTTATGGGCCAAGAGGGGAAACACACCAGCCACAAGGGGCTGGTGCGCCCCCCATATGGGTCGGCCTAAGGAGGAGAAGGAAAGGGGAGAAGGGAAAGGTAAGTGTGGATTAGGATTCCCACTTCCTTCCCTCCCCCCCTCTTTCCTTCCCCCTCCGACAAACATGGCAGGGGGGCGGCCAAGGGCAAGAGCCCAAGTAGGATTCGGACCTACTTGGGGCGCCCATTGGCCTCTCCCCTCTCCCTCCCACCTATATATATGAGGAGGGGGGCGCCTAGCACACCCCAGACAATTGCCTAGCCGTGTGCAGCGCCCCCCTCCACCGTTTACACCCCCGGTCATATTTCCGTAGTGCTTAGGCGAAGCCCTGCGGAGATCACTTCACCATCACCGTCGTGCTGACGGAACTCATCTACTACCTCGATGTCTTGCTGGATCAAGAAGGCGAGGGACGTCACCGAGCTGAACGTGTGCAGAACGCGGAGGTGCCGTGCGTTTGGTACTTGATCGGTTGAAGCGTGAAGAAGTTCGACTACATCAACCGCGTTGTGAAACGCTTCCGCTTACGGTCTACGAGGGTATGTAGACACACTCTCCCCCTCGTTGCTATGCATCTCCATGGATAGATCATTGTGTCTGCGTAGAATTTTTTTTGTTTTCCATGCAACGATTCCCAACAATGGTATTAGAGCCAGGTCTATGCGTAGAGGATATGCACGAGTAGAACACAAAGAGTGTAGGAGATATGCCCTAGAGGCAATAATAAATGTTATTATTTATCTCCATGCTCATAATTAGGTTTATGTTCCATGCTATAACTGCTATGGTTCTCGAGTCTACAATAACCACGAGGCTTGGAGGAAGACTCATATGCACGTGTGGAATAATAAACGGAAAAATGTATTCCTAAGTCTAGCCTCTAAGACTAGCTCAAGTGTTGCATGATGGTCCTGTTTTCCTGATCATGGGCATGTCTATGCCAGCAACTTTGAGGGCACAATGTTAGAAGAACATTTGTGTTGAATCGACCCGAATTGATGTTATGCTATGATATACATTCGTCATGAGTTAATGGTTAATAACACAGAGATAGTTAACGTTTGCATGATTCCTTAGACCATGAGAGTGTCGAGTTTCTTCATGCTTGCTTCATGAACTTTGGGGTTTGTTAAACGTCATCCGTAAATGGGTGGCTATTACGGCGGCTTACGGGTTCATGGAAAAGTATGTCAAGTAACTTGATAGCTCAAGATTGGGATTTGCTCCTCCGACGATGGAGAGATATCTCTGGGCCCTCTCGGTGTTACGGTATCCATCATCGTCTGGCCAGACACTTTGTGATTTGATCACGGGGATGCTGGAACACGGTAACGAGAAAAGAGAACAATACCGGTAACGAGGTAACTGGCTTAATGGACAAGTTGTTGATCCACGGGAATGCCAACATGTCTCACCTCGGGTATTTGTAACATATCACGAAGCAACAGGAATAGCACACGGCAACTGGAGGTTCACTCGAATATTCATTCGTGTGGGTATAGGGGTCAATATGGGTGTCCACGGCTCCGATGTTGATCATTGATCGGAAAGTGTTCCGGTCATGTCTATACTTCACCGAACCTATAGGGTCACACGCTTAAGGGTCATCTATCTGCTGAATACTAGACAGGGAGTCTGAGAGAAAGTCACCGAAAATGTTTCGGAGACAACGGAAGAGTTCCGGAGAGAGAGAACACCGAAAGAGTTTCGGTAAAACCGAAAAGGTGTTTCGGAATATATTATTAGGTCAAATAGGGTTTCGGCATCGCATGGAAATTTTCAGAGGATGTCAGAATTGGTCTGGGAACTTCTGGGAATTTTCAGAGAGAAAAAACCGGAAATGTTCCGAAACTGCCGTAACCGTTGTTGATGCTTTCCGCTGATAAAAACCACCGCACCGAAAATGTTTCGGATCATGCCCAGAATAATTTTAGAGGGTGCCAGAAATGTTCTGGGACCTTCTGGAATTTTTCAGAAAAATGTTTCGCGGAAAACATCTTATCCCAGCGCGAGGGGACAAGATCCCACGAATCGGGGGTTGCATGTTTGGTGGCTTTTTGTCTAGGGAGCATGCATGTTTCATGGAGACATGTTGGTGGCTTGTTGGGGGGGCCCCCCCATGGGGGGAGACAAGGTGTGGGCCGGCCCAAGGGCTGCCATGGTGGTGTCCCCTTGGTGCCCCCCTTGTGTTACCATTATGCCCTTTCATGTGTGACATGAAGCTTGGGTATTTTGGTATTTCAACATCCCACCCCACCCCTTGCCTTGGCCTATAAAAGGAGGAGTTGGGGCTGCCATCTCCTTCATCCCCTTGCTCTCATACTCATGCCATGCAATTATCTGGCTTCTCTCTCCCTCCCACGAAAAGAGTTTCATAGAGCCGAAAGGCTGTCTGGGTTCCGGTGGGAACTAGTTCTGGACGGCAAAGCCCTGCCGGATAGATGACACCGTATGTGTGCAACTTTGTAGAGAGGTCGTAGTGTCGATCTTAGTGCCCGTGGGGCTGTTCGTGAGTGCCTCCCGAAGGGCTGTCCAAGTGACGGTCCGAGTTCTGTGAGTCCTCCCGAAGGGCTGTCCGCGACACCGTCCGGGGGACTATCCGATCGCCTCCCGGAGGGCTGTCCGGGTGGCGGATGAGGGTATACATCCTCGCGGTTGGGAGGTGTAAATCCTAGCTGCGGGGATCTGCACTGACGATCGTCATCGACTCTACTTCCGCTGCGCTACGAGTCTGTAACGAAAATGATCAAACCTTGTATGCAGTCTCCATAGTGGTCCTGGGCTGGTGCGTAGGGCGGAAATTTTTTGTTTTCTGCTGCGTTCCCCTACAAAGAGTTATGGGCGGTGATAGTCATACTGCTTACCACCAACGTCTTATTTTGATTTGGCGGTATTGTGGGATGAAGCAGCCCGGACCAACCTTACATGTCCATGCACATGAGACCGGTTCCACCGACTGACATGCAACTAGTTTTGCATGAAGGTGGTTGGCAGGTGTCTGTTTCTCCTACTTTAGTTGAATCGAATTTGACTACGGCCGGTCCTTGAAGAAGGTTAAAACAGCAAACTTGACGAATCACCGTTGTGGTTTTTGCCGTAGGTAAGAACGGTTCTTGCTAGAAACCTGTAGCAGCCACGTAAAACTTGCAACAACAAAGTAGAGGACGTCTAACTTGTTTTTGCAGGGTATGTTGTGATGTGATATGGTCAAGACATGATGTGATATACGTTATTGTATGAAATGATCATGTTTTGTAAATTATCGGCAACCGGTAGGAGCCTTATGGTTGTCTCTTTATTGTATGAAATGCAAACGCCATGTAATTGCTTTACTTTATCGCTATGCGTTAGCAATAGTTGTAGAAGCAATAGTTGGCGAGACGACCATGACGCAACAATGGAGATCAAGGTGTCGAGCCGGTGATGATGGAGATCATGACGATGCTTTGGAGATGGAGATCAAAAGCATGAGATGATGATGGCCATATCATGTCACATATTTTGATTGCATGTGATGTTTATCTTTTATGCACCTTATTTTGCTTAGTACGGCGGTAGCATTATAAGATGATCCCTTCACTAAATTTCAAGGTAAAAGTGTTCTCCCTGAGTATGCACCATTGCTATAGTTCGTCGTGTTGAGACACCACGTGATGATCGGGTGTGATAGACTCTACGTTCACATACAACGGGTGTAAGACAGTTTTACACATGCAGAATACTTGGGTTAAACTTGACGAGCCTAGCATGTACAGACATGGCCTCGGAACACTGGAGACCGAAAGTTCGAACATGAGTCATATAGTAGATATGGTCAACATAGAGATGTTCACCATTGATGACTACCCCATCTCACGTGATGATCGGACATGGGTTAGTTGATATGGATCATGTATCACTTAGACAACTTGAGGGATGTTGATTTAAGTGGGAGTTCATTAGTAATTTGATTAATTGAACTTAATTTATCATGAACTTAGTCCTGATAGTATTTGCAAATCTATGTTGTAGATCTATAGCTCGCGATATAGCTCCCTTATTTTTCATATGTTCCTAGAGAAAAATAAGTTGAAAGATGATAGTAGCAATGATGCGGACTGGTTCCGTGATCTGAGGATTATCCTCATTGCTGCACAGAAGAATTATATCCTTGATGCACCGCTAGGTGATAGACCTGTTGCAGGAGTAGATGCAGACGTTATGAATGTTTGGCAAGCTCGATATGATGACTACTTAATAGTTTAGTGCGCCATCCTTTACGGCTTAGAATCGGGACTTAAAAAATGTTTTGAACGCCACAGAGCATATGAGATGTTCCACGAGCTGAAATTGGTATTTCAGACTCATGCCCGTGTCGAGAGGTATGAGACCTCTGACAAGTACTTTGCCTACAAGATGGAGGAGAATAACTCAGCCAGTGAGCATGTGCTCAGAATGTCTGAGTACTACAATCGCTTGAATCAAGTGGGAGTTAATCTTCCAGATAAGATAGTGATTGACAGAGTTCTCTAGTCACTATCACCAAGCTACTAGAACTTCGTGATGAACTATAATATGCAAGGGATGATGAAAACGATTCCTGAGCTCTTCGCGATGCTGAAATTGGCGAAGGTAGAAATCAAGAAAAATAATCAAGTGTTGATGGTTAACAAGACCACTAGTTTCAAGAAAAAGGGCAAGGGAAAGAAAGGGAACTTCAAGAAGAATGGCAAGCAGTTGCCGCTCCCATGAAGAAGCCTAAAACTGGACCCAAGCCTGAAACTGAGTGCCTCTACTGCAAAGGAAATGGTCACTGGAAGCGGAACTGCCCCAAATACTTGGCGGATAAGAAGGATGGCAAAGTGAACAAAGGTATATTTGATATACATGTTACTGATGTGTACCTTACTAGTGTTCATAGTAGCCCCTGGGTATTTGATACCGGTTCAGTTGCTAAGATTAGTAACTTGAAACAGGAGTTGAAGAATAAACAGAGACTAGTTAAGGGCGAGGTGATGATGTGTGTTGGAAGTGATTCCAAGGTTGATACGATCACCATCGCACACTCCCTCTACCTTCGGGATTAGTGTTGAACCTAAATCAATGTTACTTGGTGTTTGCGTAGAGCATGAATATGATTGGATCATGTTTATTGCAATACAGTTATTCATTTAAGTCAAAGAATAATTGTTGTTCTATTTACATGAATAAAACCTTCTATGGTCATACACCCAATGTTAATGGTTTATTGAATCTTGATCGTAGTGATACACATATTCATAATATTGATGCCAAAAGATACAAAGTTGATAATGATAGTGCACCATACTTGTGGCACTGCCGTTTAGGTCATATTGGTGTAAAGCGCATGAAGAAACTCCCTGCGGATGGACTTTTTGAAGGAAATATGCCCTAGAGGCAATAATAAAGTTGTTATTTTATATTTTTTTATTCATGATAAATGTTTATTATTCATGCTAGAATTGTATTGATCGGAAACCTAAATGCATGTGTGAATACATAGACAAACATTGTGTCCCTAGTGAGCCTCTACTTGACTAGCTCGTTGATCAAAGATGGTTAAGGTTTCCTGACCATGGACATGAGTTGTCATTTGATAACGAGATCACATCATTAGGAGAATGATGTGATGGACAAGACCCATCCATCAGCTTAGCATTATGATCGTTCAGTTTTATTGCTATTGCTTTCTTCATGTCAAATACATATTCCTTCGACTATGAGATTATGCAACTCCTGGATACCGGAGGAATACCTTGTGTGCTATCAAACATCACAACGTAACTGGGTGATCATAAATATGCTCTACAGGTATCTCCGAAGGCGTTTGTTGGGTTGGCATAGATCGAGATTAGGATTTGTCACTCCGAGTATCGGAGAGGTATCTCTGGGCCCTCTCGGTAATACACATCATAAGAAGCCTTGCAAGCAAAGTAACTAATGAGTTAGTTACAGGATGATGTATTATGGAACGAGTAAAGAGACTTGCCAGTAACGAGATTGAACAAGGTATGTAGATACCGACGATCGAATCTCGGGCAAGTAACATACCGATGACAAAGGGAATAACGTATGTTGTCATAACGGTTCGGCCAATAAAGATCTTCGTAGAATATGTAGGAGCCAATATGAGCATCCAGGTTCCGCTATTGGTTATTGACCGGAGAGGTGTATCGGTCATGTCCACATAGTTCTCGAACCCATAGGGTCCGCACGCTTAAGGTTCGATGACGATTTAGTATTATATGAGTTATGTGATTTGGTGACCGAATGTAGTTCGGAGTCCCGGATGAGATCACAGACATGACGAGGAGTCTCGAAATGATCGAGAGGTAAAGCTTGATATATAGGATGATAGTATTCGGACACCGGAAGTGTTCCGGATAGTATCCGGGGATTGTCTTTCTTTCCTCCCCTTTGTGTTTTCTTTCTTTTTTTTTTTTTTTTTCTTTTTTTTTTATTTTTTTTTTTTTTTTTTGTTTTTTCTGTTTCTTTTTTTTTTTTTTTTTTTTTTTTTTTTTTTCTTTTTTTTTTTTTTTTTTTTTTTTTTTTTTTTTTTTTTTTTGTTTTCTTTTTTGTTTTTTTTTTTTTTGTTTTTCTTTTTATATTTTTTATTCTTTTTTTTGTTTTTTTTTTTTTTTTCCACGTAAAATCCCCGGGGGAAAGATATGGGCCATAGGAGGGGAGCACACCAGCCCACAAGGGGTGGCACGCCCCGCACCCCCAAGGAAGGAGGCCGAATTGGAGAAGGGAAAGAGGGGGTTCGGCCCCCCCTTTCCTTCTATCCTTCCTCTTCCCTTTTCCCCCCTCCGAAAATAAGGAAAGGGGGGAGGCCGAATTGGGGAGGACCCCAAGTAGGATTTCTCCTACTTGGGGCGCCCCATGGCTACCTCTCCTCCCCTCCCACCTATATATATGTGGGGAGGGGGGGTGCCTAGAACATACAATATCAACTGTTAGCCGTGTGCGGCGCCCCCCTCCACAGATTACACCCTCGGTCATATTCTCGCGGTGCTTAGGCGAAGCCCTGCGCGGATCACTTCACCATCACCGTCACCACGCCATCATGCTGACGAAACTCATCTACTTCCTCGACACTTTGCTGGATCAAGAGTTCGAGGGACGTCATCGAGCTGAACGTGTGTAGAACTCGGAGGTGCCGTACGTTCGGTGCTTGATCGGTCGGAACGAGAAGAAGTTCGACTACATCAACCGTGTTGTCAAACGCTTCCGCTTACGGTCTACGAGGGTACGTAGACACACTCTTCCCCCTCGTTGCTATGCATCTCTTAGATAGATCTTGCGTGAGCGTAGGATTTTTTTTGAAATTGCATGCTACGTTTCCCAATAGTGGCATCCGAGCCAGGTCTATGCATAGATGATATGCACGAGTAGAACACAAAGAGTTGTGGGCGGTGATCGTCATACTGCTTACCACTAATGTCTTATTTTGATTCGGCGGTATTGTTGGATGAAACGGCCTGGACCAACCTTACATGACCACGTTCATAAGACCGGTTCCACCGACAAACATGCAACTAGTTTTGCATAAAGGTGGCTAGTGGGTGTCTGTTTCTCCTACTTTAGTTGAATCGAATTTGACTGCGGACGGTCCTTGTTGAAGGTTAAAACAGCAAACTTGATAAATCACCGTTGTGGTTTTGATGCGTAGGTAAGAACGGTTCTTGCTAGAAGCCCGTAGCAGCCATGTAAAACTTGCAACAACAAAGTAGAGGACGTCTAACTTGTTTTTGCAGGGCATGTTGTGATGTGATATGGTCAAGACATGATGTGATATATGTTGTTGTATGAGATGATCATGTTTTGTAAAAGTTGTCGGCAACTGGCAGGAGCCTTATGGTTGTCGCTTTATTGTATGAAATGCAAACGCCATGTAATTGCTTTACTTTGTCACTATGCGTTAGCGATAGTTGTAGAAGCAATAGTTGGCGAGATGAGCACGACGCAACGATGGAGATCAAGGTGTCGAGCCAGTGACGATGGAGATCATGACGATGCTTTGGAGATGGAGATCAAAAGCACAAGATGATGATGGTCATATCATGTCACATATTTTGATTGCATGTGATGTTTATCTTTTATGCATCTTATTTTGCTTAGTACGGCGGTAGCATTATAAGATGATCCCTTAACTAAATTTCAAGGTATAAGTGTTCTCCCTGAGTATGCACCATTGCGACAGTTCGTCGTGTTGAGACACCACGTGATGATCGGGTGTGATAGACTCTACGTTCACATACAACGGGTGCAAGACAGTTTTGCACATGCGGAATACTCGGGTTAAACTTGACGAGCCTAGCATGTACAGACATGGCCTCGGAACACTGGAGACCGAAAGGTCAAACATGAATCATATAGTAGATATGATCAACATAGAGATGTTCACCATTGATGACTACTCCATCTCACGTGATGATCGGACATGGTTTAGTTGATTTGGATCACGTATCATTTAGATGACTTGAGGGATGTCTATCTAAGTGGGAGTTCTTAAGTAATTTGATTAATTGAACTTAATTTATCATGAACTTAGTCCTGATAGTATTTGCATATCTATGTTGTAGATCAATGGCCCGTGCTACGGTTGCCTTGAATTTAATGCGTTCCTAGAGAAAGCTAAGTTGAAAGATGATGGTAGCAACTACACGGACTGGGTCTGTAACTTGAGGATTATCCTCATTGCTGCACAGAAGAATTATGTCCTTGATGCACCGCTAGGTGAAAGGCCTGCTGCAGGAGCAGATGCTGATGTTTTGAACGTCTGGCAAGCTCAATCTGATGACTACTCGATAGTTCAGTGTGCCATGCTTTACGGCTTAGAACCGGGACTTCAAAGACATTTTGAACGTCATGGAGCATATGAGATGTTCCAAGAGTTGAAGTTAATATTTCAAGCAAATGCCCGAGTTGAGAGATATGAAGTCTCCAACAAGTTCTATAGCTGCAAGATGGAGGAGAACAGTTCTGTCAGTGAACACATACTCAAAATGTCTGGGTATCATAATCACTTGACTCAGCTGGGAGTTAATCTTCCAGTTGATAGTGTTATTGACAGAGTTCTTCAATCACTTCCACCAAGCTACAAAGGCTTCGTGATGAACTATAATATGCAAGGGATGGACAAGACAATTCCCGTGCTCTTCGCAATGCTCAAAGCTGTGGAGGTAGAAATCAAGAAGGAGCATCAAGTGTTGATGGTTAACAAGACCACTAGTTTAAAGAAAAAGGGCAAGGGAAAGAAGGGGAACTTCAAGAAGAATGGCAAGCAAGTTGCCACTCCCGGGAAGAAGCCCAAAGTTGGACCCAAGCCTGAAACTGAGTGCTTCTACTGCAAAGGGACTGGTCACTGGAAGCAGAACTGCCCCAAGTATTTGGCGGATAAGAAGGATGGCAAAGTGAACAAAGGTATATTTGATATACATGTTATTGATGTTTACCTTACTAATGCTCGTAGTAGCACCTGGGTATTTGATACTGGTTCGGTTGCTCATATTTGTAACTCGAAACAGGAGCTACGGATTAAACGAAAATTGGCTAAGGACGAGTTGATGATGCCCGTCGGGAATGGTTCCAAGGTCGATGTGAGCGCCATCGGCACGCTACCTCTGCATCTACCTTCGGGATTAGTTTTAGACCTAAATAATTGTTATTTGGTGCCAGTGTTGAGCATGAACATTATATCTGGATCTTGTTTAGTGCGAGACGGTTATTCATTTAAATCAGAGAATAATGGTTGTTCTATTTATATGAGTAATATCTTTTATGGTCATGCACCCTTGAAGAGTGGTCTATTTTTGTTGAATCTCGATCGTGGTAATACACATATTCATAATATTGATGCCAAAAGATGCAAAGTTGATCATGATAGTGCAACATATTTGTGGCACTACCGTTTAGGTCTTATTGGTGTAAAGCGCATGAAGAAACTCCATGCAGATGGGCTTTTGGAATCACTTGATTATGAATCATTTGATACTTGCGAACCATGCCTCATGGGCAAGATGACTAAAACTCCGTTCTCCGGAACAATGGAGCGAGCTAATGACTTATTGGAAATAATACATACCGATGTATGCGGTCCGATGAGTATTGAAGCACGCGGCGGATATTGTTATTTTCTGACCTTCACAGATGATTTGAGCAGATATGGGTATATCTACTTAATGAAACACAAGTCTGAAACATTTGAAAAGTTCAAAGAATTTCAGAGTGAAGTGGAGAATCATCGTAACAAGAAAATAAAGTTTCTACGATTTGATCGTGGAGGTGAATATTTGAGTTATGAGTTTGGCCTTCATTTAAAACAATGTGGAATAGTTTCACAACTCACGCCACCTGGAACACCATAGCGTAATGGTGTGTCCGAACATTGTAACCGTACTTTATTAGATATGGTACGATCTATGATGTCTCTTACCGATTTACCACTATCATTTTGGGGTTATGCATTAGAGACAGCTGCATTCACATTAAATAGGGCACCGTCTAAATCCGTTGAGATGACACCGTATGAACTATGGTTTGGCAAGAAACCTAAGCTGTCGTTTCTTAAAGTTTGGGGTTGTGACACTTATGTCAAAAGGATTCAGCCTGATAAGCTCAAACCCAAATCGGAGAAGTGCGTCTTCATAGGATACCCTAAGGAAACAATTGGGTACACCTTCTACCACAGATCCGAAGGCAAGATCTTTGTTGCCAAGAATGGAACCTTTCTAGAGAAGGAGTTTCTCTCGAAAGAAGTGAGTGGGAGGAAAGTAGAACTTGATGAGGTAATCGTACCTTCTCTCGAATTGGAAAGTAGTTCATCAGAGAAAACCGTTCCCGTGATGCCTACACCAACTAGAGAGGAAGCTAATGATGATGATCATGAAACTTCAGATCAAGTTACTACAGAACTTCGTAGGTTAACCAGAACACGATCCACACCGGAGTGGTACAGGAATCCTTTACTGGAAGTCATGTTACTAGACCAAGGTGAACCTACAAACTATGAAGAAGCTATGATGAGCCCAGATTCCGATAGATGGCTTGAGGCCATGAAATCTGAGATAGGATCCATGTATGAGAACAAAGTGTGGACTTTGGTGGACTTGCCCGATGATCAGCAAACCATTGAGAATAAATGTATCTTCAAGAAGAAGGCTGATGCTGATAGTAATGTCACTATCTACAAAGCTCGACTTGTTGCAAAAGGTTTTCGACAAGTTCAAGGGGTTGACTATGATGAGACTTTCTCACCCGTAGCGATGCTTAAGTCCGTCCGAATCATGTTAGCAATTGCTGCATTTTATGATTATGAAATCTGGCAAATGGACGTCAAAACTGCATTCCTTAATGGATTTCTTAAAGAAGAGTTGTATATGATGCAACCAGAAGGTTTTGTCGACCCTAAAGGTGCTGACAAAGTGTGCAAGCTCCAGCGATCCATCTATGGACTGGTGCAAGCATCTCGGAGTTGGAATATATGCTTTGATGAGGTGATCAAAGCATATGGTTTTATACAGACTTACGGTGAAGCCTGTATTTACAAGAAAGTGAGTGGGAGCTCTATAGCATTTCTGATATTATATGTGGATGACATATTATTGATTAGAAATGATATAGATTTTTTGGATAGCATAAAAAGGATACTTGAATAAGAATTTTTTAATGAAAGACCTCGGTGAAGCTACTTATATATTAGGCATCAAGAACTGTAGGGATAGATCAAGACGCTTAATAGGACTTTCACAAAGCACATACCTTGACAAGATTTTGAAGAAGTTCAAAATGGATCAGTTAAAGAAAGGGTTCTTGCCTGTGTTGCAAGGTGTGAAGTCGAGTAAGACTCAAAACCCGACCACGGCAGAAGATGGAGAGAGAATGAAAGTCATTCCCTATGCCTCAGCCATAGGTTCTATAAAGTATGCCATGCTGTGTACCAAACCTGTTGTGTACCTTGCCATGAGTTTGGCAAGGGGGTACAATAGTGATCCAGGATTAGATCACTGGACAGCGGTCAAAACTATCCTTAGTTACCTAAGAGGACTAAGGAGATATTTCTCGATTATGGAGGTGATAAAGAGTTCGTCGTAAAGGGTTACGTCGATGCAAGCTTTGACACCGATCCGGATGACTCTGAGTCTTGATCTGGATAAAGTGTGCAAGCTCCAGCGATCCATCTATGGACTGGTGCAAGCATCTCGGAGTTGGAATATATGCTTTGATGAGGTGATCAAAGCATATGGTTTTATACAGACTTTCGGAGAAGCCTGTATTTACAAGAAAGTGAGTGGGAGCTCTGTAGCATTTCTAATATTATATGTGGATGACATATTGTTGATTGGAAATGATGTAGAATTTCTGGATAGCTTAAAAGGATACTTGAATGAGAGTTTTTCAATGAAAGACCTCGGTGAAGCTGCTTATATATTGGGCATCAAGATCTATAGGGATAGATCGAGACGCTTAATAGGACTTTCACAAAGCACATACCTTGATAAAGTTTTGAAGAAGTTCAAAATGGATCAGTCAAAGAAAGGGTTCTTGCCTGTGTTGCAAGGTGTGAAATTGAGTAAGACTCAATGCCCAACCACTGCAGAAGATAGAGAAAAAATGAAGGTCATTCCCTATGCTTTAGCCATAGGTTCTATCATGTATGCTATGCTGTGTACCAGACTTGATGTGTGCCTTGCCATAAGTCTGGAAGGGAGGTACCAAAGTAATCCAGGAGTGGATCACTGGACAGCGGTCAAGAACATCCTAAAGTACCTGAAAAGGACTAAGGATATGTTTCTCGTTTATGGAGATGACAAAGAGCTCGTCGTAAATGGTTACGTCGATGCTAGCTTTGACACTGATCCGGATGACTCTAAGTCACAAACCGGATATGTATTTATATTGAATGGTGGAGCTGTCAGTTGGTGCAGTTCCAAGCAGAGCATCATGGCGAGATCTACGTGTGAAGCGGAGTACATAGCTGCTTCGGAAGTAGCAAATGAAGGAGTCTGGATGAAGGAGTTCATATCCGATCTAGGTGTAATACCTAGTGCATCGGGTCCAATGAAAATCTTTTGTGACAATACTGGAGCAATTGCCTTAGCGAAGGAATCCAGATTTCACAAAAGAACCAAACACATCAAGGGACGCTTCAACTCCATCCATGATCAAGTCAAGGAGGGAGACATAGAGATTTGCAAAATACATACGGATCTGAATGTAGCAGACCCGTTGACTAAGCCTCTTCCACGAGCAAAACATGATCAGCACCAAGACTCCATGGGTGTTAGAATCATTACAATGTAATCTAGATTATTGACTCTAGTGCAAGTGGGAGACCAAGGAAATATGCCCTAGAGGAAATAATAAAGTTGTTATTTTATATTTCCTTATTCATGATAAATGTTTATTATTCATGCTAGAATTGTATTGATCGGAAACCTAAATACATGTGTGAATACATAGACAAACATTGTGTCCCTAGTGAGCCTCTACTTGACTAGCTCGTTGATCAAAGATGGTTAAGGTTTCTTGACCATGGACATGAGTTGTCATTTGATAACGAGATCACATCATTAGGAGAATGATGTGATGGACAAGACCCATCCGTTAGCTTAGCATTATGATCGTTCAGTTTTATTGCTATTGCTTTCTTCATGTCAAATACATATTCCTTCGACTATGAGATTATGCAACTCCCGGATACCGGAGGAATACCTTGTGTGCTATCAAATGTCACAACATAACTGGGTGATCATAAAGATGCTCTACAGGTATCTCCGAAGGTGTTTGTTGGGTTGGCATAGATCGAGATTAGGATTTGTGACTCCGAGTATCGGAGAGGTATCTCTGGACCCTCTCGGTAATACACATCATAAGAAGCCTTGCAAGCAAAGTAACTAATGACTTAATTACAGGATGATGTATTACGGAACGAGTAAAGCGACTTGCCGGTAATGAGATTGAACTAGGTATGTAGATACCGATGATCGAATCTCGGGCAAGTAACATACCGATGACAAAGGGAATAACATATGTTGTCATAACGGTTCGACCGATAAAGATCTTCGTAGAATATGTAGGAGCCAATATGAGCATCCAGGTTCCACTATTGGTTATTGACCGGAGAGGTGTCTCGGTCATGTCTACATAGTTCTCGAACCCGTAGGGTCTGCACGCTTAACGTTCGATGACGATTTAGTATTATATGAGTTATGTGATTTGGTGACCGAATGTAGTTCGGAGTCCCGGATGAGATCACGGACATGACGAGGAGTCTCGAAATGATCGAGAGGTAAAGATTGATATATATGATGATAGTATTCGGACACCGAAAGTGTTCCGGATAGTATCGGGTATTTATCGGAGTACCGGGGGGGGGGGGGGGGGTTACTGGAACCCCCGGGGGAAAGATATGGGCCATAGGAGGGGAGCAGACCAGCCCACAAGGGGTGGCATGCCCCCCCAAGGAATTAGGCCGAATTGGAGAAGGGAATGAGGGGGTTTAGCTCCCCCTTGCCTTCTCTCCTTCCTCTTCCCTTTTCCCCCCTCCGAAAATAAGGAAAGGGGGAGGCCGAATTGGGGAGGACCCCAAGTAGGATTCCTCCTACTTGGGGCGCCCCATGGCTGCCTCTCCTCCCCTCCCACCTATATATATGTGGGGAGGGGGCGCCTAGAACATACAATATCAACTGTTAGCTGTGTGCGGCGCCCCCCTCCACAGATTACACCCTCGATCATATTCTCGCGGTGCTTAGGCGAAGCCCTGCGCGGATCACTTCACCATCACCGTCACCACGCCGTCGTGTTGACGGAACTCATCTACTTCCTCGACACTTTGCTGGATCAAGAGTTCGAGGGACGTCATCGAGCTGAACGTGTGCAGAACTCGGAGGTGCCGTACGTTCGGTGCTTGATTGGTCGGAACGAGAAGAAGTTCGACTACATCAACCGCGTTGTCAAACGCTTCCGCTTATGGTCTACGAGGGTATGTAGACACACTCTTCCCCCTCATTGCTTTGCATCTCCTAGATAGATCTTGCGTGAGCGTAGGAATTTTTTTTGAAATTGCATGCTACGTTTCCCAACACTTTTGGAATCACTTGTTTATGAATCATTTGATACTTGCGAACCATGCCTCATGGGCAAGATGACTAAAACTCCTTTCTCCGGAACAATGGAGCGAGCTGATGACTTATTGGATATAATACATATCGATGTATGCGGTCCGATGAGTGTTGAAGCACGCGGCGGGTATCGTTATTTTCTGTCCTTCACAGATGATTTGAGTAGGTATGGGTATATCTACTTAATGAAACACAAGTCTGAAACATTTGAAAAGTTCAAAGAATTTCAGAGTGAAGTGGAGAATCATCGTAACAAGAAAATATAGTTTCTACGATCTGATCGCGGAGGCGAATATTTGAGTTATGAGTTTGGCCTTCATTTAAAACAATGTGGAATAGTTTCACAACTCACGCCACCTGTAACACCACAGCGTAATGGTGTGTCCGAACGTCGTAACCATACTTTATTAGATATGGTGCGATCTATGATGTCTCTTACCGATTTACCACTATTGTTTTGGGGTTATGCATTAGAGACAACTGCATTCACATGAAATAGGGCACCGTCTAAATCCGTTGAGACGACACTGTATGAACTGTGGTTTGGTAAGAAACCTAAGCTGTCGTTTCTTAAAGTTTGGGGTTGCGACACTTATGTCAAAAGGCTCCAGCCTGATAAGCTCAAACCCAAATCGGAGAAGTGCATCTTCATAGGATACCCTAAGGAAACAATTGGGTACACCTTCTACCACAGATCCGAAGGCAAAATCTTTGTTGCTAAGAATGGATCCTTTCTAGAAAGGAGTTTCTCTCGAAAGAAGTGAGTGGGAGGAAAGTAGAACTTGATGAGGTAGTTGTACCTTATCTCGAATTGGAAAGTAGCACATCAGAGAAAACCGTTCCCGTGATGCCTACACCAACTAGATAGGAAGCTAATGATGATGATCATGAAACTTCAGATCAAGTTACTACAAAACTTTGTAGGTCGACCAGAACACAATCCGCACCAGAGTGGTACGGTAATCCTGTCCTGGAAGTCATGTTATTAGACCACGACGAACCTATGAACTATGAAGAAGCTATGATGAGCCCAGATTCCGATAGATGGCTTGAGGCCATGAAATCTGAGATAGGATCCATGTATGAGAGCAAAGTGTGGACTTTGGTGGACTTGCCCGATGATCGGTAAGCCATTGAGAATAAATGGATCTTCAAGAGGAAGACAGACGCTGATATCACTGTTTATAAAGCTCAACTTGTCGCAAAAGGTTTTTGACAAGTTCAAGGAGTTGACTACTTGAGACTTTCTCACCCGTAGCGATGCTTAAGTCCGTCCAAATCATGTTAGCAATTGCCGCATTTTATGATTATGAAATCTGGCAAATGGACGTCAAAACTGCATTCCTTAATGGATTTCTTAAAGAAGAGTCGTATATGATGCAACCAGAAGGTTTTGTCGATCCTAAAGGTGCTAACAAAGTGTGCAAACTCCAGCGATCCATCTATGGACTGGTGCAAGCATCTCGCAGTTGGAATATATGCTTTGATAAGGTGATCAAAGCATATGGTTTTATACAGACTTATGGTGAAGCCTGTATTTACAAAAAGTGAGTGGGAGCTCTGTAGCATTTCTGATATTATATGTTGTCGGGGAGCACAGACAGGGGTATATGTTTTCCCCTGACTGTGCACGGACGGCAAGCCAACGGGCTCGAAGACAAGATTACAAGACCAAGATCAGACCAAACAAGGAAGATCAATTCCTTTGAAGGATCCAAGTGCAAGTTGAGAAGGCCAAGGTGAGCCAGAGGAACAAGGCATCACTAAAGGGAGGACCTACCTTGCCGGGCAGGCGAGCCTCGCAGGGTTGGGGTTTGCCCCGGAAGCAAGCTCCAGGACGTCCCGACAGGCCTGCCGGGGCTGGCGGAGGCAAGCCACTCCACCGCTCCACCTCACAAGCGACGCAAGTCATTAATCAGAGCGGTGTCAGGCTCCATGGTGACTAAGTGGCTGCTTTTTGCCATATGATAGCCACTTCCTACAGCAAACACCTCCATATGACACCTGTCCTGAGACGTGTCAAGTGAGCAGGCGCAAAGCTAGCAAAATAGCCCGGCAGGGCCTGCCGGGCGAGCTGTGATGTGACACTTAGCGGCGCATTTAATGCGCTCTGTCACCCTGCAGAGTTAGATATGATAGCACTGTTAGCTATCTAATCAGTATGCAAAGACCGATTTGCCACTGTGGTGACCCCTTAATCTATAAAAGGAGGCCCATGGCGACCATAGAAGAGGTTGGTTGGTCGATTGGACACTCGCATATCCATACACGCGTAGCCACTCTAGTCCTCAGAGCGACCTTGACGGGCGAGTGTGCTATGTTCACCACCATTATCCACCATCAATCCACCAAAGCAGGAGTAGGGTTTTACGCCTCACGGCGGCCCGAACCTGGGTAAAGACTGTCCGTGTGATCTCTGCTGTGCTGCGCGACGCTTCTCCGCTCTTTGTGCAACGTGCCCATCCCCCCGCCGAACCAAAAGGGGCTCATGGCCCCATAGGTGGCCGTGGTTTCCCACGACATCTTTGGCGCGCCAGGTAGGGGGATCACTTGCGCAAACCTGAGGGCGTTGGCAGCGCTTCATCCCCATGGCAGCCTAGCCGAAGCTTTTGGCATCGGTGGTGCTCATGAAGATATGAAGACAAAGCGGGAGAGCGGGGCCGTTCCTGCACCCACTTTGTTCGTCATCTTACCCCACCGCGGTCGCGGCCGCGGTGAAGATCGGCGCTGACGGTGGTACACTTCCCCTCCCCAGGTGGCCTAGGCGGCGCGACCACCGCACGGACGCCAACCAGGGAGGAGAGGCAAGGCGTGCGGGAATGAGGTTCATCTTTCCATCTCTCCCCCTCTTCGGCAATCGAGCTAATCTGGCCCTGGCATCGTCAATGTCGATGAGTACCGCGCGATACTCGGTTAAGCATTTACCCTGCTTAGGGAGATCCTGAGTAAAATGCCAGTATGAATCCATTGATCAATGTCCCGGCGAGTATGCTCCGGCAAGGCCATCCGCACTAGCGGGACTCTTGCGCCAGCCACTGTCGGATTGTTCGAAAATAGTGGAGGAGAGAAAGAGGGGCCGGGAAAGCCCGGCACCATATCCTGCCGCCCGCCAGACACGCTTTACGTATGCTGGTCACTGCCGGGAACCAGAGAGTTATTCGCTTGGCCTCCGTCTTTCTGGGTATCGTGAGCACACCAAATGCACGCAACTGGGAAGGCTGGGAAGGAGCAAGAACAAAAGCTAAGTCCGAGCGATCATTTTCTTTTGATGAATCCTAGATTTTTGCATCCGTTTATCCCTTGGTTTTAGTAAGTGTTCGTACTATGCAATCTTTCATGTGATGGAACCTTGGCTAGTTCTTTGTTTGCACCCTCATTCTGTCCCGAGCCTTGCTCACAGAACGAGTGGCTGCGTCGAGAACTACCAAGGAAAAACTTGCCGGGACGCATCCACGCCAAGATGAATGTTAAGGGCCGGACCCTTATGATAATCGCGGCAATATGATACTGGCAAGCAACCAGAACATGCATAGGGACTAATCGTATGAACACAAGCATATAAGCTCAGAGGGATAAAATGTGCATTTAAGATTAAGCAGGGGACGTCAGTTCCACACAAACTTAAACAGTTCGGCATCTAAACATGAAGCATATATCATGTTTTGTTACAGGATAGCACGATGACAAGAATAGCTCGGGGTCAAGCCCGGTGACTGCGTGAAGCCGTTGGGACGTGAAGGGCCCTGGAGGCCAGAGGTGCAGCTTTCTCTTTGGCATCTGGAACATCAGCACCCACCGGCGGCTCCTTAAATCCGTCGGCAAGGTCGAGGTCTGGATGATGGCAGGCGATGTTGCTCAGGACCATGAGGAGGGCGTCGTGTGCAAGCTTTCGGGACTCGGTTGCGAAGCGCTTGGCCCTCCCCTCTTCATGCACCTTCAACTTTTCGATCAGCTCGTTGAAGAAAACTCCCAGCTTGGCACTAGGGGCCTCCTGCCTGTTGATCGAGAAAGCTGGCCCGTCCATGCCCATCACTACAGTCTGGGCAGCAAGATGCATAGCGATGTCAATCATGCTCCTGATCCAGAGGTTCACTTGCTCAGATTGGTTCGCCAGCTTGTCCTCTGCGTCCTTCCGGAGGCGCCGGGCGGTGTCTAGATCTCTGGACAACTGTTGCTGGCGGGTCCCGTTGGACTCTGCCGCGCTTTCCAAGGTGCCGATCTTGGCCTTCAGATCCGTGATGGTGCCGTTGGTGGTTTCAAGGCCTTGGGTCCTGGAGGAAAGCTGCGACTGCACGTCGCTCAGAAGGACCTCAGCCTTTCGCGCTTCCTCCTTGAGAGCCTCCATCTCCTTGGTGCTCCCGGCAAGCTCCTCAGTCAGCTTAGTCACCTGTCGATCAAGGTCAGTCCTGGCAGCGGATGCGGCAGCAAGATCATCAGTGAGTTTCTTCAGTCGAGCAGCAGAATCAGTTGTAAGGATGTCCAGGGCAGCTTTGTGTTTGTCCTCCAACTCCTTGGTGCGTTGCTGCACGAGGGCTTCCAGGTCATCATCTTTGGTGCGAAGGGTGACTCCAAGCTTCTCCTCCCGGAGAGAAATCTCTTGCTCTCTGGCATCCAGACATGCCTTGCGATCCGCCAAGCGCGCTTCACGGTCTATGACATCTTCCCTCGTCATCAGGATCGCCTCCTGCTGCCTCATAAGTGCCTGGAACTACTTGCCGTGCCATTCGCGCAGCTCTAGGCACTTGTCCTTCAGCTTTTGATCCACTTTGTTGGCGGACTCGCGTTGCTCTTTGAACGCCTGCCACTTCTGGTCGTGTTGGACCTGCATTTCTTTGATGCCCGCTGCCATGGACTCCAGGAAGGACAAATCCATTGCAACAGCGATGGAATCGCCCGATTCTTCAACCCCTTTGTGCAACGACGCCAGGATTTGTTGAAGCTCTTCATCAAGCTCCACGTTTGTCGATGCCGACGGACCGGGGGCTCCAATCCCAGGCTGCGCCAACACCAGCACCAATTGGCTTGGGGGGATGGCGAGGTCCCCACCATGGGCCCAAAGGAGGGAAGGGGATCCAAGGTTCGGAGGGGAATCTTCCCCTCGCCCACCACTCCCACCTTCGGGGCACTTCCATAAATATGTTCCGCCACCACCAAAGGATCTTGAACACTCCCGATAACAGAGCCCTGTCCCTCCGCGGTGGCGATCTCGGCAGCCTCGTCCGCGGCAGCTCTCCCTATGCTGGCCACCTCTTCCAGCAGTTCTGGCTCTTCGGCCTGGAGGACTGCGGATGAGAAGACAAGCGAATGGCAATAAAAAAGGCACAGGTTTTAGATTACCGAGATATAGGGATAGGGGATACATAAGAAAAAGAAGGAGAAGAATGGGAGTTAAGTACCTAGAGAAGCCTGCCGGGCAGGGGCCTTGGTTTCCCCGGCAGCGTCAGTTGCCGGGCCATGAACTCCACCCCCTGCCGCGGCAGCCACGGCGATGCTCTGTGCGGGCTCGTCCACGGAGGGCCTCGCCAGGGGATCTTTGGCTGGGTCAGTGGGAGGAACATACCCTGCCAGGGAGGGCTCATCCTGTGTCATCTCGCCGCCTCCTCCAGCTGGAGGGGTGGGAAGCTTGTCTCCGTCACCCCCAGCAGAAGGAACCAGCCCTCCACTTTCAGGCCGGGGGCTGAGCTGGGGGCTCGGTGCGGGATCCTCCGTATGGCTCTCCACCAAACCCAAGCTCTCCATAGTCATCGGCGACCCAGCACGTCGAAGCCTCTTCGACCGATGGATGAGGGTCCCCGATTCCTCCTCCTCCTCCCTGCCAACGACAGCAAAACAAAAGGTCATCCAACAAAGACAATTAAGTATACTAGAGTTATCACGGAGAGGGAAATCTTCCTTACTCCTCATCAATGAGCATGGAGCTCAAATCAAATTCCATGGGCGGCGGGGATGCTCTGCCTCTCTTCTGGGATGAAGGGGCGGAGCTTTCCGGCAGCCCCAAACCCTGCTGGAACGCTGGGGGCTCTGATGAAGGCGAGCTCTGCGAAGAGCTCGAGCCAGAATGAGAGCTGGAATCGCCCTCCACATCCACCGATTGCTTGGCGGGAGAAGCTTTGATCCCGGCAAGGCGGGGGGACTGGCGGCACACCACGTCTGGCTTGGTATTTCTGGTGGCGGTCTTCTTCACCTTCTTGGCGGGAGGCGCTGGATCTGGGACTGCCGTTCCCCGATTAGCAGCACGCCTGCGGGGACGCTGATCAAAAACCGGCTCGGGGACTTGAGGACCAGCCGCGAGCCACTCCGCTTCGGGCTCTACTGCCTCAGCAGCCTCCACCTCCTTTTGGAGCTCTGCTACCGCAATAGCTAGAGCCTCAAGCCCGGAAAACTCGTCCCCGACAAGATCTTCCCCGGCAACCTCTTCCGTGGCCTGCGCCTCGCTACCACCATGAGAGGAACTCTCATCCTTAGTTTTTCCCTTCCCGACCTTTGCAACCCTTGCCATTGCAGCAATTCAGGCTGCTTTGTCGTCCTCAATCCTCCTCTTGATAAACGCTGCCTCCACGGTGGAGGTGTGTTTGTACACATTGGTCTCCACTCTGACGGCGACCATTCAAGTTCTTCGTCAAGAGTGGGCAACCACCAATCACTTGCCACCCCATGAGCGTTAAAGTCCGGCATCCATTTCAAGATCTAATCCCGGGCAGAATTGACATTCAGAGGGATGACGGTTGCCGGGAGCTTGAACAACTCGAAGCGACCAAACAGCTGGTCGCACAGCCAGGCATGGCCATAAACAGACAAGTTATTGGCCAAGCCTGGGAGCAATCTCATCCTGTCTCCAGCATCACCATACAACCAGACGGGTCTGTCCCTCTTCTGCAGTGGCGAGATGCAACGAAGGAGAAAATCTGCCCCCACGTGCTCAATGGTTAGTCCGGCAGCCTTCAGGCGGGTGATCCTGTTTATTGCCGGGCGAAGCCTATCATTGGTGAGGCCGAATGCGCTCCATTCCTTGCGGCGCTCGACACACACTGTCCGTGCTTCGCAGAACTCTGGGGCTTCCACATCCTGAATCCAGCACCAGTCTCCTCTCCACTCATCCCACCTCTCGCGCTGCAGACCAGGGATATAATCCCAGGACTTCCTTGCCCCCCGTGGCATCCAGCTGATGTTCCCAGAGCGGTGAGTTTTGTTCTCCACCCGCGGGACAAAGTAATGCCTGAACAGATCAACATTGGGGGCGACTCCAACAAAATTCTCACACAAATGAGCAAAGATGGCCATGGTCGCCATTGCATTTGGCGTGAAGTCCAGGAGGTGGAATCCATAAATCGTCATCATCGCCTCAAAGAAATCAGAAAAAGGGGGGCAGAGGCCGCAGATGAAATATGCATAGAAGAACCGGTATGAATTTGGCGGATCTTCTTCCCCCTCCGCCAAAACATTGGGCGCGCCGTGCCCTTTCGGGACGTCCCTCCCCCACAGGTACCCATACCTTGCCTGCAGAACCGGACCGTCCAGGTTCGACGGAAAGAAGACGATGTCTCCCCTCCGCTTCCTGTCCAGTTCCGCCGCCCTCTTGCTTCCCTCGGCGACCACCTCCTTCGCCGCGGCCGTTTGCTTACCTTTTGCTGTGGTTTTCTTTCCCATTCCTGTGGACGCCAGTGCGAACGGGGGAAGAAATCAGGTGGGGGAACGGCAGCGGGCGAGGGAGAGAAAGGAGGGGTGGTTGTTTGGCTTGCAGAGGAAGATGATGGGAGGGCAGGACAGGTGACAAGTGAACCGTGCCGTTCCGCATTTTCCTATCTTAAGGGAAAGAGGCGTGGAGCGGGGACGCGACGCTCCAGAAGTTACCATTTTACATTAACTGCAACAGTCCCATGACCCCACGACTCGCAGTAATTGCGCGGAGTGGACGTTGGATTGACTGGTCATCATGACGAACCAAGATGCGAGCAACCCTTTTTAGCCACGTGTCCGTGCACTGGTTTGGGGCCTAACCCAACGTGCCTAGCGACACATATGGCTTAGGCCCGGGGGCTTATGTCGGGGAGCACAGACAGGGGTATATGTTTTCCCCTGACTGTGCATGGACGGCAAGCCAACGGGCTCGAAGACAAGATTACAAGACCAAGATCAGACCAAACAAGGAAGATCAATTCCTTTGAAGGATCCAAGTGCAAGTCGAGAAAGCCAAGGTGAGCCAGAGGAACAAGGCATCACTAAAGGGAGGACCTACCTTGCCGGGCAGGCGAGCCTGGCAGGGTTGGGTTTTGCCCCGGAAGCAAGCTCCAGGACATCCTGGCAGGCCTGCCGGGGCTGGCGGAGGCAAGCCACTCCACCGCTCCACCTCACAAGCGACGCAAGTCATTAATCGGAGCGGTGTCAAGCTCCAAGGTGACTAAGTGGCTGTTTTTTGCCACATGGCAGCCACTTCCTACAGCAAACACCTCCATATGACACCCGTCCTGAGACGTGTCAAGTGAGCAGGCGCAAAGCTGGCAAAACAGCCCGGCAGGGCCGGCCGGGCGAGCTGTGATGTGACACTTAGCGGCGCATTTAATGCGCTCTGTCAGCCTGTAGAGTTAGATATGATAACACTGTTAGCTATCTAATCAGTATGCAAAGACCGATTTGCCACTATGGTGACCCCTTAATCTATAAAAGGAGGCCCATGGCGACCGTAGAAGAGGTTGGTTGGTCGATTGGACCCTCGCATATCCATACGCGCGTAGCCAGTCTCGTCCCCAGATCGACCTTGCCGGGCGAGTGTGCTACATTCACCACCATTATCCACCATCAATCCACCAAAGAAGGAGTAGGGTTTTACGCCTCACGGTGGCCCGAACCTGGGTAAAGACTGTCCGTGTGATCTCTGCCGTGCTGCGCGACACTTCTCCGCTCTTTGTGCAACGTGCCCATCCCCCTGCCGAACCAAAAGGGGCTCATGGCCCCATAGGTGGCCGTGGTTTCCCACGACATATGTGGATGACATATTCTTGATTGGAAATGATATAGAATTTCTGGATAGCATAAAAAGGATACTTGAATAAGAATTTTTCAATGAAAGACCTCGGTGAAGCTGCTTACGTATTGAGCATCAAGATCTATAGGGATAGATCGAGACGCTTAATAGGACTTTCACAAAGCACATACCTTGACAAAGTTTTGAAGAAGTTCAAAATAGATCAGTCAAAGAAAGAGTTCTTGCCTGTGTTGCAAGGTGTGAAGTTGAGTAAGACTCACAACCCGACCACGGCAGAAGATAGAGAGAGAATGAAAGTTATTCCCTACGCCTAAGCCATAGGTTCTATAAAGTATGCCATGCTGTGTACCAGACCTGTTGTGTACCTTGCCATGAGTTTGGCAAGGGGGTACAATAGTGATCCAGGAGTTGATCACTGGACAGCGGTCAAAATTATCCTTAGTTACCTAAGAGGACTAAGGAAATGTTTCTCGGTTATGGAGGTGATAAAGAGTTCGTCGTAAAGGGTTACGTCGATGCAAGCTTTAATACCGATCCGGATGACTCTGAGTCTCAATCTGGATATATATTGAAAGTGGGAGCAATCAGCTAGAGTAGCTCCATGCAGAGCATTGTAGACATAGAAATTTGCAAAGTACATACAGATCTGAATGTGGCAGACCCGTTGACTAAACTTCTCTCACAAGCAAAACATGATCACACCTTAGTACTCTTTGGGTGTTAATCACGTGGCGATGTGAACTAGATTATTGACTCTAGTAAACTCTTTGGGTGTTGGTCACATCGCGATGTGAACTATGGATGTTAAATCACATGGTGATGTGAACTAGATTATTGACTCTAGTGCAAGTGGGAGACTGAAGGAAATATGCCCTAGGGGCAATAATAAAGTTGTTATTTTATATTTCCTTATTCATGATAAAGGTTTATTATTCATGCTAGAATTGTATTGATCGGAAACTTAAATACATGTGTGAATACATAAACAAATACTGTGTCCCTAGTATGCCTCTACTAGATTAGCTCGTTGATCAAAGATGGTTAAGGTTTCCTAACCATAGACATGTGTTGTCATTTGATAATGGGATCACATCATTAGGAGAATGATTTGATGGACAAGACCCATCCATTATCTTAGTATAATGATCGTTCAGTTTTATTGCTATTGCTTTCTTCATGTCAAATACATATTCCTTCGACTATGAGATTATGCATCTCCCAGATACCGGAGGAATGGCTTGTGTGCTATCAAATGTCACAACGTAACTGGGTGATTATAAAGATGCTCTACAGGTATCTCCGAAGGTATTTTTTGAGTTGGCATAGATCGAGATTAGGACTTGTCACTCCGAGTATCGGAGAGGTATCTCTAGGCCCTCTCGGTAATACACATCATAAGCTTGCAAGCAAATGAGTAAGGAGTTAGTCACAAGGTGATCTATTACGGAACGAGTAAAGAGACTTGCCGGTAACGAGATTGAACTAGGTATGAAGATACTGACGATCGAATCTCGGGCAAGTAACATACCGATGGACAAAGGGAATTACGTATGTTGTCATAACGGTTCGACCGATAAAGATCTTCGTAGAATATGTAGGAGCCAATATGGGCATCCAGGTTCCGCTATTTGTTATTGACCAGAGAGTTGTCTTGTTCATGTCTACATAGTTCTCGAACCCGTAGGGTCCGCACGCTTAACGTTCGATGACGATATAGTATTATATGAGTTATGTGATTTGGTGACCGAATGTTGTTCGTAGTCCCGGATGAGATCACAGACATGACGAGGAGTCTCAAAATGGTCGAGAGGTAAAGATTGATATATAGGACGATGGTATTCGGACACCGGAAGTGTTTCGGGGGGTACCAGGTAGTTATCGGGTCACCGGAAGGGGTTCCGGGCACCCCCGGCAAAAGATATGGGCCTTATGGGCCAAGAGGGGAAACACACCAGCCACAAGGGGCTGGTGCGCCCCCCATATGGGCCGGCCTAAGGAGGAGAAGGAAAGGGGAGAAGGGAAAGGTAAGTGTGGATTAGGATTCCCACTTCCTTCCCTCCCCCCCCTCTTTCCTTCCCCCTCCGACAAACATGGCAGGGGGCGCGGCCAAGGGCAGGAGCCCAAGTAGGATTCAGACCTACTTGGGGCGCCCCTTGGTCACTCCCCTCTCCCTCCCACCTATATATATGAGGAGGGGGGCGCCTAGCACACCCCAGACAATTGCCTAGCCGTGTGCGGCGCCCCCCTCCACCGTTTACACCCCCGGTCATATTTTCGTAGTGCTTAGGCGAAGCCCTACAGAGATCACTTCACCATCACCATCACCACGCCGTTGTGCTGATGCAACTCATCTACTACCTCGACATCTTGCTGGATCAAGAAGGCGAGGGACGTCACCGAGCTGAACATGTGCAGATCACGGAGGTGTCGTGCGTTCGGTACTTGATCGGTTGAAGCGCGAAGAAGTTTGACTACATCAACCGCGTTGTGAAACGCTTCCGCTTACGGTCTACGAGGGTATGTAGACACACTCTCCCCCTCATTGCTACGCATCTCCATGGATATATCATTGCGTGTGCATAGAATTTTTTTTGTTTTCCATGCAACGATTCCCAACAGCGAGCCTACGAAGGAATTACTCACTCCCGGTGGGGAGCATCATGGAATTGAAGATGGAGAAGGGTTGGTGATGACGAAGATCAAAGATACCCCTCTCCGGAGCCACAAACAGACTCCAGATCTAGCCTCACGATGAAGAACAGGAGGTGGCAGCGGCTTCGTCTCGTGAAACACGATAATTCTTTCTCCCTGATTTTTTCTCCGAAAATAGGATTTTATAGATAGGGTCAGCGGGGCCACCAGGTGGGCACAACCCACCTGGGCATGCCAGGAGGGGGGGGCGCCCTCGTGGGTTGTGCTCCCCCAGGGACCCCCCTCCGGTGGTTCTTGGCTCCAGTATTTTTCTTTTATTGTATAAAAATTCTCCAAAAATTTTTGTTCAATTCCGAGAACTTTTATTTCTACACAAAAACAACACCATGGTAGTTCTGCTGAAAACATCGTCAGTCTGGGTTAGTTTCATTCAAATCATGCAAATTAGAGTCCAAAACAAGAGTAAAAGCATTATAAAAAGTAGATACGATGGAGACGTATCAGTGGTAAGCATTCTTGGTGTGGAGAACGACATCCCATGAGTGAAGTACCTATCATTGATCGGCGACGTTGTTGTGGTCGAAATCCTACAACAAAGAGAACACAAGCAACAAGCTCGGCAGAGGCAATCGCGGTAAGGTGATTCCACAAGTTAGCTAGCAGTCTATTCTACATGACTTGTGGGACCTAAGTGTGGGATTGCAGGCAACGAAATAATCTCACGAGTGACCTCGCTGAATACCAAGTTATAGCGAATATGATGAGGAGGCTCAAGGTTATCAATAAAGTGGTGCTCTATCATGGATTAATGATCTAGACAAACTTTAGGTAGCATGATATCATCAGGATGAATAGCAACATTAAGGTGAGTAGCGAGCCGAGTAGAGTGTGCAAGCGGCGTGCAACAATGCCTCCCAAACTATAAGTTCTAGCAAAATGAAGTGCACAACGTAAAATGGCAAGGTCAGGGGCACTGAGCATACCACCCTCCTTCCTAGCAGTCAAACATTTCCCTATGAATAAACAAAAGTAATGCACGGCAGGAAAATGCAGACTAGTAACTCGGGCCTGAGACACACCCCTGTACTCCCCCACAGCTAAGGTAAGGAGGAAATCCTCGAACTCCTCAGGTCGGGGTTCCCTCTCGAACTCCTCAGGTCGGAGTGTCCTCACTTCCCCCTCAGAGGGAATCAAGCATATCTCACAAAATTCAGCAAATGTCATCTTAAAGTGTCCAGCATACAAGTCAAAGCGTACCATGGGAGTGTCAAGCCTATGCATAAAATAGAAATTTGCACAAAGAAATTTGTAAGGAGTTGGTATTGGTCACACTCATCTGCGAGGAAGGCAGTCAAACCGGAGTTCACAACAAATTGTGCAAACTCATGTTGGAAACTAGCTTCGCTCATAAAGGCGTTGTGTGGCCATTCGCATGACTGTACCTCCACTCTACGAGGGAGATGGAGGTCCGGAGCACTAGCGACAACTTCCTTGGGACTCCGGCTAGAAGAACCCCTCCCAAAGAAGCATGTTTAATGGTGCAAATGGATGGCCGAGCATTGAAAGGGCGTGGTAGATATCTATCCCGTCCATCCAGTAAACATCTCTCTGGCATTGAACATGCGTGGACACTAGGTAGGCGGCACGGGCGGTGCCATCGGCCGGCGAGCCTCTTCAATGATGTCTTGATGACCCACAAGTATAGGGGATCTATCAAAGTCCTTTCGATAAGTAAGAGTGTCGAACCCAACGAGGAGCAGAAGGAAATGACAAGCGGTTTTCAGCAAGGTATTCTCTGCAAGCACTGAAATTATCGGTAACAGATAGTTTTGTGATAAGATAATTCGTAATGGGTAACAAGTAACAAGTGTAACAAAGGTGCAGCAAGGTGGCCCAATCCTTTTTTTAACAAAGGATAAGCCTGGATGAACTCTTATATAAGGCAAAGCGCTCCCGAGGACACATGGGAATTACTGTCAAGTTAGTTTTCATCATGCTCATATGATTCGTGTTCGTTACTTTGATAACTTGATATGTGGGTGGACCGGTGGTTGGGTGCTGTCCTTACTTGGACAAGCCTCCCACTTATGATTAACCCCTCTCGCAAGCATCCGCAACTACAAAATAAGAATTAAGATAAATCTAACCATAGCAAGAAACATATGGATCCAAATCAGCCCCTTACGAAGCAACGCATGAACTAGGGTTTAAGCTTCTGTCACTCTAGCAACCCATCATCTACTTATTACTTTCCAATGCCTTCCCCTAGGCCTAAATCATGGTGAAGTGTCATGTAGTCGACGTTCACATAACACCACTAGAGGAAAGACAACATACATCTCATTAAAATATCGAACGAATACCAAATTCACATGATTACTTATAACAAGACTTCTCCCATGTCCTCAGGAACAAACGTAACTAGTCACAAAGCATATTCATGTTCATAATCAGAGGGGTAATAATTATCATTAAGGATCTGAACATATGATCTTCCACCGAATAAACCAACTAGCATCAACTACAAGGAGTAATCAACACTACTAGCAACCCACAGGTACCAATCTGAGGTTTTGAGACAAAGATCGGATACAAGAGATGAACTAGGGTTTGAGAGGAGATGGTGCTGGTGAAGATGTTGATGGAGATTGACCCCCTCTCAATGAGAGGATCGTTGGTGATGACGATGGCTTCGATTTCCCCCTCCCGGAGGGAAGTTTCCCCGGTAGAACAGCTCCGCTGGAGCCCTAGATTGGTTCTGCCCAAGTTCCGCCTCGAGACGGCAACGTTTCGTCCTGAAAGCTATGTCTTTATTTTTTCTAGGTAAAAACCTTTCATATAGCAGAAGATGGACACCGGAGACCTGCCAGGGGGCCCACAAGCCCTGGGGGCGCGCCCCCCAGGCTTGTGGCCACCTGGTGGGTCCCCTCTGGTATTTTCTTCGCCCAATATTTTTAATATATTCCAAAATAATTCTCCGTAAATTTTTAGGACTTTTGGAGTTGTGCAGAATATGTCTCTCAGATTTGCTCCTTTCCGGTCCAGAATTCCAGCTGCCGGCATTCTCCCTCTTTGTGTAAACCTTGCAAAGTAAAAGAGAAGAGGCATAAGTATTGTACCATAATGTGTAATTGCAGCCCATAATGCAATAAATATCCATATAAAAGCATGATGCAAAATGGACGTATCAACTCCCCCCAAGCTTAGACCTCGCTTTTCCTCAAGCGAAAGCCGAAATCGATAATCATGTCCACATGTTTAGAGATAGAGGTGTCGATAAAATAAAGTACGGACAGGAAGGCATCATGATCATCTTTAGAACAACAATATATATCGTCATATAATTTCTTATGCTAAAGTAACAATTCATTCACAAGGTAAAGTACGACACAAGAACTTTATTGAAAACTAACAAACCATGATCTAGGTCATTGAAACAATTGCAATTTATCATAACATCAGAAAGAGTCAATGTAAGAGCTTTTCAGCAAGTTCACATACTCAACTATCATTTAGTCTTTCATAATTGCTAACACTCACGTGATACTTATGAGATCAAAGTTTCAGTCGGACACAGAGAAAGATAGGGGCTTAGAACTTCGCCTCCCAACCTTTTACCTCAAGGGTAACATCAACAATAATAGTTTATGAATATTTACGTTCGAGTGGATATATGTATCTGGATCTTCCCCAACATATAGTGCTTGCCAAAAATAAAAAGTGTAAAAAGAATAGGTGATGATCACCATGACTCTTGCATTAAGGTAGAAGGTAAATAAAAGATAGGCCCTTCACAGAGGGAAGCAGAGGTTGTCATGCGCTTTTATAGTTGGATGCACAAAATCTTAATGCAAAAGAATGTCACTTTATATTGCCGCTTGTGATAAAGAACTTTATTATGCAGTCTGTCACTTTTATTTCTTCCATATCACAAGTTCGTATAAAGATTATTTTCCCCACACTAAAAGATCATACATATTTTAGAGAGCAATTTTTATTGCTTGCACCGATGACAACTTACTTGAAGGATCTTACTCAATCCATAGGTAGGTATGGTGGACTCTCATGGCGAAACTAGGTTAAGGGATTTTGGAGGCACAAGTAGTATCTCTACTTGGTGCGAAAGATTTGGCTAGGATGGGGTGAGAAGCAAGCTCAACATGTTGGAGGATCCATGACAATATAACTTCTATTTGGATATAAAGAAACATAACCCATTATGTTGTCTTCCTTGTCCAACATTAACCTCTTAGCATATAATATTTTAATGAGTGCTCACAATCACAAAAGATGTCCAAGATAGTATATTTATATGTGAGACCTCTCTTTCTTTATTACTTCCTATTAATTGCAACAATGACCGAAGCTATGTTTGTCAACTTCCAACAAGTTTCATGCGACATACTTCTTATATGTGAAGTCATCACTTCCCATAAGATCATTATATAATCTTTTTATTTCTTTTATTCTTTATTTGTTTCTCTCAAGATCATAGCAAGAAAGCAAAGCCCTCAACTCAAAACTAATCTTTATTATATAACTCTCGGACTCGATTACATAGAGGGAACACAAAACAAAAATCAAAGCTAGATCATACTAAAAACTTTAATCTACTAAACCGAGATATAACCAAAAGGATCGAACTAAGAAAAACGATAAAGGTAAAGATGTGATGGTGATACGATAAGATACCAGGGCACCTCCCCCAAGCTTGGCAGTTGCCAAGGGGAGTGCCCATACCCATGTATTTAGTTCTCTTTCTTCGGAGGTGGTGATGAAGGTGTTGTTGATGATGAAAGCCCTTCGTCTTCCAAGGCATAGGTTCACCATCGTAAAAAGATGAATGAGTCTCCGGAATCGTCAAATCTGTAGCCAAACTCATCCTCTTAAATCTGTATTCATACTCATAGTTTTGGTTTTGCAGGTCATAGATCTGGGCTTGGAGATGCTCGATTTTCTCATGAAGCTTGAAGATGGCCTCTCCGATGTTCTTGGCGTCCGGCTTGTGATCACGGGTAAATTCCATGATCATGGAGTGATTGGAGTTGAGTCCGCGTTCCACCATCCTTTGGCACTTGAAGACTTGCTGCTCCATTGCTTCGAGCCTTGTCTCCACGCTTCTGGTCCCCTTTGGTCCTTGAACATCGTGAATGTGCAGCACCCCCTCACGCATCTCAATGGTTTAAGGGTGTTGTAGCACTTTTGCAAGGTAGGGGTTGATGACCTTCTCGAAGAACTTGTCCTTCGAAGCGCTTGGGGACGTCATAGAGATCTAGATATGTCAGAAAACAGCTCGAAACAAGAACAGAGGATTTTGCTGGGGTACGGTGGTCAAAACCTTCGGGAGATTATATAATGAATTTTTACCTACCAAAAGGAGTGTAATACAAGAAAACGGAGTCTGGAGGGCACACGAGGTGGCCACAAGCCTAGGAGGCGCGCCCCCAAGGCTTGTCGCCTCCTCGTGCACTTTTCGGACTACTTTTTATTTTCCTAATTTTTTAAATATTCCAAAACAGAGTAAAATTGCTATCGGAAAAGTTTTGGAGTCGGTTTACTTACCGTACCACATACCTATTCCTTTTCGGAGTCTGAAACATTTTGGAAGATATCCCTTATGTACTCCTCCGGTGTTATGGTATTAATAATATTTGTTTCAACATTTATGGGAGTACCTAAGATATAATGTTTGATTCTTTGCCCGTTTACCACCTTCGGGTTATTGCCTTCGGCGTTGTTGATCTTGATGGCCCCGGAACGATAAACTTCCTCGACAATGCAAGGACCTTCCCATTTAGAGAGAAGCTTTCCTGCAAAAAATCTTAAACGAGAATTGTATAGCAAGACATGGTCACCTACATTAAATTCACGCTTTTGTATCCTTTTATCATGCGATCTTTTAATTTTCTCTTTAAACAATTTGGCATTCTCATAGGCTTGGGTTCTTCATTCATCAAGAGAGCTAATGTCAAATAGCCTCTTCTCACCGGCAAGTTTGAAATCATAGTTGAGCTCTTTAATTGCCCAATAAGCTTTATGTTCTAGTTCTAGAGGTAAGTGACATGCTTTTCCATAAACCATTTTATATGGAGACATACCCATAGGATTCTTATAAGCAGTTCTATAAGCCCATAGTGCATCATCAAGTTTCTTAGACCAATTCTTCCTGGATCTATTAACAGTCTTTTGCAAGATCAATTTTATTTATCTATTACTTAATTCTACTTGACCGCTAGACTGAGGGTGGTATGGAGATGCAATTCTGTGGTTAACATCATACTTAGCAAGCAATTTATGGAAAGCACCATGAATAAAGTGTGAACCACCATCAGTCATTAAATATCTAGGGACTCCAAACCTCGAAAAAATAACTTCTTTAAGCATTTTAATGGAGGTGTTATGATTAGCACTACTAGTTGGAATAGCTTCCACCCACTTAGTAACATAATCAACAGCAACCAAAATATGTGTATACCCATTAGAGGAAGGAAAAGGTCCGATATAATCAAATCCCCAAACATCAAATGGTTCAATAACAAGTGAATAATTCATAGGCATTTCCTGACGTCTACTAATATTACCAATTCTTTGACATTCATCACAAAACAAGACAAACTTACGAGCATCCTTAAAAAGAGCAGGCCAATAAAAACCAGATTGTAATACCTTGTGTACAGTTATATCTCCAGCATGGTGTCCTCCGTAGGCCTCAGAGTGACACTTGCGTAGGATCTGTTCCTGTTCATGCTCAGGTACACAACGTCTAATAACACCATCTACTCCTTCTTTATAAAGGTGTGGGTTATCCCAGAAGTAATGTCTTAAATCATAAACAACTTTTTTCTTTTGTTGGTATGTAAAATTAGGTGGTATAAATTTAGCAATAATGTAATTGGCATAATCAGCATACCAAGGAGTACTATGAGAATGATTTATGACAGCTAATTGTTCATCAGGAAAGCTATCATCAATAGGTAGTGGGTCATCAAGAATATTTTCTAATCTAGACAAGTTGTCTGCTACGGGGTTCTCAGCTCCCTTTCTATCAATAATATGCAAATCAAATTCTTGTAGCAAAAGAGAACCCATCTAATAAGTCTAGGTTTAGCATCCTTCTTTTCCATAAGATATTTAATAGCAGCATGATCGGTGTGAATATTTACTTTGGAATCAACAATATAAGATCTGAACTTATCACAAGCAAATACAACCGCTAAAATTCTTTTTCAGTAGTAGCATAATTTCTTTGAGCATTATCTAGAGTTTTACTAGCATAATGGATAACATTTAATTTCTTATCAACTCTTTGTCCTAGAAAAGCACCAACAGCATAATCACTAGCATCACACATAATTTCAAAGGGTAGATTCCAATCAGGCGGTTGAACAATAGGTGCAGAGATCAAGGATTTCTTAAGTATTTCAAATGCTTCTACACAATCATCATCAAAAACAAATGGAACATCCTTTTGCAAGAGATTAGTGAGAGGCCTAGAAATCTTAGATAAGTCTTTAATAAACCTCCTATAGAAACCAACATGACCAAGGAAACTTCTTATACCTTTGATATCTTTAGGACACGGCATTTTTTCAATAGCATCAACTTTAGCTTTATTAACTTCAATACCTCTTTCAGAAATTTTATGCCCCAAGATAATACCTTCATTAACCATAAAGTGGCACTTTTCCCAGTTCAAGATAAGATTAGTTTCTTCACATCTCTGCAAAACTCGATCAAGGTTGCTTAAGCAATCATCAAAAGAAGTTTCGTAAACGGAGAAATCATCCATGAAAACCTCAACAATCTTTTCACAAAAATCAGAGAATATAGCAGACATACATCTTTGAAAGGTAGCAGGTGCATTACATAAACTAAATGGCATACGTCTATAAGCAAAGGTACCGAAAGGGCAAGTAAAAGTAGTTTTTTCTTGATCCTCTTGTGACACAGGTATTTGGGAAAAACCAAAATAACCATCTAGAAAGCAAAAATGTGTATGTTTTGATAGTCTTTCTAGCATTTGATCAATAAAGGGTCGAGGGTAATGATCTTTCCTAGTAGCTTTGTTTAATTTTCTAAAATCAATAACCATTCTATAACCTGTGACAATTCTTTGCGGAATCAATTCATTTTTATCATTAGGCACCACGGTAATACCTCCCTTCTTGGGGACACAATGAACGGGACTTACCCATCTACTATCAGCAATAGGATAAATTATACCTGCTTCCAGAAGCTTTAGTATTTCATTTCTTACCACTTCTTTCATTTTGGGATTCAACCGTCGCTGGTGATCAACGACTGGTTTAGCATCAGGTTCCATATTAATTTTGTGCTGACATAGAGTGGGACTAATGCCCTTAAGATCATCCAAAGTATATCCAATAGCTGCACGGTGCTTCTTCAGAGTTTTCAATAATTTCTTTTCTTCATGCTCTGAAAGGTTAGCACTAATAATAACAGGATATATCTTTTTCTCATCAAGATAAGCATATTTCAGAGTATCAGGTAATTGTTTAAGATCAAACACAGGATCACTCTTGGGTGGTAGAGGATCTCCAAGAGTCTCAACAGGTAAATTGTGTTTCAAAACAGGCATCTGTTTAAAGAAAATCTCATCTAATTCCTTTCTTTCATTCATGAACATATCATTTTCATGGTCTAGCAAATATTGTTCTAAAGGATCAGTAGGGGCACAGCAATAGAAGCAAGACCAATAATTTCATCTTTACTAGGAATTTCTTTATCATGGGGTTGTCTATGAAATTTGGAGAAATTAAACTCATGAGACACATCCCCAAAACTTGCACTAACTGTTTCCTTCTCACAGTCTATTTTAGCATTAACAGTGTTCAAGAAAGGTCTACCAAATATAATGGGACAAAAGTCATCTTGTGGGGAACCAAGTACTAGAAAATCAGGAGGGTATTTTACTTTCCCACACAAGACTTCAACATCTCTAACAATCCCAATGGGTGATATAGTATCTCTATTGGCAAGCTTAATAGTGACATCAATATCTTCTATTTCAGCAGGTGCAATATCATTCATAATTTCTTGATATAAAGTAAAAGGAATTACACTCACACTAGCACCCAAATCACATAAGCCATGATAACAATGATCTCCTATTTTAACAGAAACAACAGGCATGCCAACAACAGGTCTATGTTTATCTTTATCATCGGGTCTAGCAATTCTAGCAGCTTCATCACAGAAATAAATAACATGCCCATCAATATTATCGACCAAGAGATCTTTAACCATAGCAATACTAGATTCAACTTTAATTTATTCAGGAGGTGTAGGTGTTCTAGTATAACTCTTACGAACCACAGCTGAAGCTTTAGCATGTTCCTTTATTCTAGTAGGAAAAGATGGTTTCTCAATATAAGCAGTAGGAACAATAGGATCAACATTATAAGTAATAGTTTCCTCTTCAGCTTTAATAGATTCTACTATTTTTACTTCAATGGGAGGATGATATTTAAACCACTTCTCCTTAGGGAGATCAACATGAGTAGCAAATGATTCACAGAAAGAAGCTACTATCTCAGAGTCAAGTCCATATTTAGTGCTAAATTCATGAAAAGAATCGGTATCCATAAAAGATTTAACACAATCAAACTTAAGGTTTATACCTGACTCCTTACCTTCGTCGAGTTCCCAATCTTCGAAGTTGTGTTTAATTCTTTCCAATAAATCCCATTTGAATTCAATAGTCTTCTTCACAAAAGAACCAGTACAAGAAGTATCGAGCATGGATTGATCATTACGAGAAAGCCGAGCATAAAAATTCTGAATAATAATTTCTCTTGAGAGCTCATGATTGGGGCATGAATATAACATTGACTTAAGCCTCCCCCAAGCTTGAGCGATACTTTCTCCTTCACGAGGCTAAAAATTATATATATAATTCCGATCACGATGAACCAGATGCATAGGATAAAACTTCTGATGAAATTCTAATTTCAATCAGTTGTAATTCCAAGATCCAATATCATCACATAGCCTATACCATATCAGTGCCTTCTCCTTCAAATATAAAGGGAAGACCTTCTTCTTGACTTCATCCTCGAGCAAACCTGCAAGCTTAAATAATCCAAAAAATTCATCCACATAGATTAGGTGCATATCAGGATGTAATGTTCCATCTCCTACATAAGGATTAGCTAGCAGTTTCTCTATCATACCCGAAGGAATTTCATAATAAATATTTTCAGTAGGTTCAGTAGGTTGAGGGGCAACTCTTTGCTCTTCCGTTCGGGGTGAAGATACCCCGAACAAACCCCTCAAAGGATGATTTTTCATATTAACAAGTGACAGTAAATTTCAGCACACTATATAAATGTTTTCTTACCAAATTCCACTTACCAAAGGCGCTTTACCCCGGCAACGGCGCCAGAAAAGAGTCTTGATGACCCATAAGTATAGGCGATCTATCGTAGTCCTTTCGATAAGTAAGAGTGTCGAACCCAACAAGGAGCAGAAGGAAATGACAAGCGGTTTTCAGTAAGGTATTCTCTGCAAGCATTGAAATTATCGGTAACAGATAGTTTTGTGATAAGATAATTCGTAACGGGTAACTAGTAACAAGTGTAACAAAGGTGCAACAAGGTGGCCCAATCCTTTTTGTAACAAAGGATAAGCCTGGACGAACTCTTATATAAGGCAAAGCGCTCCCGAGGACACATGGGAATTACTGTCAAGTTAGTTTTCATCATGCTCATATGATTCGTGTTCATTACTTTGATAATTTGATATGTGGGTGGACCGGTGCTTGGGTACTGTCCTTACTTGGACAAGCCTTCCACTTATGATTAACCCCTCTCGCAAGCATCCGCAACTATGAAAGAAGAATTAAGATAAATCTAACCATAGCATGAAACATATGGATCCAAATCACCCCCTTACGAAGCAACGCATAAACTAGGGTTTAAACTTCTGTCACTCTAGCAACCCATAATCTACTTATTACTTCCCAATGCCTTCCCCTAGGCCCAAATCATGGTGAAGTGTCATGTAGTTGACGTTCACATAACACCACTAGAGGAAAAACAACATACATCTCATCAAAATATCGAACTAATAGCAAATTCACATGCTTACTTATAACAAGACTTCTCCCATGTCCTCAGGAACAAACATAACTACTCACAAAGCATATTCATGTTCATAATCATAGGGGTAATAATTATCATTAAGGATCTGAACATATGATCTTCCACCGAATAAACCAACTAGCATCAACTACAAGGAGTAATCAACACTACTAGCAACCCACAGGTACCAATCTGAGGTTTTGAGACAAAGATCGGATACAAAAGATGAACTAGGGTTTGAGAGGAGATGGTAATGGTGAAGATGTTGATGGAGATTGAACCCCTCTCGATGAGAGGATCGTTGGTGATGACGATGGCTTCGATTTCCCCCTCCCGGAGGGAAGTTTCCCCGGCAAAACAGCTCCACCGGAGCTCTAGATTGCTTCTGCCCAAGTTCCGCCTCGAGACGGTGGCGTTTCGTCCCGAATGCTCTCTCGTTATTTTTTCCAGGTAAAAACCTTTTATATAGTAGAAGATGGACACCGGAGACCTGCCAGGGGGCTCACAAGCCCTGGGGGCGCGCCCCCCAGGCTTCTGGCCACCTGGTGGGTCCCCTTTGGTATTTTCTTTGCCCAATATTTTTAATATATTCCAAAATAATTCACCGTAAATTTTCAGGACTTTTAGAGTTGTGTAGAATAGGTCTCTCAGATTTGCTCCTTTCCGGTCCAGAATTCCAGCTGCCGGCATTCTCCCTCTTTGTGTAAACCTTGCAAAGTAAGAGAGAAAAGGCATAAGTATTGTACCATAATGTGTAATAATAGCCCATAATGCAATAAATATCCATATAAAAGCATGATGCAAAATGGACGTATCATGGCGCTAGCAAGAGGTCACCTCCGCACTGGGCGGTCGTCAATGCAGAGCGTCCGCTCTAGAGCGGCATGAATGCAGGCAGCTGAATTCGGGCAGGAAGGGAGGTTTTTTTGTGTGGGCTATGATAGTCAGAATCGGCCGTGGCAGCGGTTTGGAATGCCCGCAAAGCCCCCCCCCCCCCAGTTTGCTTCCGGTTTGAGGAAAAAAAAACACGTCCGGACCGATTAGCGGACCGATACAGAACCACGTTGGATGACAAAACATGCTCGTACAATGTGGTCCGGATGGTTGCGGGGGGGGGGGGGGGGTGGTTGAGGGTCGGCTTTGGAGATGCCCTTATGTGCACATGCTAGCAATTTTGACAGAGGAAAAATATTTAAAATATGTAATTTGCTCCGATTGAGCTAAAATTGCATTTCTTTCGTTCCTGAATAGCCATTTATGTGCTTGTCTTTATACTTTTCAGTTATGATAAATTTGTACTCCCTCTGTCGTCTCAACTTTATACTAATTTTAATACAAAGTCGTATTAAATTTGAGACACTTATTTTAAGACGGAGGGAGCATGTGTTATTCTAAGTTAAATGTCTATTAGTTGTGATGCCACTTCTTTTAGTCTTGGTTGGACATGCACATGGCGTGTCCCTCTTGGAATTCCTCCATCATGTTAAACCTCATCTGGTTGTTCTATTCATCGAGTTAATAGATTTTCACAAATCTTCTTAGTAATATATCTTTACTTTATGCAAGCGTGTAAATCAACATAGTGAGGATTTTCTACACATGGTGATAGCTACGCGTGCGGCAATCTCCGTAGGATCTTACTTTGAGATCTTCACAGTGTCTTTGACTTCTTTTTTCACTCCTGCTGTGTGCATGCATTGCTTCTTGTGCTAACTTTATTTAGACCTGGTCTTACCTTCTTTGGTAACCATGTTCGATACCTTTTGCATTAAATTGTTGTACTTGTCGGTTATACAACGACTTGTGACCAGGAGAGAGAGATAGAGAAAGAGAGAAATCTTTGACACAAGGAGACAAATTTGTCAGGTGAGCGAAAAGTGATTCGCTATTCCACTCTTCTATCCTCTCAACATTATCTCTCCTATTATTCGCAAAAAAAAAATCCCTCCTATACCAGCCATGCATTTAAACTTTGCCTACAAAATTGAAATGCTTGTACATTTTGAGTGCAAGGTAAGATTTATAGACCCTTTCAATTTTCATCAAGCTACATGCGTAGATACATTTCAAACAAGACCAATATTGTACTGCTTTGAATGAAAAAATCTTACGCAGTCGCCGCCTCCTCCTCCAAGAAAAGTTAGGGTTCGTGTCTCTCGCCGGCTCCGCCGCAGGTCCGCCTCATCTCCGGCGGCCCTAGGGCCATGGGGCGCGGTGGATCCCGGCAAAGACCAGCGGGAGGGCTCCGTTGTTAGTCGTTCCTTTGAGATTTGTTAGGCTTTGTGTCCTTATTCAGGAAGACGAGACGGCGACGGCTCCCTGAAGATGGAATAAAGGTCTTCCCGTCTAGTCCCCGTTCCGGTGGTGCATCCAACATCGTTGGTGGGTGTGTGGAGGTGTGTCTCCGGCGGATCTATCCTCGGTGGATTTGCTCGGATCTGGTTGTGGTCCGTCTATGTTCGTGTGTCTTCAGGTTGGATCCTTTCGATATACGTTATTCTTCATCAGCGGCAGTTGCTGTTCTGGTGCGCTGGTCCTGCGGGGCCTTAGCACGACGACTTCCCGACTGTCTACTACAACAAGTTGTGCCCAACTCCGGCGAGGGAGGGGTGATGACGGCGGCGCGCCTTCGGCTTGCTTCAGTGCTTGTAGTCGTCGTTAGGTGGTCTACGGATCTGGATGTAATTTTTATTATTTCTAGTGTTCGTTGTACTGCCGTGATCGAAGATGAATAGATTGAAAGTTTTCTAAAAAAAAAAAAATCATTCTACCCACTACAAGTATGATCATTTGCTCACCTACCATGTTTGGCATTGTCTCGCAACCCCTACTAATCAACTGCTCATAGCCATGTTATGTATCGCTTCACGCTGGTCGTCCACTCCCTCTCACAACCCCTAACTATATTTACAAGATATGATTGCTTGTTCGGCGTCCCTTCGCGACGATGTCTACTCACTCTCGTAACTAGCTGGGATTGTAAAAAAAATATGGTTTAAAATTCTGGAAGAAGCTAAAAAGAGGTCCGATTCTCAAGATTCTAAGAGAAGCGTCCAAAAAAATTGGGCATAAATATGACTACTTGCACGTAGCTATGTTTGGCATGATTTTGCGCCCGTCCACAATGTCTCACAACCCGTAAGGGCATCTCCAAAAGCGGACCCCTAAACTGTACAAACCGAGTGGCCCGAACGTGATTTTGCCGTCCAACACGGTACCTCATCGGACCACGGACCGGCTCGATTGTCCGTTTTCCCGCAAACCAGGGGGGCTTTGTGGGCGTCTAGACCGTTGCCACACATGCGTCCCACACTCCGGTCCCACACAAAAACCCTTTCCCTCTCCCATGATTTCTCCCCGTGAGGCCATCTTCGTTGTCCGGGCCACATTCATGCCGACCTAGAGTGGCAGGACCGGTACTGAGATTTCGGGACCCCGGGGCGAAACGACAACCAGAGGCCTCTTAATATGAACATCAAATGAAGTTTAACTTTGAAAGCTTCTCCTAGCATAAACTTTGTTCAAGTTGTAGTTTTTTTTTTGCTTGTACAGCATTATATATTATAAATATGTAGTAGGAATCACTACTGTTTTATATAAAAAAATATTGTTTGGATACTATCCTCCATTGATCCGTAAATCCATCTGCATTCCTTACAACATTATCCTCTTCTTTTCTTACTTCGTTATGGTCCTAGTTAACCAATAAAGTTAACCACCAACTCTACACTTAGATTTGATTATAAAAGCGTACTTGGCTATGTTCTCACACCTTCTTGATGGTTTCTTAAAAATAAATTGAAAGTAATTTCACATTGCATGAACACACAACCACTATTTTTCATTAGGCAATTTAATTGACCAAAAGGCGAAAGCAAAAAATCTATGAAGCTTTGCTTGTTTGAAGAATTTACCTGGATGCAGCAGTGTAGTACTCGCCCCCTACGACCATACTGAGTCCCCAAGCCATCGACTGATCCACAAACTTTTTCGTCAGGCTCGAAGTACAGAGGACTGAAGGCGATGCACAAGGCGGCCCATCTGAGATTCAAGCTATCATCACACCCCAGTCGTGTGCAACCACGAACATCTGCTTCTGGCCAACTGGAGATCGTCAAAGACCTACAACAAGTTGTACTGTTCCGGTCCGCCGGAGGGCGCGTAGGAGTCGCCGCAGCGACAACAGGATACCTGACTGCATCCTGCGCGCATCTAGCGCCTTAGGTGTATTAGAACTCCGGGAACGCAGCAGCCGCCGATGGAAAACTTGGGAGATCGTGTAATCATTCGTCGCGGTCACAGGCAGAGATCTCGGTGTGATTTAGGATACTAGATGACCTGGTTGCGCCCATGACGCAAGAAACCGATTAGAACTTATGTTAGTAATGAGTAAGTAGAAAATGTAGCTGAAAATATAATGCAATGTGGATTGTATTATAGATAGTAGAATGACTTGTATAAGAGAAACACATCTTATTTATGCATGAATGTACGAATAAGCAGTGTCATTGCCGCATAATGCTTGCATGAGTGTCATTGTTGCATATATATTTTGTGATCAAGATATTCAATTAGTACTTACTACTACAGATAACTAAGTATACTTATATTTCCTGCAAAAAAAAACTAAGTATACTTATACATTCACATATACAAGCTTCAAAGGTAATGTGTCATGAGTGTGTGACTACCACGATTTTTAAGGCGGTAGGGTGACCTAAGGTAAGCACCCACTACTCTGACACCTAAGCGCCTAAGGCGGACGCCTAAGCTCCTAAAGTGGGCATAAAAGCTCAAAAATAAAAATATAGCAAATTCATCGGAATCACATGGACACGTTGGAGGCAGCTATTGATCCATGTCAAAAAACTGACTTTGTAATGAACTCTTTATGTAGGAAAATAACTTTGCAATGAAGTCTATTTCTTAAAAAAAAATGTTTTTCAGCACATGTGGACATAAAGAAAAGGATAGGACTAATGGCTAACGAGAGCGATGCTACTAAGCTAATAAATTCCGGCTCGATTCAGGTATTTGCGCCAAGGGCGCAACGGGTTGCTACATAAACTTTGCTTGAGGAATTTGTACATTTCAAGGGATTCATTTCCAAGATATAAGTAAAGTTGCCATTCTGTTAAATTTCTACCAAGCAGAAGTTAGGTGCCGATGAAGCTGAAATGGAAAAAGGGGCAGCAACTCATAATAAATTATCTTCTATTTGTTCATATTCTTGACAAACTAAAACAAAATCCAACCAAACAAAATAGAGAACTGGAAGTTGAAACCATCCATACAGGCACCCACAATTCACACCAAAACTCTTCTGTTTACGATGATTAATTGACCCATACAATATATTTTTTGTTTCACCAACTTGTCCATCTATCTATATATCAGACTACTTGCGTCGGAATTGAAGGTAAAGAAAGATCAAACTTCATCCTTTAGTACTCAAAGGCTAGTGGGTTCTGCTTCTTAACTTCCGTCTTCTGCTCTTGTGTGTAGTCATTCTCTAAATCAGCTACAACTTGAACTTCTGCCCCAAGTGAACACTAATAGATCTAAGAGGATAAAACACAGAGAATGGGCTCTAGTTAGATCATCTGAAAGAGGAAAGTAGCTAACATTACCTTACTCCATAGAGTGCTAGAAAGAGGAAACTGGCTTGCTATTTTCCCTGTGCTTCCTTTGTCGATCAGTCGCTACAAAAATGAGATATGTAAACTCAAATCCAGCTTTAAACCAAGCATGTGAAAGCATCAAACAGTGCAGTTGTAGCACTACCACACAACAAAATCACAAACCTAAGAAAAATGAAAGTACCAACAGCAGCCAATCAAACCAAATGAACCACATGAATGATCGTGAAGCATGCCTAGCTCCTATGATGCGTGGGGAGGAAGCTGGAAATCATATGCATCTCACCATCATACAAAGATTTTCAATCTCTTTTTTAGCAGGGTACAAAGATGTACAACCTGTGAGAAGCACTAATACTGGATACATGTGCATGTGCTACCGCTAACCACACGGGAAGTTTGTGCTTGAAGTGTATGATCAATCAGAACTCATAGTAAACAACATTCTCGCCTATGCGCAATCCCGTAAAATTATATCAAATTTCTAGAGTTTCTAAACAACAAACTGAGAAAAAACATACAAAGAACAACAAAGAAAAGGGTGTTCTTCCAAAAAAGCTGCAAAATTTAAACAAAACATGTATACTCACATGCTAATCTCTTATGGGGCCTTTATAAAAGAAACATATTGAATCAGATATGAAAATTGCAAAGTATAAGAATTCCCTACAAAATACAAGTCACCAAGAATTAGAAAATGATAAATCTCAAAGCTGCACCCGTAGTTAAGTGAAAAACATCTGAAGTTAATGTCGGCCTATAATATCTCCTCCTCTCCATGTCAGCGAAAAATCAATATGGCAAGAGTAAGAGTGAGAAGCAAATGAAAGGCAATGTGCAATACATGAAAATTGGCTAAAACATCAGCTAATTTAGCCAGCTAGAGGCTATATTTGATGACCACAGTTGAACAACTAAAGTCAGGTCAACAACTATTAGGTAACTAATTAAATCCTGATGAACACAAACAAACACAAGATTTACTATGCAAGGGACTAAACAACCAGTAAAGCTCCCCTGCCGCCTGTAGCTAACCATTAATCTAAGCTATTCAAGATTGAGATAATGGAAAATATAAAATATGAACATCAAGACCATTTCTCTTAGTCCCCGCAAAAAAGACCATTCCTCCCAGGAAAGAGAAAGAAACATATAATCCACTGGCATGTAACAAAAAATTGTAAATTGATCCATTTGTTGTAATAAATCTTGCAGGCTAACTAACCCAACCATTCCAAATTGAATTCAACAAGGTAACAAAGGATAGTAGATGTGAAGAAAAGAAAGAAGACAAAGTAACCTGAAACTGAGGCGTTGGCAGAGATTAACATGGAATTGAAACGATGCTGATAAATAGATTATCATATTTTCAGGTTTTAGAGCATACTCTAAGATCGAAGCATCTGTCTTGTCTCTTTTGATATTGGTGTTTCACACTGTAATATGTTTTACATGGCAGAAAGGCGAAAACATTCAAGAATATTATTGATTAACGGTTAGTGCATTTGAAATAGAGTTCTTAAAGTTCTTTTTCACATTTGGATGATTCTGAGTATATCCAACTACAGTATAATATAATCTCTCTCCCGCCAGATTGCCTTTGAATTTTATAGCCGAATTCAGTGTAGTTCGCAAAAAGGAAACAAAAGCACTAATAAGTTTTTAGCTCAACATTAAGAAACACGCAAAAATACCATGAGAATTGTCAATGGAAACAATATATTGATTACATGTATATGAATAAAGAATTGTCTACCCAGAAGTAATGACACAACATTATTATATGGATATCAAAACATGCTTGTTGTGAAGCATATCACCACAATTTAAATTTGGTTTTCATATTGCTACTACTGTGGCCCATGGTTGATGCTGCTGCTCATCTATCTACATGCTACTGCAAGGAACCCCATAGGGCATGCCATGATAGCATTCACTCACCTTGGTTTGCAGCGTCGGTGGTGCGAAATGTGGCAATGACATGATAGCATCCATTGTGCCTGCCATCATGCCTCCGCGGCATCCCCTCTACTCCTCCTGTTGACCATGTGCCTCCACCATGCCATGATAGGTCTGTTCTACACGGCCTTGACAACTGATCATGTCTACAACACCTCCTTTCCATAGTCATCATGGTTCAGCTAGCCCTTTCTTTGTTGTACACTCGACTCAAGCAAGCATTTAAGCAAGGCACACACTTATAAGTTATAACACAGCAACAACATCGCAGTACTTCAAGTTATTAGGACAAGGCTTATGTGTAGGTTAAAATGTAAAAAATTAATTATACTTCGCCTCCCCTTGCATTTGTATAAAAGAGAAGAGGAGGAGTTGGTATACCTGCAGACGGGGTGGAGACAGTGAGGTCGCCGGCAAGGAGAGATCCAGCTCTGGCTAAGGACACCGGTTCCCACGCGCTGCTGGGATCTGGGCAACCACCATCCCACTGCTCCTTTCCCCACCATGACAGGAGCGCCGCTGGAGCTCAGACCTCACTGCTCCTCCCCTCCACCACCGGCCTCCTCACCCTCCCCTGCTCTTCCACCCCCATCGGTAATACCTCGAGCTTTCTGCTCTCCCACAACAACTAACAGGACGATCTAACGGTGCTGTTGTCATGTGCTGCACTAAACAATATAAGGGCCATTGACAAGAAGCACACATCAACTGAGATAGAGAAACAACCACAGAAGAGTGTAAATAAAAATTAAGCTATTGCAAAAAACTCAAACTTCTCTAATCGAGCAGGGTGTAGTCGCGTTTACATGAAGAAGCATCATCAAAGGAAACAGTGGACAAACAAACAAATCAAAGACCACGGTAGGAAGTAAACAGAGGATAAAATGAGAAAGAGAATTAAGACCAAACCAGGACAGAGGTCACCCAAGTGAGAACAATGACCAGCATGAAAAAATCCATTTAAGTAGTGCCAAAGGCAGAAAATAGTAGAGATGGAAAAACAATTTTGCAAGCATCAAAGCAGTCCATGGGCTCCGGCACACCGATAAAGAAGTGAGAAAAACACTACAGTGAACTATTAGTTTTTGTTAGACCTCAAGTCCAGAACAGTGTGACAGTTTATTGCAGTTCAAAATTCTCATTGATCATAGTGTAAAATGAGCATCTATGAATGAAGAGGTGCAGTAAGAAATGATGGCAGTATGTATACTCACGATTGCCAGAGACATGCATCAAAGAAAATATGTGCACTGTACCACCATATTTCTTGACTGACTCAACCAAGTCTTCCTTCTGCTAGTGATGTCCGTGTTCCTACATGGGGACGAAAAACATTCAACTATTACCACTCCACTTCCAGTATATATACGGCACCAACAGCTTGGCATAGACCCTAATGTTTTTCTATGAGTTCATGGATCTGCCATTGGGAGAATATTACAGGGTGGAGGCCGAAGGAGAATAATTAAATAGCAAGACTGTACTCCCTCCGTAAAGAAATATAAGAGCGTTTAGATCACTACTTTAGTGATCTATACGCTCTTATAATTCTTTACAGAGGGAGTACATGAAAATAAGCTGCAACATGCAACTCAAGAAATTCTGTCTCGGTTTTCAAGTCATATTAGATGCATAGGAAGCACCATTTAAAATACATATATTCAGCTCCAAGCCACTCGTCAAATATGGGGGACCTCCCTTGCTATGCCCAGACCAACAAAAATGAACTGTCGATACGCCCAGACTGACAAAATGAAGTATTGAAAGGGAAACCTGTTAACTTCTTCTTGCAGAACATTTTCAATCTGAAAAAAATGCAAAAAATAGTAAATACCACAAGATGCAATTTTTTCCCATTCCTCTCTAAATAGCCTAATGAGCAGCTGCACTTAGAATCTGTTTTGCTAGTGTCTGGCATGTGTAGTTAATCAAGATATGAAACTTTTTAAAAATTCCTTCAAACTATGCCTATACCAAATAACCAATATACAACAGAATAATCAACAACAATATTAGGGTTAAACAGAGAGCAAAGGGAAAATAGAGGACCGGGAAATACATAAACCAATCATTCATTTAGCAAATATATAGCTCAGAAGAGCGCTAGAGTATGCCAAAGGAAGCCAAATAAGCATTTTTGTATAAACCAAAAGGATAAACTCGCCCTCGGATAGACTACAATGATCTGATAATCACATCAATCCTGTATAGTCTTTTCAAACAGATTCATTGTCAAAATATAACAATTTTTTTTCTTTTCTTTGAAATGGAGGCGTGCCCCCGGCCTCTGCATCATGACGATGCATGCAGCCATCTTATTAAACGATCCACGAAGTAGCACAAAGTCATCAAAGTATTACAGCTCGCAAGCGGAGCGGAACTAAAGAAAAAGAAAAGTACATGCTGGCAATGACAACCGGAACGGCAGAAAGAAGGATAAGCTTCCTAAACTCCTATCCTATTATGCGACCGCCATCCGAACCGGTTGAATATAGCCCGTGCTACCATCTCCCACTGGTTGCACCCAGTAACCAAAGGCTCCCTGGATTCCAAAGGAGTGAGTAAGGACCACGTACGGATCCATGCGGTAGCTCTGAAGATGACCTGCAAGAAAGTTAAAGTGTGTTGTCTGTTAAAAATCAAATCATTCCTACAGTTCCATATAGCCCACAGAAGCGCACATATTCCAATCCGAATATGAGCCGCAGTACTATGTTCAACCCCAGTTAACCACTTTCCAAACAACGACTCAATGTCCACTGAAGGATTAATGTTGAAGGCTATATGAATCGTTCTCCAAAGCAACTTGGCAAGTGGGCATTCAAGGAATAAATGTTGTATTGTTTCATCATGATCACAAAAACAACAACGTGAACTACCTACCCATCGCCTCTTGATTAAGTTATCCTTGGTGAGTATTACTTGCTTGTGGACAAACCACATGAAAATTTTAATACGCAAGGGAACCTTAATCTTCCAAATATGCAACGATCTCGAGATTGGGCCAGAATTAATCAAATCCATATAAAAAGATTTCATCGTAAATACCCCATTTTTAGTTAATTTCCATTGCATCGAATCCGGCTGGTCAGAGAGTTGAACATCTATCAATCTCCGGACCAAGTGCATCCACGCAGCCCATCGCTCACCAACTAACGCGCGTCTGAACTGAATGTTCAGGGGAATCGTTTGGAAAACTGTGCCTACGTAATCCTCCTTACGTTGCACAATGTTATAAAGGGTGGGATATTGTACGGCCAAGGGCGTCTCTCCTAACCACGTATCCTCCCAAAATCTTGTTGACATCCCATTGCCAATCAAGAATTTAACCCTACGAAAGAACAGGTCTTTCGTTCTCATAAGCCCTTTCCAGAACGGCGAGTCAGTTGGTCTCATAGTAACCTGGGCAAGCGTTTTCGTCTGTAAATACTTATTACGCAGAATCTGTGCCCACATGCCCTCAGGCTCCATCTCTAACCTGTAGAGCCATTTGCTCATAAGGCATTTATTCTTGATTTCTAGATTCTCAATACCGAGGCCCCCCTGGTCTTTTGGTCGGCAAAGGATATCCCATCGCGCGAGACGATATTTCCTCTTGGCCTCATCTGACTGCCAGAAGAAACGAGATCTAAAGAAATCAAGTCGCTTCCGTACCCCTTTCGGAATTTCGAAGAACGATAGTAGGAACATCGGCATACTAGTCAGTACCGAGTTAATCAGCACTAGCCGACCTCCATAAGACATAAGCTTGCCCTTCCAGCAGCTAAGCTTTTTTTTCAATTCGATCTTCGATACACTTTCATTCTTTATTGGATAACTTGCGGTGGTGAATTGGTATACCCAAATAACTAAATGGTAAAGAACCTAATTCACACCCGAACAATTGTCTATAAGTATCTTGCTCGTCTTTGGCCTTCCCAAAGCAGAACAACTCACTCTTATGAAAGTTTATCTTTAAACCAGACAATTGTTCGAAGAGACACAATATAAGTTTCATATTACGCGCCTTAGCAATGTCATGATCCATGAATAAGATAGTGTCGTCAGCGTACTGTAGGATAGATACTCCTCCATCAACCAGATGAGGGACTAACCCCTCCACTTGACCATGCTGCTTGGCCCTGCCAATAAGTATGGCCAACATATCAGCCACTATATTGAACAAGAGAGGAGACATGGAGTCCCCTTGTCTCAAACCCTTGTGTGTCTGAAAGTAATGACCGATATCATCATTAACCTTGATTCCGACACTACCCTTCTGGACTTGAGAACCCACTTGGTTCCGCCAGGCCTCACTAAAACCTTTCATACGCATTGCCTGCTGAAGGAAAGGCCACTTAACTTTATCATATGCCTTCTCAAAATCCACTTTGAAGATAACCCCGTCTAGCTTCTTCGAATGAATTTCATGTAGCGTTTCATGCAGAACGACTGCCCCTTCCAGTATATGTCGCCCTGGCATGAACGCTGTCTGGCTGGGTTGTACCACTGAGTGAGCAATCTGTGTCAATCTATTGGTACCTACCTTTGTGAAAATTTTGAAACTCACGTTGAGAAGGCATATGGGCCTGAATTGTTCGATCCGGACTGCCTCTTCTTTCTTTGGCAACAGCGTAATCATGCCAAAGTTAAGATGAAACAGCTCCAAATGACCATCAAAGAAATCATGAAACATAGGCATAAGATCATTCTTAATAATATGCCAACATTTCTTATAGAATTCAGCTGGAAACCCATCTGGTCCCGGAGCTTTATTCGGTTTCATTTGTGAGATCGCATCGAGAACCTCCTTCTCAGTAAACGGTGCAGATAGAATATCATTCTCCTCTGCCTGAAGCTGAGGTATATCCCCAATAACAGATTCATCTAGGGCCATCGTGCTTGCCTCCGGATGCCCAAAGAGTTGTTTATAGTAATTAGAGATATAAGCTTTCAGATTTTCATGCCCCAAAATTGTCCCCTCGTCCTGCTCAAGCTGAATTATTTTCTTCTTCCTATGTTTGCCATTCGCAATCATATGGAAAAATTGTGTATTGTCGTCCCCTTGGACAACCTTAAGCACTTTAGCACGCAATGCCCACTTGAGCTCCTCTTCTCTAAGAAGAGCTCGTAAGCCTTGCTCAGCTTCGGACTTGACGCTTTGCTCATTAACCGTAAGAAGGTTAGTTTCAGCTTTTAGATCTAGCGTTTCGATCAGCTGAGTGAGTCTCTCTTTTTCTTGTTTGTAAATCCCACTCTCGTTTCTGGCCCAACCTCGCAAAAACTGTCTCAGGTGTCTGATTTTATTTTGCCATTTCTCAATACTAGTTCTTCCACTAACAGGTTTTGCCCATTCGCGTGCAATGATCTCCAAGAAGTTGTCTTTCTCGAACCAACCTAGTTCGAAAGAGAAGGCATTCTTGTTCGCAACGTGAGTAGCCTCTCCCGAGTCTACAAGAAGTGGTGTGTGATCTGAGATCGCTCTCTGCATCGCATGAACCGACACCAATGGGTATTTTTGTTCCCAATCCACACTAGCAAGTACCCTATCCAACTTCTCATAAGTCGGAGTGGGCAACGTATTGGCCCATGTAAATTGTCTACCGGTGAGCTCAATTTCTCTCAAATTAAGACTCTTGATAATCATGTTAAACATCATAGACCACCGTCCATCAAAATTATCATTGTTCTTCTCGTCTCTCCTCCGAATGATATTAAAATCCCCTCCGACTAGGATCGGCAGGGTTTCATCTCCACAGATTCGCACCAAGTCGGCTAAAAAATCAGGTTTGAGTTCCGGTTGTGCTGCCCCATACACAGCCACGAGAGACCATCGGAAACCGTCCAATTTTGATCTCACCCAGAACTTGACCGCAAAGTCTCCCCGAACCACGTTAAGCACCTCAAGTGTTTCACATCGAACCCCTAGTAAAATCCCACCAGATCTTCCTCTAGGAGGTAAGACGTGCCAATCAAAATCAATTCCTCCGGAAAGTGTTGAAAGGAACTGTGAGGTAAAGTTATCTCGCCGTGTTTCCATTATCGCAATAAAATCTAAATGTTGCTCTATCGTTGTCTCAGCCAAGAACCTTCGTTTAGCCAAGTCAGCTAGACCTCTGCTATTCCAAAAGATTCCTTTCATAACTCATCGTGGAATTTTTTCTTAAGCTTAACCCTAGCGCTTCTACGGACCGCCGAAGTAGGATAAATTTTCCATTTCCAGGGTCGCTTAGGCTTCTCCCCATCACCCTTCGAAAACATTGGATCGGCAGTACATGAGACAGTGTCCTCTATCATTAGAGGCTCTACAGTGTCCGTAGTTTCCGACTCCTCCTCATCTTCGGCCTCCACACTAGGCAAGAGATTATTGCAGATGTTTGCAAGAGCATCCATTCCTAAATTTTTCATGTCATCGTCATTCATAGGTTTGACAGATGCAAGATTCCGAATTATTTCTGAAGCCCGTTCGGCTTCTAAGTCTAAAAGATCATTCACGGATTTCGCAACCTCCCTCTCATTTGAACCCAAAGAAATACCTAAGTCATTTGCCTTATCAACTATTTCATGCTCGGTAAAATGTAGAATTGAACAACTCTTATCGAAAGACACACCTGTAGTTGCCTCGACATCTCGAAGCATAGCTGCCCTCTTGGCGCGCGCTATCTGCAGGTCGTCAGCATCCGGCTGCTGACACGCCTGCCAGCCGTCACCGGATCCGCGATCCCGCCGAAAGCGATAAGCTCCTCCGCCGTCCTCTCCCTAGGCGTATGCACCCGACACCCACACCCTCCCCTTAGCGCTGGTGAAGAAGGGTAAGGTGCGGTCGAGCGGGTATCGCCAACGGTAGTAATGGAGGAAGGAGACCGTGGAGCCACCTGCTCTATGGTCCCACTCCTCCCCCCGGCATCAGGGTAGCACGACCCCTGCCCGTGCTGCACGGCTGGATCCCGTGAAGAGGAGAGACCGCGGGCCTCCTGCCCGCGACCCTCCCCCAACTCAGTCGGAGGCGTCGGGGGAGAGAGGGCTCCGCGGACCTCCTGTCCGGCCCCCTCCCCAGAGAAGCTCAAGGACGGCGCGTGAGGGTGGACGCTACGGGTCTCCTGCCCACGGCACCCCCCACTCGCAGTCAAGATGTCTGCGCTGTCCGAAACAAAGGTCGAAGAACTCAAAGGTGCCTGCATATCTGCCGTGACCAGGCCACCATTAGCACGCATGTGCCGTGCCTCCTGGTTGGCTGGCTCTAGGGTGGTCATCCCCTCTCTCTGCGCGACCGACAGTCCGGCGTCCGTCTGCTTAGGAGATGGACCCGTCGGCAACTCACAAGGGAGCATCATCGGTGGTAACTCACGTTCCACCAGATCGTCCGCCTCTACTCTGGTGCTCCATAACTGACTAGGCGCAGACCTCGCTCCAAAAGTACCAAATCAAAGTGTGGTCATCGGAGTCGTGGACGGTGGCGCCTCCTTGGCAGCCGAACCCGTCTTATCTGGCTGTGAATTCGGCCCCTTAGCCGTGTCTCTTGGCGCACTCTCGGGCCCCTTATCCTGATTCCCGGGGGCTCCGTCCCCCTCAGTAGTGTCCATATCCTGATGCTCATCCCCCTCCCAAGGAATTGTTGTGTCCTCAATCTCGATCTCTAGGACGTATGTGACTCCGACATGTGTCCACCTGACAACATCCGGCACAAACTCAACGCTGACCACACTGACAAGTAACCTCGCAGCACCCTGCGCACGAGTGAAAGGCATGTCCACCTGCTCTGTCTTGCCAATCAAAGAACCCAAGCTCCAGGCTACCAGAAAGTGTTTAATCGTTTTGGGTGGTGCACCATAGAACCGTACCCATACCTTCTCTAAAGGTGTACCCTCTGGTTGCGGCTCCTTCCACTCATCGAAAGCCATGATAATGTTGGTGCACGGAACTCTGCACAAACCCCACTTAAGAATATGCAATTGATCCTCTTTTGTGGGAAAATCCACCTTGTAAGTCTGGTTCTCCAACTTGTCAAGATGCCACTGATAATTACCCGGTACCAACTCTCGCAGCTGTCTCACAATCTGAGCCTCTGTCATGCTCCCATTGGTGACCTTAACCACTGCTAGGAAAGAACTCTCCACCACGTGTGTCAGAGGTTCCACCTCAGGTGACTCAAAAAACATCAACTCTTTGCAGCACACTCCGAAAATGTTAACCCCTGGCTTGGGACCGGATAGGAGTGGGCAATCACCGGACACATGCTGCGATCTCTGGCAGAGTTCATTAGTACACTCTGCAACAAAGTGCCCCGGTTCACCACATCTATAGCAAGGGAGTTTCTTCTTCTTAATTGCCCACTTCGAAAGTTTTTCGCCTTCCGGTTTGTCTGAGCTTTTGCCCGGTCCACCATCACTTATCTTAGCAGCTCCAGTGGCCACCGGAATAGAGACTGCTGCCAGGGCCCTGACTGTGTCTACAGCCACCGCGGGAAGACTAGGAGCTGCCGCCGTGGAAGCTGCGGGATCCAACACCGCCCCCGGGGGCGCGTGTGTCGTATCCGCCGGAGGAGGTGGTGGAGGAGGTGGGCGTGGTGGAGGTGGGCGCCTCCCACCCCCTCTCCCGCGACGATATCCTCCCCGGTAATGGTCATTAGGGCCGGCAACACCTTCAACAAAACCGGGCGGTCCCTGAAAGCCTTGCCTGCCGCCATTGTGCCAGTTGTTTCCTCGACCACCACCCGAGGATGACCCACGGTGCTGACCCTCGCCATACACATCGTAGCCATCGTCGCCCCACTGCCCATACCGATTGAACCGAGGACCATCTCTGCCGTAGCCGCCGTAACCATGCCGTCCCATCCTTGATTCGCACCGCGACCCCGCCCCAGCGCCTGCGCTTTGGCCGCCGGCAGCTGCGTCGGCTCATCCGGTTGCCGTGCGTTCAGCCGGCCAGCACCTGGAGCTCCCCGACCAGCCCCAGCAACGGGCGGCGGCGCATGCCCAGCAGCGGCTGGCGGCGGTTGCCTCGCGAGGGGTGGAGCACCGCGGCCGGCCCCAGTGGCGGCCGGCGGCCCCTGCCTGGCGGGAGGCGGTCCTCCGCGCCCAGCCATCGCGCCGGCGCCGGAGATCCTGGTAGCACGCCCCGTACCGAGCGACGGGAAGCCAGGCGATCGAGAAACCCTAGCCGGAACGACAACAGACGACTCAGGCCTCTCCGGTTCATGCATGCACGTAGAAACAGATGACGTGGCTTGGGCTTCCGACTGGGCCACATACCCCGAGTCCAGAGAGCCCACGACCAGCGTCGGTTCCGATCTAGCATCGAGGCCCAGCAACGAATTCAAGCGTGCCCTCCTGGCCGCTCGAATCATGCTAGCCGCCGTCGCCACCGGCGATCGCTGTGGTGCCGGCCTCGATGACTGCCCTTTCTTGCCATTCTTCTTTCTAGTTACTAAAGTCCATGACTCCGGAATAAAATCTGACAGTGTAATGGGTGCGCGAGATACCTTAGGGATCGGTCCTATCCAAGGTTTGACAATTTTCTTCGAGCTCGGAGCTTTGGACCGACGACGGTCAATTGCATGTTTAAACTCCGGCGATCTCTCTGGTCCCGGGCTCGAAACCGTAATAGAATTCGTCTTGGCATGCTCGATCTCGACCTCTTCTTCGACATCGCTCTCGATGAGAGCCTAGAAACGTCCTCCCGGTCGATCCATTCTTGTTGTGTTCGTTGTGTTCGTCAAATCAACAATATCCGCCGCCGGGATCTGATCAACCTGCACACAAGGACCAACAACTACATCATAGTTATCCAAAGAGAACCGAAACCCTACCTCGATCTGATCGTTGTCCGGGAGATAATCGCCGGCCAACACATCATTTTCCATATCCAACAGAGCTGTCCATCGCGACGATGGATTAAAATGAAGACGCCCCACGATCCAAGTGCCGGGATCCGTCTCGTCAGAGAATTGGACCTGCCACTGTCGCAGCCTCGGCTGCTCCCCCGTGATCTCACCATCCGCCTTGATGCCGAGATCCGTTCCCGCCGCTGCCGCTCGTACAGCCTTTCCACCCGATGGCGCCGCCGCACGAGTAGTTGGGAGAGAGCACGCCAACGACGGCAGAAGAGAGGGGGGATCAGCCGCGATTGGTTTCCGCGATGAGCCACCGGCCGCATCGGCGCCGGCCTCGTCGGGTGACCGCGCTTCGTCAGGCGGCCTCATCCGGCTTCGTCCACCGTTTAACTTTATCAAGGGTACCGCTCGATGCCGGACTGCGAAGCATAAACACGTGTTACTACATGTAAATCTATGCTGGTAAGAACTATGGACATATATAACACCCTCTTCCAAGGATTCCAAAAACTAAAAAGGAAACGATGCTCAGTATGGACTCTTCTATATGCGCACCTTATATTTCCTATATGAGGAAGAATAAGAGATGAACCACTAACCTAGGAAGCAGTCAAAGGAACCTGATGGTACTGGTCTCTTGCCATCGAGGCCAATGCGCTTGACTTGGTGCTGCGTCCTACTGCGTTCACGCCGCAAGGCTCTCTTAACTCTTGTTGTCTTCTCCCTCGAACGCAATGAATAGCAGGTACATACACCATAGAGAAAATGTAAGTAACTGAACATATGACATATCCTTCATAAATTCTTAAATAAAAACTGAAACTTAAGCTCTTCTCATTGGATCATAGCCTTTTCTTCAATCCTTGCTTCTCACAAAGAGTTTTCCTCTCCCTCCAATTCAGTGAACAACAAGTGTGTACACCATAGAGAGAATTTTAGCAACAGAACATATGACACATCCTTCATCAATTCTTAAATAAAAAACTGAAAAAGAAGCTCTTCTCATTGGCTCATAGCTTATCTTCAATCATTGCTTCTCACAAAGAACCAAATTAGGAGGCAACCATCAACACATAGTAGCACATAGTTGCAACACAAGTAGAGTTAGGACAAGCTGCAGCCAAGCCTGGCAGTAGCAGAACCAGCAGCAACCGCATCTACCAGCACAAAATCGAAGGGCGGAGAGAGGATGAAGGAGCTCACCCGCCTGACACTATATTGAGGAGAGGAAAAAAAATACAGCCAGCAAATAGAAGCAGACTCATCTAACAAGAAAATAGATGTAAACTTTTTTGAGGCACAAATATACATAAACAAAGAAACCTCATACATATATCCATGCAAGGAAAAAACTGTAGCAGCACCAATGGTGCAGGGGGATAGGTTGATCTGTAAGGCCAGAATTAGAGAGATGGATGAATCATAGAAACATGGTATCTTACCAGCTAGATATTCTGGGCCTAATGAGTCCTTCAAACGGATATTGTACTCCCTTATAAGGAATAACAATCAGCACACTTCAGAAGAAATCTAGACGAGGGGGAAAAAGCTTCAGATGTGTGCATAAAAAGAACAAATCACACACGCAGGTTGAAGGAGGAGCTCAGGTCGACCTGGTGCTTCATCGTAGTTGAGGGAACGGCAGCCCCTTATGCACCTAGGGGAGGGTTTACTGGATTTGAAGAGAAGAGGAGGTGGCGGCCTCTGAACTCGTCGCCAGCGATGACGCAGCTACTCCTGTCGAGCGTGCGGGCCACAGCAGAAGTGGCATGGTTGAGGCAGTGCGTCGGGCCGACCAGCAGTGGCTGCAGTTGCTCCTGCTGCGCCGGCCAGCGAGCCTCCCTCCACTGCCGACCCTGCCTCCTTGCTCCTGCTGCTCCGGCCGGTGAGCCTCCCGCCACGGCCTATCCCGCCTGTATTTGCCGCTGCACCAACCCCTGCCGCTTTCCCCCGCAGGCCCCGGCCTTCGGCCCAGACCCGACCCGTTGGCCACCAGCCTAAGCGATGGTCAACGACGGTGTCCTTCCCTGCCTCATATCCTCCCATCAGCCATGGATCCGTGGTAACCGGTGGAGGCGTCGGGGAAACAAGGCTTGAGAGGAGGGAGACGAATGGCGGCGGACCCGTTGGCCACCAGCCTAAGCGATGGTCGACGACGGCGTCCTTCCCTGCCTCATATCCTCCCATTAGCCATGGATCCGTGGTAACCGATGGAGGCATCGGGGAAACAAGGCTTGAGAGGAGGGAGACGAATGGCGGCGGCGGCTGATGAGGAAGGAGGGAGGAGTGCGGCGCTGTGGGGCTTGGGAGGCGCGCTCCCTGGCCACCCCATCGTGGGATGAGGAGCTTGGGGAGGCGGCTGTGAGGAAGGGGGAAAAGAGTGGGGATCGAGGAGAAAGCGGACGGGCGTGGGGCTGGGTTGGAGACGAGGGAGTGGGGATTGAGGAGAAAACGAACGGGCGTGGGGTCACGATGTCCTACATGTCGAGCGCGCGGCGGGCGCGGAGTGGCTGCCTCGACCACTATTCATAGCCGATGTGGATGGCCTGGTTGTGTCTAGCAGGGGGCTCATCCTTTATACGGGGGCTCATCCTTTATATGTTCAATGCGTTGGGCCTCAAGTTAGATCGTGGAATCACCACCGGAACAGGGCACAACCCCGACGGCCAAAGATATGACGACGGCCCCCGTCGGCCTAGTTCGCGCTATGCCGACAGCCAAGTCCAGGCTGTCGGCGTACCCAGGCCGTCGGGCTATCCCGATCTATGCCGACGGCCCCCGTCGGCACAGAAACACCGTCGGCCTAGCTACGCGTATGCCTACAGCTGCCGTCGGCATACATGGGCCGTCGGCATAGCCGTGGGCCCGGCGACCCCTCTCGTGATGGACGACTAACGACGTTTAAACTATGCCGACGGGGGAGACGGGCGGCCGTCGGCATAGATACGCATGCCACGTCATTGATCTGGAGCGCACTGACCAACATATATGCCGACGGCTACCGTCGGCATAGACGCCACGTCATCGATCCGCGGCGCGCCGACCATCTGCCCCTGGCCGTTTGCCGTCGGCATAGTTATATATATATTTTTGGTGTTTTCATATAGTATTTTTGATGTTTTTTGATGTATTATTATTTGATTAACTTACATGTAGCATGTGTAAATATAAGCATACATACATTATTTATCGATTTGGTGAATTTTTTTTCAATTATGAATATATATGTAGTTTGTATTTTTTTCGAGTACGTTAATAATGTGCCGTTAATAATGGAAAAGACGGCATACATCAGGGTCATGCTAGCTACGCTCTTATCAAAGAAGAGAAGGAAATCTTCTTTGAATGCCTGCTCAGTATGAAGGTACCGTCTGGCTTCTCGTCGAATATAAAGGGAATAATAAATATGGCAGAGAAAAAGTTTCAGAACCTAAAGTCTCATGACTGCCACATGATTATGACGCAACTGCTTCCGGTTGCATTGAGGGGGCTTCTACCGGAAAATGTTCGATAAGCCATTGTGAAGCTATGTGCATTCCTCAATGCAATCTCTCAGAAGGTAATCGATCCAGAAATCATACCAAGGTTAGAGAATGATTTGGTGCAACGTCTTGTCAGTTTTGAGTTGGTGTTCCCACCATCCTTCTTCAACATCATGACACACGTCCTAGTTCACCTATGCGAAGAGATTAACGTTCTGGGTCCTGTATTTCTACACAATATGTTCCCCTTTGAGAGGTTCATGGGAGTCTTAAAGAAATATGTTCATAACCGTGCTAGGCCAGAAGGAAGCATCTCCAAGGGCCATGAAAATGAGGAGGTCATTGAGTTTTGTATTGACTTTATTCCTGACCTTAAGCCGATTGGTGTTTCTGAATCGCGGCATAAGGGTAGACTGGGTGGAAATGGCACGCTAGGACCAAAACAAATAATATGTATGGACGGGCATTCTCTCACTCAAGCACACTACACAGTTCTACAAAATTCCACCTTGATGGCTCCGTATATGGAGGAACACAAGAATTTTCCACGCTCCAAACACCCGGAGCAGTCTGACGACTGGATTACACGTGAACAAACGGGGACTTTCGCTGGTTGGTTGCAGACACGTGCCATGCATGACGCCGCTGTTGAAGATGACCTGTACTTGCTGTCCCAGTTACCATCTTCGAATATGATGACTTTCAAAGGGTACGAGATAAATGAGAATACATTTTACACGATCGCCCAAGATAAGAAGAGCACCAACCAAAACAGTGGTGTCCGCTTTGATGCAGCAACCAAGAGGGGAAAGGACACATATTATGGTTACATAGAGGACATATGGGAACTTGACTATGCACGTGGTTTGAAGGTCCCTTTGTTTCGGTGCAAATGGGTCAATATGACACGAGGCGGGGTAACGGAAGACCCGCAGTACGGAATGACAACAATGGATCTCAACAATCTTGCGTACGCAGATGAACCATTCGTCCTAGCCAATGATGTGGTGCAGGTTTTTTATGTGAAGGACATGTCTACCAAGCCGAGAAAAAGAAAAGATAAGGAAGCGAATACATCATACGATGAGCCAAAGCGCCACATAGTTCTTTCAGGGAAAAGAAACATCGTGGGAGTGGATGACAAGACAGACATGTCAGAAGATTATGAAAAGTTTGATGAAATTGCTCCATTCATAGTGAATATTGACCCGAGCACCCAGTTAAATGATGAAGATTGTCCATGGTTACGGCGCAAAGGGGCACACGCGAAGAAAAAGTTTCACACCCAAAGATCCCACTCTGGGATGTGATCGGCTTCACTGTCATCACTTTCTTCTCTAGTGAGTTTCCGGACTTGTATATCTGGAAAGTCCCACTTTGGACAAACCGTAGGGAATCTTTGTAATAGTTAGGGTGCTTATGTGTTTTGGTATTTGAAACGTGTACTTTTGTGCTTCGGACAAACGTGTACCTTTCTGACTTCATTTGCTATTTTTCAGCTCATTTACTGATTTTTTATAGCAGTACAAATGAACTCTGAAAAGGTTAAAAGTTGGCATGGTATCATCATTTCACCCACATAGCATGTGCAAAAAAGTTGAGAGGGTTACGGCAAAAACTGGATGCACTTCGTGTACAAAATGAACAATCTCTTTCGAAGTATCAGGGTTTCGGACGAAAACTCATCTGTTACAAATGCAATTCATTTTTTTTAACTTATTACAACTCCAGACTTTTTGTGCGTTCAGTATGCACCATTCAAAGCCACATCATCAACTTTCAACCCTTTCTGACATCACTTGCTATTTTTCATGCATTTACTGATTTTTTTGAGCTAAATGACCCTGAAATTGAAAAGCAGTACAAATGAACTCTGAAAAGGTTGAAAGTTGGCGTGGTATCATCATTTCACCCACATAGCATGTGCAAAAAAGTTGAGAGGGTTACGGCAAAAACTGGATGCACTTCGTGTACAAAATGGACAATCTCTTTCGAAGTATAAGGGTTTCGGATGAAAACTCATCTGTTACAAAGGCATTTCATTTTTTTAAACTTATTACAACTCCAGACTTTTTGTGCATTCAGTATGCACCATTCAAAGCCACGTCATCAACTTTGAACCCTTTCTGACATCATTTGCTATTTTTCATGCATTTACTGATTTTTTTGAGCTAAATGACCCTGAAATTGAAAAGCAGTACAAATGAACTCTAAAAAGGTTGAAAGTTGGCGTGGTATCATCATTTCACCCACATAGCATGTGCAAACAAGTTGAGAGGGTTACGGCAAAAACTGGATGCACTTCGTGTACAAAATGGACAATCTCTTTCGAAGTATAAGGGTTTCGGACGAAAACTCATCTGTTACAAAGGCATTTCATTTTTTTAAATAACCTAAGTATTACCAAATTGAATATAATGATAAAACACACTAATATTAAACATAAGAAAAAAGAATCACTGGAAAATCTATTTTTAAAGTAAAGTTATTCACAAACTAGTGATTCACACAAATTTCAAATAATTTAAATTTAAACTATTCAAATTTGAAAACTACTGGCACTAACAGAAAGTTTGTAATTTTTTGTACCTAAAGCAAAAATATTCACAAATAAACTCTAAATATAGCAAAAAACAACTCACAAATAAATAAAAGAAAATAAATAAAGCAGAAAAGAAAAAAACAAAATAAAAAAAAGCCCGCCTACTGGGCCACAGCGGCCTGCATACGACTAGAAACCCAACCTGTAGTTGGGCCAGGATGCAGGCCCGCAAGGCCCAATCGGCCCTCAGGGCAGCGCAGCAGTTTAGGTCTAGAAGCCTGCTTTGGAGAGGAGCTCGAAGGAGCAGCCGCGGCTGGGTTTATAAACCAGTACGGCTGCCCTTCGCTCGGCGAGGTGGGACTAAACTTTGTGTACTGCGGGTGGCAGCGCACCCCCTTTAGTACCGGGTCGTGGTTCCAACCGGTACTAAAGGGGGGTCTTTAGTACCGGTTGCTGCCACGACCCGGTACTAAAGGGGGTGCGCTTCCCGCCGCTTGGCCTGGCCAAAATAGGCCTTTAGTACCGGTTGGATCCACCAACCGGTACTAAAGGTCCATCCTATATAAACAACACTTCAAAATTTTGCAGTTTCATCTCCCACTTCCTCTCCTCTGCTTCGACATCGCCGCCGCCCCGTACGCCGCCCCCGTCCCGCGCCGTCGCCATCGCCGTCGCCGTCGTAGTCGACGCCCCGGCCCGTCCCCGTCGCCGTCCCCGTCGTCGCCGTCTCGTCGCCGCCCCGTACGCCGTCGCCGCGCCCGTCGTCACCTCGGTCGCCCCGCTATGAGCCCCCTGCACCCCATCGCCGCCCCGGTCGCCCCGCTGTGAGCCCCCTGCGCCATGGCCGCGCCCTCGATCGATCGAGCCCGCCCGTACACACACACACACATACGTACACGCACACACACACACACACACATATTTCTTACTTATTTTCTGTTTTCTGTTTTTTTAGTTTTTTATACTTTTAGTTATAGAAATGTTATATGAATTAGATATATATAAATGTTAGATTAATGTCAAAGTTTTAGCTAGCTAGATGAATTAGATTAATGTCAAATTGTTAATTAGATGATCGAATTAGATATATTGATGTCAAATGTTAGATGAATTAGATAGAAATGTGGATAGGCGAGTTTGGTGGATAGGTGGCTCGGCGAGGATGCAGAGTTTGCTGCCAAGAGCAGCAAGGCCCGGGCTAACCGTGGAAAAGACGGGACACACGGCCAAGGAAACAGGAACCACTGGGGCTTCAAGGCCATGAAGGTATATCTATATGCATGATGCATTTTTGTTCTTCTTTTTTACCTCATGTTCTTATGTATGGCTAACTTCTGTTTGACATTGCAGGAGGACAAGTTGAAGAGGCCGCTCTCAGACATGGAGTCGTGGAAGATGGCCCGTGAGCGGAGTGATCGCAAGGCCGGCGAGAGCGAGTACTATGGCAAGACCGAGGAGCACCTGGAGTCTTACAAGGAGCAGTTTGAGAGGTTGCATCCGCCTGGTCCGAATGCTCCTGACGTCGTCCAGTCTCAGATCGACGACACGGCGGTGGTGGCCATCCAGCCGAAGTCCCATGGCCGGTACCCGTGTTTCGATGGCTTGATCACTCCTTCAGTCTCGTACACACGGCTTCGGGCTACCAACCCGAGCCCGTTAAAGAGTACGGGGCGTTCGCATCCTCCCTTAGCCCGCCAGCATGCTGTAAGTACTTCCCCCTTATCTTCTTTCTCTCTAACTTTCTCAGTTTATTTTTAGCATTTCCCACTTAGAAACAAGTTAAATTTTGTAGGCATATAAGGCCTTTGTCGAGCATAGGACTCTCGAGGTGCGGGAGTACTTGCAACGAGTGAAGGCAAACGATGATTACAACCATCAGATGATGACGGTTAGTTTTGCCCTCTTAAAACCAAGCTAAAATTTGCACTTTCATTCCTTCTGACCTTCTAGTTTGCTTGGTTAACTAACATCCAGGCTATGTTGGCGTCTTGGACTAACCGCACGGATCCACCACAAATGGGACCCCCACCACCACCTGCTGGAGAACCCCCACACGTGCCCATGTTCGATGAATGGGTGGCACTAGGCAGTCAGACTCCGGTTAGTACACGTGCCCACGTTCTCGTTCATTCAACAGTATCATATCATATTTACCCTTACATTCTCTTCTCCCACATGTAGGGGACCGGTGGCTCGACTCCAGTCACTCCGATCTGGCAACACTACTAGGGAAAACCCTAGAAGTAGCGCTTGAAATATGCATAGCAGTAGCGCTGGATCCAGCGCTACTGCTAGCGCGCTACAGCTAAGTTGTAGCAGTAGCGCTGTAACGGGCAGCACTACTGGTAAGTATTGTTAGCAGTAGCGCTTCCTGGACCAGCGCTACTGATAACTATCTGTAGCGCTTGTTCACAGGAAGCGTTGCTGCTAAGCCAGCGCTACTGCTAGGTGCTTTCCAGCGCTACTGCTAATGTTCCTGCTTTCGCCGGTCCGCACCCCTCTACGTATTTGTGTTGTATTTATACAGGCTCTATACAAAAGTTTCATCAGATCATACTAAACATACACTATTCTCATCATATCATAGACATACAGTAGTCTCGTCATACCATCATCATCATCATTCAACACAAATATCATCACATCTCGAAAATAGCGATATACAAGTGTGATCATGTCATGTCTCGAATAAGTGCAACTGCATGGTCATGGCACACACACAAGTTTCATCATCTCTATCCAAACCATGATGTAGAAGAGAAGAGCGATCAGCATGAGTAAGAGCGCGACTACGTAGTACCGGCGGTCCCGCCCCTGCTCATGCTGGAGTGTCCACCTTAAGTAACTACTTTCCGCTTCGGCTCTGCTGTCGAACCCACTATGGATAGCACCCGGGTACCTGTGCACCTGGGCCTGAGCGGCTGGCCAGTGGTCGTAGACTCCTGGAACCCTCCCAACGTACACAGCGTAGTAGCCCTTCGCCATCTCTGATCTATGTACCTGCATCGCGAGTTGATGAATTGAACGATAATATGCAACATAATGTGCTTAAGAAAACAAAGAGGCATAATTAGCAAAATACAAGCAACCAATAGTAAACATAAATGACGAAGTTCCTCATACCAAAACTAATTAACTAGAGCGATCTACGCTAGTTCAGGACCACGGTTTAGTTACATCACATAGTTTCGCCGTGCATAAATTCAAAGTTTTGCCATAGAAAAAGACAGTAGTGACACATTGTCATCAACAATCAGTCCTCCATGTCGGCGGTCCAATCTTCATAGTCAGGGAGGAAGCACCCGAGCTTCTTGAAAGGCTTCAGGTCCAGACGCTGAGCGAGTAGCAGTGCTCGGACATCTTCCCGCGTGATTGGCCCATGGTAGAACATCCCTGTTGGTTCGAGGACCTGCTTCATGATCACTTGGGCAAGTTCACACTATACGTGATAAAACTCAGCTCTGATTCGATGATCCGGTGTCTTTCCTATGCTTGTGGCCCAGCTGACAATCTCGGCATCGTTGGTAGTAGGTGACATGCGAAGGCGTTGATTATCCCTTCTCTACTCGAGCAGGTGATGCATGAGGTAGAATCCATCAGCCATACTGGTGTGCGGTTGCTGGATGCAGCAGAAGTCGGTCTTATGACCGAAAGCCAGCCCACGATTCCTGTACTTTTTCACCTTGATATATCCACTAGACATGCTGAAGGTTAACAGGGCACTATCGAGAACACTCTTTATGTGCTTGTAATCCTTTTTCCTGAGGTTCTTCGATGAGTCCAAGTACATAGCATGGGAGTATTCCGGGTACAGAATGATAAGGACGGCGCCCCCCCCCCCCCCGCTACGCAAATTAAGTACACCTCAAATTAGCCTCCATGCTTGCAAAGGAATGATTAACACTTATGAAAGGATATGTGCGGATGACTTACGTGGGATGATAAGGCACGCAAATCGCTTCCTTGTCCTTATTAGAGATCATGAAGTCGCCGAGGTACTTGCTCGCATAGTCACGGTGCTCTTTGCAAACTGCCAAGAAGCACTCGTGCATATAGAACGGGTCCGCGACGCAGATATATTTGATGTTCTCGACCCTGATGAAGTAGTTCAGATACAGCACATACATGCGAATGAACTGGAAATCCATCTTGGTCATGTGGAACATGTCGTAGATGTAGTCAAATCGCAGGATGAACTTATTCGCGGGCCATCTCTCGATGTACAACTTCCCACCAGACACCTGAGCCGCGTAAAGTGGGTATCCTGGTTTTTCCACGATCAGAAGGCTTTTCTCTCTGGCCAGCACATCTTCATGGAGTCTCCTTAGATCATTGTTCAGTATGTGCTCTAGTGCTTTGGCAGGTAGGATCGGTTCGCCGGTGACATGGAAACGCTTCTTACCTTCGACAGGTATTCTGTCTACCACCCGGGGCTTCGGAGGCGGCTGGCTGCTTGAAGCAGCTCTGGCGCCTTTAGGGCCTTTCCTGCCCGGTCTCCTCCTTTGCTTCTTGGTGGGTGGCGGTAGTGAGCCCACCATACCTTCCCTAACCACCACCCCAGTGTCGTCGGGCTAATCAATGGACGGGCCTCGGGGGGTTGCTGGGTACAGGCGGCATCTAGAGGCGTCTCCTGCGAGGATCGCTTGAAGAGAGACTTTTTGCATTCCGCCTTAGGACGTTCCGGCTCCGGCAAATCAGGCATCATCAAGTCATCATCTCCACGCTCATAGCCTGAGTCTTCGTCGTCCTAAGCCATCAATCCTCCATCATCATAGGCGGTATTGAAATACTTGTCTGGGTCATCATCATCATCCTCCATGTCATCATCAACATTTGCTTCTTTAACAGCGGGGGCTACATCATCTGGCACTAATGGAGGCTCTCCCTCGCGTCGTCCGCTATCACTCGCCACGACAGGTGCAGGTAATGTGGTAGGTGGGGTGGTGTTCATACCTTCTTGAGAAGGTGGCGTTGGCGTGATACTAGGCGCCTCGAGACGAAGAAGAGACTTCGGCCAAGGCAAGAACCAGCTCTTGCATGCGCCGATCATCTTAGGAGTCTCGTCGTCATCGACTGGTACCAGAGGAGGCAAATCCTCGAAGCCCGCTAAGACACTGGCCACGTTAACCTTGAAGACGCCATCGAGCATCTCTCGGTTGTGGAACATGCGGTCCTTCGGCTTCACGATCGTTGCCTTTCCCACGGCCACCTTCTGGCCCTTGATGTCGTAGAGTAGGGTGCACGGGGTGTCGTCGGCGTACGAAGGAGACATGTCTGCGACGTCAAACATCTGAAAGGCAACTGAAACGGAAGACTATAGACATGCTGGTGAAAAGGGTATGACGCGTAATTACCGTGAGGGCGTCGAGCTCAGCCAGCGATGAAGGCCCACCGAGCATGCAAGAGACGGAGGTCGGGCTGCTATGAACAGGAGCGGGACCTTTTGTGGTTGCTTGAGTAGGTGCTGGTGCTGTGGTGTTCGCCGAATTGCTCCCGACAAAGCTGGGAAGGGGAAAGTCCTCCGGCCATGCATTTGGATTGTTCTTCGTGAAATCGAAAAGTGCCGGAAGCAAGCTGACCACTGCGTCAGTGACCGCTGCATTGACGGCCCCGAGCAACTCTTCTTTTGTCTCAGCTTTGGTCTTATTGACCGCAATCGCGACCTTCTCGTCGATGCTCTGCTGAGTGACGACCGACCGTCTCTTCCTTCTTTCCTCTGGCTCCTCGTGGTAGCACGTCTTCCATGAGGCGCCATCTCCGACGCTGTGCACACGTCCATAGGACGGCGGCTTGTCCACCGGGACCTTTTTTAGTATGTTCAGGGCCCGGTTGAATGGGGTGTCCCACTTGGGCCTCACCGACGACTGTGACGACTCGTCGCTTTCGGCTGCCTTTTGGTGCTGCTCTTTCTGCAAAAGGAACGTGGATGGTTTACTAATGTGACAAAAATTACAGTCGAATTGATTGGAAGCTAATATGATAATGTGGTAATATAACAATTACCAGAAGTCTCATGAACTCCCTCGTGTTCGGGTCCGTGTAAAAGATCTTTTTGACTTTGTCCCACTTGTACCGGGCCCTGATCCAGTCATGCTCCAGCGGGTCGGTGAACTCCGCCAAGGGGTCTGGGATTCCGTGACTTACACGTTCGGCGTCCTCCTTGGCCCATACGTGCCTCTTCCCCTCGTAACCACGGCTTCCGAGGCGGTGGGGAGGCGTGTTCCTGGCCTAGAGCGCCTTCATTTTCTCCGACCTTGCCTTGACTTCTTCTTTACCGCAATTCTCCTTGAATTTTGCAAAGTCCTCTTCCGTTATTGTCGGATTATCAGCATGAATCTTGGACCACGGTTCATTCTTCCCAATCACTTTTTTCACCCGAACTTTCCAGGAGGACAAGTCGTTGGTGAACGTCACCATCGCCTTGTCATTTATCTTTGTCATGGCGACGTCGTCCCACGGCTCTTTATATTTGCCTTCATTCTGGCCGGGGAACAGGAACCTATTGTGCAATTTCTTTAGGAGCATGTGCTCCATATGTGGTATCTGCTTCAACCTCTCGTCGTTGATGTTGGCGGTTTCCCTGAGGATGCATCCAAGTTGATTGCCCCAGCAAGAGCGCGCATCCTCCGGCGCCGTTGGCTCTAACTTCTTGGGGTGCATCCCCGTGACCACAATTTGTCCGATGCCAAGCTCGTTTGGTCTTCGTGTCCTCTTCTTCTTCGATGCTTTACCGGCTACGACAGCATCGTTGCCGGTCTCGGGGGTGGTGTCGGTCCCGGTGCCAGTGCTGGTGCCGGTGTCGGCGTCGGTGTCGGGGTTGGTGCCACTGCCGCCACCATGCAACCCCATCTGGTGTTCGTCCAAGTAATCAAAATAGTGATTTGCTGCCTCGATGGGGTCTTCGAGGCGAGCAGAACCACTCATGACTTCGGCGTCGGTAGACATGTTTCCTATTGATCAACAATTGTAAATAAAAGATATAATGAAGAGGAAAAAGGGGCCTATGTTTGGTCGGAATGTTGATTCATTCCCCTTCCGACAAATCCCGGGTACTCCATATGTCCTAGTTTCTAGCACAAGTCATGCCGAAAATCATGGAAATTTTCGGCATGACCTTTGCTAAAAAGTGGACTTTCGAGAGCTGCTTCACACTTATGGACTTTCGAGATATAACATCGAAGAAGTTGCAGAGACAAGTAAGCGTGTCACGGACGTGCTTGTCCATTATCCCTCTAATGGCAACTGGGAGTATCTGCGTCATCATCACGTGACACTCATGAGACTTCATCCCGCTGAACCTTTTCTTCTTGGGGTCTAGAAATCTGCTTATCTTCCCACAGTAACCAGAACTGACTTTGATTCCCATAAGGCACTTGATGAATTGATTGATCTCCTTCGCACTTAAGGTGAAGCAAGAAGGGGGGCAATAATTCTCCTCCTTCTTGTTGACTTTTCTGCCCCTTTCCCCTTCCTCCGTCTCCGTCTCCGTCTCCTCCATCGACTTTTTATGGTGGAGCTCTTTCTTGATCTTCAAATCTTCCAAGTCTTTCCTTGCCTTCGGCCCATCCTTGGTCTTCTCTGGCATGTTCATCAGTGTGCCAAGCAAGCTCTCGAGGACATTCTTCGTGATATGCATCTGATCAAGGAAATGAGGCATGTCGTGGTTGGGCCAGTACTCCAAGTCCCAGAAAACAGACCTCGTTTTCCATACCTTCAGCAGCAGCTCCGGCGCCTTTTTGATCTTTCCCGGCGTGGGGCATTGTTCCCAGTTTCTCAACAGCTCTTCGATTTCGGCGCCGCTTCTCTTACGTGGAGGTCCTCGAAGCTCAGCCAACCCATTGAATAGATCTCCACGCTTTCTCCACGGGTCATCCTTCTCGAGCCATCTACGATGCCCCATGTACACAATTTTCCCGGACCCGCCATCTTTCGTTGACGTAAGCTGCTGAGACGTTGTATCATCCATGCACCTCGTGCATCCGCAGTATCCGTGGCACACCTAGCCTGAGGTGTACCCGTAACCGAGATAGTCGTGCACCGTCGTCATCAGCGCGGCTCTCATATGGAAATATTCTCCTTTGCTGGCGTCCCATGTCCATGCCGGTGTTTTCCATAACGTGTCTAGCTCCTCTTGCAGAAGCCCCATATACAGGTTAATACTATTTCCCGGTTGTTTCGGCCCTTGAATTAGCATGCTCATGTGTATGTACTTTGTCTTCATGCACTTCCATGGGGGGAGGTTGTACATCCATACAAACACGGGCCATGTGCTGTGGTTGGTGTTCTGGTTTCCAAACGGATTCATGCCATCGGTACTCGCACCAAGCACGATGTTCCTTGGATCTTCTGCAGCAAATCCATATACGGTGTTGAATGCTCTCCACTGGCTACCATCTACGAGGTGTCTCAGCCTCAGATCATCTCCATCGTCGGGCTTCTTCCTCTCCGCGTGCCAGCGCATGAGCTTTGCTTCCTTAGGATCTACGAAATACCGCTGCAGACGGGGGGTGATCGGAAAGTACCATACAACTTTCTGAGGAGCTTTCTTTCCTGCCTTCTTGTATCGAGAAGCATTGCCCACTGGACAGCTGGTTTTTTCCGCGTGCTCCCCCCGATAAATGATGCAATCGTTGATGCATGCGTGGTACCTAATGTGCGGCAAATCAAAAGGGCAAACGATTTTCTTGGCCTCCTCGACACTAGTAGGACACAGGTTCCCCGTGGGAAGAACTTTATTGTGTAGATACTTCAAATGCTCATCGAGGATTTTGTCTGTCCATTTGTTTTTGGCCTTCGTCTTTAGAAGTTCGAGCGTGAAACTCAAGCGGGTCACCTCGGGATCGCAACCGTCATACAATGGAGTCCTCGAGTCTACTTCAAGTTGCGCCAGCTTGGCCTCCTCTCTAGAAGCAGCTCTCTCGCTAGTCGTACTCTTGCGAAGGAGGTCTCGAACATGAGGGTCCTGCACGACTGCACTTAGTACCGTCGAAGACTGCGGCGTGACCGCCGCCTCTTCTCCGCCATGTCCGGACTCTTCTTCGCCGTGTCCGGAATCTTCTCTGCCGCCGTCGTCATTTCTGGACTCTTCCCCGCCGACATGTCCGGCGCCATCGTCTTCATGTCGATCGGTCATCTTTTCGTCTAGCCCCATGTCGTTATTCCCTGCCATGTGGACGTCCTCATCATCATCATCTTCTTCACTTATCCACTGAGTATAGCCATCCATGAAACCATTCATCAGCAGGTGCGCCTTCAAAGTGCCACGATCAAAAGGGTCCAAAAGGACTCCTTCCTTGCATCTTGCACACGAACATCTAATCCTAGTCCGATTATTTGCATACATGTCCATCACCGCGGATTGCATGTACCGCTCCACCTTCCATCCACTCACCTTCATGACCGTCTACACGGTATAACAAGCAAAAGGGTTATAAAATAAATAATGCATGCTTCAAAGTCATATATATAAAATTTTGGCATGACCTTGCCTAAAAATAGGACATATTGAGTTTGCTCGAAATTCACCGAAACGGAAATAAATCGACATTTCGGCAAAACATAAGCAACTCGAGGGCATGTCACTCGCACAAATCTCTCCATATATATATATATATATCGCAAACACACATATTCTCATTCACACACATATTCCCATTCTTGAAATGAACAACTTTTTACTCACCTATATATCTCCCGAGAGAGACCGAGAGCACGCGCGGTTAATTAGATGATGAGAGAGAACGATCGAGAGAGCACGTGTGGTTGGCTAAATAGCTAGCTAGATCTAGTTGTTGGGGAGGAGAGGTGAATCTAGCTAGCTAACTAATGGAGAGGGGTTATGGTGGAGGGGTGCATTAATGGGGGAGAGAAGAGAGGTGTAGGAGAAAGAGAGAGGCCATTTATGGAGGAGGGTGCCATTAATGAGGAGAGAAGATAAGAGAGGTAGGAGGAAGAGAGAAGAAGAGCAACAATGGTGGAGAGTGGAGAGTGGAGAGGGGAAAGGAGGGGGAGAGAGGGCAAAGTGGGGGAGGAGGGGGAGGGGGTGGAAAAGGTGGTACCAGCCGCAACTAGCAGTAGCGCTGCTTAGCAAAAGCGCTGCTGCTATGGGACTTAGTAGTAGCGCTCTCCTGTAACAGCGCTACTACTAAGTGGGGCCCATTAGCAGTAGCGACGCAGTACAATCAAGCGCTGCTACTAAACTGTTAGTAGTAGCGCTTGTTTCTGTACATCGCTACAACTCCAGCGACCGTCGGTGGCCTCGTCTGGTCCCACATAGTAGTAGCGCATTTTTGCTTACCAGCGCTACTACTAGAGTTTTACTAGTAGCGCTTTCTAGGAAAAGCGCTACTGCTAAATAGCAGCAGCGGTTACTATTTTACAGCGCTACTACTATGCTACTGTGTATAAGCATTTTCCTAGTAGTGCAAGGAGGAGGTGGTCTTGGCGGTGGCGGTCTTGGCGGTGGCGGTCTTGGCTGATGTCGATGATGATACCCATGCCTGTGGCCGTCGTGCCATACTTTTCATGTTCCGTAGTCCTTATTTACCCGTGCCTGTGGCCTCTACTCATGTTCCGTAGTCCTTATTTACCGTTCTTTAAATGACTTATGTTCTCATACTTATGTTCATTAAGTGTTTCGCCGATGATGATGATGTTGATCTTTACATGATGATGATAATCTTGTTGTGATCTGTTATATATCTATATCTGTCATATATGAGTCAATTTGCTGTGAATTTGAATGAAAATGGACAAAACAGGGCATATAAAAAAACAGAACAGAACTATGCCGACGGCAAAGCCGTCGGCATAGCTATGCCCAGGTGAACCAGCAGCCGCCACGTGGCAGGGCTATGCTGACGGCTAAGCCGTCGACATAGATCAAAACCTAGCCGTCGGCATAGCCCTTCGCCCAGGAGCGCCCAGGGGGTGCCACGTGGCAAGCTAAGCCGACGGCACCCGTCGGCACACCTGTTCGCCCAGGAGCGTTCTGGGGCCGCCACATGGCATGGTAAGCCGACGGCCAGGCCGTCGGCTTATCCATGCCATGTGGCGGCCTGTGATACGACTGGCGCAGTGACGGCGCCGTCAACGGCCGTCCCGTGGAAAACTGCGCCGACGGTCAAACTATGCCGACGGCTGTACGGAAGCCGTCGGCATAGGCACCTATGCCGACGGCATACCTATGCCGACGTTATCTATGCCGACGGGGCTAAGCGGACGGCTGCCGTCGGCTTAGATCTATGCCGACGGGAGAGGGGCCTATGCCGACGGCCTTTGGCCGTCGACATAGTACGTTGTTCCGGTAGTGAATCAAACAACCGTTGTCTGTGACGTGCGCTTTTGGCCATGCCAGGCCTACTAAGGAAAACAGAGCACATTCAGGGCCCCTCCGTATCGAGGGCCCGGGGCGACCCCCCGTTCGCCCTCCCCTCAGGGTCGGGCGTATAGAGTGGACGTGACCGTTCACTAGAGGCGACAAAGAAGCGAAGCGTTGGCCGAGAGCGTCACCCGCACTGCGTCCTGGACAATGCCTATTCAATGTCGGAGAGACTTGACCGAATGGGACGATATGACTCTCTGCACATTCAAACCGATTGCCCGTCCATCCGCTTGCTGACACTAAACTCGCGTGGAGGCCGAGAAACCCACTCCATCACCTGCATGCACACAAACCGCCCCTGGCCGGTGCCCACTATTTATACGTGGCCAGGCCTAACACGATCCGCACCGCACCACCTCCGCTCCCGATCATGCTCCGTTCACCCCGTCCACCATACTGCGAGCTCCAAAGCGTTGTGGGAGAGCCTCTCCACGGAACAAAAGCAGGAACTAGCCAACATTGTGACCGTCTGGTAGGCTCGCCGTGCGAGCTGGACAAAGGCTGGCTTGCCGCCTTGCCGGTGAGCTTGTCGGAGGTTAGCGACGACGACAAGCCGATGGAGAGGCGTCCGACGACGCCCCGCCGCCTGCGTCCACGCATGTCCCTACTAACTTTCACCTTGGAGCACGTGCGGACGCAATTCAAAGCCGTATTGGCAGAAGAGTAGCGGACGCCTCCAGTATGAACGTTCTGGCAAGCAAAGGAGGACCAACGGTACAACCTCGAATCATGGAGGGACAAATGTTCCTGTTTTTTCTTGGGAAATTTTAGAAAATGTTTGTGAGATTTTAAAATGTCCAAGAATTCTAAATGTTCATGTATTTCAAAAAACAATAACATTTAAAAAAATATATATAAATGTTCATGAAATTTTAAATATTCGTTAATTTCAGAAAATGTTCATGAACAAATATTTCCAAATTAAAAAATATTTAAGGATTTTAAAATGGGAAACTAAAGGAAAGAAAAATTAAAAATAGAAATGCCAAATATAAAAAGGAAAATAAAAATTCATATAAACCAGTCCAATCGAGTAGGCTGGCCCATTACCGTCCAGGGGGTGTGTGCTTCGTCGACAGTTGGCGGTTTATGCGGGGAGTATGATGGGAGAGCAACTAGTTAACGAGCGCTCCTTCGGGAGTCTCGCAACGATCAGCGCCACTTGGCACGCTCCCAGCCGCCCCGTCACGTGTCACGCTCTGGACGCTTCCTCCGGATTTTGTTTTCTATTTTTCGCACGCATTTTCGGCTTTCTAAACGGTTTTTTCGTGTTTTTTTGACGTTTTGGTTTTCCACCGGTCTTCCTAAACTTTTGGAATTTTTTTTTGCGCGAAAAAACCCATTTTCTTTTTTTCCCTTTCGCGAGAGGCACGGTTTTGCTTTCACGAGAGTCACGGCCGTGCCTCTCGGAAACAAAAAAAAAACGCATTTTCTTTTTTTTTTCCTTCCGTGAGAGGCACGGTTTTGCTTCCGAGAGAGGCACGGTTGTGCTTTCGTGAGAGTCATGGCCATGCCACTCGGAAACAGAAAAAAACTCGTTTTTTATTTTTTTTCCTTTCGCGAGAGGCACGGTTGTGCCTTCACCAGAGGCACGGCCGTACCTCTCGGAAACAGAAAAAAACGCATTTTCTGTTTTTTTTTTCTTTCACGAGAGCCACGGTTTTGCTTCCGCGAGAGGCATGATTGTGCTTTCGCGAGAGGCACGGCTGTGCCTCCTCAGAAACGGAAAAAAAAATGCGTTTTCTCTTTTTTTTTCCTTCCGCGAGATGCACGGTTTTGCTTCCGCGAGAGGCACGCTTGTCATTTCGCGAGAGGCACGGGCGTGCCCCTTTCGGAAAGGGAAAAAACCCGTGCTCCCGGGTCGGTTTTTTAGTGTGGTTTTTTTGTGAAAAAAAAGTTTGTCAAAACCTATCAACATGGGATCTAGTTTTAAAGATCTCGACGCGAGGAATCCAACGGTGAAAACGGTTCAAGATTTAGACGCACGGTTTAAGAGATAAAACGTTTTGAATAAACGAATCTACGAAAAAAGGGAAAACTCCCAGGTTGCGACAAGTGGCGCACATGCAGCGCGCCACTTGTCGCAACCTGGGAAGGTGGGAGTGATCTTTGCAAGGAGTACTCCTTAACTAGTGATTTCGATAGGATGGGCGCGACTATCTCTCGCGTTACGCGAGACTAGTTACTGACTCGCTGAAGCCCCGTCCAGTAGCGCGAGCGTATGGGCCGGCCAGTGTGTGGGATGCCAGTGCCTCGTTTTTGTTTTTTGTTTTTTACGTTCTTTTTTTGTTATTTATTTCTTTTTTCACATTCATTTACACTTCCAAATATTCCAATATATATATTACAAAAAATATATTACAAATGTTTTTAAAAGTTTTAATCATGCATTTGAAAAATATTAAATGTGTATAAAAATGTTGACATGTATTAAAAAAGGTTAAACTTGTATTTGAAAAATGCTAATCAAGCATTTGAATTTTTTTAAATGTGTAGAGAAAAATGTTGACCATATATTCAAAAAACATTAATCTTGTATTTGAGAAATGATAATCAAGCATTTGAGATTTTTAAAATATGTATGGGAAAAATGTTAACCATGCATTTAAAAAATGTTAATCTTGTATTTGAAAAAGTTAATTAATCATTTGAAAAATGTCGAATGTGTATAAAAAAATGTTGACTGTGTATTAAAAAAATGTCAATCTTGTATTTGAAAATTTTAATCAAGCATTTGAAAAACTATTAAATGTGTATAGAGAAAAAATGTTGACCATGTATTCAAAAAATGTTAATCTTGTATTTGAAAAATGTTGATAAAGCATTTGTGAAAATGTTAAATTTGTATAGAGAAAGTGTTGACCATGTATTAAAAAATGTAATCTTGTATGTGAAAAATATTGATCAACCCTTTGATTTTTTATAAAATTTTTATAAAAAATGTTGACCATGTATAGGAAAAATGTGACCATGTATAGAAAAATAATTTGAATTTGTATTGGGAAAATGTTAAACGTGTATTAGAGAAGTGTTGTTGACATATACAAAAATGTAGAATGAAAACCAATGAAACAAAGAAAGCCAAAAAGATAAAATTGAAAAAGAAACAAAACAAACCAAAGGAAAAAAAGGAAATGAAAAAATAAAACAGAAGAAACAAATGCAAAATGAGAAAGAAACAAAGAAAACCTATGAAAACCAAGAAAGAAACAAAAAAAATCAAAGAAAAGAAAATGCCAATTAAAACAGAGAAAGAAACAAAGAAAACCTATAGATAAAGAAAAAAAGATTTAAAAACCAGTGAAAATAGAGAAAAAAATGAAGAAAACCGATGTAGAAACAAAAAAAATAGAAAAAATGGTTGGAAAACCGGCTCGTTTACCTCAAGTACGTTGCGCCCTATAGGTTAACCACGAGATCGTCACAGGACCAGTGGCTAGCATCGCTAGCTACTGAAAGAACTCCTTCAGTAGAGATCCATCCAACTCGCTGAATGCAAGATATAGTGTTTGCGGAATAGGATTTGCGCGGTTAAACATGCAAAGAAGACCTACAACTACAACGATAGCCCTCCAGTCAAATAAATTATGAAGAGGTCCTCTAACTCCTTCAGAGTTTACATAATACACCATGGGCTTTCCCATAGTTGCGAGACAACCATAGTCATATGTGTGTGTGTGGGCACGCGCGCACGCGCGTGTACAAATTTTCATTTATTTAGAAAATAATGTTCAGATGTTTGAAAATTTTCATAAAATTTAAAATTGTTTGTGCTTTAAAAGAAATGTTCATCGTATAAAAACGTTCATATGTCTAAAAGATGCACGTACATTCATAAAATGTTCATACGTTCCAAAAATATTCATGAGTTAAAAAAATAGAAAAAGAGAAGAAGAAATAAAAAAGGCAGGTGTATTTAAAAAAATATATTAATTTATTTGGAAAAGAGAAAAAACCCAAGTGAAAACCAGTGCAGACAAGAAGACAAACAGAAAAAAAAGAAAACCGAATGAAAAAAAGAAAAGAAAACCCTTAGATGGCCTGGCTGTTGCCTGTCGATATATCGTCTATATGCCGCAACAGGAGAAGAATAGGAAATTCGTACAGTGTACCGTTCTAGAGAGAGAGAGAGCCCGCACAGTCCGACGCCAAGATAGCACGAAGGAACTTTGTCTCTCTCTCCCTCTCTCCCCTCGCCTCCTTCACTCCAACTCGACGCCGCGTCCTCGCCCGCTGCAGCCCAAAACCCTACGCCGATTCCTTCATTTATTGGTCCACATTATATTTTGTGTCAAATTTTAATCATATACTCCTTTCGTTTCTAAATATTTGTCTTTTTTATCACTAAAAATTATCACTGAAAATTATGTTCAAATATGAATGCAACGATATAATTTTTGTTGACATGTATGAACATTTTGTTCGTTAAATCTTTGATTAAAATTTGACACAAATTACAAAAGGGAGGTAGTAATTGCTAGGCCTGACTAGAAGGTACTTTAAACTTCATGCGACGCAGGCTGAACAATGTATGCTGGCTATCAAACAGGCCGATTCTTCCTGCACGGGTCTGGTCGGGCCAAACGCAGGGAACCAAACACGTTTTATATGTCACAACAGGAGAAGAATAGGAAATTTCTATTGTTCGTGTGCCGTACACCCGGCGCTCCACAGAGAAAGAGAGCCCGCACAGTCCAACACAGCACAAAGGAACTTCTCTCTCTCGCCTCGCCTCGCCTTCTTCACTCCAACTCGACGCCGCGTCCTCGCCCGCCGCACCCCTAAACCCTACGCCGATGTCGTCACCCGCGCCCGCGGCGGCGGCGCCGATGGCCGTGGACGATGCGGAGGACGACCAGATGGCCTCCATGTCCGTGGAGGACGTCGGCCGGGCCCAGTGGCGGAGACAGGGGGGACCAGCAGGGGCCCTGGCCCCCCCTAATGTCATTGGTTTAGGCCTAATACTAGTGTAAACATTGATTTTTTTGCTGTTAGTACAATGCATTTTAATGATCTGGCCCTCCAAAACAAGGTTTAACAATCGTTTGGCCCTCCAAATTTGATTTTCCTGGCTCCGCCACTGGCCGGGCCTCCCGCCTCCTCGACAACGAGACCCGTGTTCTCAAGGCAAGCCGCGCCCTCCCAAACCCTGACCCCCTCGCATCCGCCGGAGGCGAGCAGGGGGTCTCGCGGGACTCGTCCCTCTGTTTTGTTTGTTAGGGTTTGGGCTCAGGTCTGATCGGTTGGCGTTTCTGTCTCACCCCTCGCCAACGGCGGCGCGCAGGACGAGCTGCAACGGACGAACCTGGAAGTGGAGACCTTCGAGAACAAGACCAAGGAGAACCAGGAGAAGATTAAGCTCAACAAGCAGCTGCCCTACCTCGTCGGCAACACCGTGGAGGTACAAATATTCCCCTGTAGATTCCGCGATTGCTCCTCAAATTTTACTCCTGCGCCCTTAATCTGGTTATAGATCGTGTACTGTGCTGTGTTTTCCTGCTTCTTAGATTAGTCTCAGATCATGCGAGACAGATCAGTGAAAGCTTCATGTTTGTATAGCTGCTTTAGTATGACTTGCATGCTTACTGGTAAAATTTCCTTTTGCTTAATTTATTCTGATATATATGTTAATAGTTAATACACAACCTAATGTGCAATAGCACTGCAAGACTTTGTAAGAAAGTACTTATTGTTTTTTGTATAAAATTGCTTCTATTACGTCTGTGGTAAGTCGGTAGTGTTAACTAGTCCGCCCTTGCAGTGGTACTGTTGTAGTAGTGCTTTAATTTGTGTGTTTTACTTTTATCAGCTATAGCCGACCTGGTTAGGAATACTAACATTTATTTATGTCGGAACTTAGTTACTGGTATTTTCGCACCTATTAATTTTGAGTAGCCTATAAAAAGTATGGGTAAATTAACATTAAACCCGCATATGATGGTTAACCACTAATAATTTGCATATTATGATATATTATGGTGTATTTAAGTATGGCATGGTGCTTCGTAGTAGCTGAAGTGTTCAAATATACTTCATCCTTGACCCAACTTGAAATGCGATAACTGATTGCTATTTACAGAAGTTGCTCTTTCTTATGCTTTGACATTTTACCATATTTTTCTTCTAATTTTGGAATATACTTTTTGTATGGTTTTTATTTTTACTTATGTGGTTTCTGCTTTTCTAAATTGTGCTAGGTTTTGGAAATAAACCCCGAGGATGAAGCAGAGGAGGATGGTGCTAACATTGATCTAGACTCGCAAAGGAAAGGCAAATGTGTTGTTTTGAAGACCTCCACAAGACAAGTAAGAAATTATCTGGTTCCTAGATTTTTCGTCATATGAGATCGATGCTTCCTTTTGTTTCCTAAATAGATAGTATGATTAAAATAATGGAAGCGACTAACATACTTGGTAGTGCCACGCTAGCATTTTAAGTCAGCTCATCTTTGCATGGAATCATTTTGGCGCAAAGATGATTTTGAAATCTGTACCTACCCAACTTTTAACTTCCAACATACATGCATGAGTTATGGTTTTGACTCATCTGAACTCACATGTATCTGTATTGATAATATTTGTACATTGATAAAGGCTCTTACCGTTTTATGAAATCCAAATTTTGACCTTAAGCATGACATTTAGTTTAAGAAAATAAGGAATCAAACTCACGTTCTTTATTTGTTTTTTGACTGCAGACTATATTCCTCCCTGTGGCTGGGCTAGTTGACCCAGACACGCTCAAGCCTGGTGATTTGGTCGGAGTCAACAAGGATAACTACCTTATATTAGATACACTGCCTTCAGAGTATGATTCACGAGTAAAAGCAATGGAAGTGGATGAAAAACCCACCGAGGATTATAATGATGTTGGGGGTCTTGAAAAGCAGGTATTTTATCTGAATAAATGACGGAATTATTTGTGTTTCCTCTCTGAAAAGTGGCAAGTTCTTAATCTTATTATTGCTCTTTCGAGAATGGTCGAGCCATCACTTAATAAATCAAGAATGCTATGTTTCTGTCCTCAGTTGTTCTTGGATCTTATCTTATCATTTGCATCTTGTATTATTGGATATAGATTCAGGAGCTTGTGGAGGCAATAGTCCTGCCCATGACACACAAAGACCGGTTCCAGAAGTTGGGTATTCGTCCTCCCAAAGGTGTCCTTTTGTATGGACCACCAGGAACTGGGAAGACACTGATGGCTCGTGCATGTGCTGCACAGACTAATGCAACATTCCTGAAATTAGCTGGGCCACAGCTTGTACAGGTAATTTCTTCGCTCACTATCCTCCATCGAACAAATTTCGTGTTTTGACCCTTTTCGTATACTATTTCGGGATCTGACCCTCATTGGAAAAAAATTCGAGACCTGACCCTTTTCTTACCGCCAGACCCCTTGGCGGTAGGGTATAACAGCCTACCGCCAGGGGGCTTGGCGGTAGGGTTCCTGCCTACCGCCAAGGGGTCTGGCGGTAGGATGTTATACCCTACCGCCAAGGGGTCTGGCGGTAGGCCCTGGGCACGCTCTGTGTTGGAAACTTAGAACTTGTTGGCGGTAGGGTTTCAACCCTACCGCCAAGCCCCCTGGCGGTAGGCTGTTATACCCTACCACCAAGGGGTCTGGCGGTAAGAAAAGGTTCAGATCTCAAAAAAAAATCCAATGAGGGTCAGATCCCGAAATAGTATACGAAAAGGGTCAAAACACGAAATTTAGCCTCCTCCATCATGTAAGTTTGTGTCTCCTTTTTGTATGACCATGTTGATACTTGCAACTTTGTGTTTCTGTTTGCTCTTTATGTGCACTGTTGATCTGAAAGAGAGTTTGTTGGGGATATTAATGGTGCATGCAACTTTTTTGCAAATGGCTGTTCCATTAGTTCTTCCGTTGTTGACTACACCCTCATATATGATTACTAGTTAAACATCGGTGGGAGAAATAAAAGTGCATAAAGTAGAACATGTGCACGTATACCATAGTCACCTTCAAGTGTATTATGTTGCTGCACAAAAGATTTGTGAAGGGCAAACATGGAATATCCTTGTCCAACATCACATTATCATGCATAAGCTTATCTTATCCCAAATGATAACGCCCACACGTGTGGCACGAAGCAATTCCGCCCACACATTTTTTGATGGCAACTTTAGTTACAAGAGGATGGCAACTTTAGTTGTGAAGCATGGCAACTTTCTGTTTGGATGACAAGTTTCAGTTTTTTTTTGAATTTGTTTTTTTTTGGATGGCAACTTTAGTGTGAAAAACATGTGGGCGGTGTTACTATATGCCACACGTGTGGCAGTTATCGGCGTCCTATCTTATTTATGTACGTTACTTGGATATAGTTACCAGTAGAGGGATAGATGATATTCTTTTGGATGCCTTCAGATGTTCATTGGAGATGGAGCCAAGCTTGTCCAGGATGCCTTTCAGCTGGCTAAAGAAAAAGCTCTTTGCATCATTTTCATTGACGAAATTGATGCAATTGGTACCAAGAGATTCGATAGGTATGTGTATGTCTTATGACGGTTATTTCATTCCCACATTGTATTAGGCGGATGATTTTTACCACAGATGCGGTGTAGACGTGTTAATTTTCTATATATGATCACAAACGCTAGAATTCTTGTTGTGCTTCTAATTCCTTCTGTGGGAAAGCTTTAGTCCAGAAACATGTGAAACAAAAACGTTTTCATTATTACATACATATGTTAACAAGAAATTTACTTTATTTTCCAGTGAAGTTAGTGGTGATAGAGAAGTTCAACGGACTATGTTGGAATTGCTCAATCAACTGGACGGATTTAGCAGTGATGAAAGAATAAAGGTACATGCTAATATTCGTTCTCGGTTTCATCTTGTCCTGGTGGTTTAGTTGACCATTCGCTTTCTTATCAAGATTAGCCATTGTTTCATTGTAATAGAGAAGCCAAATTCATGCTCATGTTGCTTTCAGAAAGTATTGATCAGAATTTGATGTTCTGAATGCATTGGTCAATATTTGATGTTCTGAATGTACATTAATTTGTACCTTTTTGCTAGAAATCCTTTTAGTTGTGTTATATTTGTGTATCAGTTCTATTTGATCATTTTGTTCATATGCTTGATGATGCATTATTGATTAACTTGCAGGTCATAGCTGCAACAAATCGTGCTGACATCCTTGATCCTGCTCTGCTGCGATCAGGTCGTTTGGACCGAAAATCGAGTTCCCTCATCCATCTGAAGAAGCAAGAGCTAGAATCTTGCAAGTAGGTTTCCACAACATGTTGCTTTATTTGCTTAGGTTTGTTCATCTTTTTTCTTTATTTGGTGAATCATGCTTGAGCTAATGTGCTATTTATGGCTGTCTTCAGATCCATTCACGAAAAATGAATGTAAACCCGGATGTGAATTTTGAGGAGTTGGCTCGCTCAACAGACGATTTCAATGGAGCGCAGCTGAAGGCTGTTTGCGTAGAAGATGGTATGCTCGCGCTACGGCGAGATGCCACAGAGGTGTGACTTTATATCATTCTCGTAACTATACTTTGCATCCCTAGCTGGAGTAGAATGAGTGATACCTTTGTAGTTATCGACCATGTTGTTTGGTGTTTTATGAACAGCCTTACATTTGAAAACCTTTTGAACGGGTGATTTGGAGAAAACCATTAGTTTAGTTAAGAGCTGGCAGGTGGACTGAGTAAACTAAAGCATGAATTTGCAAAACTGGCTAGAAATTACATGACTCTTAATTTAAAGCTGCCTACTTAATATCTTCCTATCTCAGTCTACGCTTGCTTCAAGTTCTTTGTTGGGATAATCTTGGCACATGAAGGTGTGTTCAGAAAAAGTAGGAATTGAAATCAGTTTGAAAGTTGTAATGTGCGAGGAGTTTTAAGTCTCGGCAGGTTTTTTTGTGTGTGTTTAGGCCTAGTAGAACTCTAATAAGTAGTATAGATATATGAGAAATGGGATTGATGATTAATCATCCTTTTTTTGTGGGGTGATGATTAGTCATCCTAAAACTGAAAGAAGTGTTTGCCTCATGTGTGTGCATGTGTTTGATCTTGGGCTGAGGTATCATCACTCATGTAGCATCCTGAAAGTTCTTGTACAACCCTTGCAATTATATCATGTTTTTTTGTGTTTATAATCATAGGAAATATTTTCTAACACAACAATTTTGTGGTGATTTTTTCTTCCACATAATCTAAACTAGGATCTAGACATGCATACAATAGTTACTACTATTCCAATACTTGCACAACATGTTTTGAGTGTCCATCTCATGGAATTGCGGTGTTCTACTTTGCATTGTTATATGTGCTTTATGCGGAGAACATCTGATTACTGTTTTGTCTATCGTGTTTGTTGTTTCTGATCCGGATCGTTACTTGTGCAGGTTACTCACGAGGATTTCAATGAGGGGATAATACAGGTCCAAGCCAAGAAGAAGTCGAGCTTGAACTACTACGCTTAACAACTTACGTTAAAAATTCTCAGCACTGATTTGTTTTGTATCTCTACTGTGTTTGGATGCTCTAATTTATATTTCCTATGAGATGCAAGTTTTAGCAGTAGTCTTTACACAAAGCTCTTGTGTGATGGAAAAAATTAAATCGGTTCCTCATTAACCTTGGATATTGGGGGTGAGAAATGATTGCATTGCATGATACCGGTGGCGCCTACTACCATACATTGCATTACCCAAACTCTACACATCTCATTCCTGAGTTGGATGCCGTTGTTGGTTTCTTGCTTATGATACGGTGTGGGTGTACATTGTCAAAGTGTTCACAAACAGGTTAATGAACGGGCTGTTAGCTAAACATGGTTAAGACTTAAGAGATCAGCCTATGAGCTCTTGAGATGATGAAAATTGGGTGGCAAAACGGAGGAATACCGGGTAGGCTAGCACCAGGAGAAATGAACGTGCACATGGTGGCCATACCAAGGCTATCAACGGTGGAGCGTGCTACTTTGGGTATAATGAGGATGCAGCATTTTTGTTTGTTCATATCTTAGGCGTGTAAGACTTATATTTTATGTGAGCCTTTAGAGGGTTACCGTAGGTTTGATGGGCAAGTTCATTGCGGCTGGAAACAGGAAAATTGAATGGTGTGGAGATGCTCTTATGGCTGAAGCAATGGCTTTGCGCTTTGGACTCAACTTAGCAACAATAGTTGGGTGCAATCACATAGAGGTGAATTCTGATAACGTCGAGGTGATTGAGAAGATGAAGAATGGTTGACGTTCCTTGGGAATTGCGGCTGTAATATTTTATGATAGTTATCACTTAGCTTGTGAATTTTTGCATGTTATTTTTGAGCATACCCCTAGAGAGGCAAATTGTGTGGCCCATGATCTAGCTAGTTTAGCTAGGAGCACGGTCTGTGCTGGGTGGATGGAAGAACCACCGAAGGAAATTTTAAATGTTCTTATAAATGATGCCACTATGATCACCATGCAATAAAGAGTATTTCATGTCAAAAAAGGGAGAGATTTGGTAACCCACTGGCTCCACATGCAGTCTAGGGTGATCTTAGGCGAGTTCGAAAGACAAAAGGGTTACCGCATGTTTGGTCGATTAGGGTGAGATTTGGTAACCCGCCGGCTCCACATGTGGTCTATAGGGTGATCCAAAGGCAAGTGTTTGCTCATCATGCTCGGGCCTCCACTCGCGCTACATGTTTCTCCAATGTGGACGTGGTCGCCGAAGTAGTTTGGAAGATGTCGGGAGTGCTTGTTTCGTTGGTTCGTTGTTGGGGTTGTGCTTCTATGCATGTTGCCATTGACACGGGCTGGCATCCTGTTGGTGGTTTCTCCAATGTGACTTGGTCGCCGACTCGGCGATGCTTGCGCTGCTGCTAGAGTGTCGTCCTCCATGTCCTCTGGAGAGCCTCCTTTCGCATTCTGTAAGGAGTTTCCGGGTATTGGACCAGATCTGCCCTATGATGGTGGTTTCGTTGCAGCCTCCATGTCTTCTGGTGTTATCGTCAATCTTGGTGGTTTCGACAACATTTTCCGTACCGTCTATGGATACCAAGGATATTTATCTTCGCAAATCCCATTTGATACCTTGACATCCTCACAGTTGGTGCCAACTGTTGAAGGTGTTTCGCAAAGTATCCAGATAGTAGTACGATAATGTTTGTGGGTTTGTATGAAAATGGGAATTAACCTCAAGTTATCAAACATAAATGGGGAGACTACTTTACCCAGGCCCGAGGCTTGGTGAAGCGAGTAACAACCCTAATCTTGCTTGTCTTGAATATATACCAGCAAGTACAATGTGTGGGTCAAGCAACTTGTACACTAAGTTGTTGGGGTATTTTGTGGTCGATCTTGACGGGATGCCTAAGATCGTATGTAATCTAGGGCTAGACTAGGGCTTCGCTTCCTTCGTCTTGGCCGTTGAAGTAAAGTTGCCTCTTTTGGTTTCGGCACACGTGTATTTATACCCGGTCTTTAGTCGGTTGGACGCCTTCCTTTCTTGGTCTCCTGGTTGCGAACACCTTGAGCCTCCCAATCTTGATTTCTGGATGGTGGACAACTCGACCTCTTTCCCGTGTGACTGCTGGACTACCTTTCGCCTAAGGCCTTGACATTAACGAAGGAGGGGTACATTGTAGATGTTCTCGTTAGCATACATGGTTTCCCCTTTTAGAGGTAAGAATATGGTATCGAGCGACTCTGAACAAGGCCTAGCGTGGTGCAGTATGGGAAGTTTCCACTTCCCGCCGACATAGAGTGGGGCCAGTGAGTTGATATTCCACCCATCAATGACCAACATCACAACCATGAGACCAAAGCAATGCATTAATCACGTAGCTCCCATCGCTCAACCTCTCTTGTAGGCGCCATTTAAAAGAAGTAACCGACATTTGTAAATAACAGTAGACAAGAATAAGTCTATTGTTTAGGAAGAAAAAAAAACTACAAGGACGTAACCGACATTAGTAAATAACGGTAGACAATAATAAGTCTACTATTCAGTAAATAACGGTAGACAACAATAAGTCTAAACTTGAAAACAGTGCAAAGACAAAATAAAAGACCTAATTGGGGAAAACGACAAGGACGTAACAAATGATTGAGTATGTCTTTCTTCCTTGGCCCGAAGGACCCGTTTTTGTGGAATTGTTCATTGATGACCGAATCACTTCTATAGCACCTCCACCTCATTATCTTGGACAACGGCATCTCACACTTCTCCATCTAAGCATCCTACTCATTCTTCCCGACTACCCATAATTCCAATATGTCCTTCGATGTCTCCATCTATTAGTATACTAATTACGGACTCCCCATAAATTCCCATGTTGTAACACCCCTATCTAATGAGCTACAGTAACCTCTGTGATTAAGCTAAATCATTTTTCTAAACAGTGCTTGATCACCTTTGATTCCATATCTCATTTCAAATTTCACTATGAATTCAAATTCAAATTATAAGTGAAATAAAGAAATTCAAAAACAAGAAAACTAAAATGTTCATAATGTTGCAAATAATCCATAGTTAATTATGGTGGAGAAACCATAATTTAATAAAATGGTTAAGTGCCCTAAAATAATTAAAATAGGGGCCAAATCATTATTTAAAATGCCTTTTCTAATTTATGAAAATACAAACTAATTTGTTTAAAGGCCAAACTTATTGTGGCAGTAGCCTAAATTATAATACTAATTGAGGTGCTAGTTTAGTATTTTACAGAACTAAATTACTTATGAAAATAAAAGAAAAACATAAGTTAAAATAAAAGAAAACAGAAAACAAAAGAGGAAAAAATAGAAAAATGAAAAATGAGAAGGAGAGAGAAAACCCCTGCCCCCTAGGCCTTAGCCCACCAGACTCACCAGGCCGGCCTAGCCTGCCACCCCCCCATTGTCGTCTAACTCGCTACAGGGGCAGGGGGTCCATGGCCAGCATCCGTGACGCCACGGCCGAGCCGCCGCCCCCCTGTCGGCTACAAGGTCGCCCTGCGCCCCGAGAACACTAGCTGCACCTCAGATCCACTTCCCCCTCGCCCCTCGCCCTCCTTCGCTCGACCCCGAACACCGTCGTCACCATGGCTCGCCGCAGCCGCGCCCGCTGACCTCACCGCGCCGCGCCGCCATGCCCATCCGCTTCGCCGTCGCCCGCGCCGTCGCCTGGTGCCATCCATTGGAGCCGGGAGCTACCGCAACGACCTCTGCGTCCTCGTCTTCCTCCTCTGCCCCGCCGGACTCCGTCATCAATTCCGGCTCCGGCAGGCCTCCTGAGCCCGCTGCCCTCCACGATTAGATCCCCGTGAGCAAACGCTTCCCCCTCGACCCCTTCCCCCTTCATTTTCTGTGCCATAGCCGTAGTTGCCACCAAGGCCGTACTCGCCGCCGCGATCGAGCTTGCCGGCGTGGCCCCCGTTGCCGCAGGCCGCGCCTGAGCTCAGCGTCATGCTCCTGGGGTTCTCAGGAGCTCAACGCACGCACCCGCGCTCTCTCCCGTGCTCCCTAGCCTCGGTTTCGCCCTCACCTGACTCCGGCCGCTAGTCCACCTCGTCGCTGGCGATGTTTCCGGCCTCCCCGGGTCCAACCACCACCACCAGATGACCCGGCTGGCTCTCCGCGTTCGAACGCGCCGTCGCACGCGTCGAAAGGGCCTCTGTAGCCGAATCCCGATGGCTTCCCGTGCGTCGCCGCCGTGTTTGTGGTCGCCGGCGGTGAACCACCGGCCGCAGCTGACCTAGCTGGCCTGGGGCCACCCCAGGGTCACTTACCGGTGGGCCCCAGGGGCCCAGCTGACCCCGTTGACTAGGTTGACCAGTCAATGGTGTTGACTGGGCAGCCCCAGTCGCTGACTGGTGGGCCACCACCCCCTAATTAACTAATTTAATTAAGTTAAACTAATGAGTCACCGACTAGTGGGCCCCTGTTAGCTAATTAACTAGATTAGTTAAATTAAACCTGTTAATTTAGCTGAGTCACTGACAATGGGGTCCCACTTGTCAGTTTGACCAGTCAACTGACTTGTTGACTGCTGACGTCATGTTGGCGCAATAATCTAATTTTCGAATTAATTTAAATAATAATAATTTCAGAAAATGTTTAAAACTTTGGAAAAACATATAAAATAATCTATAAGTCAGATGAAAATAATTTATATATGAAAGTTGCTCAGAAAAATGTAACGAATCTGGATATGCTATCCGTTCATCTGTCACATGCCTCTAGCATGATGAACATGGATCCTTCCCCTCCAATTCATCTGTCCAGAAAATGCCAAACACTGGATGTTTTCCCGCTTCGTCTGTATCGTGTAGCACTGTGTTAGGTCACCCCTAGCACTGCATATTGCCATGTCATGCATCGTGATGCATCTGTTTGCTTTATATTTATTGTTTCTTCCCCCTCTTCTCTCCGGTAGAGACCGAGACCGACGCTGCTACCGAGTACGACTACACCCCCGATGTTTAGCCACTCTCAACAGAGCTTCCAGGCAAGCAAAACCCCCTTGATCATTCCTATATCGCCCATTACTTTTCTCTCATGCTTGCATTAGATTTAGCTACTTTTGTTCGTCTGTTCCTATTCTGATGCATAGCCTGTTTTTGTAACCTGCTATTGTACTTTACCTGATATCCTATATGCTTAGTATAGGTTGATTAGTGATCCATCAGTGACCCCTCACCTTGTCCATGTTGCCCCCGCTTTATTACTAGATGACTCGATCAACATGATCAAAGTGCTGAGACCCTCACAACACCGACACCCCCCTAGTTGTATGAATCTGCAGAGGTACTATCGAGTGCCGAGGGTGATACCTCGTAACACACTCCTTATGATATCTCTGTAGTGTAGCTAATTGGTCATGGATTACGAAGGGTGATTCCTTCTTCACCACTCCCGATGACGGCTCTGTTGTGCAACACCTCAAATGTGAACCCTTTGAGGGTGATTCCTCCAAGTTCACCTTGATGGTTACATCTAGTGGGAATCCATCGAGGGTGATTCCTCAGATTTCCCCCTTGATGTTATAGACACACGGTTACTTTGACTTTACCCTAGAACCATGTTGAAGTCGGGTCGGCGACGAGGGGTACCCGCGAGAGATGTGGAGTTGGGTTGACCATGAGGGTACCCGCGAGATAATTACGCGGCATGGCCGGGCATTCTTAGCCCTTGCCGTAAGTCCGTGAGACGGGGCGATGGAACTATAGATCATGGATCATTGATCGTCTCCGCATGCTCCAAAGACACTAACGGGTTTGGATATCTGATCTGAGTTGGCCTCTGGCCTTTTCGCACTAACCACCATGCGGGAATAAGTATGGGCACATGGCGTCGTATGATTCTTTCGAAAGCTCGCTAACGTCAGTAGTTTAGCAGCGCGTGCCCTGTTGGACGGGAACCACATGCGCTTGTATAAGGGGGTCGGTCTGCTCCAGGTCGCTTTCAGAACATGCAGGATTGCAAAGGACGATTAGCCCATGGCCCCTTCGCATTTAGGATGTAGACCGGCGTGCTGGCCTCTCTGTTGAGCCTAGGTAGGAATACGGTGTGTCGATCAGCCGAGGCCGGGCATGACCCAGGAAAGTGTGTTCGGCCGGAGTTAGTCGAGCGTGTTGGGTAAGTTTGTGCACCCCTGCAGGGAAGTTAATCTATTCGAATATCCGTGTCCACAGTAACGGACGCTCGGAGTTGTATCCCGATCGATACAATTAGAACGGGATACTGGAGACATGGAAAGGTATACGATGGCTCCGAGATTGCTTTCTCGCAGGGAGTCGAGAAAGGATATCTGGGTGTTACTACAACATACTTACTACTTATATTATGCTAATCTGCACTCTTCTAATGTTGCAAGATGCTTCAAGATGCTAGTCTTCGATAGGCTAGGCTTTCCCTCTATTCTGGCATTTTTGCAGTTCAATCCAAAGATATAGCCCCATTCCTTTGATACTGATGCATACTTAGTATAGATCTAATGTAAGTATTACAAGTACTTTGGATGAGTACTCACGGTTGCTTTGCTACTTCTTTCCCCTATACCCGATTGCTGCGATCAGATGACGGATCCCAGGAGCCAGATGCCACCACCGACGACTACTACTACCCCAAGGATGCCTACTACTACGTGGAGGCCGTCGATGACCAGGAGTAGTTAGGAGGCTCCCAAGCAGGAGGCCTTGCCTTTTCGATTGTTGTTGATGTTTGTGCTAGCCTTCTTAAGGCAGACTTGTTTACCTTATGTCTGTACTCAGATATTGTTGCTTCCGCTGACTCGTTTGTATTCGAGGTTATGTATTCGAGCCCTCGAGGCCCCTGACTTGTAATATGAAGCTTGTATGACTTTAATTTGTGTCTGGAGTTGTGTTGTGATATCTTCTCATGAGTCTCTGATCTTGATTGTGCGCATTTGCGTGTATGATTAGTGCACGATTAAGTCGGGGCGTCACAAGTTGGTATCAGAGTCGACTACCTGTAGGTAGCCCCCTTTCCAACTCCTTGGGTGAAGTTGAGTCTAGTCTTTGAAAAAATCTTACTAACATTGTTGTGTGGCTTACGGGCCCACATCGCAATTGTGTGGTATTAGGATCTTTTATTCCTCATCTTTACTCTGGGAGTGATCTCTCTTCTACTCGGGTTAAATGATTTTGCTAACTCTAACATTAGGTTCTCGTGATCACATCCACCCGGAGAGCTGGAGTATCTACAACTATTCCTTGGAAAGTGTAATGAATGATACACACACTATCATTTGACATCCTTGTACTTCTTTTGCTTCAGATGCGTCCCGCAACGCAAATCGTCCGCCAGACCATGGTTGTTCGTGCGACTGGGTTCCCGGCCATTCTGGTCGACCTCTTGACCCTGTTGGGATATCGCTGGTACCCCCAGTACACCGTGTACGAGGACTACCATGAGTTCAACCAGGAGCAGTACCGCGATGTGGTTGTTATCTATGATCGATGGGATAACTCCACCCATGAGTTGCACACCTTTGATGGTGTTGGAGTGACCATTGAGATGGCAGTCCATGATGCTGCCTATGTTGCTATGACCTGCCTACGTGGAAAGCACCCTTGCTTGGCAGAGACTGGGTTCAGATACATCCCGTACGTCCCAGATGGGGATGAGACTGGGCACTACACTGCTGTCTGTACCCCCTACGTGAGCCGTCGGTACGACCCTCAGGTTATGGTTCGGTACATTGAGGCTCTGGATCGCACTGTTCGATCTTTGTCTGTCGAGTTGTACGCCACTCGTGCTTGCCACTACGACACTCTGACACAGATGCTGCCAGCAGTTAGCGCGAGGATACAACCAGAGTACATCATTTACCCGTGCAGGACAGAGATGCCACAAGGTATTGCGTGGCCTGCTGTTGGAGGTGATACCCCTGCACGGGGACCTCTCCTTCCAGTTCGGGACTAGTTCCTGCACCAGAGCCTTCACGGAGCATAGGATCCTTCTCTCGAGCACCGTCTGGATTTTTGTCACCTACAACTGCCTGACTTCAGAGGTTTTCCCCGACGTTGATGTAGCATATCGCTATGTCCCGTTGTTGTATCCCTCCACCGTGTGCCTGCATGCCGCCTAGTTGGTCTAGACTACCTTTTCCCTTTCTGAACTTGTACTTCTGTCTTCTAACTAACTTTATGTATGGATCTGCATGTCATACTTGACTACTATGATGTATCTTTTGCGCTCTTTTCATTGTGCATGTTACCTCATGAATGATTCATTGTCTCTACAATTGCTCCATGCTAAACTATCTGATGCATTCTAGTAGGATGGTTAGACCCGCTGGTCATGGCCGTGGTGCCAACAATCCACCACCGCTCGAATACATGGCTGGGATGATACATCAGTTTGAGTAGAATCGCCAGTTTATGGAAGGGGTCATGGCTCAGTTCCCGCGCCCCAATATGAATCAGCAGCCAGCCCCAGTAACTCTGCAAGATTTCATGCGCCTCAACCCTACCATCTACCGCAGCTCAACTCAGCCCCTTGATGCTAATGACTGGCTCTGCATTATCAGTTATGAGATGGAGTCTGCTGACGTTGCCCCTGCCAGCTATGTCACATTCGCATCCTTTTTCCTCAAGGGTCCCGCTGCTCAGTGGTGGGACAGCCACAGGCATACTCAACCTGCAGGAACAATCATTACTTGGCCGGAGTTCCAAGCTGCTTTCCGTGCCCGCTTCATTCCTCAGGGAATCATGGACAGGAAGAAGCGAGAGTTCCGCAACCTTACCCAGGGCAACAAGACTATGAATGCTTATCAACAGAAGTTCCTTGACTTGTCCCGCTATGCTGAAGAAGACATTGCTACTGATGCTCGTAGGCAGGAAAAGTTCCGTGACGGACTTCACCCTGATATCAAGCTCGCGCTCCTGGTTCATAACTTTGCTGATTTCGCCACCTTGGTGAACAAGGCCATCTAGGTCGAGACTGGTCTGCAGGAACACCAGGGATCTCTCAGGCGCAACCGTGACGCTGGCTCATCTTTAGGCCCGTCATCGCAGAAGCGTAGGATATGGATTCCCCACAACATGTACCGCCTAGCTGCCCCTGCACTAAGACAGTCCTATGCTGCACCTCGTCTGCCTCCCCCACCACCAAGGCAACCTCTTTGAACTACACCACCCTGAGCTCCTGCTCCCAACCCCAATGATGGGTTGTGCTTCAAGTGTGGCCGTCCAGGTCACAGTGCCAGGGATTGCTATCAGAATCAGAACCAGCTGGCTCTTCCTTCAACTGGCCGTGGTTACAACCGGCTCCGCAACAACAATGCCAGACCTTATGGTCGTGGTCAGGCTAACAACATTGATCTGAATGAAGCTCAAGACCAGCCTGCTACTGTTATGGGTACTCTCCTTGTTAATTTAGTAACAGCTTCTATTTTATTCGATTCAAGAGCATTGCTTTCCTTTACATCAGAAGATTTTGCATTCATGCATGGCATTAAGTACGAGGAGATGAACATCCCACTAGTGGTACAAACCCCTGCGGGCCAATGTCGAACCACCATGGTTAGCCACAATGTCTCCATCGAAATAGAAGGGTTGGAATTCCATGTCTTCCCCATTGTTTTGAAGTCTTCCAATATTGACCTTATCCTAGGAATGGAATGGTTGAAAGCGCATACTGCTTCTATCATTTGTGCCACCAAAACCGTCCATCTTCTACATCCTTCGAATGAGATAGTAAGCTACCATGCTCATCTTGTTCAAAATGCCAAAGCACGAATTTATTCATTGAATGTGTTGAACGCATCACCTCTTGAGGGAATTGAAAACATTCCAGTCATTTGCGACTTCCAAGATGTCTTTCCAGAAGAACTCCCAGGGATACCTCTTGTTTGAGCCGTCGAATTTGTCATCGACTTGAAACCAGACACCACTCCCATTGCCAAATGACCCTACAAGATGCCGCCTCATGAACTTGAACTTAAGGAGGAAATTGAAAATTCTCTTCGCCAGGGTTTCATTCGCCCAAGTTCCTCTACTTTGGGAGCACCTTCTCTCTTTGTCAAGAAGAAGGATGGAACGAATCATTTAGTCCAAGACCATCGGCCTATCAACCAAGCAACTATTCAGAGCAAGTATCCCCTTCCTCGGATCAATGATCTGTATTATCAACTTGCTGGTTCCTCAGTATTCTCTAAACTTGACTTGAGGTTGGGTTATCATCCAATCCGGGTGCCTGAAGAGGATATTCCCAAGACCGCATTCGTTACTCGCTATGGTTCATACGAGTACACCGTCATGTCCTTCGGCTTGACCAATGGTCCAGCAACATTCTCTCATCCGATGAACTATATATTCATGGAATACCTCGACAAGTTCGTTGTTGTTTATCTGGATGATATCCTTGTATATTCCAAGAATAAAGAAGAACAACCTGAACATCTTCGTCTTGTGCTGGAAAAGTTTCAAGAGAATCAACTATATGCCAAGTATTCCAAGTGTGAATCCTGGCTACCCGAAGTAACCTACCTTGGTCATGTAATCTCTAAGGATGGTATTGCCATCAACCCCGAACGAGTTCATGCCATTCTTGACTGGACTCCCCCGAAGAATGTCAAACAAGTCAGAAGCTTTCTCGGACTTGCCAGCTACTGCCGCCGTTTTGTCAAGAACTTCTCCAAGATTGCCAAGCCCCTGACTAGCCTGCTTCACAAGGGCGTTAAGTTTGTTTGGACAGAAAAATGTCAGGAAAGGTTCCAAGCACTCAAGGACAAGCCGACTTCTGCCCAGTGCTTGCTCCTCTAGATTCCCAAAAGGATTTCGTCATCTTTTGCGACACATCTCGTCAACGATTAGGCTGTGTCCTAATGCAAGAGCGTAGGGTGATTGCTTATGCCTCTCGTCAGTTGCGCCCTCACAAAGAGAACTACCCAGTTCATGACCTTGAGCTTGCTACGGTTATCTATGCACTAAAGCTTTGGCGACATTACCTTCTCGGTAATCATTGCGAGATCTTCACCGATCATCAGAGTTTGAAGTATCTGTTTACTCAGCCAAATCTGAACCTCCGTTAGCAGCGATGCATGGAAGCTTTACAGATTATGACTGCAGTATATCTTATACACCTGGCAAGGATAATGTCATGGCCGATGCCCTGAGTCGCAAGTCCTATCACAACAACTACACGGTTCAAAAAGCTCAACCCCGCCTTCATGAATAGCTTCGCAAGTTGAACCTTCACCTTGTTCCACAAGGTTCTCTGAATAACCTTGTCCTAGAACCAACTCTTCTGAAAGCTATCAAGTCTACGCAAGCCAAAGATGCTGAAGTTAATCAAATAAAATAGGATCTTGCTTTAGAGAAAGCCAGAGATTTCTCGCTTGCTGAAGATGGAACCTTGTACTTCAGGGATCGCATTGTAGTACCCCGATTCGAGCTTATGACAAAGAAGGTGATGAAAGAAGCACATGACACCCCTCTCTCTATTCATGCGAGAAGTACCAAGATGTATCTAGACATCCATCAGAAGTACTGGTGGTCTAAGATGAAGCAAGACATTGCTTGGTATATTGAAGAATGTGACATTTGCCGTCGCGTCAAAGCAGAACATCAGAAACCGGCTGGACTTCTGCAACCACTCCCTATTCCTGAATGGAAATGGGATAAGATTCAGATGGACTTCGTCACTGGCCTCCCCAAATCACAAAAGGGTAATGATGCTATCTTTGTCGTCATCGACCAATTCTCCAAAGTTGCTCACTTTCTGCCAGTCAAGGAGACAATCACTGCTAGTTAATTAGCTAACTTGTATATCTCCAGAATTGTAACCCTCCACGGCATTCCGAATGAGATCAGTTCAGACCGTGGTAGTATTTTCACCTTGAAGTTCTGGGATAGTTTCCAAGAGGCAATGGGAACTCATATAACCTAGAGCACTGCTTATAATCCCCAATCCCAAGGCCAAGTCGAGCGAGTCAATCAAATTCTTGAAGACATGCTTAGGGCTTGTGTCATCTCATTCAGCAAGAAGTGGGAAGAATATCCCCCTTATGCTGAATTCTCTTATAACAGCAGCTATCAAGCAAGCTTGAAGATGGCACCCTTCGAAGTGATATATGGACATAAGTGCCGAACCCCTCTGAATTGGTCAGAAACTGGGGAACGGCCGTTCATTGGTCCAGACATTATCCAACAAGCTGAAGAGCAAGTCTACATTGTCAGGGATAATCTCAAGGCAGCCCAGTCCCGCCAGAAGAGCAACTATGACTGTAAACACCGGGGTTCAACCTATCAACCTGGTGAACAAGCTTATCTGTGTGTCACTCCTTTGAGAGGCACTCATTGGTTCGGAGTCAAGGGCAAGCTAGCTCCTCGCTACATTGGTCCTTTCCGTATTCTCGCCTATCATGTACTTGTGGCTTATCAATTGAAATTGACACCTCAATTCTCTCACATCCATGACATCTTCCATGTGTCGCAACTCCGTCATTGCTTCAAGGACGCGCACCATGAAGTGGATCCTGAATTGATCGAGGTGCCAGATGATCTCACTTATAAAGAACATCCGATCCGCATTCTTGAAGAAGCTGAACGTCGAACCCATCAGAAGGTTACCAAGTTCCTCAAGGCGTAGTGGTCAAATGATACTGAAGATGAAGCCACTTGGGAACACGAGGATAATCTTCGTGCAGAATACCCTGATCTTTTTCCGTCTACCTCTTAATTCTTGGGACGAGAATTTATTTTAGAGGAGGAGAGTTGTAACACCCCTGTGTAATGAGCTACAGTAACCTCTATGATTAAGCTAAATCATTTTGCTAAACAGTGCTTGATCACCTTTGATTCCATATCTCATTTCAAATTCCACTTGAATTCAAATTCAAATTATAAGTGAAATAAAGAAATTCACAAACATGAAAACTAAAATGTTCATAATGTTGTAAATAATCCATAGTTAATTATGGTGGAGAAACCAACATATAATAAAATGGCTAAATGCCCCAAAATAATTAAAACAGGGGCCAAATCATTATTTAAAATGCCTTTTCTAATTTATGAAAATACAAACTAATTTGTTTAAAGGCCAAACTTATTATGGCAGTAGCCTAAATTATAATACTAATTGAGGTGCTAGTTGTATTTTACAGAACTAAATTACTTTTGAAAATAAAGGAAAAACAATAGTTAAAATAAAAGAAAATAGAAAACAAAAGAGGAAAGAATAGAAAAAATGAAAAGGAGAGAGAAAACCCCTGCCCCCTGGGCCTTAGCCCACCAGACCCACCAGGCCGACCCAGCCTGTCCCCCGTTGTCGTCTACCTCGCTACAGGGGCAGGGGGGGTTCGTGGCTAGCATCCATGCCGCCACGGCCTGGGCCGTCACCGTGGCGGCCATCCGCCGCCCCCTGTCGGCTACAAGGTCGCCCCGCGCCCCCGAGAACCCTAGCTGCCCCCAGATCCACTTCCCCCTCGCCCTCCTCCACTCGATCCCGAACACCGTCGTCACCATGGCTCGCCGTAGTCGCGCCCGCTGACCTCACCGCGCTGCGCCGCCATGCCCATCCGCTTCGCTGTCGCCCGCACCATTGCCTGGTGCCATCCATTGGAGCCGGGAGCCGCCGCAATGACCTCTAGGTCCCTGTCTTCCTCCTCTGCCCTGCCGAACTTTGTCATCAATTCCGGCTCCGGCAGGCCTCCCCGAGCCCGCTGCCCTCCACGACCGGATCCCCGTGAGCAAACACTTCCCCCTCGACCCCTTCCCCATTCATTTTCCGCGCTGTAGCCGTAGTTGCCACCAAGGTCGTACCCGCCGCCGTGGTCGAGCTCGCCGGCGTGGCCCCTGTTGCCACAGCCCACTCCCGAGCTCACCGTCGTGCTCCTGGGTTCCCAGGAGCTCAACGCACGCACCCGCGCTCTATCCCGTGCTCTCTAGCCTCGGTTTCGCCCTCAGTCGACTCCAGCCGCCGGTCCGCCTCGTCGCCGGTGACGATTCTGGCCTCCCCAGTTCCAACCACCACCACCAGATGAAGCGGCTGGCTCTCCGCGTTCGAACGTGCCGTCGCACGCATTGAAAGGGCATCTGTAGCCGAATCTTGATGGCCTCCCGTGCGTCGCCGCCGCCGGCGAACCACCGACCGCCGCTGGCCTGGCTGGCCTAGGGCCACCCCAGGGTCACTGACCGGTGGGCCCCAGGGGCCCAGCTGACCCCATTGACTGGGTTGACCAGTCAACGGTGCTGACTGGGCAGCCCCAGTCACTGACTGGTGGGCCACCACCCCCCAATGAGCTAAATTAATTAATTTAATTAAGTTAAACTAATTAGTCACTGACTAGTGGACCCCTGTTAGCTAATTAACTAGATTAGTTAAATTAAACCTATTAATTTAGCAGAGTCACTGACTATGTTGACTGCTGATGTCATGCTGGCGCAATAATCTAATTTTCGAATTAATTTAAATAATAATAATTTCAAAAAATGTTTAAAACTTTAAAAAATCATATAAAATAATCTATAAGTCAGATGAAAATAATTTATATATGAAAGTTGCTCAGAAATATGCTATCCGTTCATCTGTCACATGCCTCTAGCATGATGAACATGGATCCTTCCCCTCCGATTCATCTATCCGGAAAATGCCAAACACTGGGAAAACATTCCCAGATGTTTTCCCGCTTCGTCTGTATCATGTAGCACTGCGTTAGGTCACCCCTAGCACTACATATTGCCATGTCATGCATCATGATGCATCTGTTTGCTTTATATTTATTGTTTCTTCCGCCTCTTCTCTCCGATAGACACCGAGATTGACGTTGCTGCCGAGTATGACTACACCCCTGATGTTCAGCCACTCTCAGCAGAGCTTCCAGGCAAGCAAAACCCCCTTGATCATTCCTAGATCGCCCATTCCTTCTCTCTCATGCTTTCATTAGATTTTGCTACTGTTGTTCGTCTGTTCCAATTCTTATGCATAGCCTATTTTTGTAACCTGCTATTGTACTTTACCTGATATCCTATATGCTTAGTATAGGTTGATTACTGATCCATCAGTGACCCCTCACCTTGTCCCTGTTGCCCCCGCTTTATTACTAGATGACTCAATCAATGTGATCGAAGTGCTGAGACCCTCACATCACCGACACCCCCTAGTTGTACGACTCTACAGAGGTACTATCGAGTGCCGAGGGTGATACCTCGTAATGCACTCCTGATGATACCTCTATAGTGTAGCTAATTGGTCGTGGATTACGAAGGGTGATTCCTTCTTCACCACTCCCGATGATGAATCTGTCGTGCAACACCTCAAGTGTGAACCCTTCGAGGGTGATTCCTCCAAGTTCACCTTGACGGCTGCATCGAGTGGGAATCCATCGAGGGTGATTCCTCGGATTTACCCCTTGATGTTATAGACACACAGTTACTTTGACTTTACCCTAGAACCATGTTGAAGTCGGGTCGGCCCCGAGGGGTACCCGCGAGGGATGTGGAGTCGGCTTGACCGTGAGGGTACTCGCAAGATAATTACGCAGCACAGCCGAGCATTCTTAGCCCTTGCCGTAAGTCCGGGAGACGGGGCGACGGGACCACAAATCGTGGATCATTAATCGTCTCTACGCACTCCCAAGACACTAACGGGTTTGGGTATGTGATCTGAGTAGGCCTCTGGCCTTTTCGCACTAACCACCACGCAGGAATAAGTATGGGCACTCGGCGTCGTAGGATTCTTTCAAAAGCTCACTGACGTTAGCAGTTTAGCGGCGTGCGCCCGGTTGGACAGGAACCACCTGCGCTTGTATAAGGGGGTTGGTCTGCTCCAGGCCGCGTTCGCAACATGCAGGATTGCAAAGGATGATTGGCCCATGACCCCTTCGCATTTAGGATGTAGACTGGCGTGATGGCCTCTCTGTTGAGCCTAGGTAGGACTACGGCGTGTCGATCAGCCGAAGCCGGGCATGACCCGGGAAAGTGTGTTCGGCCGGAGTTAATCGAGCATGCTGGGTAAGTTTGTGCACTCCTGCAGGGAAGTTAATATATTCGAATAGCCGTGTCCACGGTAACGAACGCTTGGAGTTGTATCCCAATCGATACAACTAGAACTGGATACTAGAAACTTGAAAAGGTATATGATGGCTCCGAGATTACTTTCTTGCAGGGAGTCGAGAAAAGATCTCTGGGCGTTACTACAACATACTTGCTACTTATATTATGCTTATCTGCACTCTTCTAATGCTGCAAGATGCTAGTCTTTGATAGGCTAGGCTTTCCCTCTATTCTGGCATTTTTGCAATTCAGTCCAAAGATATAGCCCCATTCCTTTGATACTGACGCATACTCAGTATAGATTTGATGTAAGTCTTGCGAGTGCTTTGGATGAGTACTCACGGTTGCTTTGCTACTTCTTTCCCCTATACCCGATTGCTGTGATCAGATGACGGATCCCAGGAGCCACATGCCACCACCGACGATTACTACTACCCCGAGGGTGCCTACTACTACGTGGAGGTCGCCAATGACCAGGAGTAGTTAGGAGGCTGCTAGGCAAGAGGCCTTGCCTTTTCGATCGTTGTTGATGTTTGTGCTAGCCTTCTTAAGGCAGACTTGTTTACCTTATGTCTGTACTCAGATATTGTTGCTTCCGCTGACTCGTTTGTATTCGAGGTTATGTATTCGAGCCCTCGAGGCCCCTGGCTTGTAATATGAAGCTTGTATGACTTTAATTTGTGTCTAGAGTTGTGTTGTGATATCTTCGCGTGACTCTCTGATCTTGATCGTGCATTGCGTTTATGATTAGTGCACGATTAAGTCGGGGCGTCACACATGTTAATGGGAGAAAATACGATAGATATGAGCCAACGGTCCAAGTTACAATGGCATAGATGAACTTCCGGGGAACTGGATTGACTCCCGTAGCCAAAAGAAGGAAAAAAACACTAGCTAATGTTTCTTATGAAAAGACCCATTTCGATAAATGTTCATCTGCTAATTTCTTCTTTTGGCCATCTCTGCCATTTCTTTAATCTTCCATGCATATGTCCCAACCCTTGGTGCCTAGAGCAAGAAGAACATGAAATATCTCAATGAATTTCGGCCGTTGTCCCTGATCTCTTCAAGCTCCATTCCTGGAGACGCAAAGTTAATATTATGGAGTGTGTTGGGATTTAAAATGATGGCGAGTGTAAGGTTTTTATAACCAATTGGTTTCTTTGTTTGACTCCCTAGTGACCAAGTGGGAGCAATAGTGGTGAAATATGAAATCCTTTTGTAACCTTTTGTACCTAGGAATCTTTGTACATATTGTTCTTTGGAGAGGAATAAAGAGTAAGGCTGTGGGGTGTTTTACCCTACAGTAACAAGTCAAAAAATATATGAAATCCTTAATTTTAATTTATATCAAATATATCAACTTTATCATCAATTTATATATAGGAAATACATTGACATAACATAGCAACACCACACAAAATTAATTATCTGGACCGCTTGGACTAAAAACAGGAAGAGCCAACATGCAAGCTTTAGATAAACTAGTGTTAATATAGTAGGATCTCGACTATCAAGTAGAAGTTCTGATTTTTTAAGTGTTTTGGAAACTAAATCTTATTTAATTTAGTCAACAAGGATTCTTGTGCTTTTTCATGGGGTGATAGCAATCTCATAACGTAGGCAACAACCAAGTATTGAGACAACATGTACACTTTCATGTGGTAATACAACAACAATATATAGTCTTATTAAATAAGGGGAATGACGAACACTGTATTAAGATGATGAGACTATGAAAGGTGAAATATATTTTTTTAATAGAAACAGAACACTTTATTGACTTGCTAAACACACACGTCTGCCATATTGTCTTGAGCATGTTATTGTTGCCATCTTGAAGAGAACAATCCACTTATTCATGGGACACATGCCTGGCTAGCATTCCAAACATTGCCCAAGCCTACGATCAACATAATCTTGTTCAGACATTGCCACGATAAAAATAAGCTGACCCTTGTTGGCAATCAGGCACATAGTTTCCTACCCCGTTCATTATAGCTGCAACAGAACCCATCATCTGCTGCTCACTCCACATTGGCTGCTGACCCACTTATTGATTATATATGGAAGGGGAGCATAACTGAGCTTGGTTGTTCATGATTGCGAGTGAGCTCGTCGGAGCCTGCAACCTAAAGCTTGAGTCATTGTTGAGGCCGGTGAAAGAAAGAACTTCCCAGGGTGCAGAACTATTGTTTACTGCCAATGGATCGTCATCGTGGAGCCTCAGGTCATTGATGCAATAACGCTTTGTCCCTGACGATGCCTTTTTCTCCATTCTCTTGAAAAACTTTTGTGCATGGCTTGAAACTTGGACATGGGTCTTAGTGGTGACAAAGTGCTTCGATATGTCTTTCCATTTGCCACGACCATAGACTTGCAGCCCATGAAGAAACGACCTGTGGACATAAGGTTCAAGAGAATTGTAGGTTAAATTGTTGATAGAAAGATGAATCATTGAGTTGTGAAAGAACATTTTGTAACATAATGGTAACCGAAACATATTACGATTTCAAAATTGTTATACCTATATTTTTCTATAGTGAGACGACAATGACTACAGGTAATTGATTTGTTTGCTTGGGACAAAAAGTACCATACTAGAATTTAATGGGCCATTTTAATGCCTTTTATTATTTAATTAAGGTCAAATCACATAAATTTGGTAACCAAAGAAAAGTAGAAAAGAAAGTTCACCAATATCAAAATTGCAGGGATTAGTATACCAAAAATGTAAATTGAAAATGCCCATATATACATTTAGTAAAGTGCAATATCATTGCAAATTTAACCTACCCACCTCATAAAATTATTTTGCACACATGCTTAATTAGCATATGTTGATTTTAAATAAATAATAGCTAAAACTACACGACAAGGAAGAATATAGTTGTCGACTAACATGTGTTCCTCTTTGGTCCTTGACTTCCTTTGATGTGGGGCAAGAATTGGTGGATCATTGCAAATATTGTTCGCCAACACCACCATCTTGTTCTTGTCTACCATCATCCGAGCCTCCTTTGTCTTCGCGATTTTTGTATCCTCCAGTGTACAACAAAATGAAAATCCATTATCATCCATGGTTGTATCCTCCTCCTCTCGCACCTCAAAATTTTCATTAACAAGGCCACCCGTGCTGTAAATGGAAATTGAACAGTTTCCATGTGTACATTTAGTAAAGTACAATATCATCATGAATTTAAGCTACCGATATCACATAATAAATTGTACAACATTCTTAATTAGTATATATGTTCACGTAAAACAAACAAAAATTAAAACTACATGACAAAGAAGAATATGTATATCCATGGACGAACCTGTGTTCCTTGTTGTTCCAAAACACCCACTGATGTGGGGCAAAAACTGATTGATCTGTAAAAATATTGTTGTCCAACACCTCCTTCTTCTTGTTGTCTACCATCAGCAGTGCCTCATTGATGCTTGTATCCACCATTGCACAGCCAAAGGACAATTCATTATTGTTCATGATTTTTGCCTCCTCCTCTCGTACCCCAAAGATTTCATTCACGTGTTCACCCCTGGTGCAGACACTGTGTGAGCTGCTAGCACCATTTTCCTCCCTCGGTAGCTCATAGTTACCGTTGATAGGATCACTAAAGGTGAAGTTGTTTTGGGGGTTTCCACCAGTAACATGGCCCCTCTCCCTCCACTGCATCATATGCATTTCCATGGCGAGATCAACATAAAGATCTATTACATGTTTCATGGTCCTTGAAGGGAACAATGCATGAAGAGAATCCACGATGTAGTTGTGCTTCTTATTCTTGTCATCATTGTCGTCATACACGATTTTGTTGGTGTTGAGCTTAGAAATGAGAGATGATGCCTTCTCTACCTCAGATGAGGTCCACCCTTGGCTGACTACTAGATCCATGAGAAACTAGACAGTTGAACACTACAGAATTATGAGTAGTATGAACTACCAAGATGGGTTATAGCTTGGGGATGGGGAGTGGGGAGTAGGATAGTGCATTTATAGCCCCCTTGTGTGCAATCCTACTTTCGCTAGTTAATTTGCCACACTGATAGTTTTTCGGCCCATACAAAAGTAGATTCAATTATGATAATGCTTGTGACCCTCCGAGGAACATGCCAAAACTATTTTAAGTTGACCTCAATATTTATACTTTTTTATTGGTTTGCCAATGCACATAATTTCCGCAACATCCAAATATACACAAGAAGATTGCTAGAAACAATGCATGCAGGCCTATTGAATGTTGATCCATTTCGGTCTTGATAGATAGAACATACATGTCAGTATGCAGGCATGACAAGTGCTCTCATCTTAGAGTGCAAGACTCAAACCTTGGTCTTTGCCGCTCTCACATATACATAGCACACAGGATTTGCATTCGATTTTGGTTCTTAGTGACACATGTATCAATGGAGTTTTATTGCGTACATATGTGCAAATAATTGATTAATATCTCTCAATGAATAACTAGGTACATATATGATACACACATTACTAGTGAAGGTAAGCATATCTTTTCTCGTAATTTTGGTGACCACGCTTCCCACATCCAGCGCACATATTCCATTTATAGGCAGATTTTTTGGCTTAGGTTAATTAATGGCACATCATGCTAAAACGATTTATCTACATGGTCCAATCAATTGTATATGTATATACATATGTTTGTTTATATGTATATATAGAGAGATATAAATTAATAACCCATGAATTCAATAAATTGGACACACTGATCTTACATCTCTCTCTCCCCATGTTCAAAATAATTTCGAGATTTCTATGTGATATACACATTAATTTGATGTTGCTTTGGAGACATTGGCACACGAAAACATGAACATAAAAGTTATAAATGAATATATATATATATATATATATATATATATATATATAACTTTTTTGTTTCTTAAGAGCATGATGCATCGTCTAGCTATCATATTGGACTACGTGCATATTCATTCACTCATATGCCGATGTTTCAGCCATGTCCATAGATGGTTTTTGCTTCGAAGTTTCAAACCAAGTTTTAATACTGTGTAAGATTTAGTAAACGATATTAAAGAAAAGGCTCGGTCTACATCAATGACAACAAGTTTCACAACTATATTTTTTCCTAGTGAAGGGAAAAAAGTGGAATGTAGGAGTATTAACATTCAGCCGATTGTTTCGCCAGATTGCTAAATGATAAAATTATAGGAGGTTAAATTTTAGCGGTGACATTGTATATTTACTTTATAATATTGACAACTTTTCCTAATTAATATGAAGCAAACCAATACCAAATCTACATCGCCGGAGCAAGGCAGTCATTATAACTGAAGTCGGGAAGTCGCTTGGCGTTGCTAGAGATACCAGTGGCAACGATCCAAATCACGGACCATCAACAGGGAGAACAAGGCGAAGGCCAGGCGAGGAGACTCAACCCCACGTCTACAATGTAAGCACCATCCCACGAATCATCAACGAGACTACCGGTGCCACCGTGAACCAAGGTGGAAGCATTGCAGTTGACGACTCTCCCCCCCTCCAACGATATGATACATATAAATGCTTTTTATCCAGTTTTGATCATTTTCCTCGAAGGATTCTATCTTAAACATAGATATATAACATAATAAAACCTCTAGTTTTCTTATATTAAGATGAAAAAGGAGGGAGAAATGGATTTCTATTCACATGCAACAATTTCCAGAATTAGTCCGAGCTGCTTTGGAACCCCATGATGTTTTTGCAACTATCGAGGGTGTTTGTTCACTTTTGGTCTCGCTTTTCAGCAAAATACACATGCAAAACGACTACTGGTTTTCCGTCAAGCAATACATATATTCACTTTTTGTTTTCCAATTTTGTTCATATATTTTACATTTTCTCTATTTTTAAATTTTCATCTTGACTTCCTATTTTATTGTTGATTCCCTTTCTTGCTATTGTTTTTTCAAATTGTTTATTTTGTACCCTATGATATGGCACTCCCTTTATGTTTTCTTCTTTATTATATCTTTTCCACTGGTCGATTTTCTCATTACTTTTGTTAACCTTTCTGAGATAATCCACAAAGCTTTTACTATTGCTTCTAGTTCGTTGTCGAACAACCACCTCGATTTTGTTAAGACAGTATGTGAAGTTTTTTTAATTAGTATTCAACATATAAATTTTAAAAGTGAAATATTTTATCTCATCAACAATACTTTTTCACAAGAATGAAAAATGATTTTTGTGGGATAAGTGAACTCTCTGACTATGAAACATTTTTCCCATATATAACTATTTTTTAACAATCTAGGGAAACATAATAAATTTCCACCTCACTCTATCGTCCCACACCTCTCTCCAAAGGAAGGCGGCCAGGATTTTTGCATAGGTTTGCCACCAAGTTCGGTCGTCTCTGGGTGCCTTTCGGTGCTAGCAAGGTGGGGTAGCTTCGGTTGTGTTTGGCTAAGTTTGGGTCGCTCAAACTCGAGGTATGGCTCAGTCAAGGTGTCTTGGCGATGGTGGCATCATTGATGGCATAGAATATATTTTCTCGTTCTATCTTTGTTCCGCCGATATTGATTGGTGTTGATGGATGACATGTTGAGCTTCGGTTAGGACAAGATCTCAGGTCCCATTTTTGTCTACGTTTTGTCTAGGTGGTCTTGGACGACGATGGTTTGGTTTTGTTCTTTTGGCTTCTTCTCAGTTATGCATGACAAGCTTTGGCTTTGTCAAGAAGCTAGTGACGTAAGGCATCCCTGGTTCTATGTGGCCTATCCTGGAAGCATATGTGATGGAGTCAAATCCAACAGATCTTAGGTAGGGGATTGATAACCCACAAGTATAGGGGAACACGACAGTTTTCGAGGGTAGAGTATTCAACCCAAATTTATTGATTTGACACAAGGGGAGCCAAAGAATATTTGCAAGTATTAGCAGTTGAGTTGCCAATTCAACCACACCTAGAGATTAATTATCTACAACAAAGTGATCAGTAGCAAAGTAATATGATAGTTTTGATAGTAGTAGCAACAACAATAGTAACAGTAACAGTGATGGCAATGATTTTGTAGCAAGTGAAATAGTAACGATAGCAGTAGTAACTTAGTAAGAACAATATGAGAGAAATTTGTAGGCATTGGATCGGTGAATTCGTTAGATGATATTCATCATATAACAGTCATAACCTAGGGCGATACGGCACTAGCTCAAGTTCATAAATATAATGTAGGCATGTATTCCGTAAATAGTCATATGTGCTTATGGAAAGAACTTGTATGACATCTTTTGTCCTACCCTCCTGTGGCAGCGGGGTCCATATGGAAACTAAGGGATATTAAGGCCTCCTTTTAATAGAGAACCAGAACAAAGCATTAACACATAGTGAATTCATGAACTCCTCAAACTACGGTCATCACCGGGAAGTGTCCCGTCTTCTGTCATTCCGGGGTTGCCGGATCATAACACGTAGTAGGCGACTATAACTTGCAAGATCGGATCTAGAACATAGATATAATGGTGATAACATAAACGGTTCAGATCTGAAATCATGGCACCCGGGCCCAAAGTGACAAGCATTAAGCATGGCAAAGTCATAGCAACATCAATCTCAGAACATAATGGATACTAGGGATCAAGCCCTAACAAAACTAACTCGATTACATGATGAATCTCATCCAACTCCTCACCGACCAGCGAGCCTATGAAGGAATTACTCACTCCCGGTGGGGAGCATCATGGAATTGGCGATGGAGAAGGGTTGGTGATGACGAAGATCGATGATCCCCCTCTCCGGAGCCCCAAATGGACTCCAGATCTGACCTCCCGATGAAGAATAGGAGGTGGCGGCGGCTCCGTCTCGCGAAACGCGATAATTCTTTCTCCCTGATTTTTTCTCCGAAAATGTGATTTTATAGTGTCAGGGTTGAGGTCTGCGGGGCCACCAGGTGGGGACAACCCACCTGGGTGCGCCAGGAGGGGGGGCGCCCTGGTGGGTTGTGCCCACCCAGGGGCCCCGCTTCGATGGTTCTTGGCTCTAGAAATTCTCTTTTATTGTATAAAAAATATCCTCGCAAAGTTTCATTCCAATCCGAGAACTTTTATTTCTGCACAAAAAACAACACCATGGTAGTTCTGCTGAAAACAACGTCAGTCCGGGTTAGTTTCATTCAAATCATGTAAATTAGAGTTCAAAACAAGAGGAAAAGCATTAGGAAAAGTAGATACGACCGAGACGTATCAACTCCCCCAAGCTTAAACCTTTGCTTGTCCTCAAGCAATTCAGTTGATAAACTGAAAGTGGAAAAGAAAACTTTTACGAACTCTTTTGCTCTTGTTTACATAAATAAGCTTAAGTAGCACCCAGGTTTTCAGCCAAGATCATGACTAACCATGTCGACAATAACTCTTAAAAATTATATTAGCTCATATCAATGGCATAATCAACTAGTGAGCAATAATAAGATATCTCAAATGCCAACACTTTGTCAAAGCAACCATGATATAATATGACAATAGTGGTATCTCGCTAGCCCTTTGTGAGACCGCAAAACATAAATGCAGAGCACCTCCAAAGTTCAAGCGGTGTCTAAACATTGTAATTCATGGTAGAAAAGATCCAGTCATGATGCACCCAACATTAGCTACACACAATGCATGAGGATGACAATAGTGCTCTCAGGATCTGGCGCTTATTTGAGAAGGTGATGACACAACATAAAAGTAAATAGATAGTCCCTTCGCAGAGGGAAGCAGTGATTTGCAGCGGTGCCAAAGCTCAAAATTTTAAAACAGAGGTAAATGAAATTTTGAGAAATGCACCCTTCTCGTTTACTTCGCGACAATTAGTTATTGGTATCTTCCATGCTAAACACATTAGTGGTGGTTCCCAAGTGATAAAAGTAAAGGTTTACTCCCCCTCCACCAACAATCACACTCCACGGCTGATCCGAAACAACGGGTACCGTCCATACCAACAACAGACCCGTAGGAGTTTTGTTTAATTATTTGCAATTTTGAATTCGGGATTGGGAATCCCTATTACCACCCCTCTCGTGCAAGGACGAGTGAATAAACACTCATCATGAGAATAACCCACTTAGCATGGAAGATACTGACTACCTCCTGTCGCTCTATGAACAATCCAGGCACACAAAAAAAGGATATTTATTTGAAGTTTTTAGAGGTGGCACATGCAAATTTACTTAGGATGGTAGGGTAATACCGCGTATAGGTAGGTATGGTGGACTCATCTGGGATAACTTGGGTTTCAGGATTTTGATGCACAAGCAGTGTTCCCGCTTAGTACAGGCGAAGACTAGCAATTAGGTTGAGAAGCGGCTAGCTAGAGAGAGAAAACGGTCATGAGCATGCGTTATGCATCAGTAACATTGGATACTAGCATGAGTAGGATATGAACACCATGAACATAAATATCATAGAGGCTATGTTGGTTTTGATTCAACTACATGCATGAACATGTGCCAAGTCAAGCCACTCGAACATTCAGAGGAGGATACCATATCATCATACTATGTCACAATCATTTTAACACAATGTTGGCATCCAAGATAAATCATTATCCACTCCTAGCTACTTAAGCATGGCATGAGAAACTATAATCTCTAATTGTCATTGCAAACATGTTTGATCATAATAGGCTGAATCAAGGATACTAGGTGATGTCTACTACGCAACCTTCTTCTTGTAGACTCGTGTTGGGCCTCCAAGCGCACAGTTTTGTAGGACAGTAGAAAATTTCCCTCAAGTGGATGACCTAAGGTTTATCAATCCGTGGGAGGCATAGGATGAAGATGGTCTCTCTCAAACAACCCTGCAACCAAATAACAAAGAGTCTCTTGTGTCCCCAACACACCCAATACAATGGTAAATTGTATAGGTGCACTAGTTCGGCGAAGAGATGGTGATACAAGTGCAATATGGATGGTAGATATAGGTTTTTGTAATCTGAAAATATAAAAACAGCAAGGTAGTAAGTAACAAAAGTGAGCGAAAACGGTATTGCAATGCTTCGAAACAAGGCCTAGGGTTCATACTTTCACTAGTGCAAGTTCTCTCAACAATGATAACATAATTAGATCATATAACAATCCCTCAACGTGCAACAAAGAGTCACTCCAAACTCACTAATAGCGGAGAACAAACGAAGAGATTATTGTAGGGTACGAAACCACCTCAAAGTTATTCTTTCTGATCGATCTATTGGGCTATTCCTATAAGTGTCACAAACAGCCCTAGAGTTCGTACTAAAATAACACCTTAAGAAACACATCAACCAAAACCCTAATGTCACCTAGATACTCCAATGTCACCACAAGTATCTGCGGGTTTGATTATATGATATGCATCACACAATCTCAGATTCAATTATTCAAACCAACACAAAGAACTTCAAAGAGTGCCCCAAAGTTTCTACCGGAGAGTCAAGACGAAAATGTGTGCCAACCCCTATGCATAAGTTCACAAGGTCACAGAACCCGCAAGTTGATCACCAAAACATACATCAAGTGGATCACGTGAATATCCCATTGTCACCACAGATAAGCACATGCAAGACATACATCAAGTGTTCTCAAATCCTTAAAGACTCAATCCGATAAGATAACTTCAAAGGGAAAACTCAATCCATTACAAGAAGGTAGAGGGGGAGAAACATCATAAGATCCAACTATAATAGCAAAGCTCGCGGTACATCAAGATCGTGCCAAATCAAGAACACGAGAGAGAGAGAGAGATCAAACACATAGCTACTGGTACATACCCTTAGCCCCGAGGGTGAACTACTCCCTCCTCGTCATGGAGACCACCGAGATGATGAAGATGGCCAACGGTGATGATTTCCCCCTCCGGCAGGGTGCCGGAACAGGGTCCCGATTGGTTTTTGGTGGCTACAGAGGCTTGCGGTGGCGGAACTCCCGATCTAGGTTTTGTTCTAGAGGTTTGGGGATATATAAGAGGTGTTGGCGCCGAGAACAAGTCAGGGGAGTCCACGAGGGGCCCAGAAGGTCGGAGGGCGCGCCCTAGTGGGTGGGAGCGACCTCCACCCTTGTGGTGGCCTCGGGACTCTTCTGGTGCATCTCCGGTACTCCGTGGGCTTCTTTTGGTCCAAAAACAATCGTCGTAAATTTTCAGCTCAATTGGACTCCGTTTGATATTCCTTTTATGCGAAACTCAAAAACAAGGAAAAAACAGAAACTGGCACTGGGATCTAGGTTAATAGGTTAGTCCCAAAAAATAATATAAAATAGCATCTAAATGCATATAAAACATCCAAGATAGATAATATAATAGCATGGAACAATAAAAAATTATAGATACGTTGGAGACGTATCAAGCATCCCCAAGCTTAATTCCTGCTCGTCCTTGAGTAGGTAAATGATAAAAACGGAATTTTTGATGTGGAATGCTACCTAACATATTCATCCATGTAATTTTTTCTTTATTGTGGCATGAATGTTCAGATCCATAAGATTCAAAACAAAAGTTTAATATTGACATAAAACAATAATACTTCAAGCATACTAACAAGACAATTATATCTTCTCAAAATAACATGGCCAAAGAAAGTTATCCCTACAAAGTCATATAGTCTGGCTATGCTCCATCTTCATCACACAAAATATTTAAATGATGCACAACCCCGATGACAAGCCAAGCAATTGTTTCATACTTTTGATGTTCTCAAACTTTTTCAACTTTCACGCAATACATGAGCGTGAGCCATGGACATAGCACTATAGGTGGAATAGAATATGGTGGTTGTGGAGAAGACAAAAAGGAGATAGTCTCACATCAACTAGGTGTATCAACGGGCTATGGAGATGCCCATCAATAGATATCAATGTGAGTGAGTAGGGATTGCCATGCAACGGATGCACTAGAGCTATAAGTTTATGAAAGCTTAAAAGAAACTAAGTGGGTGTGCATCCAACTCGCTTGCTCACGAAGACCTAGGGCAATTTGAGGAAGCCCATCATTGGAATATACAAGCCAAGTTCTATAATGAAAAATTCCCACTAGTATATGAAAGTGACAACATAGAAGGCTCTCTATCATGAAGATCATGGAGCTACTTTGAAGCACAAGTGTGGTAAAAGGATAGTAGCATTGCCCCTTCTCTCTTTTTCTCTCTTTTTTTTGTTTTTTTTGTTTGGGCCTTCTCTTTTTTTTTGGCCTCTTTTTTTATTTTTCGTCCGGAGTCTCATCCCGACTTGTGGGGGAATCATAGTCTCCATCATCCTTTCCTCACTGGGACAATGCTCTAATAATGATGATCATCACACTTTTATTTACTTACAACTCAAGAATTACAACTCGATTCTTAGAACAAAATATGACTCTATGTGAATGCCTCCGGCGGTGTACCGGGATGTGCAATGAATCAAGAGTGACATGTATGAAAGAATTATGAATGGTGGCTTTGCCACAAATACGATGTCAACTACATGATCATGCAAAGCAATATGACAATGATGAAGCGTGTCATAATAAACGAAACGGTGGAAAGTTGCATGGCAATATATCTCGGAATGGCTATAGAAATGCCATAATAGGTAGGTATGGTGGCTATTTTGAGGAAGGTATATGGTGGGTGTATGGTACCGGCGAAAGTTGCGCGGTACTAGAGAGGCTAGCAATGGTGGAAGGGTGAGAGTGCGTATAATCCATGGACTCAGCATTAGTCATAAAGAACTCACATACTTATTGCAAAAATATATTAGTTACCGAAATGAAGTATTACGCGCATGCTCCTAGGGGGATAGATTGGTAGGAAAAGACCATCGTTCGTCCCCGACCGCCACTCATAAGGAAGACAATCAATAAATAATTCATGCTCCGACTTCATCACATAACGGTTCACCATACGTGCATGCTACGGGAATCACGAACTTTAACACAAGTATTACTACAATCCACAATTACTCACTAGCATGACTCTAATATCACCATCTTTATATCTCAAAACAATCATAAGGAATCAAACTTCTCATAGTATTCAATGCACTTTATATGAAAGTTTTTATTATATCCCTCTTGGATGCCCATCATATTAGGACTGAATTCATAACCAAAGCAAATTACCATGCTGTTTAAAGACTCTCAAAATAATATAAGTGAAGCATGAGAGTTCAACAATTCCTTCAAAATAAAACTACCGTCGTGCTCTAAAAAGATATAAGTGAAGTACTAGAGCAAATGACATACTACTCCAAAAGATATAAAAGAAGATCAATGAGTAGTCGAATAATTATGTAACTATGTGAAGAATCTCTCTCATAAAAGAATTTCAGATCTTAAGTACTTTATTAAAAAAGCAAGCAAAACAAAATAAAGTGACATTGCAAGGATAGCACATATCGTGTGAAGAAGCAAAAACTTAGGTTCAACCGATACTAACCGATAATTCTTGATGAAGAAAGGTGGGATGCCTACTGGGGCATCCCCAAGCTTAGATGCTTGAGACTTCTTGAAATATTATATTGGGATGCCTTGGGCATCCCCAAGCTTGAGCTTTTGTGTCTCCTTAATTCCTTTTATATGATGGTTTCCCTAAATCTTAAAAATTTCATCCACAGAAAACTCAACAAGAACTCGTGAGACAAGTTAGTATAAATCAAATGCAAAACCTTATAATTCTCTACTGTAGAAAATCACTAAAATTATTATTTGACATTGCATACTAAATGCCTCTGCATTTTTAATACTCCTATCCTCAAATAGAATCATTAAACAAGCAAACATATGCAAACATAACAGCAATCTGTCTAAACAGGACAGTCTGTAAAGAGTGCAATTGTACTCATACTTCCCTAACTCGAAAAATTCTGAAAAATTACCACACTGTAGAAATTTTTTTGTTTCTGAAATTATAAAAATTTCAAGATTTTATCGTGTTTTTACTTTCCAGAAGAATTTAGACAACAATAGAAAACTTTCTGTTTTCAAAACAGCAACATATAGACATGCAAAATAAGCATGGTAAAGGCTACACTCGACCTTTTTATTGAGATAAAAGATGCAAAACATTACTCTAAATAACAGCAAGCAAATACTAATAAAAGAAAATGATGCTCCAAGAAAAACACATATCATGTGGTGAATAAAAATATAGCCTCAAGTAAATTTACCGATGATGTTGGAGACGAAAGAGGGGATGCCTTCCGGGCATCCCCAAGCTTAGTTGCTTGGATATTCCTTGAATATTACCTTGGGGTGCCTTGTGCATCCCAAAGCTTAGGGTATTGTCACTCCTTATTCTCCTCATATCGATATCTCACCCAAAACTTGAAAACTTCAATCACACAAAACTTAACAAAACCTTTGTGAGATCCGTTAGTATAATAAAACAAATCGTTCACTTTGGTACTGTCAATACAAGATTCATAACTTTTCTCACATGATTCCTAATGTACCCTATCATTTATACAATTTATATTAAGCATTATAAGCCAAAGAAACTAGAAAACAAGCAAACTATGCAACGAAAATAGAATCTGTCAAAAACAGAACAGTCTGTGAAGATCTGAATTGAGATCATACTTTTTTTACTCCAAAAATTCTGAAAAATTAGGATAACGTATAAAATTTGTATATAAATCCTATGTAAAAAATTCAGAGTTTTTACACGTTCCAGTGAATTTTAAAAATTCTGTTACTGGATGAAAAAGTTTCTGTTTTTGCACAGAATCAAGTCAACTATCATCCACACTATCCCAAAGGCTTTACTTGGCACTTTATTGAAACAAAAGCTATAAAACATGATTACTACAGTAGCTTAATCATGTGAACACACAAAAACAGTAGGTATATATATTGGGTTGTCTCCCAACAAGCGCTTTTCTTTAATGCCTTTTTAAGCTAGGCATGATGATTTCAATGATGCTCACATAAAAGATAAGGATTGAAACATAAAGAGAGCATCATGAAGAATATGACTAGCACATTTAAGTCTAACCCACTTCCTATGCCTAGGGATTTTGTGAGCAAACAACTTATGGGAACAAGAATCAACTAGCATAGGAAGGTAAAACAAGCAAAACTTTAAGATTTTAAGCACATAGAGAGGAAACTTGATATTATTGCAATTCCTACAAGCATATACTCCTCCCTCATAATAATTTTCAGTAGCATCATGAATGAATTCAATAATATAACCATCACATAAAGCATTCTTTCCATGAGCCACAAGCATAGAGACTTTATTACTCTCCACATAAGCAAATTTATTCTCATGAATAGTAGTGGGAGCAAACTCAACAAAATAACTATCATGTGAGGCATAATCCAATTGAAAATTAAAATCATGATGACAAGTTTCATGGTTATCATTATTCTTTATAGCATACATGTCATCACAATAATCATCATAGATAGCAACTTTGTTCTCATAATCAATTGGAACCTCTTCAAAAATAGTGGATTCATCACTAAATAAAGTCATGACCTCTCCAAATCCACTTTTATCAATATAATCATCATAAATAGGAGGCATGCTATCATCATAATAAATATTCTCATCAAAACTTGGGGAACTAAAAATATCATCTTCATCAAACATAGCATCCCCAAGCTTATGGCTTTGCATATCATTAGCATCATGGATATTCAGAGAATTCATACTAACAACATTGCAATCATGTTCATCATTCAAATATTTAGTGCCAAACATTTTATTGACTTCTTCCTCTAGCAATTGAGCACAATTATCGGAATCCTTATTTTCACGAAAGACATTAAAAAGATGAAGCATATGAGGCAACCTCATTTCCATTTTTTTGTAGTTTTCTTTTATAAACTAAACTAGTGATAAAACAAGAAACTAAAAGATTCAATTGCAAGATCTAAAAATATACCTTCAGGCACTCACCTCCCCGGCAACGGCGCCAGAAAAGAGCTTGATGTCTACTACGCAACCTTCTTCTTGTAGACTCGTGTTGGGCCTCCAAGCGCAGAGTTTTGTAGGACAGTAGCAAATTTCCCTCAAGTGGATGACCTAAGGTTTATCAATCCGTGGGAGGCGTAGGATAAAGATGGTCTCTCTCAAACAACCCTGCAACCAAATAACAAAGAGTCTCTTGTGTCCCCAACACACCCAATACAATGGTAAATTTTATAGGTGCACTAGTTCGGCGAAGAGATGGGGATACAAATGCAATATGGATGGTAGATATAGGTTTTTGTAATCTGAAAATATAAAAACAGCAAGGTAGTAAGTAACAAAAGTGAGTGAAAACGGTATTGTAATGCTTCGAAACAAGGCCTAGGGTTCATACTTTCACCAGTGCAAGTTCTCTCAACAATGATAACATAATTAGATCATATAACAATCCCTCAACGTGCAATAAAGAGTCACTCCAAAGTCACTAATAGAGGAGAACAAACGAAGAGATTATTGTAGGGTACGAAACCACCTCAAAGTTATTCTTTCTGATCGATCTATTGGGCTATTCCTATAAGTGTCACAAACAGCCCTAGAGTTCGTACTAAAATAACACCTTAAGAAACACATCAACCAAAACCCTAATGTCACCTAGATACTCCAATGTCACCACAAGTATCTGCGGGTTTGATTATACGATATGCATCACACAATCTTAGATTCATCTATTCAAACCAACACAAAGTTTCTACCGGAGAGTCAAGACGAAAACGTGTGCCAACCCCTATGCATAAGTTCACAAGGTCACAGAACCCGCAAGTTGATCAGCAAAACATACATCAAGTGGATCACGTGAATATCCCATTGTCACCACAGATAAGCACATGCAAGACATACATCAAGTGTTCTCAAATCCTTAAAGACTCAATCCGATACGATAACTTCAAAGGGAAAACTCAATCCATTACAAGAAGGTAGAGGGGGAGAAACATCATAAGATCCAACTATAATAGCAAAGCTCGCGGTACATCAAGATCGTGCCAAATCAAGAACACGAGAGAGAGAGAGATCAAACACATAGCTACTGGTACATACCCTTAGCCCCGAGGATGAACTACTCCCTCCTCATCATGGAGACCGCCGGGATGATGAAGATGGCCACCGGTGATGATTTCCCCCTCCGGCAGGGTGCCGGAACAGGGTCCCGATTGGTTTTTGGTGGCTATAGAGGCTTGCGGCGGCGGAACTCCCGATTTAGGTTTTGTTCTAGAGGTTTGGGGATATATAAGAGGTGCAGGCATCGAGAACAAGTCAGGGGTGTCCACAAGGGGCCCACAAGGTCGGAGGGTGCGCCCTAGGGGGGTGGGAGCGCCCTCCACCCTTGTGCTGGCCTCGGGACTCTTCTGGTGCATCTCCGGTACTCCGTGGGCTTCTTTTGGTCCAAAAACAATCGTCGTAAATTTTCAGCTCAATTGGACTCCGTTTGATATTCCTTTTCTGCGAAACTCAAAAACAAGAAAAAAACAGAAACTGGCACTGGGCTCTAGGTTAATAGGTTAGTCCCAAAAATAATATAAAATAGCATATAAAACATCCAAGATAGATAATATAATAGCATGGAACAATCAAAAATTATAGATACGTTGGAGACGTATCACTAGGTTAAACATATTTACAAAAATAGAACAAGTCGAGTTCATACCCGTTTCTCTCTGCCGCAGCTAGTTCACCAAATATCGTCATTATTGCCTTTCACTTGCATGACCGAACGATATGAAAATGATAATAGTGCAAGAGTACCGTGGACCAAGCTGGAATCTGCAAACATTTTATTCAAAAGGAGAAGACAAGGTAATTTGGGCTCTTTGTTAGATCATCAGTAATGAATATGAGAGCCACTCAACATTTTCATCGTGGTCTTCTCCTCGGTATGACTCAATAAAAGGAAAAGAATTTCAGAGAAACATACTAAAATGTTTTTGGAGTTTTTAGTTTTTTCTTGAATAGAGTAAATTAAAGACACATAAAAAACAAAAACGAGAAAAACTATTTACACGGGAAAGCTCCCAACAAGCAAAAGAAGAATAATGAAATCTTTTTTGGGTTTTCTATTAATACTACAACTAATTAAACTAGAAAGAAAAAATGAAAAGAAGCAGGAAGTATTTTTTTTGATTTTCTCAAAGTTTTTTCAAACGCACAAGAAGAAAGCAAGAAAATGAATCTAGCATGGATAATACAATAAAAAAGTGTGGACACCGACAACTGGAATGAAATGTGTGAACATGAATGTACTGTTGGTGGGCATACGTACTCCCCCAAGCTTAGGCTTTTGGCCTAGCTTGGTAATCACCACACGTAGTAACCGTCGGGTACCACCTCGAAGTGCTGTGGAGCGGGCACTAGAGCGTCCCACTCCTGAGGCTCCTCCTCTGCTATGGCCTGGTTGTTTTGGTAGGCAATGATGTCATCTGGCATCATCCTGTATTCGCCCCTGGCAGTAGAATCAAACAAAGTAGGTGCAGGCAACGGAATAATATCACGGGTGTTCTCGCTGAAAACCAGGTTGTAGGGAATATCTATAGTGGTGGTCTTGCCATCAATAAAGTGATGATGTTCCATAGCCTGGCGATCTAAATAAACCTTGCGCAAGGGATAGTCATGCTGGCGTATCTGGATGTTAAAGTGACTTGCTAAGCGAGTAGCATAAATACCGCCATGAATTTTACCCTTGGACCTGTTAAGGTGAAGGCGACGTGCCACAATAGCTCCTAAGCTATAAGTGTCATCGCCGTGTAGTGCATGACGTAAAACAGTGAAATCGGGGGAACTAAGTGCGCCAACCTTCTCTCTAGCAAGTAACACTACATAATAAATAGAGCAAAATAATGCATAGAAGGAAACTACAAGCTAGTGGCGGTGACACTCGACACCCCTCTCTCATCTCCCACTGACAGAGTACGATAAAAGTCCTCGAACTCGGCAGGCCTAGGCTCCCTTATTTCCCCGTCAGAAGGGATCAAGCATATGTCACAAAATTCAGTAAGTGGTATTTGATGGGGTTCAGAATAAAGATTAAACTCCACCTCAGGAGGGTTATTCCTACTCAGAAAATGGAAACTTTGCACAAAGGAATTTGTGAGGAGATGATACTGTTCACACTTAGCTGCGATGAAGTCGGTGAGGCCGGCATTAGAAGCAAATTGTGCAAACTCTTGGCGGATTCTGGCTCCATCCATGAATGGGTTATGCGGCCATTCGCACGGCCGCACCTCCGCCATTCTGCGGGTGCGGAGGTCATTGTCCAACGACTCCCCAATAACCCCCTTGGAGTTCTTCTTGGAAGCAAACTTCCTAAAGATACTCATCTTTTTCCCATGAATAAAATTCTGAAATTTTTAGTCCACAAAAATTTTCTCAACAAAACTTCACAAGATTGGTAGCAGCTACTCATAAGGATGCATAGTGGCCATATCAAGCATTCAAACTACTTAGAACTCTAAGAATTCAACATGCAAGCTAATCTACAGTAGCACCAAGAGTAGCTATTTATTTAAATATAAACCACTAAAGCAAAAACTAATTGGACCAATGGAGGAGTCACATACCAAGTAGCAATCCCCCAAAATTGTTTAGGAAATGGAGCTTCGAGCAAAGAGATTGAAATCCGCGGGTTTGAAAGCAAGAACGCGAGAGAGAGAGAGCAATGGTGATTTTTTTCTGGAGGTAGGTGATGACATGGGCTAAAAAGATAAGTGAGGGGGCCCACGTGGGGACCACAACCCACCAGGGCGCGCCTGGGGGTGCTGGCGCGCCCAGGTGGGTTGTGCCCACCTGGTGCGCCCCCCTCTGAAGTTATTTGCTCCAAAAATTCTTAAATATTCAGAAAAAAATCGTATTAAATTTTCAGAGCATTCTGAGAACTTTTATTTTTTGGTCATTTTTTATTGCATGGAAAATTCAGAAAACATACTAAGCATGGCATTTTACTTTATTTAACTAAGAAAAATAGGAAGTAAAAGTAAAGGACAGAAGGTAGTGCTCACTAAATTCATCAACTTCATACCTCTCAAAAATGATTCATTAATAAGGTTGATCAAGTCTTATTAACAACCACCTTCGATTAGCATGAAACCGAAGATTTTTCGTAAAACACTAAGTTACCTCAACGGGGATATGAACGTCCCCAACAATAAGAATTTCATATTTCTTTTTGGTAGTAGGTAGAGGTAGTTGAAAACTTCCAATAGTGATTGTCGGAGATTTTTCAATAACATTAATACCATTCACTTGGAACTGTTTCTTCGGAAAGTGCACCGTATGCTCGTTACCATTGATATGAAAAGTGACCTTGCTTTTATTGCAGTCAATAACAGCCCCTGCAGTATTCAAGAAGGGTCTACCAAGGATAATCGACATGTTGTCGTCCTCGGGCATCTCAAGTATAACAAAGTCAGTTAAGATAGTAACATTAGCAACAACAATGGGCACATCCTCACAAATACCGATAGGTATGGCAGTTGATTTGTCAGCCATTTGCAAAGATATTTCAATAGGTGTGAGTTTATTCAAGTCAAGTCTTTTATATAGAGAGAAAGGCATAACACTAACACCAGCTCCTAAATCACACAAAGCGGTTTTCACATAATTTCTTTTGAAGGAGCAAGGTATAGTTGGTATTCTCGGATCTCCAAGTTTTTTAGGTACTCCATACTTAAAAGTATAATTAGCAAGCATGGTGGAGATTTCAGCTTCCGGTATTTTTCTCTTGTTGGTGATGATATCTTTCATTTATTTTGCATAAGGAGGCATTTTTAAGATATCAGTCAAGCGTGTACGCAAAAAGACTGGCCTAAGCATTTCAGCAAAGCGTTCAAATTCTTCATCATCTTTCTTCTTAGTTGATTTAGGTGGAAAGGGCATAGGTTTTTGAACCCAAGGTTCTCTTTCCTTACCATGTTTTCTAGCAACAAAGTCTCTTTTATCATATCTTTTATTCTTGACTTGTGGGTTATCAAGATCAACACCTGGTTCTATTTCAACATCATTGTCTGGTTCTTTATCATTTGTTGGAGTGTCTTCATGAACCTCATCATTATCTTTTTCATTATCAGAAGGTGAGTCTTCATTACCAGATTGAGTTTCAGCATCAGAAATAGAGACTTCATTATCATTAACAGGAGGTTTTTCTACTTCAGGTTCACTAGAGGCATGCAAAGTCCTACCATCCTTCTTCTTCTTTTTCTTTTTAGAAGGACTAGGTGCATCAGTGCTGACTCTTTGAGAGTCTTGTTCAATTCTTTTAGGGTGTCCCTCAGGATAAAGTGGTTCTTGAGTCATTCTACCTCCTCTAGTCATCACTCTAACAACATGATCATTGATATTATTATTCATTTCATCTAACAACTCTCTTTGAGATTTAGCAACTTGTTCTAATTGAGTTTGAACCATAGAGGCATGTTTTCCTACACCTCTAACATCATTGGTAATTCTAAATAGCAAGTCACTTAAGTGAGCTATCATATCAGAATTGTATTTCAATTGTTTCATAACATTTGCATTGAAGTGATCTTGCTTTCTAATGTAATTATCAAACTCATATAAGCATTGACTAGGATGTTTTTTATAAGGAATATCACCTTCATCGAACTTTAGTAAAGAATTTACCTCTACCACCTTAGGTGGTGGTGGTGTTTCAAGCGCATGTATTTCTTCAATAGGAGGTAAATTTTTAACATCCTCTGCTTTAATATCTTTTTCCTTCATAGATTTCTTTGCCTCTTGCATATCTTCAGGACTGAGATATAAGATACCCCTCTTCTTCGGAGTAGGTTTAAGTGGTGGTTCAGGAAGGATCCAATCATCATAATTTTTCAATATGTTATTCAATAATTCTTCAGCTTGTTCAACAGTTCGTTCCCTAAAAACACAACCAGCACAACTATCTAGGAAATCCCTAGAAGCATCGGTTAGTCCATTATAGAAGATATCAAGTATTTCATTTTTCTTAAGAGGATGATCACGCAAAGCATTAAGCAATTGGAGAAGCCTCCCCTAAGCTTGTGGGAGACTCTCTTCTTCAATTTGCACAAAGTTAAATATTTCCTGTAAGGCAACTTGTTTCTTATGAGTAGGAAAATATTTTTCAGAGAAGTAATAAATCATATCCTGGGGACTTCGCACACATCCAGGAGCAAGAGTATTGTACCAAGTCTTAGCATCACCCTTTAATGAGAACGGAAATAATTTGAGAATATAATAATAGCGATTTTTCTTATCATGAGCAAAAAGGGTGGCTATGTCATTCAACTTAGTAAGGTGTGCCACAACAGTTTCAGTTTCATAACCATGGAAAGGATCAGATTCAACCAAAGTAATTAACTCTGGGTTGACAGAGAATTCATAATCCTTATCATCAACAAAAATAGGTGAAGTAGCAAACTTAGGATCATATTTCATTCTAGCATTCAAAGATTTTTCTTTCAGTTTGCATAATAATTTCTTAAGATCATCCCTGTCATTGCAAGCAAGAAAGTCTCTAGTTGTCTCCTCATCCATAACATAGCCTTCTGGTATCTTAGGAAATTCATATCTAGGAGAACTAGATCTAATAGGTGTTTCAAGATTTTCAGTTTCAAGCTCTTCATCAGTTTCAACATTCTCAAAAGCTTTAGTTCTAGCAAGTTGTTCATCAAGAAATTCACCTAGTGGCACATTATCATCAAGCAGGGTACTAGCATCATCATGAGTATCATTCATAGCAGAAGTAGCATCATTAATAACTTGCGACATATCAGAATTAATAGCATGTGGTGCTGTTGCAAGTCTACTTATAACAGAAGGTGAATCAAGTGCAGAGCTAGATGGTAGTTCCTTACCTCCCCTCGTCTTAGAGGGAAAAATCTTAGTCTTAGCGTCCTTCAGATTCTTCATAGTGTCAATTTGATAATAATCCCAAGTGACTCAACAAATATAGCTATGCTCCCCGGCAACGGTGCCAGAAAAAGGTCTTGATAACCCACAAGTATAGGGGATCGCAACAGTTTTCGAGGGTAGAGTATTCAACCCAAATTTATTGATTCGACACAATGGGAGCCAAAGAATATTTGCAAGTATTAGCAGTTGAGTTGTCAATTCAACCACACCTGGAGATTAATTATCTGCAGCAAAGTGATCAGTAGCAAAGTAATATGATAGTTTTGATAGTAGTAGCAACAGCAATAGTTACAGTAACAGTGATAGCAATGATTTTGTAGCAAGTGAAATAGTAACAATAGCAGTAGTAACTTAGCAAGAACAATATGATAGAAATTCGTAGGCATTGGATCGGTGAATTCGTTGGATGATATTCATCATATAACAGTCATAACCTAGGGCGATACGGCACTAGTTCCAGTTCATAAATATAATGTTGGCATGTATTTCGTAAATAGTCATACGTGCTTATCGAAAGAACTTGCGTGACATCTTTTGTCCTACCCTCCCGTGGCAGCGGGGTCCATATGGAAACTAAGCGATATTAAGGCCTCCTTTTAATAGAGAACCGGAACAAAGCATTAACACATAGTGAATACATGAACTCCTCAAACTACGGTCATCACCGGGAAGTGTCCCGACTTCTGTCACTCCGGGGTTGCCGGATCATAACACGTAGTAGGTGACTATAACTTGCAAGATTGGATCTAGAACATAGATATAATGGTGATAACATAAACGGTTCAGATCTGAAATCATGGCACCCGGGCCCAAAGTGACAAGCATTAAGCATGGCAAAGTCATAGCAACATCAATCTCAGAACATAATGGATACTAGGGATCAAGCCCTAACAAAACTAAGTCGATTAGATGATGAATCTCATCCAACTCCTCATTGACCAGCGAGCCTACGAAGGAATTACTCACTCCCGGTGGGGAGCATCATTGAATTGGCGATGGAGAAGGGTTGGTGATGACGAAGATCGAAGATCCCCCTCTCCGGAGCCCCAAACGGACTCCAGATCTGGCCTGCCGATGAAGAACAGGAGGTGTCGGCGGCTCCGTCTCGCGAAACGCGATAATTCTTTCTCCCTGATTTTTTCTCCGAAAATGTGATTTTATAGTGTCAGGGTTGAGGTCTGTGGGGCCACCAGGTGGGGACAACCCACCTGGGCGCGCCAGGAGGGGGGGGGGGGGGCGCCCTGGTGTGTTGTGCCCACCCAGGGTCCCCCCTTCGGTGGTTCTTGGCTCCAGAAATTCTCTTTTATTGTTTAAAAAATCCTCGCAAATTTTCGTTCCAATCCGAGAACTTTCATTTCTGCACAAAAAACAACACCATGGTAGTTCTGCTGAAAACAGCGTCAGTGCGAGTTAGTTTCATTTAAATCATGCAAATTAGAGTTCAAAACAAGAGGAAAAGCATTAGGAAAAGTAGATATGACAGAGACGTATCAGGGATCCCAAGATGGTAGCCTTGGCAAGATGGTAATAGGGACACGTGATTTTACCCATGTCCAGGCTCTCTCGAAGAGACGACACCCTATGTCCTACTTTGGCTGTATTGATTGAGGGGGTACAGAGTACAGATTGATCTACCATGAGATCATGTGTGTATGAGTTGGCGTATATGGTCTATACCCCTCAGTTTATATAGACACCGGGGGAACCTAGGGTTACACATAGATCGGTAGAATCTAAGGGTAATCCTGTCGACGATCACATCTATGTTTTGTAGTGTGTGCCAAGTCTTTGAAAGATTCCATCTTGATGCCTTTGGGGGCCTGACAAATGTGGCTCACTGGTTGGTTCCTTTGGGGGTCCTTGGCAGAGCCCATATGTCGGTGCAACAAACCCGGACTGTACACAGGCTCAAGGGCAAGGTTACAGCGTCAAGACAAGGCCATGCAGAAGAGATAGCTCTTTGAGAAATCAAAGGGCGGATCAAGAAAACCAAGACAAGTCGAAGGGACAAGATATCACTAAGGGAAAAACCTCCCTTGCCGGGCAGGCGAGCCTGGTCAGGTCGAGGCCATCCCAAGGGCAAGTGCCAAGACCACCCCGGCAAGGGTTGCCGGGGCGCTGGCGGCCTGCTATTCCGCCAAGGCTCCACCGCTCCACCTCACAGCGACACAAGTCACTTATCAGTGCGGTGTCGAGCCCCCAAGTGGTTAAGTGGCTATCATTTGGCACGTGGCAGCCATTTCTGAGGAGGATCACACCTAAATGACACCCGTCCAGGGGCGTGTCATGCAGGCAGACGAGAAGGTGGCTGAATGGCACGGCAAGGCTTGCCAGGCTGCATCCACGATGTGACATTAAGCGGTGCATTTAATGCACCTTGTCCTATCTGCAGAGTTAGGTATGATAGCACTGTGGCTATCTAATCACTAGATAATGACCATTTTGCCATTGTGGTAACCCCTTGACCTATAAAAGGAGGGCCGAGACAACCTTAGAAAGGATTTGGACCCTTGTACACTCATACACGCGTAGCTGTTCTCCCCGAGGCGACATTGCCGAGCTTGTGCAATGTGCGTTCGTCACGGTCCTCCATCCAATCCACCAAAGCAGGAGTAGGGTTTTACGCCTCGCGGCGGCCCGAACCTGGGTAAAAACCACCCGCGTCACCATTGCCGTGCTGCTCTACAGCCTTCGCTCTTTGTGCAACATGCCCTTCCCCCTTGCGGAACCACAAAGGGGCCGATGGCCCCATAAGTGATCATGTCGAACCACGACATCTTTGGCGTGCCAGGTAGGGGTGAGCGCTTGTGCGAACCCGAGGACGTAAATAGTGCGTCAATCTTCATCACCATCTTCTTCATCGACGGCTTCACCATCCATGGCGCCCAAGAAAAAATCTGGCGCAGCAGCCCACCCTTCCACCTCGAAGGCCCCCACGCATGCAGCCACTAATCCCATGGGGGCTGCGGTGGCATCGGGGGACGCGGACGCCGCAGGGAACGTGACCGGCGCGGGCGACGCCGTCACCATTTCCTCTGCGGCCGAGGTGGGAGCAGGAGGTGCCGGAGGAGGACAGCATCAGCAACATCCTAGCGGCCACACTCCACAAGGTGCGGGTGGGGAGAATATTCAATCTCCGCCTCTCCACCTCACTGGAGGACGCAGCCGCAGCGATTGCACCCGCTCCGGCGCAAATCGCAACCCCCTGGCTGCCCCCGCTGCGGGTGCAACTATGGAGTAGGCGCCTTCCCCAGGGGGAGGCCATCAAGACGAAGCGCCGAATGGAGCTGTCAACCCCCAAGCGCGCCCTTCTCGTCATCATGCCGCCCTTGCGACTGACTCGCGATGACGAGAACGCGACACCGCCACTACCGGTACCATCAGAAGTCGGGCGACGTCGCGATCCGCATCGTCGTCCATGCCAAGCACTGCTTTGGAAGCCATGGCACGAGCCCAGCTCCTGTTGAGATTCTCACCAGCGGCCGATCAAATGGATGAATGGAGAGCCACCATTCAAAGTATGATTGGTTTCGCTGAGGCGGGGGGATCACAGTGAGCGGGCTCACCACGGCATCCACGGGCAGCAACGACGGCCCGAGCCGCTGGCCGTGCTGAGGGAGCCAACCTTATGGTGCAGTCCCCCCACGGTAGCAAACGCAGGAGCTGTGGCCAGAGCCGCACGACCAAGAGCTTGACAAAGTGTCGATGGCTTCATCTGACCCTCGAGCTCGTCGGGATCAGCGGCAAGTCCTGGAAGACTGGCGGAGGGAAGACACGCGCATCACCATAGAACGGCGCTGCGAAACCCACCGCCAGTCTGACAGGTGCAATGGCCTCGACGTCGACGAGCCTGCGCCCAGTGGAGACGGATACCTGCCTTTCGAGGTTGGGTGTCCTGCCTTCACTCACGAGCTACGACAAGTTTGTTGGCCATCTGCCCGTACATTCAAGCCAGAGATACCAGAAAAATATGATAGAAGACTGAACCCGGCAGAGTTCTTGAGCATCTACACCATTGCCGTTCAAGCCGCCGGAGGAAGAGATGAAAAGGTATTCACCAACTACTTCCCTTTGGCGCTCAAGCCAAATGTGAGGTCGTGGCTGATGCACTTGCCGGAGAACTCCATCTCGACTTGGGCTGATCTGTGCCTCGAGTTTGTTGGTGCCTTCACGGGCGGCCATCAAGAACCAGGGCGGCCCAGCGACTTGCAGCTCCGTCCACAAAAGGAAGGGGAGAGTTTGCGGAAGTACATGCAGAGGTTCAGCCGGGTGCACAGGAACATTCCAGATATCCACCCGACAGCTGTGATTGCCGCGTTCCAGTCCAACGTACGCAACCGCAGGATATGTTCCAAGATGAACGTCCGGTTACCCAAGACTGTGAACGAGCTTTACACCTTGGCGGATAAGTGCGCCCATACAGAGGAGGGGAGGCGGCTCCCTGGAGAAGAGGATGGCGTCGACGTTGACTCGAAAGATGACGATGATACTGCCAACCAGAAGAAGAAGAACAAGAAACGCAACAAGAAGCGCAAAGAAAAAGCAGTGCTGGCTGTCGAGGGATCGGGTGCTCCTAGTACCGGCAAGAAGGCCAAGGCTGAAGCCCCCGGCAAGGAAGTTGCCGCATGCATCGACTGCCGGGAGGCTGTGGCGGCCGAGAAGGTTGGGAAGGCTGACGGGCCATACTGCAAGATCCATCGAACCAAGGGCCATGATCTCCAAGAGTGTCAACAAGTTGAGCAGCTCGTCAAGAAGCAGAAAGCTGAGTACGAGAAGCGTGACAAGGAGAGAGACCAAGATGACGTTGGCAGGAAGGGTCGAGGCGGCCGAGGAGGCCGCCCCGGCAAGGTCCATCAACATCAAGGGAAACCTGCTAAAGGCCATGAGAGGAAGGAATGTGGTGACGAAAGCGATGAAGGGGATGAAGAGGAAACCAGCGAGCAAGAGTTTCAGAAAGCCACTGACGCCCTGTGCATTGACAGGGGCGCATCCTTGCACTCCTCTCACCGCCAGCTGAAACAATGGGCGCATGAGGTCAATGCTATGGAGCCAGCGACAGACTCCCGGAAACCACTCAAATGGTCTCGCACACCCATCATCTTTGACAAAGAGGATCACCCTGATAGCACCACTGCGGTAGGGTGCTTGCCGTTGTTAGTTTCACCAACAATCCGCAACCTCAAGGTCACAAAGATGTTGGTTGATGGCGGGGCCGGGTTGAATCTGATTTCCCCCAAGGTGCTCAGCAAGCTACAGATAACAGATGAAGAGCTCAAGGTTACTGGCACGTTCCAAGGGATCAACCCCGACAGGAGCCATCCAAAGGGGAAGATCACGCTGCCGGTGACATTTGGAGGAGAATTAAACTATCGGACTGAGAAGATTGTGTTCGATGTGGTCGAGCTTTCGTTGCCATACAATGGGATACTTGGACGACACGCCCTGGCAAAATTCATGGCGGCATCCCACTATGCCTACAACACCCTGAAGTTGCCAGGACCGATGGGCATTATTTCTATCCCATCAGACAAGAAGGACGCAATTATATGCATGGACAAGATGTACCGGGACGCAGTCGCTGCAGAGGCCGCGGAAGCTACAATCCCCGCTAAGGAAAACAAACAAGGGAGAAAAGCTAGCAAGAATACCGGCAAGGAATCCGGGAAGCGCGCCTCTCCGAAGTATGCTGCACCTGTCGATGACTTGCCGGAGAGTTCCACTAGCAAGAGATCCAAGGTTGCTGCACCCACTGTGAAGAAGGTCCCGGCAGGGCTGGTTGGCGCTGATGGTACATTTACTATCAGCTCCACCCTTGATGACAAATAGGAAAGCGCGCTCGTTGCCTTCCTGTGGGCGAATGTCGATGTGTTTGCTTGGAAACCATCTGACATCCCCGGTGTTTCCACGGAGGTAATCGAGCACCACCTTGTTGTCTGCCCTCATGCCCGACCCGTCAAGCAGAAGGTCCGGAAGCAAGCCTTGGAGCGGCAGCAGTTCATTGCCGAGGAGATCAAGAAACTTGAGGCAGCTGGTTGTGTCAGAGGAGTATTGCATCCAACATGGTTGGCAAATCCAGTGGTGGTGCGCAAGGCGAATGGGAAATGGAGGCTTTGCATAGATTTCACAGATTTGAATAAAGCATGCCCGAAGGACCCATTCCCCTTGCCGCTCATCGACCAGATCGTGGATTCCACCTCCGGGTGTGATTTGCTTTCTTTCTTGGATGCCTACTCCGGGTACCACCAGATATTCATGTCCAAGGAGGATGAGGAGAAGACAGTGTTCATAACCCCCTGTGGCATGTACTACTTCGTACAGATGCCCTTCGGGTTAAAGAGCGCTGGATCCACATTTGTAAGAGCAGTGCAAATAGGGTTTGAGTCTCAGCTACACAGGAATATTGATGCTTACATGGATGACATAGTGGTCGAGACCAAGGGCAGATCAACGCTCATTCAGGACTTGGACCTTTGCAAACCTGCACAAGATCAACTTGAAGCTAAACCCAAAGAAGTGCGTGTTTGGCGTTCCCTCCGGCAAGCTACTTGGCTTCTTTGTGTCTCACCGGGGGATAGAGGCCAACCCCGACAAGATCAGAGCGATCGAGCAGATTCAAGCACCCACGACAGTTAAGGACATGAGGCGTTTAACTGGGTGTGTTGCTACGCTGAGTAGGTTCATTTCCAAGTCCGCTGAGCGTGCCCTACCATTCTTCAAAATTTTGAAGAAGGCAGGGCCCATAAAGTGGACCCCGGAGGCAGAAGCAGCACTGCAGGACTTAAAAAACTACCTTTCCTTTGTTCCTACCCTGGCCGTTGCTGCTGTATCTGGCAGCAACCAATCAAGTGGTTAGCACAGCACTGGTGGCACAGCGGGAAGTGGAGGAGGGCGCAGCTGCAGCAACTGTCCTCCCCGGATAAGGGAATGAACCAGTCACGGCAAGGATGAGTGCAGATCAAGAGAAGGAAGAGCAGAGAAGCAAAGGCAGTCCCAAGACTACGACGAGAAAGAAGGTGGTGCAACGACTGGTTTACTTTGTCAGCTCCCTGTTGCAGGGGGCCAAGTCAAGGTATTCTGGCGTGCAAAAGTTGATCTTTGGCCTCGTCATGGCCTCAAGGAAACTGCGCCACTACTTCCAAGCCAACGAGATCATAGTTCTCACCCGATTCCCTTTGCAATGCATACTGAGGAATCCAGAGGCCACTGGCAGAATAGTGGAATGGGATTTGGAGTTATCAAGCTTTGGTTTGAAGTTTGAGAGCACATCAACCATTCAGAGCAGAGCACTGGCAGAGTTTATTGCGGAGTGGACGCCTATCCCAGACGAAGAGGCACTGGAAACAGTTATCCCCGGCAAGGAAGCGCCCCAAGAATGGATCATGTACTTTGATGGTGCCTTCTCACTACAAGGTGCAGGAGCTGGCGTGCTCCTCATCGCACCCACTGGAGAGCACCTCAAGTATGTGATCCAGATGCATTTCCCCCAGGAGAAGGCAACTAACAACACTGCAGAGTATGAAGGACTCCTCGCCGGGCTCAGAATCGTGACGGAGTTGGGAATTTGGAAGTTGATCATACGAGGAGACTCATAGCTCGTGGTGAGGCAAGTGAACATAGATTATCAGAGTCCATTAATGGAGGCATATGTGGAGGAAGTGAGAAAGCTGGAGGAGCACTTTGACTTATTGCAAACAGAGCACGTGCCCCGTGCGGAAAACAGCATTGCCGATCATCTGTCAAAGTGCGCTGCGCAAAAGCTTCCTGTGGAACCAGGGACTTTTGTTCTTCACCTGACTCAACCCTCCATATCCCCAGCAACAATGGCCAGAAAGAGAAGGAAACTGGACTCCGGCAAGCCTCTCCCGGTAGAGCTTCCTGAAGCCCCCGGCATAGAGGTTGGCGGGAACAACTCCACTTCGCTTGGCGAGCAGCACCCTCCCGCCAAACTACCAGTCCTTGCGGTTGAGGTATGCGCTCCCACGAACGAGGAGGTCCCACTGATCCTTGTTGTCGAGCCTTAGGCTCCAACTTGGGCACGACACATAGTTCATTACCTCCAAACAGGAGAACTTCCCGAAGAGCAAGAAGAAGCTGAAAGAGTAGCCTGGAGGGCCAGTATGTATCAGTTCGTCGATGACGCGCTATACAGAAGGAGACCCAACGGTGTGAAATTGAAGTGCATTTGCCGGGAAGAGGGGAAGGAACTGTTGGCAGAGATGCACAAAGGCATGTGCGGCTCCCATATTGGATCAAGAGCCTTGGTTGGAAAAGCTTTCCGGCAAGGTTTCTACTGGCCCACGGCCCTCCAAGATGAAATTGAGCTAGTCACCAGATGTGAAGCCTGCCAGTTCCACTCCAAGAATATCCATCAACCCGCTCAAGCTCTCCAGACGATTCCTTTGTCGTGGCCATTTTTGGTTTGGGGGCTCGACATCTTGGGCCCCTTCCCCCATGCTACCAGGGGCATTGAATTCTTGTACGTTGCCGTCGCCAAGTTTACAAAGTGGCCGGAAGTGGAGCACGTGAGGAAGGTGACCGCACAGTCAGCTATCAAGTTCTTGAAAGGATTGATGTGCCACTTCGGGGTTCCTGCCAGAGTCATCACTGACAATGGCACCCAATTCACAAGTCGCGCCTTCATGCAATACGTTCAAGCCCTCAGAAGCAAGGTCTCATTTGCCTCTGTTGCCCATCCCAGAAGCAACGAACAAGCTGAGAGGGAGAACGATGAAGTGCTGCAAGGACTCAAGACAAGAACATTTGATAGGCTGCAAAAGTGCGGCAGGCGCTGGATTGATGAGCTGCCGGTGGTTCTTTGGTCCCTCCGTACGACACCAAATCGAGCTACCGGCCAGACTCCCTTCTCCCTAGTCTATGGGGCAGAAGCAGTGATCCCCACAGAACTCATATACGGGTCACCTCGAGTATTTGCCTATGATGAAGTAGAGCAAGAGCAGCACCAGCATGATGATGCCGTGCTCCTTGAGGAGAACCGTCTCCGGGCTGCTACGCGTGCTGCACACTATCAGCAAGCCCTGTGTCGCTATCACAGCCGCAGGGTTCATGCCCGGAGCCTTGAGGAAGGCAACCATGTCCTTAGGCGCGCACAGTCCGCCAAAGGTGCAAACAAGTTGATGCCAAAGTGGGAAGGCCCTTACTGGGTAGTACGAGTCTCCAGACCCGGCGCAGTCCATCTGAAGACCGAAGATGGCATTCAATTGCAAAACTCATGGAACATTGAGCATCTTCGTAAGTTCTATCCGTAAGGTGCGGCTGTCGGGCCCTGCCCGGCAGCCACCCTTTTGTACAAGCCTTGCCGATGCTGCAGGTAACCCTTTGTACAAAGCCAGGTGCAGACCCTGAGCAACAGATAAATAAACGAAGCGCTGGGGGCCCCAAAAACTTGCATGCATGCATAGCATAACATGAGCATGGCATGATCATGTAGATAAGGTCATATGTAGCTTTGTTTTCATCTGCACTGAACTGCAGGGCTCTTGCCATGGACTCGGTCCCGAAGAGAAGAAACAGAAACAAGCCTACATACCGGTCCACGACAAGCCAAACAGATAAGTTCTTTCTTATCCATACATGTTCTGTAAGAAGAAACTTGTGCATATAGAAACCTCGTCGCCTTCGAAGCATGGGTACTCCCATCCTTTGACTCGAACGTTGCTTCGGTCAAGGTGGTTGTAGTGACCTTTGATAGAGAAGGTTCGACAGGGGGCTGGTCCCTTTTCATAGTTTCGAGCCTGGCAGGCCAAGCCCCGTGGCAACAAACGAAAGGCACCGGCAGGATAGCTTGCCGGAGAAAACTTGTTTACTTATACGTATAGAGGCATTCCACCTCTGCATGGACATAATACATGCACAAGTACCTGACAAGGCTTGTCTTTTTCATTAATATGCGGATAAACAAGTACATATCTTACAGAGCACAAACATGGATAAAGAAGATTACATATTTAAGACTAAAGTTTGACAAGTGCCTGCTACTAAAAAAAGATAAGTGCCCCGTAATCCCTTTCTTGTCCCTCTCCTCCTAGGAACTACTGGGGGAGGTAAAAGAGCAGAGGAAGTGCCTGAGCGGAAGCCCAGCCTAACAAGACCAGGAGTGGCGAGGCTGCAAAGGCATTGAAAGGATAGAGCAGCCAGATGACGTCCTAGCCGCCACCAGGACCGTGGGGTGCCCCCGGCAGAAGGCACCAAGACAGCCTCCCCCGGCAACCATCCGGAAGAGGCTAGTGATGATGGTGCCGGGGCAGGGGAAGAGACGAAAAACGGAGTAGCAGGCCAACAATATGAGACGAAGGCGTCGGTGCCATCGTACTCCGACCTGACGGCCTGCCACCCACCTTCCTCGTCTTCGTCGGTTTCCTCCTCGTCACTGTCGCTCTGAGGAGGCCTAGGGCCCCAGGCCCAATGCCTCCCCCGGAGAGACTGCCGATGATGAAGGTGGCGCCCAAGGCATACTAAGAGCACCGTCCCCCACTTCGACGGGCAGAAGGGCGCCACCACCTCCGGCGTCGCCCCTCGCCTCGCCAGATAGGGCGGCGCTGGGATCATCAAAGATCCCGGGCGCGACCTCACGGGCGGGCACCAGAAGCCCCGGACAAATAACACGTATAAAAGATACAAACACTCTGTCGTCAAGGAGAGGCACGGCACCCCCCACTCCAATATTGGTGCGACCGCCGTGGATGCGTTGCACCCAACTACGGTAGCTCCAACGACAGCTGCCGCGTCTCCTACATCCACGGACCAAGCTCACTCCCCGGGTGTCTAGACGGACATCCAAGATCATTGTCCCTGAATGGAAGCGCGGGGTCGAGCCTCGTCCTCTCTTCCTAGACATGAAGTAGGTGAATGAGAAGAAGGGGAGAGAGCGAGGATGGGTGCCTCCATTCACCCTCATGCTCCCCTTTATAGACAAGTAGAAGCCCGAGGCTGGGGGCTCCTCCAGACCCGACCCGCTCGTGTCACTGGCAGAAGACAGGCCCGCTCACCGCCCTCTCACACCAATCTGGAGCAGCCGGGTTATTGCCATGGCGCCCTCCCCCGCGCCATCTTTCACCTACACCACACAGTGCATGCGACGTACGTGGCAGAAAAGGCGAGCACGGTGGGAAGAGTGGGATGGCAGTAACCTCCCCGTGAGTTAAAGTCACTCACGGGCTAGTATAGAGATGACCCCACTGCATTCGGCATCTTGCACAACACACGCAAAGACCGGAAACTGACTCAAGCATAGGTTAATGAAGAAGCAAGGAAAATATCAAAGGATGAGCTGCCACCAGCCCTCTGCCTATGTACCTGATAGGGCTACCCCGACGATGCCCGGCAACGCGTTCGGGCCAGGCCCGAGGGCTCCTGTCGGTGCAGCAAACCCTGGTGTATGTTGCCCGGACTGTACACAGGCTCAAGGGGAAGGTTACAGTGTCAAGAAAAGGTGAGGGAGTCATGGACTAAGGGGTCCTCGGGGCGACGGCCCATTGTACGTGGGCCGGATTGGTGGAGCCGTGTGGTGACCGGAGACCTATGAAGCTGTGGTGTGCCCTCCAAGTTAAGGGTAGACGAGATCCCTTTCCCTCTTGTTGTAATCTATCTTCGGTAACCCTAACCCTATCGGTGTCTATATAAACCGAGGGTTGTAGTCATTAGGGTTAGAGCTATATTCATCACCTCATAGCCTAGGGTTTAGCTCATGCTGATCTCGAGGTAGATCTACTCTGTAAACTCGATCATATATTCAATACAATCAAGTAGGACGTAGGGTTTTACCTCTTCGAGAGGGCCCAAACCTGGGTAAACACCGTGTTCGTCGTCCCCTGTTATCCATTGATCCTAGATCCACAGCTCGGGACCCCCTACCCCGAGGTCTGCCAGTTTTGACACCGACATTGGTGCTTTCATTGAGAGTTCCGCTGATTGGATCGTCGGAAGGATCGATGGCTCGTTTAGTCCTTGGAGAGGACATTAGTTCCATGGACCTCTTCGTCCCTGGACAACTCTTCGCTTTTGGTAGCATCGTGCTACACGCCAATCCGACCGGCCATCTTGGTCAGGTCGACAACTTCGTTCCCGAACACCAGATTCGATTCGGCAATCTGGAGTACATCACTGACGCGCGGGGGGGATCTGGTTTTCACCGGATTCACCACCCCCGCAGGCCTTGCCGCGCCTACTCCGGCTTACACCTCTGATCCAATTTGCGAATCGGTCCCAGTCTACCAAACGGCTTTGAGCCAGGAAGGACTCCTCGAGAGAGGAGACCTCACCCCACTGTCAACCGAACCTACATCGGCGGAGGATTTATCCCCGGCCCTCGAGGCAGAACCAGAGTTCAGAGGCCAAGCTTCGATCTCAGCCGAGCTCCTCCCCCACAATACCCTGCTGGCTTCGAGCCCGCACCCCGAGTCGGCGTACAGCGGCCAGGGGTCACCCCCGGCCCAAAACGACCCAACCTCAAACATCAGCGTGGAAGGTGCATGGGAGGGTCAAAGTACACCCTCAGTTTCCGAGGACAATCCGGTGCCTCGCGAGGTTTTGGTCCCGAATCCTGAAGATAGGGCCGTCCGGAGCCAAGGATTGGTTGAGTCATAGACCGACCTCCGCTTCTTCACCACAAGGTCTGGCCCAGAGCCCTCAAGCCCGGTAACCCTCGATATGTTGAACGAGGCGCTGGACCGGATTCAGAAAATGACCATCCAGGAGAACCTGCCCTCCGCCTTCAATAGCCAACCCTTCGAGGTGTTCGATAGGGAATTTTGCGCCCACCCACCACCCATTTGGTAGCAACTATCAGTGATTTAACTGATATGTTAGACTACAATTCGGAGAATGCTGAATACATGGATGAGGAGGACGTAAACGCGGCTAACGCTGAGGTCGGTCCCCCCATCACCGACCGCTGGACAGCCACGTCCACCTACGATATTTACATGGTGGACACCCCCAAAGACGGCGACGGAACCCCCAACCAGGACAGAGGCAAGCCCAGAGACGAGCCACCCAAACGACGAAAACAACGCCGCCGGTCAAAACCACACCGAAGCCATACGAGCAACATAGACTCGGCAGAGAACGACACCGAGAATAATACGGACGACCCCGCCGGAGCCGCAGCCAACGAGCATCACCAGGATGACCCTGCGGGGCAGGAGGACCCGCTCAGCCCAGAAGGCCGTGAGGACTCCGATGACAGAAATTACCTCCCACTCTTTGAAGAGGAGGCCAGTCTTGGGGAGGACGATTTCATCGTCCCCGAAGACTCGCTGGAGCAGGAACTGTTCAAACGGAGGCTTTTAGCCACTACTCGCAGCCTGAAGAAACAAAAGCACAAAATCAAGGCCGAACAAGACACCCTCAATGATCGATGGACCAAAGTCCTAGCCACCGAAGAGGGCTACGGCCACGAACAACAAGTTAAGAGCTATCCTAAGCGAAAATTACTACCCCAGTTCGACAATGAAGCCTTAGAGCCAACACATCCACCATACACACGAGCTGAACAGCCGGACCATCCATCTAGATGACGGGACAGAGAAGCTGACGAGGCCGAACGCCCAGCTGCCCCACCTCGCCGTTACAACAAGGATCAAGCGTGGCCCACTTACGAGTACGACCTTCACCATGACCTAGACGCCAGGGGAGGTTGCACCAAGTCAATTTACGGACCCAGGCAAGACTCGCCCGTGTACCGGGAAGCATACTATGATCGGGTAAACCGAAACAATAGAATCCGGGAACAACAGCAGATTCGTAGGACCAAAGACCTCCGTCGCGACATAACCCGAGCCAGGGGTGCCGCACACCCCTTATGCTTCACAGAGAGGGTAATGCAACATCAATTCCCCGAAGCCTTCAAACCTGTGAACATTGAATCATACGATGGAACCATGGATCCAGCCGTATGGATAGAGGATTTCCTCCTCCACATTCACATGGCACGAGGAGATAACCTCCACGCCATTAAATATTTGCCGCTAAAGCTCAAAGGCCCAGCTCGGCACTGGTTGAACAGCCTCCCAGAAGACTCTATAAGTTGTTGGGAAGAGCTGGAGGACGCTTTTCGAGCAAACTTTCAGGGCACCTATGTCCGGCCTCCGGACGCCGATGACCTAAATCGCATTATGCAACAACCCGGAGAATCTGCCCGATAGTTCTGGAACCGATTCCTCACCAAGAAAAACCAGATTGTCGACTGTTCGGATGCCAAAGCCTTGTCCGCCTTCAAGCCTAGTGTCAGGGATGAATGGCTCATAAGGCAGCTCGGCTAGGATAAACCATGAACCATGACCCGCTTTTGCGTAGGCGAGGACAATTGGCTTGCTCGTAAAACCACCAATACCGATACCCCTGGTACTTCTAAAGTCCGGGACGGAAATGGAAAGCCACGACGCAGCAAGAACAAACGTCGCCACAATGATGGCAAAGGCGAGGATACGGCAGTAAACACCGGATTCCGAAACCCGAAGTCCGGACAGCACAAAAAGGCCCCTAAAGGCAATAGCGACGGCCCGTCCAGGCTAGATACAATTCTCGACAGGCCCTGCCAGATCCATGGCACGTCCGAAAAGCCTGCCAACCACTCCAACCGTAACTGTTGGATGATAAAGCAGGCCGGCAAGCTCAACGCCAAAGACTCGGCCAAGAGCCCACGAAGTGAGGACGATGACGAGCCCGCAGGCCGAATAATGGAGGCCAAAAGCCCTTCCCTTACGAAGTCAAGACGGTGAATATGATCTATGCAACCCACATACCGAAGGAGAGGAAGCGAGCGCTACGGGACGTATACTCCGTCGAGCCTGTAGCGCCGAAGTTCAATCCATGGTCAGCCTACCCGATCATGTTCAATCGCACGGACCACCCCACCAGCATACGCCACGGAGGGTCCGCATCCCTAGTGCTAGACCCCATCATCAACGGATTCCATCTCACTAGAGTCCTAATGGACGGAGGCAGCAGCCTGAATTTGATATATGAAGATACAGTGCGGAAAATGGAGACCGACCCGCCAAGGATCAAACCTAGTAATACCACTTTCAAAGGAGTCATTCCAGGAGTGGAGGCCCGCTGCATGGGCACCGTAACACTCGAAGTAGTGTTCAGATCCCCGGATAACTTTCCGAGCGAAGACTTGATCTTCGACATTGCACCTTTTCGCAGCGGCTATCACGCCCTCCTCGGCCGAACAATGTTCGCTAAATTCAATGCCGTCCCGCATTACGCGTACCTCAAGCTGAAGATGCCGGGCCCTTCAGGGGTCATAACTATCAATGGCAACACCGAACGCTCACTTCAAACCGAAGAACACACTGCGGCCCTAGCGGCCGAATATAACACCGGCCCATATAGGCCCGGATGCCGACCCACCGTAAAGGACGGCGACAACAGGAAACGGGTTCAAACCCGTTCTCCGTCATGGGAGCCAGAATGGGTTCGCCACAAATAGGGATACGCGCCCCATGGCACTCCTATCTCCTCCATGCTGCCTCACCAACACAACTTTGCGCTTAAAATTCCATGGGTAGCCGTGAGGCATTCTTTAATCCGAAAGTACATGTTCGGCTCAACCGAACTCTGGGGCGACCTGGTCTTCGAATGATCTGGGGACTAACTCCGGATACCCCCAAGCATAAAGCACCACAAGTAGAGCGCTCGCCCATCAAGGTCTCATTGAAGGTCTCAGCCCCCACCTATCAGAAGCAAAGGCGCAGACGTGCAGCAGGGCACAGTGAAGACTTCAACTCACGCATCAAGTCCCTACGTCAACCTTTCCTCTGTAAAATCTCCTTTTTCCTTCTTATAATTGCTGCCTTCGCAGTTCGAATTGTACGGTTAGATGTCCTGAGCTTACGACTAATAAAATACCTTTTATGGTGTTCGGATATCCACATTCTTGCAACTTTTCTGTCCCTCTCCGACTCTCTCATCGCTCTTCGAACAGCCCGGCATGAAAAAATATATTAGTCAGTCACGAGTTCGACTTATGTGTCAGCTCAATACCCTTAAGTCCGGCACCACTTCCTGCTAGGTGTCTGGCGTCTCGGATATTGCACTATATGCATCTGTTCCGAACTATGTCTTGGGTCAATAGTTGGGTTTCCCGTTCCTATGTTTGCCCCTTATGTTTCGCTAGTTCGGCTAAGAGGGCAAAGGGAGAACCCCTGCGATTGTACTACTGGCTTGCTCGGTCAAGTACCTCAGGAGGAAAAAGCCGAAAACTTATCGTCATAGTGAGCGTGAACGGGTCTGCGATCCGATGACAAGGTTGGACTCTTAAAATTGTTGGCGATTTAGCCGTGTCACTTGAAGGGTTCGTCTTAACACAAACCATGTGATTGGAAAGGGTAAGCTTCAACCCCCAAGTACATCACACATACACCGGGGGCTAGTCCCTAGTCCCCATCGTCATGCTCCTACGGCTAAGTGAAGGCAGTAAAACCGAATAGTCTGATTGCCTGGTTTCGTTCCCACACTACCGCCTCCGGGCACCAAGACGTTGGCTAAGGGTTACAGTGTGGAGACAAAACACTCCTCGTGATATTCACTTGGGGGCTGAAGCCGACGACTGGTAGCATTCAGAATTAATATATAGCCACACAGGAGTCAAAATTTAATCACTACAACATCAAACAAGTTTGTCGGGCGCATAATAAAGCATAAGTCCCACTTGGTACACACTTGATTACAGCTACTCAAGCATTACATTTTTTGAACACTGGCCCTCTATCGCCCGTGCTCCGGTCATCACCTGCGTGAAGTACTGCTCGGGGCGGCGGTGCTCCTTCCCCTGGGGCGGAGGACCAGTGGCCATCTCCATTGGATTAATCCTTGGCCAATGAACCACGGTCTTCGCAAACGCGAGCCTCGCCCCCTCAAGGCACGCCGACCTCTTCGCGGCGTCAATCCGGAGCGGCGCCTCCATCAGCCTCTGGACAAGGCCAAGGTAGGTGTCTAGAATGGGCTCCGCCGGCCACAGGCTGACATAGAGGTCCTTCAAGGCCAGCTCGGACATCCGATGCATCTCCATCAGCTGCTTCACTTGATCGCTGAGGAGGGGCGGACGTTGGGAGTCCAGAAACTGCGACCAGAAGAGCCGCTGTGTAGAGTCGTCCTCGACAGTGGCATAGTGCCTCGCCGTAGCCGCCGCATTCTTCGGGAGCTCGGCGAAGATGCCTGCAGAGCGCCAGACCCTCGTCAGCAGGGGGAATCTATTGCCTCCGAACACACTCTGCAGTAAATATTTCTTACCATTGGCAATTTGTGCTGCTTGCCGGAGCTCCTCCCGTACGCCTCGAGCGTCACTCCTTGCCTCATGAAGCTCCTTCTCCACCATGGATAGCCGGGAGGATTGCTCCTCCTGCCCCTTCTCAAGGGCCTCCAGCTTCTTGGTGGCATCGTGGAGCTCCACTTGGACTTTGGTCACCCGCGCCTCATGTTGCTCGGCAGCAAGCTTGGACTTCTCAATCTCGGCCACCGTCCCTTCAGCGGCGGTCTTCTCCGCGGCCGCCTCGGCCTTGGCGTTCTTCGGGGCCTTCTTCAAGCCCTCGACCTCGGCGGCAGCAGCTGCAGAATCATTAAGATTACGGATTAACACATAGTCCGGATAGTCAATATCTAGCGTCAAGTCAATTGCACATCTCCTTACAGGGCTTACCTTGCGCCTCGGCAAGCCGTTTGTTGACAAGGTCAAGCTCTTTATCGGAAAGCTGGAGCTTCCGATCCATCTCCTCTAATGCCGCGGCATTAGCAGCCGCGGCAACGAAAGATGCCTGTGTCAGCAAAAATACATCGACATTGTTATCCGGTTACCGAATTTGATCCTCTGCAGGCCTCTTTGAGGTCCTGACAGAGTCTCGGGGGCTGCTATATGTGCGGCCTACCTAAAACTAATAATCATTACCGCATTATGAGGAAAGAACATTACTTGACTTACCTCAAAGCCTGTTAGAAGGCCTTGGACAGCGTCGTTCAGCCTGGATTGGACGGACTGAACACCCTGCATAACCGCACTCGTCAAAGTGCGGTGACCGTCAATGATGACGGAGCCACTCACCAGCTCCTCTAGAGCCTCCGGCCAGCGAGCTGCCACTCGTGTGGAGGTTTTTGGCACTGGCGTTTGCTCCCCGGCCCCCCCCTCTCTATGAGGAGCCTATGCCATCGAAGGCCTTGGGGGCTCGGGAGCGGTCGATGGCGGGGGTCCGGATGGTCCGGACTCCTTTTCCTGATATTTGGCAGCCGAGGTGTTAACCTCGGCCATTATGGCGTCCGCCTCCCCCTCTGTGTTCGGAGGGGGAGGAGTCCTTTGGGACCGCACCTCCTCAACCTCTTCAGGGATCGGAGGAGGCGCGGAATGCGCCATAGACCCACTGTTCGCCAGTTCGGCGGGCGGAGACGCCCCCTCCGAGGTCTGCTCGGTGGGGCGTTCGCGCGGGGGGCTGCAGCTCGGAAGGGTTTAGCTTTCAAACCAAAGCAAATTACTGAAAATATGATAACTAAAAAAGCCATAACGTGTACCTGGTCACGGGGGACTTGACCCTGGGTCCCTTTGGAGGGATCGGCTCGGAGGCTTCGGACTCTTCGTCCGAGCTGTCAGGCAGTACCAGCTTAGGACGGCACCGCCTCTTGAGAGCTTGGGGAGGATGAACCTCCTCGACGTGCTTAGACGCTGCTCTCTTCTTGGAGTGCGAGGAGGCACTCTCCTCCTCGCCCTCATCATCATCCCCATCCTGAACGGATGAGGCCGCCGCACATCCGGGGCAGTCGCCTACCCTACGGCGGAGGCCCTCCCTGGCCTTCGATGTCTCCTTCTTCTTGCCCTCCTTGTCGGGCGCCTTGTATGGCGCCACGACCAGCAGCTGCTCTAGCTGTTCGGATCAGGGCCCCTCTGGTAGCGGTGCCGGACCGCTGATCTTCTCGGCCTTGGCGAGCCAGCCCTGAAAAACCCATGTAAAGGGGTTCGGATTAAGTCATGCGAAATAAATGTTTAGACTTATGCTTGAACAAAGTATTGCTCACCTTCTTCGAAGGGTGCTCAACGTCAAGGCCAATGTCCCCTTCCTCCGATGGCCACTCCTTTTGCGGCTTGAATAGCAGCCCCCACACCTTCTTGTGGGTCGTGCCGAAGAGGCACCACACGGTGGCCGGGTCTTCGGGGCTGTATGCCCACATGGGCTTGGCCCTCTCCTGACAGGGGAGGATCCGGCAATTGAGCATGACTTGGATCACATCGACCAGCTTCACGCCGGTCGCCATGACACTGCCAACACCCTTCTGTAGAGCCTTTAAATCATCAGGTGACCCCCAGTCCGGGCTCTTCTCGACCCAAGAGGTCAGCCTGGTGGGGGGTCCGGATCGGAATGCGGGGATTGCTGCCCAGTCGGCTCCCTTTGGTTCGGTGATGTAGAACCACTCCTTTTGCCACATCCTGATGATGTCGACGAATTGGCCCTCCGGCTACTGGACCCATGTCAGCTTGCTGATCATAGCCCCGCCATAGTCTGCATGTTCGCCGCCGACCACTTTGGTCTTGACATTGAACACCTTCAGCCAGAGGCCGAAGTGTGGCTGGACGCGGAGGAAGGCCTCATAGAATATGATGAAGGACGAGATGTGGAGAACGGAATTGGGGGCTAGATCGTGAAAATCCAGCCCGTAGAAAAACATCAGCCCCAACACAAAGGGATGCAGGGGAAACCCGAGCCCCCTGAGAAAATGGGGGAGAAATACTACTCTTTCGCCAGGACCGGGCGTTGGGATGACCTGGCGCTCTTCAGGGGCCCGATGAGCGACATTGGCCGGCAAGTAGCTAGCCTCCTTCAGCTTCAGAATATCCTCGTTGGTAACGGAGGAGGCCTCCCACTTCCCATTGGCACCAGATCCAGCCATGGCCGAGGGAGATGGAGTTGGATTCGCTGTAAGAGCAGAGAGAAAGGGCGCTGGAGCTCTGAGGATCTAAGCGAGCGGGAGGTGGAGGAGGGCGTGAGGTGCGAACTATAGCAGTCCTCCCCCTTTATAGGCTGTGGACAGGCCGGGGATTCCTTTTTCCATGCCACTGGCCTCTCCACTTCCTGATATATCCGCAACATTATGAGCGGGGAGGGGAATCGATATCATTAACCATATCCCCTAAAAAGCGGGACACGATTTCCACCTTGAGAGGACGTGTCGAACGTGGCGTCAGTCTTGAACTGCGCTTCAAGAAATAGTAACCGCTTGGCATTATGGCCAGAAGCGACTCTTCGTTGAGAGATAAGAAGTTGTCAGAAAAAGGCACTATTCGTGCTTGAGCATCGTTTTTGTTTTCCTTCGGTGTTAAGTAAAATTGCCACTTCAGATTCCGGACATCACCTGGTCTCGAAAAATGAAGAACTCGCCTCGCAAGCTGAATACTGGTCAGATTAGCAGATGCCGGATACAAGCTTTGGCGTTGGAGGCAAGTTCGGGGGCTACTGAGGGAGTCCGTGACTAAGGGGTCCTCGGGGCGACGCCCATTGTAGGTGGGCCGGATTGGTGGAGCCGTGTGGTGACCGGAGACCTATGAAGCCGTGGTGTGCCCTCCAAGTTAAGGGTGGACGAGATCCCTTTCCCTCTTGTTGTAATCTGTCTTCGGTAACCCTAACCCTATCGGTGTCTATATAAACCGAGGGTTGTAGTCATTAGGGTTAGAGCTATATTCATCACCTCATAGCCTAGGGTTTAGCTCATGCTGATCTCGAGGTAGATCTACTCTGTAAACTCCATCATATATTCAATACAATCAAGCAGGACGTAGGGTTTTACCTCTTCGAGGGGTTAGGTATGATACCCTGTAGCTACTTTACACCTCAATGTATGTACATTTTGCCACTGTGGAGACCCCTTTGAGCATATAAAAGGAGGCCCAAGGCAACTGCTACAGGGGAGGAGAACTTCTGGCCCATTCTGCATGTGTGGCTGCTCTTTGAACGTACTGTTCATTGCTAGCGCTCCTGAAGGCTGGGCTCAAGAACATCAATAAGAACACAAAGCAGGAGTAGGGTTTTACGCTGATCAGCGGCCCGAACCTGGGTAAAAACCTCACGCGTCGATCACCGGTTCTGCTCTTTGCGTGTACCTCTCCCCCCGCCGAATCGTAAAGGGGTCTCTCGGGATCCCATAGGTGTCGTGCCCCGACATCTTTGGCGTGCCAGGTAGGGGGATTGAAGGTTGCGTGAACCTGATCTGTTGGTCGACGCCCTAGTTCCTTCATCATGCCACCCAAGAAGAAGAACATCGCGACAGCACAACCGTCCGGGTCCGTTTTGCCCGCGCCTTCGCAGACAGGCGATGGTGTGGGTGCACAAGGAAGAGGACTGGAACCCCCGCGGCATTCTGGTGATCCAAGCCAAGCGAGCGGCATCGTTCGCAGTGGCAGTGGTAACTTGCGCGCCGCTGGATCTAGAGATGGCGTTGTGTTGCCTACGGGTGGCACAACAAACTCTAGGGATCAAAGAGCGCCTGCTGGAGCTCCCGCGCCGCCGCGAGCCTCGCAACCTGCCTAGGTTGTGCGAGACGAGCGACATCATGGCATTGGTGGTTCGGGGCGTCCCTACGAAAAGGTTTCTGCGCATAGATCCCAAGATGCGCGGGACCAGCATGCACACCGAGCTGCCGGCGAAGGTGGCGCGCGGTCGCGTGACCGTGGCGGTGCTCCTTCTATCTTGGTTAGGAGTCAGAGCACCTCACGTACTTCGCACCTGTCGCCGCCACCTACGCCAGCGGAAGCCTTGGCACGTGCGCAGCTGCTCCTTGATTTTCCTCCCACCCCGGAGAAGATGGAGGAGTGGCGAGCTACTATCCAGAGCCTTATCGGCTTCGCTAATAAGGATGGACCACAAGAGGCAGGGCCCTCTCAGCGGAAGCCCATCGATCCGATGCGAGCCGGTGGAGAGAAAACCGGAGGTGGTGCAACTACAGTGCACTCTCCTCCGTGACATCAGCGGCGGCCGACGACTCAGCAGGTCGACCACCATGAAGAAGTTTCCACGGCGTCGTGCGATCCGCGGATGCACCGTGATCAGCGTCTGGTTCTCCAGGAACGACGCAAGGAGGACGCTCGAACAACCATCGAGCGGCGACGGGAAGCGCGCTATCAGTCTGATAAGCGCGCAGGGCCAGTTGTCGACGAGCCCGCGCCAGGGAACGTAGGAGACTTGCCTTACGAGGTGGGACCTCCAGCGTTTACCCGTGAACTGCGGCAAGTCCAGTGGCCCAGTCTCCGAACCTTCAAGCCAGAGGTCCCGGAGAAATATGATGGCAAGACCCATCCCTCGGAGTTCCTGAGCATCTACACCATTGCGGTGCAAGCTGGCGGGGGCCGAGATGACAAGATACTCGCCAACTACTTCCCGTTGGTGCTCAAACCCAACGTCAGGTCGTGGTTGACGCATCTGCCGGAGGATTCTATTTCTTGCTGGTCAGATCTGTGCCATCAGTTTGTTGGCGCCTTTGTTGGAGGCCACCAAGCTCCTGGCCAAGAAAGTGATTTGCACATCATCCCTCAGAGGGAGGGTGAGTCCCTGCGCAAGTTTATGCAGAGATTCAGCCGGGTGCAATACAATATTCCTGATGTTCATCCTGCCGCTGTCATTAGCGTGTTCCATCAGAACGTGCGTAACCGCAGGATGCGGGAAGAGCTGGCAATGAACAAAGTCAGGAGTATTGCCGAGCTTTACACTTTGGCCGACAAGTGTGCTCAAGCTGAAGAGGGGAGAAAACTCCCCGGTGAAGCTGTTGGTGCGACAGGCGACTCAAAAGAAGAAGATGCCGCGGCTCCGTCATGGAAAGGCCGGCGGCGGAATAGGAAGCGCGGAGGCAAGGCCATGCTTGCCGTCGAGGAATCCGGCAACCCCGGCGCCGCCAAGAAGGCCAAGGTTGGCGACCCCGGCAAGGATCTTGCCGGGTGCCCTTCCTGTCAGGCCTTGGCGGCTGCCGACAAGTCGGAGAACTCCGGCAAGCAATACTGCAAGATCCATCGCACTAAGGGCCACGATCTCCAGGACTGCCGGCAAGTTGAGCAGCTTGCCAAGAAGCAGAAGGCCGAATACGAGAGGCGAGACAAGGAGAAGGCCCAAGATGGTGCTGAGGGGTCCGGCAAGAAACGCGGTGGCCAAGGGGGTCGCCGCGGCAAGGCCAAACAACAGAAGGATCGGCCGGCTCGGGGCCGAGATAAAGAAAGAGATGATGATGAAGAAGATGACGAATCCAGTGAGCAGGAATTCCAGAAGGCTACGGAGGCTATGTGCATTGATGGGGGTGCCTCGCTGCATTCTTCCCATCGCCAACTTCAACAGTGGGTGCGGGAGGTTAATGCGGCAGAGCCATCCCCCGATGCTTGTAGGCCTCTGAAGTGGTCCAGCACGCCTATCATCTTTGACGCCGAGGATCACCCTGATCGCACAACTGCGGTCGGGTGTTTGCCATTGTTGGTTTCCCCGACAATTCGCAACCTCAAGGTGACGAAGATGTTAGTTGACGGCGGGGCCGGCCTAAACTTAATATCACCAGACGTGCTCACAAAGCTTCAGATTCCCGACGAAGACCTCGAGGAAACGGGTACGTTTCAAGGGGTCAACCCAGGAAGAACCCAGCCTAAGGGCAAGATCACGCTACCGGTAACATTTGGCAGCGAGCTTAACTTCAGGACCGAAAAGGTGGTGTTTGATGTCGCCAAGATCCCCATGTCATACAATGGGATCCTTGGTCGGCCAGCGCTGGCTAAGTTGTTGGCGGCATCACACTACGCATACAACGTCTTGAAGATGCCTGGGCCGTTGAGCGTCATCACTATCCATTCCGACAAGAAGGATGCGCTCATCTGTGCCGACCAACTTTACCGGGAAGCAGTTGCAGCATCTGCCATCAAGGCATCTGCTCTTGCCGCTGGAACTCCCGGAGGGAAGAAGAAGACCGGCAGGAACCTTGGCGCGAACTCCGGCAAGCGCGCCTCCTCGGAGTGCTGCGCTTCCGTCGAGGAAGCACCAGAGAGTTCCACCGGCAAGAACAAGAAGTCCAAGGCTGCCCCACCGGAAACTAAGAAGGTGCCTGCCAGGGAGGACGGAACGGGGGGAACTTTCACCATAAGTTCCACCCTAGATGACAAATAGGAAAGCGCGCTCGTTGCTTTCCTGCGGGCGAATGTCGACGTGTTTGCATGGCAACCGTCTGACATCCCCGGCGTTCCCAGGAAGGTAATTGAGCACCACCTTGCTGTCTGTCCTCATGCGCGGCCCGTCAAGCAAAGGGTGAGGAAACAGGCCTTGGAGAGGCAAGAATTCATTGCCGAAGAAATTAAGAAGCTGGAGGCGGCAGGACTGGTCAAAGGAGTGTTCATCCAATCTGGTTGGCCAATCCGGTTGTAGTGCGGAAAGCGAACGGAAAATGGAGGCTTTGTATCGATTACACAGATATCAATAAAGCTTGTCCAAAAGATCCTTTTCCCTTGCCGCGCATCGACCAGATTGTGGATGCCACCGCTGGTTGTGATCTCCTGTCCTTCCTTGATGCCTATTCAGGGTATCATCAGATTTTTATGGCAAAGGAAGATGAAGAGAAGACCGCCTTTATCACCCCATGTGGTACGTATTGTTTTATACGAATGCCTTTCGGGTTGAAAAGTGCTGGTTCAACATTTGCCAGAGCAATCCAGATTGGTTTTGAGCCACAACTGCATAGAAATATGGAGGCGTATATGGATGATATAGTGGTCAAAACTAAGGATAAAGCAACGCTCATTCAAGACTTAGAAGAAACATTTGCAAACTTGCGCAAGATCAATTTGAAGCTCAATCCTGAGAAGTGCGTGTTCGCTGTTCCTTCCGGCAAGCTCCTCGGATTCTTTGTATCTTGCCGGGGAATCGAAGCGAACCCCGACAAGATCAAAGCCATTGAGCAAATTGAAGCGCCGAGACGCGTCAAGGATGTGCGTCGTATTGTCGGCTGTGTTGCTGCTCTAAGCAGGTTTATTTCCAAATCTGCTGAGCGCGCCCTGCCCTTCTTCAAAATTTTGAAGAAGGCAGGTCCAATGAAATGGACTCCGGAAGCGGAGGCAGCGCTGCAAGGTTTGAAGAAATACCTTTCTTCTCCGCCGACGCTAGTCGCACCTAGACCACAAGAGCTGTTGCTGCTGTATCTGGCGGCAACAAATCAAGTGGTTAGTGCTGCGCTGGTGGCGCAGAGGGAAGCTGCTGAGGAGGCAACATCAGCGGCAGGACCGCCAAGTGACGTGGCAAGATCTTCCCCGGCGAGGGATGATCCCGGCAAGACAGGATCTGCGCAAACAGAAGATCCCGTGCAGAAGAAAAAGGTGGTGCAGCGCCCAATTTATTTTGTTAGCTCCCTCTTACAAGGGGCTAGATCAAGATATTCTGGTGTGCAGAAGTTGCTTTTCGGCCTCCTTATGGCCTCAAGAAAGCTGCGCCATTATTTTCAAGCACTTGAGATCACCGTCGTCACTCGCTTTCCGTTGCAACGGATTTTGCAAAATCCAGAGGCAACCGGCAGGATCGTGGAGTGGGCGTTGGAGCTGTCTAGCTTTGGTCTTAAGTTTGAAAGTACTTCCACAATTCAGAGCAGGGCCTTGGCGGAGTTCATTGCAAAATGGACCCCGACGCCGGACGAAGAAGTTCAAGAAACAAGTCTCCCAGGAAAAGAAATCGATCAGCAATGGGTTATGTACTTTGACGGGGCTTTTTCGCTGCAAGGCGCTGGTGCTGGTGTGCTGCTTGTCGCACCCACCGGAGAGCACCTCAAGTACGTAGTCCAAATGCATTTTCCCTGGGAGAGTTCAACCAACAACACCGCAGAGTACGAAGCTTTGCTTGCCGGTCTTAGGATCGCGGCAGACCTTGGTATCAAAAAGCTCATTATCAAAGGTGATTCACAGCTTGTCGTCAGACAGGTCAACAAGAACTATCAAAGTCCGTTGATGCAAGCCTACGTAGATGAAGTGAGGAAATTGGAAGAGCGCTTTGACGGTCTGCAGATGGAGCACGTTCCTCGTGCCGAGAACAGCGTTGCTGATGACCTGTCAAAGCGTGCTGCCCTCAAGTTGCCTGTGGAACCAGGAACTTTTGTGCTCCAATTGACTCAACCATCCGTGGCACCATCGACGCGGCAAGAAAAGAGAAGAAAGTTGAACTCCGGCCAGTACTTCCCGGCAGAGCTCCCCGGAGCCGCCGGCAAGGAAGTTGCCGGGATCGACACGCCTGCTGGGGAACAACAGGCTCCGGCAGGGCCTCAGGCCCTTGCTGTCGAGACAAACGTCCCCCCGGCGGAGGGGATGCCTTTAGTACTAGCCGTCGAGCCTCAGGCTCCAGCATGGGCGCAACACATTGTCCATTTCCTTCAGACAGGTGAACTCCCTGAGGAACAAGAAGAAGCGGAGAGAGTAGCCCATCGGTCTGTTATGTACAAGTTCGTCGATGACGTCCTGTACAGAAAGAGACCAAACGGTGTGAAATTGAAGTGCATTCCTCGGGAGGATGGACTAGAGATGTTGGCAGAGATACATGGGGGCATGTGTGGCTCTCACATAGGGTCAAGAGCGCTTGCCGGGAAAGCATTCCGGCAAGGTTTCTTTTGGCCCACCGCCCTCCAGGATGCGACTGCACTAGTAACCAGGTGTGAAGCGTGCCAGTTTCATTCGAAGAAATTACATCAGCCAGCTCAAGCTCTTCAAACAATCCCTCTCTCCTGGCCATTTTCGGTCTGGGGGCTCGACATACTGGGCCCCTTCCCCCGTGCTGCCGGGGGCTTTGAGTACTTGTACATTGCTATCGACAAGTTCACAAAGTGGCCGGAGGTGGAAGCAGTGAGGAAGGTGACAGCGCAGTCGGCTGTCAAGTTCTTCAACGGAATTGTTTGCCGTTTCGGTGTGCCTAACAGGATCATCACCGACAACGGCATGCAGTTCACAAGTCGCACCTTCATGCAGTACGTCCAAGACCTTGGCGACAAGATTTGTTTTGCCTCTGTTGCTCACCCGAGAAGCAACGGCCAAGCGGAGAGGGCCAATGCTGAAGTGCTGCGCGGTCTCAGGACCAGAACTTTTGACAGGCTGAAAAAGTGCGGAAGACGCTGGATTGATGAGTTGCCGGCGGTTCTTTGGTCAATCAGAACGACACCGAATCGAGCCACCGGCCAGACACCCTTCGCTCTAGTATATGGAGCGGAAGCAGTTCTCCCCACGGAACTCATATACGGATCTCCTCGAGTGCTCGCTTATGATGAGCTCGAGCAAGAGCAACTGCGGCAAGATAACGCTGTGCTCCTTAAGGAGAATCGTCTTCAGGCTGCTGTGCGAGCTGCACACTACCAGCAAGCTTTGCGCCGCTATCATAGCCGCAAAGTTCATGCCCGAAGCCTTGAGGAAGGCGACCTTGTTCTTCGACGGATTCAGTCCGCCAAGAATTCAAACAAGTTGACGCCAAAGTGGGAAGGCCCTTATCGGGTAGTACGAGTCACCAGGCCTGGCGCTGTCCGCCTGGAGACCGAGGATGGCGTTCCAGTGAGTAATTCCTGGAATATCGAACATCTTCGCAAGTTCTATCCATAAGGCGCGGTTGCCGGGGGCTCCCGGCAACCACCTTTTTGTACAAGTCTTGCCGACAAGGCATGTGATCCTTTGTACAAAGCCAGACGCAGACCCTTAGCACAGATGAATAAATTTAAGTGTTGTACATTTCCTTATTGATTCTCATGTTCACATTCATATATGCATGTTTGTCTAAGATGTTGTATAACACCTGATCCCGGTAAGTTCTAACGAACTGCCAAGGTTTCATCTCTTTATTTTCTATTCTTTCTTTTTCTTAAAGACAGAAGGATTCCTCGCGCGCACATTTGCCGGGGGAGGAAGGGAGACATGAATACTAGTTGGTGATGTTTGGAATCGTATGCTTGCCGGAGGAAGGACGAAGACAGAAAGCTAAGTCCTAAAAACTCAGAGCAAGTTTTTCTTTTTATTACCAAGTTGGTTCCTTGGACGATTCCGACCCTTGTATGGAAAATCTGCACGCGAAAGAACCCTTGTTGTAATCAGTTGCGCCCTTATTTTGTTTCGAGTCCGCTCAACGATTTAAGTGGCTGCACTAAGAGCGCCAAGGAGTCTTGCCAGCCGCTGCGCCTCCAGCAGGCTGCTGAAGTCCCGCACCCAGCGCTCGCGGCAGGTTGCGTGCCGGCAAGTTTTTCAGTAGGCGTAGGATGAACTCCATACATAAAGGAATCAGACAAGGAAAGTAGCTAGCATGAGCCTAAACATAGTTAAATTATATTACATCCATGAGTTGCCGCAGTCCTAACTCGAGACTTAACTGTCTTTTACATGAGATGGTGGTGGCAAGAATAAAAGGGAAGCACTCAATCCCTGCGCTGGCCTTCGATCCTTTTGATGGAGTCCACCTTCTCAAGGATCGGCGCGATGCACTTATCAAGCGCCTCAACATTTGCATCCTTTGGCAGGTGGCCGAGTGCGCTGGAGAGATCGATGCCGGGATTGCTGTGCACCACCTTGAGGAGCACCTTGCGAAGGACGGCCCGGCAAAGCCGGCGAGTCTCGTTCGCCAGTTGGGTCGCCCGGCTGGACTGGAGCGCCCTCAACGCGTTGATGATGCTTTCAAAGAACATCGTCAACCTGGCGCTTGGAGATATTCTTTCCTCGGAAGAATATCTGAAGTTCGACAAGCCCATGGTTGACAGTTCTGCGGTAAGCTTCTCCGCGGTGGCGATGAGATGGCCAGTCCAGATCTCCACTCCCTTTTCATAATCAGCCTGGGCAGCGGCAGCGCTCTTGAGCAGGTTCCTCTCTCCTTGGAGATCCTTGAGTAGAGCCTTCTCACGGGCCCTGCCGGCCTCGAGGGATTTCTGCAGCGTGGTCAGCTTCAGCTCCAGAACCGCAATATCATCAGCCGCAGAGGAGAGCTGCTTGGTCTTGCCGGACAGGGCGACTTGCATCTCCGCCAAGGAGTGGAGGGTTTTTTCCCTGTCCCCCTTGAGCGTCGAGAGCTCCTTGCCATGCTCGTCGAGATCCGTCTCCAGCCTCTTCACTTTGTCGCTCAGCTCGTTCTTGGCGGCCTCTGCAACTTCGGCAGCATCGACGGCCTCCTTGAGCTTGCCGGCGTGACTTGCAGTTAGAGCTTCGAGCGCCTCCTTGTGCTTCTGCTCCAGCTCCTGGGTCCGCCGCGCGACAAGATTTTCAATGTCTTCATCCTTGCTACGAAGCTTGGCGGCGAGCGCCTGCTCACGTGCGGTGAGATCTTCTTCGAAGGCGTCAAGAGCAACGCGGCGCCCCGTCAGGAGAGCATCTTCGATAGTGATCCTTTGAACAGCTTCATCATGGGCCTTCTCCATGTCCGATTGCTTCAGGAGGACCTCATTCCATTGCTGGCTCACTTGTTCTCAACCGGCAACCAGCTCTTGAAGGGCCTCGGCATGCCAGATTTGCATTTGTGCGACGCGCCTTTGAAATCTGCTTCGGCTGCCTTGACAACTGCCATTCTGGAGTCCGCCTTCTCTTTTCGGGCACGATGGAGAGCTTGGAGTTTGCGGAGGGAGACATGAATACCAGTTGGTGATGTTCGGAATCGTATGCTTGCCGGAGGAAGGACGAAGACAGAAAGCTAAGTCCTAAAAACTCAGAGTAAGTTTTTCTTTTTATTACCAAGTTGGTTCCTTGGACGATTCCGACCCTTGTATGGAAAATCTGCACGCGAAGGAACCCTTGTTGTAATCAGTTGCGCCCTTATTTTGTTTCGAGTCCGCTCAACGATTTAAGTGGCTGCACTGAGAGCGCCAAGGAGTCTTGCCGGCCGCTGCGCCTCCAGCAGGCTGCTGAAGTCCCGCACCCAGCGCTCGCGGCAGGTTGCGCGCCGGCAAGTTTTTCAGTAGGCGTAGGATGAACTCCATACATAAAGGAATCAGACAAGGAAATGAGCCTAAACATAGTTAAATTATATTACATCCATGAGTTGCCGCAGTCCTAACTCGAGACTTAACTGTCTTTTACATGAGATGGTGGCGGCAAGAATAAAAGGGAAGCACTCAATCCCTGCGCTGGCCTTCGATCCTTTTGATGGAGTCCACCTTCTCAAGGATCGGCGCGATGCACTTCTCAAGCGCCTCAACATTTGCATCCTTTGGCAGGTGGCCGAGTGCGCTGGAGAGATCGATGCCGGGATTGCTGTGCACCACCTTGAGGAGCACCTTGCGAAGGACGGCCCGGCAAAGCCGGCGAGTCTCGTTCGCCAGTTGGGTCGCCCGGCTGGACTGGAGCGCCCTCAACGCGTTGATGATGCTTTCAAAGAACATCGTCAACCTGGCGCTTGGAGATATTCTTTCCTCGGAAGAATATCTGAAGTTCGACAAGCCCATGGTTGACAGTTCTGCGGTAAGCTTTTCCGCGGTGGCGATGAGACAGCCAGTCCAGATCTCCACTCCCTTTTCATAATCAGCCTGGGCAGCGGCAGCGCTCTTGAGCAGGTTCCTCTCTCCTTGGAGATCCTTGAGTAGAGCCTTCTCACGGGCCCTGCCGGCCTCGAGGGATTTCTGCAGCGTGGTCAGCTTCAGCTCCAGAACCGCAATATCATCAGCCGCAGAGGAGAGCTGCTTGGTCTTGCCGGACAGGGCGACTTGCATCTCCGCCAAGGAGTGGAGGGTTTTTTCCCTGTCCCCCTTGAGCGTCGAGAGCTCCTTGCCATGCTCGTCGAGATCCGTCTCCAGCCTCTTCAATTTGTCGCTCAGCTCGTTCTTGGCGGCCTCTACAACTTCGGCAGCATCGACGGCCTCCTTGAGCTTGCCGGCGTGAGTTGCAGTTAGAGCTTCGAGCGCCTCCTTGTGCTTCTGTTCCAGCTCCTGGGTCTGCCACGCGACAAGATTTTCAATGTCTTCATCCTTGCTATGAAGCTTGGCGGCGAGCGCCTGCTCACGTGCGGTGAGATCTTCTTCGAAGGCGTCAAGAGCAACGTGGCGCCCCGTCAGGAGAGCATCTTCGGCAGCGATCCTTTGAATAGCTTCATCATGGGCCTTCTCCATGTCCGATTGCTTCAGGAGGACCTCATTCCATTGCTGGCTCACTTGTTCTCGACCGGCAACCAGCTCTTGAAGGGCCTCGGCATGCCAGATTTGCATTTGTGCGACGCGCCTTTGAAAATCCGCTTTGGCTGCCTCGACAACTGCCATTCTGGAGTCCGCCTTCTCTTTTCGGGCACGATGGAGAGCCTGGAGTTTGCGGAAGTTTTCGCCCATGGCCTGAAGGAGCCGATCCTCTTCAGACTTGCCACTGCTAGCACTAGGATCGTCAACAACTTCGAGCCCAGCAGCGGCAATAATTTCCTCAAAAATTTCTCCTTCGGCTGGTGCCTTGGTGCCTGTTGTCCCTGGCAAGTTGATGAATAGGTTTTCGCCAACTTTGAGATACTTGCTGGATGAGGGCTCGTCAGATGTTGATGGCTGGTCTTCAGTGGCCGCCTCACCAGTGACAGGGGGCTCCATGGCCGATGCAGCGCCTGGCGCTCCTGCGGCAGGAATGCCGTCAGTATGGACCCTAGCCTCCCTGTCGCCCTCTTCAGCAGGTTCTTCCCCGATTTCCTTTCATGCTGTCTTGGCGGCCTCCCCGTCAAGAGCATCACCGGCCCCGGCAACATCATCCTTGGTGGCCTCGCTGGTAGTGATCCTGTCCGCTTCGGCAGCAGCATCCCTGGCGGTCTCCTCGATGACGGCGTCGACGTCCATATGTTCCATCTCAGAGAACTCTGAAGGGAAAAGGAGAAGGTCAGAATAAGATCGAGTTTTTAAATTTTGAAGTGATCAAAGATAAAGAAGTAAGGGGAAAAGAATAACTAGCACTTTGAGGCGATCGAGTACCTGCGTCGGGCTGTCGAGAGGTATCTTCGCCTCTCCCGGCAACTCCGGTTGCCGGGGGTGGGTTGCCGGAGTCCGTGCTTGTCGGCTCCTCCTCAATCTGGACGGGCTCGTCGGCAGGATCTCTTGCCGGAGATTTGCTTGTGGGCGGAGCGGTCGATGATGGAGGCACAATGGGGCAATCCTCTCCTTGTTGCCGTTCTTCTCCTGCGAGCCCGAAGATATCAGCGACAAGAATGGAAGCCTCGGCACCAGCCAACAGAAAAAGGGTCAATGAACTTACGCTGGGGGCTGCGTTGAGGACTAGGCTCCGGGCTCACGATGACGGTCTCTGGCACGCTAGTGGAGCCTGCCGGGGGCTCATCGCCCGTAGAAGTCCTTGACCTCTTCGCCATCCTCTCCAGCAAGGTTTCTGTGTCACTGCAGAAGCAATACAAGCAAGTCAGTAAAGATTGATGCAAGATTGGAAGGTAAAAGCTGTGGCAAAGTACTTACTCTTCTTCCTCTCGCTCCAGACTAAAGCCGGAGATGTCAAAGTCGACCTCCGTTGCGGTGTCTGGGTGGGGAGGCGGAGGAGGAGTCCTAGGCCGCTTGGCTGTGGCAGGCGCCGGGGCAGCTTCCGGTGCGGTGGTGCGAGACCCTCCTGCCGCCCCAGCAGTGGCCGCTGGTGCGGGCCTCGCACGCCGTGCAGGCTGTTGACGGCCCCCCTGCCGCGGTCCGGTCTTGCCGGGGGCTTCGCCGCTCGAAGAGGGCTGGCTTGCCGGGATGTCAGACGCAGCCTTCCGAAGAACACGCTTTGCCTTCTTCTTCGGGGGAGGGGGCTCTTCTCGCGTCTCTTCTTCTTCGACTGAGTCCTCGCCGGACGAGATTTCAGCGGCTGCGCCGCTCTCCTCCCCGGCAACCTCGTCCTCCCCGGCAGGCTTCGCCTCCACTACCACCTCTGCCTCGCTGGCTTCCCACTCTGTGAAGCCAATGCTGCCGGCCTCCGCGGCAAGATTTGCTTCCTCCACTCTGGTAGCGATGTATGCTACCTCCTGATCCGTGGTGGCACGAATAAGATCTGGCTCTTGCCGGACAGGCTTTTCCGTCATATCGTCGAAGAATTTCTGCGCTTCTTCCTCGCTTGGCTCGACCCAGGTCGGGTCAAGGCCGTGGGCGTTGAACATCGGCAAGAAAGCAATGATCGACCCCAGCGCAGAGTTGTTGCACAAGGGGACGATCCTTGCCGGCAGCCGGTGCTTGTCTTCGCGCTGGAATAACTTCTGGCGGAGAGCGCCAAGCTGCATAACAGTCAAGTTGTTGTTCAGCCCGGGGCGCAGCCTCATGACATCCGCTGCGTTCTTATACTCCCAGGCTGGCCTTCCCCTATTCTGCAGAGGGGCGATGCGGCGGCGGAGGAAGTCGAAGCCGATCATCTCCATTGTCAGCCCGGCAGCCTTCAAGCGGAGGATTCTGGTAGTGGCGATTGTGAGCTTATCGTCTTCTACGGCGAGATCGCCCCAATCCTTGCCGCGGACCACCTTCTGTTGCCGGGGATGGCAAAAAGGATGAGGATCTGCTTCCTGGATCCAGCACCTTTCGGCCCGCCACTCGTCCCACTTTTCGCGGTAAACTCCATCTGGGTATATCTCTTTGTTCCAGGCCCTTGGAATCCAAGCAATAGATCCAGAGAGAGCCTCTCCTTTTTGGATTCGAGGATAGAAATAGTGGCGAAAAAGAGCAGAATTGGGGATCACGCTGGCAAAATTTTCACAAAGATGGGCAAAGATCGACATGCAAAATACGGCATTCGGCGTGAAGTAGCGGAAGCCTTATGTATACATGATGTCATTGAAGAAATCGAAAAAAGGTGGACAGAGCCCGCAATAAAAGTACGCAGTGAAGAAGGGGTATCTGTCCGATCCGCCTTTAGAACTAGCACCTGGGATGACGCATGTGGCGGGGTGGGCTTGTGTTCCCTTCGCCCACATGCATTGGTATCGTCCCTTCAAGGTTTCGGCGTCAAGCGTCGGAGGGAAGACGACGAGCCTCTTCCGCATCTTCACCAGCTCGCTTTCCGAAACTTCGGCTTTCGCCTCCTTGTCCGTGCCCTTGCCTTTGCTGGTCTTGGGCGGCATGGCGGCTGTGGAGATGGAAGCCGGAGGACGGAACGAGCGCGGGAGCGGCGAGCAAAAGAGAAGGAAGGTTTCGCTCTGAGCTCGAGCAGAGGAAGGCGATGGCGATATCCAGATTGGGAAGAAGAGAGGGGTGAATGGGTTTGCGCCTCCACGACTTCTCCTTTTTATGGGGAAGGAGCGGGGCCACCTTGTTTATCCCCCAATATGAATGCACCTCTGTGGGCGCGAAACAGTTTGCATCCTTTTTGGCACACTTCCCACATCGCGCGCTCCGTGCGCGTAGTGGGGGGCACAGTAAAACAAGATCTTTGCGAGCAGTTAATTCCCTACCACGCGTGCCGTGCACTGTTTGGGCCTAGCCCAACAACGCCTCGCACTCGTGTATGGCCCAGGCCCGGGGGCTCATGTCGGTGTACTAAGTATTGGGCCACTAGTACCCCTTACTTGTGCACGGGCAGTTGTAGCCGTCCCCGCGGCAAGGCTTGCCGGGATCAGCTCGAGGTCGATTTAAGTCATCAAGGAAATCATCAAGTCAGAGATCTGAGAATCAGCAAATAAGCAAAGCTGGAAATCGAAGGCCAGCCTCCCCGGCAAGATCCTTGCCGGGGTGGCCTGAGGAGCCCGGCAAGGATCGGCGCCCGGCAAGGCTTGGTGTCCGGCAAGGCTTGGCGCCCGGCAAGGCTTGGCGCCCAGCAAATTTCGGCGCCTGGCGAGATTCTGCCACTGTGCCACCACTTCGGCATAGTGACGAGTCTGACATTCTGGCTCCTTCCATGGATGCGTGGCGGCGCGCCAGTGGAGGAGAGCTTAAGCGGTGCCGATGGGATGGCCCCTTTTTCCATCCCCAAGAAAGTGAGGACACCTAAACGGACACCTCACGGTGCATTAAATGCGCTTGTCCTAATCCGTCAGGGGTTAGGTATGATACCCTGTAGCTACTTTACACCTCAATGTATGTACATTTTGCCACTGTGGAGACCCCTTTGAGCATATAAAAGGAGGCCCAAGGCAACTGCTACAGGGGAGGAGAACTTCTGGCCCATTCTGCATGTGTGGCTGCTCTTTGAACGTACTGTTCATTGCGAGCGCTCCTGAAGGCTGGGCTCAAGAACATCAATAAGAACACAAAGCAGGAGTAGGGTTTTACGCTGATCAGCGGCCCGAACCTGGGTAAAAACCTCACGCGTCGATCACCGGTTCTGCTCTTTGCGTGTACCTCTCCCCCCGCCGAATCGTAAAGGGGTCTCTCGGGATCCCATAGGTGTCGTGCCCTGACACCTGGGTAAACACCGTGTTCATCGTCCCCTATTATCCATTGATCCTAGATCCACAGCTCGGGACCCCCTACCCCGAGGTCTGCTAGTTTTGACACCGACACAAGGCCAAGCAGAAGAGATAGCTCTTTGAGAAATCAAATGGCGGATCAAGAAGACCAAGACAAGCCGAAGGGACAACATATCACTAAGGGAAAAACCTCTCTTGCCGAGCAGGCGAGCCTGGTCAGGTCGAGGCCACCCCAAGGGCAAGTCCCAAGACCTCCCCGGCAAGGGTTTCCGGGGCACTGGCGGCCTACTATCCCGCCAAGGCTCCACCGCTCCACCTCACAGCGATGCAAGTCACTTATCGGTGCGGTGTCGAGCCCCCAAGTGGTTAAGTGGGTATCATTTGGCATGTGGCAGCCATTTCTGAGGAGGATCACACCTAAATGACACCCGTCCAGGGGCGTGTCATGCAGGCAGACGAGAAGGTGGCTGAATGGCACGCCAAGGCTTGCCGGGCTGCATCCACGACGTGACACTAAGTGGTGCATTTAATGCACCTTGTCTTGTCTGCAGAGTTAGGTATGATAGTGTAGGGGAACGTAGTATTTCAAAAAAAATTCCTACGATCACGCAAGATCTATCTAGGAGAAGCATAGCAATGAGCGGGGAGAGTGTGTCCACATACCCTCATAGACCGAAAGCGGAAGCGTTTAGTAACGCGGTTGATGTAGTCGAACGTCTTCACGATCAACCTGATCCAAGTACCGAACGCACGCACCTCCGCGATCTGCACATGTTCAGCTCGGTGAAGTCCCTCGTACTCTTGATCCAGTTGAGGCCGAGGGAGAGTTTCGTCAGCACGACGGCGTGGCGACGATGATGATGAAGTTACCGACGCAGGGCTTCGCCTAAGCACTACGACAATATGACCGAGGTGGAAATCTGTGGAGGGGGGCACCGCACACAGTTAAACAATCAACTTGTGTGTCCTAGGGTGCCCCCCTGCCCCCGTATATAAAGGAGCAACGGGGAGGCCGGCCGGCCCTCATAGGGCGCGCCAAGGGGGGAGGAATCCTACTCCTAGTAGGAGTAGGTTTCCCCTTTTCCTAGTCCAACTAGGAGAAGGAAAGGGAGGGAGAGGGAGAGGGAAAGAGGGGCTGCGCCCCCCTCCCCTAGTCCAATTCGGACTGCCATTGGGGGGGGCGCCACCTCCTGGCAGCTGCCCTCTCTCTCCCCTAAAGCCCACTAAGGGCCCATAACTTCCCGGGGGGGGGGGAGGGGGTTGCGGTAACCCTCCGGCACTCCGGTTTTATCCGAAACCTTTCGGAACACTTCCGGTGTCCGAATAACATGGTCCAATATATCAATCTTTATGTCTCGACCATTTCGAGACTCCTCGTCATGTCCGTGATCACATTTGGGATTCCGAACTACCTTTGGTACATCAAAACACATAAACTCATAATACCGATCGTCATCGAACGTTAAGCGTGCGGACCCTACGGGTTCGAGAACTATGTAGACATGACCGAGACTCGTCTCCGGTCAATAACCAATAGCGGAACCTGGATGCTCATATTGGCTCCCACATATTCTACGAAGATCTTTATCGGTCAAACCGCATAACAACATACGTTGTTCCCTTTGTCATCGGTATGTTACTTGCCCGAGATTCGATCGTCGGTATCATCATACCTAGTTCAATCTCGTTACCAGAAAGTCTCTTTACTCGTTCCGTAATGCATCATCCCATAACTAACTCATTAGTCACATTGCTTGCAAGGCTTCATATGATGTGCATTACCGAGAGGGCCCAGAGATACCTCTCTGACAATCGGAGTGACAAATCCTAATCTCGATCTATGCCAACTCAACAAACACCATCGGAGACACCTGTAGAGCATCTTTATGATCACCCAGTTACGTTGTGACGTTTGATAGCACACTAAGTGTTCCTCCGGTATTCGGGAGTTGCATAATCTCAAAGTCTTAGGAACATGTATAAGTCATGAAGAAAGCAATAGCAACAAACTAAACGATCATCATGCTAAGCTAACGGATGAGTCTTGTCCATCACATCATTCTCCTAATGATGTGATCCCGTTCATCAAATGACAACACATGTCCATGGCTAGGAAACTTAACCATCTTTGATTAACGAGCTAGTCTAGTAGAGGCATACTAGGGACACTCTGTTTGTCTATGTATTCACACAAGTACTAAGTTTCCGGTTAATACAATTCTAGCATGAATAATAAACATTTATCATGAAATAAGGAAATAAATAATAACTTTATTATTGCCTCTAGGGCAGATTTCCTTCAGTCTCCCACTTCCACTAGAGTCAATAATCTAGTTCACATCGCCATGTGATTTAACACCAATAGTTCACATCACCATGTGATTAGCATCCAAAGAGTACTAAGGTGTGATCAAGTTTTGCTTGTGATAGAAGTTTAGTCAACGGGTCTGCCACATTCAGATCCGTATGTATTTTGCAAATTTCTATGTCTACAATGCTCTGCATGGATCTACTCTAGCTAATTGCTCCCACTTTCAATATGTATCTAGATTGAGACTTTGAGTCATCTAGATCGGTGTAAAAGATTGCATCGACGTAACCTTTTACGACGAACTTTTTTATCACCTCCATAACCGAGAAATATTTCCTTAGTCCTCTTAGGTAACTAAAGATAACTTTGACCGCTATCCAGTGATCTATCCCTGGATCACTATCGTACCTCCTTGCTAAACTTATAGCAAGGCACACAATTGGTCTGGTACATAGCATGGCATACTTTATAGAACCTATGACTGAGGCATAGGGAATGACTTTCATTCTCTTTCTATCTTCTGCCGGGGTCGGGTTTTTAGTCTTACTAAATTTTACACCTTGTAACACAGGCAAGAACTCCTTCTTTGACTGATCCATTTTGAACTTCTTCAAAATCTTGTCAAGGTATGTGCTTTGTGAAAGTCCTATTAAGCGTCTCGATCTATCCCTATAGATCTTGATGCTCAATACTTAAGCAGCTTCACCGAGGTCCTTTTTATTGAAAAATTCTTATACAAGTATCCTTTTATGCTATCCAGAAATTCTATATCATTTCCAATCAACAATATGTCATCCACATATAATATCAGAAATGCTATAGAGCTCCCACTCACTTTCTTGTAAATACAGGCTTCACCGTAAGTCTGTATAAAACCATATGCTTTGATCACTTCATCAAAGCGTATATTCCAACTCCGAGATGCTTGCACCAGTCCATAGATGAATCGCTGGAGCTTGCACATTTTGTTAGCACCTTTAGGATTGACAAAACCTTCTGGTTGCATCATATACAACTTCTTCTTTAAAAATTCCATTAAGGAATGTAGTTTTGACATCCATTTGCCAGATTTCATAAAATGCGGCAATTGCTAACATGATTCGGACAGACTTTAAGCATCGATACGAGTGAGAAAATCTCATCATAGTCAACACCTTGAACTTGTCAAAAAACTTTTGTGACAATTCGAGCTTTGTAGGTAGTAACACTACTATCAGCGTCTATCTTCCTCTTGAAGATCCATTTTTTTTCTCAATGGCTCGCCGATCATCGGGCAAGTCAATCAAAGTCCATACTTTGTTCTCATACATGGATCCTATCTCAGATTTCATGGCCTCAAGCCATTTATCGAAATCTGGGCTCATCATCGCTTCCTCATAGTTCGTAGGTTCGTCATGGTCTAGTAACATGATTTCCAGATCAGGATTACCGTACCACTCTGGTGCGGAACGTACTCTGGTTGACCTACGAGGTTCTGTAGTAACTTGATCTGAAGTTTCATGATCATCATCATTAGTTTCCTCACTAATTGGTGTAGGAATCAATGGAACTGATTTCTGTGATAAACTACTTTCGAATTCGGGAGAAGGTACAATTACCTCATCAAGTTCTACTTTTCTCTGACTCACTTCTTTCGAGAGAAACTCCTTCTCTAGAAAGGATCCATTCTTAGCTACGAATATCTTGCCTTCGGATTTGTGATAGAAGGTGTACCCAACAGTCTCCTTTGGGTATCCTATGAAGACGCATTTCTCCGATTTGGGTTTGAGCTTATCAGGTTGAAACTTTTCACATAAGCATTGCAACCCCAAACTTTAAGAAACGACAGCTTAGGTTTCTTGCCAAACCTCTCTAATGCATAACCCCAAAACAATAGTGGTAAATCGGTAAGAGACATCATAGATTGCACTATATCCAATAAAGTACGGTTATGACGTTCAAACACACCATTATGCTGTGGTGTTCCAGGTGGCATGAGTTTGTGAAACTATTCCACATTGTTTTAATTGAAGGCGAAACTCGTAACTCAAATATTCGCCTCTGCAATCAGATCGTAGAAACTTTATTTTCTTGTTACGATGATTCTCTACTTCACTCTGATATTCTTTTGAACTTTTCAAATGTTTCAGACTTATGTTTCATCAAGTAGATATACCCATATCTGCTCAAATCATCTGTGAAGGTCAGAAAATAACGATACCCGCCGTGAGCCTCAACACTCATCGGACCGCATACATCGATATGTATTATTTCCAATAAGTCATTAGCTCGCTCCATTGTTCCGGAGAACGGAGTCTTAGTCATCTTGCCCATGAGGCATGGTTCGCAAGCATCAAATGATTCATAATCAAGTGATTCCAAAATTCCATCCGAATGGAGTTTCATCATGCGCTTTACACCAATATGACCTAAACGGCAGTGCCACAAAATATGTTGCATTATCATTATCAACTTTGCATCTTTTGGCATCAATATTATGAATATGTGTATCACTATGATCGAGATTCAATAAACCATTTATATTGAGTGTATGACCATAGAAGGTTTGATTCATTTAAACAGAACAACATTTATTCTCTGACTTAAATGAGTAACCATATCGCAATAAACATGATCCAATCATATTCATGCTCAACGCAAATACCAAGTAACATTTATTTAGGTCCAACAGTAATCCCGAAGGTAGAGGGAGTGTGCGATGGTGATCTTATCAACCTTGGAATCACTTCCAACACATATCGTCACCTCGTCATTAACTAGTCTCTGTTCATTTTGCAACTCCTGTTTCGAGTTACTAATGTTAGTAACTGAACCAGTATCAAATACCCAGGGGCTACTATGAACACTAGTAAAATACACATCAATAACATGTATATCAAATATACCTTTGTTCACTTTGCCATCCTTCTTATCCGCCAAATACTTGGGGCAGTTCTGCTTCTAGTGACCAGTCCCTTTGCAGTAGAAGCACTCAGTTTTATGCTTAGGTCCAGACTTGGGCTTCTTCCCAGGAGTAGCAACTTGCTTGCTATTCTTCTTGAAGTTCCCTTTCTTCCCTTTGCCCTTTTCTTGAAACTAGTGGTCTTGTTAACCATCAACACTTGATGCTCTTTCTTGATTTCTACCTTCGTTGATTTCAGCATCACGAAGAGCTCGGGAATCATTTTTGTCATCCCTTGAATATTATAGTTCATCACGAAGTTCCAGTTACTTGGTGATAGTGACTAGAGAATTCTGTCAATTACTCTCTTATCCGGAAGATTAACTCCCACTTGATTCAAGCAACTGTAGTACTCAGATATTCTGAGCACATGCTCACTGGTTGAGCTATTCTCCTCCATCTTGTAGGCGAAGTACTTGTCAGAGGTCTCATACCTCTCGACACGGGCATGAGTCTGAAATACCGATTTCAGCTCTTGGAACATCTCATATGCTCCATGTCGTTCAAAATGTTTTTGAAGTCCCGGTTCTAAGCCGTAAAGCATGGTGCACTAAACTATCAAGTAGTCATCATACCGAGCTTGTCAAACGTTCATAACATCTGCATCTGCTCCTGCAATAGTTCTGTCACCTAGCGGTGCATCAAGGACATAATTCTTCTGTGCAGCAATGAGGATAAACCTCAGATCACGGAACCAGTCTGCATCATTGCTACTATCATCTTTCAACTTAGTTTTCTCTAGGAACATATCAAAAATAAAACAGGGGAGCTATACGCGAGCTATTGATCTACAACATAATTTGCAAATACTACCAGGACTAAGTTCATGATAAATTAAAGTTCAATTAATCGTATTACTTAAGAACTCTGACTTAGATAGACATCCCTCTAATCATCTAAGTGATCACGTGATCCAAATCAACTAAACCATGTCCGATCATCACGTGAGATGGAGTAGTTTTCATTGGTGAACATCACTATGTTGATCATATCTACTATATGATTCACGCTCGACCTTTCGGTCTCAGTGTTCCAAGGCCATATCTGCATATGCTAGGCTCATCAAGTTTAACCCGAGTATTCTGCGTGTGCAAAACTGGCTTGCACCCGTTGTATTTGAACGTAGAGCCTATCACACCCGATCATCACGTGGTGTCTCGGCACGAAGAACTTTCGCAACGGTGCATACTCAGGGAGAACACTTATACCTTGAAATTTAGTGAGAGATCATCTTATAATGCTACTGCCGTACTAAGCAAAATAAGATGCATAAAAGGATTAACATCACATGCAATTCAATATGTGACATGATATGGCCATCATCATCTTGTGCTCTTGATCTCCATCATCGAAGCACCGTCATGATCTTCATTGTCACTGGCGCCCTAGCTTGATCTCCATCGTCACTGGCGCCCCAGCATGATCTCCATCGAAGCATCGTTGTCGTCTCGCCAACTTATTGGTTCTACAACTATCGCTACCGCTTAGTGATAAAGTAAAGCAATTACATGGCGATTGCATTGCATACAATAAAGCGACAACCATATGGCTCCTGGCGGTTGCCGATAACTTTGTTACAAAACATGATCATCTCATACAATAAATTATATCACATCATGTCTTGACCATATCACATCACAGCAAGCCCTGCAAAAACAAGTTAGACGTCCTCTACTTTGTTGTTGCAAGTTTTACGTGGCTGCTACGGGCTGAGCAAGAACCGTTCTGACCAACGCATCAAAACCACAATGATTTTTCGTCAAGTGTGCTGTTTTAACCTTCAACAAGGACCGGGCGTAGTCACACTCGATTCAACTAAAGTTGGAGAAACTGACACCTACCAGCCACCTGTGTGCGAAGCACGTCGGTAGAACCAGTCTCGCGTAAGCGTACGCGTAATGTCGGTCTAAGCCGCTTCATCCAACAATACCGCCGAATCAAAGTATGACATGCTGGTACGCAGTATGACTATTACCGCCCACAACTCTTTGTGTTCTACTCGTGTATATAACATCTATGCATAGACCTGGCTCGGATGCCACTGTAGGGGAACGTAGTATTTCAAAAAATTTCCTACAATCACGCAAGATCTATCTAGGAGAAGCATAGCAACGAGCGGGAGAGTGTGTCCACGTACCCTCGTAGACCGAAAGCGGAGCGTTTAGTAATGCGGTTGATGTAGTCGAACGTCTTCACGATCCAACCGATCCAAGTACCAAACGCACGGCACCTCCGCGATCTGCACACGTTCAGCTCGGTGACGTCCCTCGTACTCTTGATCCAGCTAAGGCCGAGGGAGAGTTTCATCAGCACAACGGCGTGGCGACGGTGATGATGAAGTTACCGACACAGGGCTTTGCCTAAGAACTATGACAATATGACCGAGGTGGAAATCTGTGGAGGGGGGCACCGCACACAGTTAAACAATCAACTTGTGTGTCCTAGGGTGCCCCCTGCCCCCGTATATAAAGGAGCAAGGGGGAGGTTGGCCGGCCCTCATAGGGCGCGCCAAGGGGGGAGGAATCCTACTCCTACTAGGAGTAGGTTTCCGCTTTTCCTAGTCCAACTAGGAGGAGAAGGAAAGGGAGGGAGAGGGAGAGGGAAAGAGGGGCTGCGCCCCCTCCCCTAGTCCAATTCAGACTCCCCTTGGGGGGGGCGCGCCACCTCCTGGCTGCTTCCCTCTCTCTCCCCTAAAGCCCACTAAGGGCCCATAACTTCCCGGGGGGGGGGGGGGGTTCCGGTAACCCTCCGGCACTCCGGTTTTATCTGAAACCTTCCGGAACACTTCCGGTGTCCGAATAACATGGTCCAATATATCAATCTTTATGTCTCAACAATTTCGAGACTCCTCGTCATGTCCGTGATCACATCCGGAATTCCGAACTACCTTCGGTACATCAAAACACATAAACTCATAATACCGATCGTCATCGAACGTTATGCGTGCGGACCCTACGGGTTCGAGAACTATGTAGACATGACCGAGACTCATCTCCGGTCAATAACCAATAGCGGAACCTGGATGCTCATATTGGCTCCCACATATTCTACGAAGATCTTTATCGGTCAAACCGCATAACAACATACGTTGTTCCCTTTGTCATCGGTATGTTACTTGCCCGAGATTCGATCGTCGGTATCATCATACCTAGTTCAATCTCGTTACCGGCAAGTCCCTTTACTCGTTCCGTAATGCATCATCCCATAACTAACTCATTAGTCACATTGCTTGCAAGGCTTCATATGATGTGCATTACCGAGAGGGCCCAGAGATACCTCTAAGACAATCGGAGTGACAAATCCTAATCTCGATCTATGCCAACTCAACAAACACCATCGGAGACACCTGTAGAGCATCTTTATAATCACCCAGTTACGTTGTGATGTTTGATAGCACACTAAGTGTTCCTCCGGTATTCGGGAGTTGCATAATCTCATAGTCATAGGAACATGTATAAGTCATGAAGAAAGCAATAGCAACAATCTAAACGATCATCATGCTAAGCTAACAGATGGGTCTAGTCCATCACATCATTCTCCTAATGATGTGATCCCGTTCATAAAATGACAACACATGTCCATGGCTAGGAAACTTAACCATCTTTGATTAACGAGCTAGTCTAGTAGAGGCATACTAGGGACACTATGTTTGTCTATGTATTCACACATGTACTAAGTTTCCGGTTAATACAATTCTAGCATGAATAATAAACATTTATCATGAAATAAGGAAATAAATAATAACTTTATTATTGCCTCTAGGGCATATTTCCTTCAGTCTCCCACTTGCACTAGAGTCAATAATCTAGATCACATCGCCATGTGATTTAACACCAATAGTTCACATCACCATGTGATTAGCACCCAAAGAGTACTAAGGTGTGATCAAGTTTTGCTTGTGATAGAAGTTTAGTCAACGGGTCTGCCACATTCAGATCCGTATGTATTTTGCAAATTTCTATGTCTACAATGCTCTGCACGGATCTACTCTAGCTAATTGCTCCCACTTTCAATATGTATCCAGATTGAGACTTTGAGTCATCTGGATCGGTGTAAAAGCTTGCATCGACATAACCTTTTACGACGAACTCTTTTATCACCTCTAACCGAGAAATATTTCCTTAGTCCTCTTAGGTAACTAAGGATAACTTTGACCGCTATCCAGTGATCTATCACTGGATCACTATCGTACCTCCTTGCTAAACTCATAGCAAGGCGCACAACTGGTCTGGTACATAGCATGGCATACTTTATAGAACCTATGACTGAGCTATAGGGAATGACTTTCATTCTCTTTCTATCTTCTGCCGAGGTCGGGTTTTTAGTCTTACTCAATTTTACACCTTGTAACACAGGCAAGAACTCCTTCTTTGACTGATCCATTTTGAACTTCTTCAAAATCTTGTCAAGGTATGTGCTTTGTGAAAGTCCTATTAAGCGTCTCGATCTATCCCTATAGATCTTGATGCTCAATACTTAAGCAGCTTCACCGAGGTCCTTTTTATTGAAAAATTCTTATTCAAGTATCCTTTTATGCTATCCAGAAATTCTATATCATTTCCAATCAACAATATGTCATCCACATATAATATCAGAAATGCTATAGAGCTCCCACTCACTTTCTTGTAAATACAGGCTTCACCGTAAGTCTGTATAAAACCATATGCTTTGATCACTTCATCAAAGCGTATATTCCAACTCCGAGATGCTTCCACCAGTCCATAGATGAATCGCTGGAGCTTGCACATTTTGTTAGCACCTTTAGGATTGACAAAACCTTCTGGTTGCATCACATACATCTTCTTCTCTAAAAATTCCATTAAGGAATGTAGTTTTGACATCCATTTGCCAGATTTCATAAAATGCGGCAATTGCTAACATGATTCGGACAGACTTTAAGCATCGATACGAGTGAGAAAATCTCATCGTAGTCAACACCTTGAACTTGTCGAAAAACTTTTGCGACAATTCAAGCTTTGTAGATAGTAACACTACTATCAGCGTCTATCTTCCTCTTGAAGATCCATTTTTTTTCTCAATGGCTCGCCGATCATCGGGCAAGTCAGTCAAAGTCCATACTTTGTTCTCATACATTGATCCTATCTCAGATTTCATGGCCTCAAGCCATTTATCGGAATCTGGGCTCATCATCGCTTCCTCATAGTTCGTAGGTTCGTCATGGTCTAGTAACATGATTTCCAGATCAGGATTACCATACCACTTTGGTGCGGAATGTACTCTGGTTGACCTACGAGGTTCTATAGTAACTTGATCTGAAGTTTCATGATCATCATCATTAGTTTCCTCACTAATTGGTGTAGGAATCACTGGAACTGATTTCTGTGATAAACTACTTTCCAATTCGGGAGAAGGTACAATTACCTCATCAAGTTCTACTTTCCTCCCACTCACTTCTTTCGAGAGAAACTCCTTCTCTAGAAAGGATCCATTCTTAGCTACGAATATCTTGCCTTCGGATTTGTGATAGAAGGTGTACCCAACAGTCTCCTTTGGGTATCCTATGAAGACGCATTTCTCCGATTTGGGTTTGAGCTTATCAGGTTGAAACTTTTCACATAAGCATTGCAACCCCAATCTTTAAGAAACAACTGCTTAGGTTTCTTGCCAAACCACAGTTCATATGGTGTCATCTAAACGGATTTAGATGGTGCCCTATTTAATGTGAATGCAGCTGTCTCTAATGCATAACCCCAAAACAATAGTGGTAAATCGGTAAGAGACATCATAGATTGCACTATATCCAATAAAGTACGGTTATGACGTTCAAACACACCATTATGCTGTGGTGTTCCAGGTGGCATGAGTTTGTGAAACTATTCCACATTGTTTTAATTGAAGGCCAAACTCGTAACTCAAATATTCGCCTCTGCAATCAGATCATAGAAACTTTATTTTGTTGTTATGATGATTCTCTACTTCACTCTGATATTCTTTTGAACTTTTCAAATGTTTCAGACTTATGTTTCATCAAGTAGATATACCCATATCTGCTCAAATCATCTGTGAAGGTCAGAAAATAACGATACCCGCCGTGAGCCTCAACACTCATCGGACTGCATACATCTATATGTATTATTTCCAATAAGTCATTAGCTTGCTCCATTGTTCCGGAGAATGGAGTCTTAGTCATCTTGCCCATGAGGCATAGTTCACAAGCATCAAATGATTCATAATCAAGTGATTCCAAAATTCCATCCGAATGGAGTTTCGTCATGCGCTTTACACCAATATGTCCTAAACGGCAGTGCCACAAAATATGTTGCATTATCATTATCAACTTTGCATCTTTTGGCATCAATATTATGAATATGTGTATGACTACGATCGAGATTCAATAAACCATTTATATTGAGTGTATGACCATAGAAGGTTTGATTCATTTAAACAGAACGACAATTATTCTCTGACTTAAATGAATAACCATATCGCAATAAACATGATCCAATCATATTCATGCTCAACGCAAATACCAAATAACATTTATTTAGGTCCAACACTAATCCCGAAGGTAGAGGGAGTGTGCGATGGTGATCTTATCAACCTTGGAATCACTTCCAACACACATCGTCACCTCGTCATTAACTAGTCTCTGTTCATTTTGCAACTCCTGTTTTGAGTTACTAATGTTAGTAACTGAACCAGTATCAAATACCGAGGGGCTACTATGAACACTAGTAAAATACACATCAATAACATGTATATCAAATATACCTTTGTTCACTTTGCCATCCTTCTTATCCGCCAAATACTTGGGGCAGTTCCGCTTCCAGTGACCAGTCCCTTTGCAGTAGAAGCACTCAGTTTTAGGCTAAGGTCCAGACTTGGGCTTCTTCCTGGGAGTAGCAACTTGCTTGCTATTCTTCTCGAAGTTCCCTTTCTTCCCTTTGCCCTTTTCTTGAAACTAGTGGTCTTGTTAACCATCAACACTTGATGCTCTTTCTTGATTTCTACCTTCGTTGATTTCAGCATCACGAATAGCTCGGGAATCATTTTTGTCATCCCTTGATCCAGCTGAGGCCGAGGGAGAGTTTCGTCAGCACAACGGCGTGGCGATGGTGATGATGAAGTTACCAACGCAGGGCTTTGCCTAAGCACTATGACAAGATGACCGAGGTGGAAATCTGTGGAGGGGGGCACCGCACACGGTTAAACAATCAACTTGTGTGTCCTAGGGTGCCCCCCTGCCCCCGTATATAAAGGAGCAAGGGGGGGCCGGCCGATCCTCATAGGGCGCGCCAAGGGGGGAGGAATCCTACTCCTAGTAGGAGTAGGTTTCCGCTTTTCCTAGTCCAACTAGGAGGAGAAGGAAAGGGAGGGAGAGGGAGAGGGAAAGAGGGGCTGCGTCCCCTCCCCTAGTCCAATTCGGACTCCCCTTGGGGGGGCGCGCCACCTTCTGGCTGCTTCCCTCTCTCTCCCCTAAAGCCCACTAAGGGCCCATAACTTCCCGGGGGGGGGGGTTCCGGTAACCCTCCGACACTCCGGTTTTATCTGAAACCTTCCGGAACACTTCTGGTGTCCGAATAACATGGTCCAATATATCAATCTTTATGTCTCGACCATTTCGAGACTCCTCATCATGTTTGTGATCACATCCGGGATTCCGAACTACCTTCGGTACATCAAAACACATAAACTCATAATACCGATCGTCATCGAACGTTAAGCGTGCGGACCCTACGGGTTCGAGAACTATGTAGACATGACCGAGACTCATCTTCGGTCAATAACCAATAGCGGAACCTGGATGCTCATATTGGCTCCCACATATTCTACGAAGATCTTTATCGGTCAAACCGCATAACAACATACGTTGTTCCCTTTGTCATCGGTATGTTACTTGCCCGAGATTCGATCGTCGGTATCATCATACCTAGTTCAATCTCGTTACCGGCAAGTCTCTTTACTCGTTCCGGAATGCATCATCCCATAACTAACTCATTAGTCACATTGCTTGCAAGGCTTCATATGATGTGCATTACCGAGAGGGCCCAGAGATTCCTCTCCGACAATCGGAGTGACAAATCCTAATCTCGATCTATGCCAACTCAACAAACACCATCGAAGACACCTGTAGAGCATCTTTATAATCACCCAGTTACGTTGTGACGTTTGATAGCACACTAAGTGTTTCTCCGGTATTCGGGAGTTGCATAATCTCATAGTCATAGGAACATGTATAAGTCATGAAGAAAGCAATAGCAACAAACTAAACGATCATCATGCTAAGCTAACGGATGGGTCTTGTCCATCACATCATTCTCCTAATGATGTTATCCCGTTCATCAAATGACAACACATGTCCATGGCTAGGAAACTTAACCATCTTTGATTAACGAGCTAGTCTAGTAGAGGCATACTAGGGACACTCTGTTTGTCTATGTATTCACACATGTACTAAGTTTCCGGTTAATACAATTCTAGCATGAATAATAAACATTTATCATGAAATAAGGAAATAAATAATAACTTTATTATTGCCTCTAGGGCATATTTCCTTCAGATAGCACTATGACTATCTAAACACTCGATAATGACCATTTTGCCATTGTGGTAACCCCTTGACCTATAAAAGGAGGGCCGAGGCAACCTTAGAAAGGATTCAGACCCTTGTACACTCATACGCGCGTAGCTGCTCTTCCCGAGGCGACCTTACCAGGCTTGAGCACTGCGCGTTCGTCATGGTCCTCCATCCAATCCACCAAAACAGGAGTAGGGTTTTACGCCACGCGGCGGCCCGAACCTGGGTAAAAACCGCCCGCGTCACCATTGCCGTGCTGCTCTACGGCCTCCGCTCTTTGTGCAATGCGCCCTTCCCCATTACCGAATCACAATGGGGCTGATGGCCCCATAGGTGATCGTGTCGAACCACGACACCATATGTCCAAGAGTTGATGTGGTTAGCACCCCTTATCTAGGACACCATCAATATGGCATTCTTCTCAGGAATGGCGATATGATCCTCGGTTCATTTTCACTTGCTTCTTTGACTTCGACCATCGACTTCCTGACCGCTACATCGACAACGTTACCCTAGCTCTGAGGGTGTTTCGGAGATCCAGAGGCAGCCACAAAGTTTGCTCACGGCGCATCATCGGAGAGTGCGGGAGGAATACAACGTCAAGATTCCCTATTGCATGTGTTTTATTTTATGTTTTTGTAAGGGTTGGGCAATTTTAATGTATGGATGTGTCTATCTGGGAGAAAAAGATATACATATGTCAGCGGGCTTGTGCAAAACACGCTCGTGACACCATGGACTGGTGACATCCTTTTGATAGTTCGTGGATGGGGCACGTAGGTGGGGACCTACAGTACTGAATTGCATGAAATGGACATGATGATTTACCCAGGTTCAGGCTGCATGGTTGCGTAATACCCTACTTGTGATTTTTGTGTGTTTATGTGGGTGGATTAAGAGCTACAAGTCCTTCCCGGGAACGGGAAGCGTTGTGTATCCCTAGTGATCTTCTACCAAGTGTCCAACCTTTTCTACTAGAGTTATGTTTTCCTCCTCTCTTTGGAGTTGTTTTCTCCTCCCTCTCTCTTAGCCTGGCCCTCTTTTTATATTCCAAGAGGTACCACATTGGCTTCGATGCTAAGGAAGTGGTCTGAGTCTGACCAGGTAGGTGAGCGCATTAAATGCGTAGCGATGTGTCATCATCTTCTGTCTTCCGAGAACGAACCCCAATCTTATCAGCACCGACCATGGTGACACCCACGTGGGGTGTGACACGTCTCGACATAGGCGTGCACCATGCGGCGACGTGGGTGAGTGATTCACTAGCTCTTTGCATCTTGTCCAGCTTCTGGCGCGCCTGCCCACCGGTCGTGTGGTGCGAGGGTCCTACGAGCATAGAACAACTGCACCATGCATAGGTGAGGCGATAGCTTGCTGTCGAAGCCTGGCTGGGTGCACGCCAGCTAAGGGCATCCATTGTCGGGCGAGGTTGTTCACGGGTATTGGCCGATGGTAGTCATTGCCGGACGTCTTGATCTGGATCCTTCCTGTCGGGCGGGCTCATTCGATGGGCATGGAGGTCTTTTGAACAAAGATCTGCACGCCACCCACCACTGAACCCAAGCTGCATCTAGTGAGGTTTCTTGTTCTTCTTCTTCTTCTTCACGAAGATATGCATACCACCACTGAAGGGAGCAGTGGCAAGTAGATCTACTATCTTCTTGAGTTTGGTCCAGGGGCGACCGTGGCGCATGTGCGTGACCCAAACCATCACGGTACCGACAACATAACATTCTTGTTGACTTAACTGAATATGTTCTTTGCTAGAGTGATAAACAACTTCAGACTTAATACTATGCATGCTCTCAAATGAATGATAAAAATATGGTAATATTATTGTGGCAATATGTTCATGCTTTAGTGAAAAACATGACCTGTCTTGTTGATAAAATCAAGAAACATACACCCAAAGATTTCCTTAATTTTCAAGCACAAGTTTCATGTTTTCATTCAAGATTTCTCACTAGTAAAATTCATATTTATTGTTTTTAAGTCAGGTAAAGTACCTGGAATTGGTGTTTCTACCTTGAAAACATGTTTTTGTTTTAACATCACACTCCCACAAGTCCATTCCATGGTCGAGATCAAACACACATTGAAATGCCTTACCATGCTTCGTGTGACTGAAATTTATTGGTTTGACTCTTTTCGAGGCAGGTTGTTGGAGAGTTACTATACCAAAACATGGATTGATAAAGGAAGAATGATGTTTTCTCAGGAGTAAGTTGTTGTTAATGAAGGCACTGGGAGTCTCTTACAGTATTAATATTTGAGCAGTAAAATAGATGTGAGCTTAAGACAAACCTTGAATTAAGAAAACGAGCCCATCGGATCTTCCTACTCCCAAAATTTTGTGCATGCTCTCACCTGAAGAGGTGAGGATTGCCCTTTATCGGGTCATAGACAACAAATCTATGTTGTACCTCGAGTTAACTAGCAAACAGAACTGCCTTCATTCTCCTTGGGATTCTTAGGCATTTCTAGATCCAAGTTGTTCTTGTCACAAATAATAAAACATAGTTGCTTCACCAACATTTTTTCCTTCATAATACATAAATCAATTTTTTTGTTAATTTTACAATGATGATATGTTTTGTTGTCCCCAAAAGCTACACAAGAATAAACATTGTTCTAACATAAAAATGAATGTACATATAAGTTATAGCCATGAAAAATAACCATTTTCCTATGTACAATCATTGGTTTCCAGAAAATAAGAAGAATAGACATATGGTAACACTAGTTATCCATCTTGCATGTGCTATGGGAGAAATTCTTGCAATAAAGACTTTGTAAAATTGTTACTAGATTTTGATGGTGATATAAAAATGGAAAACATAATTATATATTGCTAAATATCTACATACCTAATCCGTGTCACCCTATCATCATGCTCCCACTCCATCTGCACCGACATCATATCCTTGTTGGTCGCCTTCCATGTTGAAGCATGACCCAAGCAACATGACAATGAAAGGGCATGTGACAAGTAAATGGAAGGATGCCGATGACAGAGACATGAGGTGTGGGGATAATTCTTGTTGGTAAGCATGATCGATAGGGGGAAAGGATGTGGTGGCTCAATAATATCTAAGGGTGCATGAGTTATTTTATTAGCATGTGAACTAGTATGGATTTTAACCTCTCCCTAAGTTTTGTCCTCATCGAAAATAGAGTCTTAAATACCATGGTGTAGAGCGGGGTTGACAAGATGAGATTCCGCCCATTAATGGCCAGCATCATACTAACGTAATGTAGTAAGCATGACTAAGTAGCTCCCATCAGTCAACCTCTAAACAACAATAAGTATATAGTTAAGTAACAGAAAAAACTAAATATGTAAATGTCTATTTATGAATTCATATCTAAACACTTGCTTAATCACTATACATGACAGAAGCACCTTGTATATCCAAATATAGTGCAAGGATGAAAATAATCTAATTAGGGAAAACAACAAAGACGTAAAGAATGATTGAATATTTATTTCTTCCTTGGTCCACAACACCCGTTTTTGTGGAATTGGTGATTGATGAACGAACTGATACGTAGCACCTACACCTCATTATCTAGACTAGTGGCACTCCCGCATCTTCATCTCCGCCTCCAACTCATTCTACTCAACTACGTACCTATAATTCCAATATGTCATTCCATGTCTCCTTCTATTAATATAATAATTAAAGGCTCCCATAAAATTTCATGTTAATCGAACAAATAAGAATGATTTGAGCCATCAATCCAATTTAGAATAACATAGTTGAACTCCAGGGGGATTGGATCAACTCACATGGCGAAAAGAATGAAAGAAAATTATTATTCAATGTTTCTTTATGAAAAGACCCATTCCCATAAATGTCCATAACTCCATATGCCAATTTCTTTGTTTGGCCATCCCGTCCATTCCGTATATATTATCCCATAAATGCATCCCAACCCTAGGTCTCGAGAGCAAGAAGAACATGAGCACAACTTTAAAGTTGTTGTTTACATCAAGTTCTTAGCATGTTTTTTCTATGTTGTTAGTGAATTCAAACATTTTGTATAGGACAATCATATTATGAACAGGGGCACAAGAAAATTACTTTGGTTTGAACTCCATGGACAAATCCTAAGAAAAAGGCTTCGAAAATCCACTCACTAGCCATTCCTTTGTGTGACTTTCTCTAAGCCCCAATACCTCCAAAGATTATTCTCTGGTACTAATGATCCACATAGGGTTATTTATACTAAAAAAACAAACCCAGTTTGACAATTCAGAGCCATTCTTTTGTTTCGGAACTACTGAGACATTCCACTTTGAAATATACTTAGATAGGTAGATATTCATTGATTCAAAAGTGCCGCTCGAAGTTCACTCGCCAAACAAATGCCATGTTTAGGACAAGTTCCAGGTGCATATAAGTCACTCTCAAAACTACCAATGAACATTGACCCAAAACTATGCATTTATTAGTAGTGCTCTAGAAAGGTTTCACTTGCTTGGTAATGCCAATAAATAAACTTCACGGAACACCCGGACTAGCAGACAATTCTTAAACTTGCAAATTTTCCTCAGATTATTTTTCAAATTTTTGTCTCCCTTGTGTCTTATCTCTTCCCTCATTTAATAACTTTCATAGGGCTCAGTTGTTTACTTGCGACAGCTCCCATGTAAGATAACAGAAATTCAAGGTTGCTTGATTACCCTTGATTTGCTTAGGATCGTAGTAAATGGTATTCTTTCCTAGAGACCTAGGTTTATCGAACCATGAAGTGTTGGTGCAGGTAGAGGGAACATCTAGCAAGTCTTTGTTATCGTGTAGCATCTTCATTCCTGGATCAATGCACCACAATATTAGCTAGTGCACACACAAACGTAAGTAGTAGTGAATGTAAACAATAAGACAGAATAGGCTAGAGTAGAGGTTTCACCTGCAACTATGTACATGTGCTCGAAAGCATGATATATATTAAATATTTTTATGATGAATAACTAATAATTGCTTTGTAGCTATATATCTGTGTGATGCGTCCTTGTGACACCACGACTGACTAGCGCCGAATCAAGGATTGAGTCGTCAAACCTTTACCCTAACCCGTATAGCGGGGTTATCTCGGTTATTAAGGAATTATCAGACCAATGCATTAGCATTTTGTGATTGTATCATTTTACCCTAAGTAATTGGTTCTGGTTATCGTAATAGCCTTAGTATCACCGAAGTTCGTTATAGAGGTCCACTCTCCCTTGCGTGTTGCTTCTTGTACCGATCGTGCCGGAGGGGGGAATCATTGGGAAGGCCATCGTCATCAACCTTGCTGCCTTCATGGTGTTGTGTGAGTAGTTCTTTCAGGGCCTACGGGTCCATAGTAGTAGTTGCAGTGTGTTTTTTTGGGATCCGATGAATTATGGGTTTATGATCAGATTATTCACTGAATTTATATGAGTCTCTTGAGGTTCATTTTCTGTGTAATTTTGTAGCTTTGTATTTCTCTCTGATATATCCGTCTACTTTGGCCAAGTTTTATTGATCTATCTTTAGCGGGACAGGTGCTTTGTGGTAGGTTCAATCTTGCGGTGATCTTGCCGTGTGACAGGAAGGGCAAATGCACATATGTATTGTTGCTATTAAGGATAAAATGACGGGGTTTGGTCATATTGATTGATCTTTTTCTGTCTACATTATGTCATCCTAGTTATTGCATTACTCTGTTTGTCATGAAATTTATAATTTGAGATGCATTCTGGATAGCGGTCTTGTGGTGGAGTAATAGTAGTATATGGGTTAACGGTCTACTTGTCACGGATGTAATCCCTATGTGAGATTATGCCATGAATGATCACAATTATAACCATGCTCAATTGTACCAATTGCCCAATAGTAATATGTTTACCCACCGTTGATATGCTTTCGAGAGAAATGCCACTGGTGAACCTATAGCCCCCGGGTCTATTCTCCATTAATACTAAGAATCCTACAATTGCTCTATTTTCTTTCTTTTATTTTCTTCTTTACTTTTTATCGCTTTGCCTATCACTATCAGTTTTAATCTTGTAACTGGCAAGAACAAGGGGAGTGATGACCCCCTTGCCTTTGTTGGGTGCAAGCAATTTATGTGTTTGTGTGCATGTACTGTTCATGTTGCTAGTGTGGTGCCTCCTACTGGTTCGATAAACCTTGGTTCTTAATTGAGGGGAATACTATCTGCTACTATACTACTTCACCCTTACTCTTCGGGGAAATCCAACAACTCCATCGTGAGTAGCAGAAGAATTTCTAGCGTCATTACCCGTGAGACATCACCTACCAAATCAGGTGCCTTCGCACAAACACATTACTTTTGCTTGTTTCTATTTTCTTTGCCTTTTGCCTTTTTACATGCCTTCTTCTTTGTTTGCCATTTTTTTTCCCAAAATACCCAGAAAAAATCTTGTGTTACTATCTTTGCTTCTGTTATTATGCCCAGTTCCTCGCTTGTTGTTTCTACTCCCGAACTTGAAGCACTCAATTTTAAACAAAGGGTGGAGAAAGTTTGAAAGATGCTTGGTATAGGATTTGCGATGCTAAAAATAAATCTACTCGTAAGCAATCATCACTATTGTTCTCTGAATTTTTTATGTGGATGCTACTACTTGGTATAGATTTGTGCTTGACACTATTACTAGAGGAAACTTTATGAGTAGTCACCCTTTGGATGCTTTTAATGTTATGGGAAATTTAGTGGGATCATCACCTATTAGAATCATTGAAACGGTAGTAACACTGGAACACCTTATGCAAATCAATGTAGATATCATTGAAAACAAAATGCCAACTATGGAGCAATTTGAAAATTTGGATCAACAGGTGCATAATCAAGTAACTATGTTGGGCTCTACGGTAGGAAATGCTCTAAAATTGATAAAAGAAAAGAATCAATTATCGATAGAGTAGAACAAAGTCCCGCTAGAATTGATAAGTTGGAGGAAGTTGTTAATGTCTTGGGTTCATCCTTTTATTCCATAAAACTAGTGAGGAACTTCCGACAAATAAAAATATGAATCTTACTTATTGGCCCAAAGTTCCAAAACCTAATAAGGGTGCTCCTTGTAGTAAGGAGAAGGGAGATTTATAAATGATAATTGTTCACCCTAATTTCATGAAGATAAAAACGGAACCCGATCTTTGGGACTTGACCTAACAATAACACACTCGCCAAACATAATAGGAAGGAACTTAACGCTGTCTCATAGCACATTTTAAAGCATCCCAAGTAGCAGGTATATTATTTGCATTAACACGGCAATACTCACTCCACCAAATAGAAGCAAAGTTTGTTAATTCACTGGTGGCTGCCCTAACTCTTTGGTTCTCAGGAATATCATGACATGCAAATTTTTGTTCAATAGAAAGTTCTGAATCAAGATAAACATCTGGATCATATTTACCATCGAAAGCAGGCATAGTAAATTTAATTTTAGAATTAGAGTGGTCATAATCTTGAATGTCATACGTGGGTGGACCTCGTGCCATACCTTGACGGTTGAAACGCAGTTGTCGATGAGCATGCTCATTGTGGCGGTCAACCGCTTGGTCGTCCTCGGTGTCACCGAAATAATCCTCGTAGTTGTCACCATGTTCCTCAGTCACGCGGGGAGGAATTTGTTGGTGCTGGTTTCTGGTGGCAGCATCAGTGGCACTAGCTGGGTGTTGTGGATGACCCATGGGCACAAGTCGAGCTCGTGAAATGGCGGCGACTCTCGTGGAGTTACTAGGAGCAGCGTTGTTGTTGTTGTCGTGAGGTGCAGTCTGCAACCCGTCCAGACGTGACAAGATGTCTTGTAGATGTGTGTTGGCAACACCCTGCGCATCCTCGATGGCCTTGAGCCTCTCTTCGGCCATAATCTGAGCACCCTCAAGTTGGGCGAGACGCTCGCGGGTGACTTTCACATCTGCGGTCAGACCCTCAAGTGTGGGTTGTTCCTGTGCCATTGTTAGCGAAAGAGAGAAAACACATAGTGTATAATCCCTGTCAACTAGTAGGACGTGGTGGAGAAAAATCGCTCACACTCAAGCTTAGTAACAAATTCTTGCTTGTTCTTACCAATGCAATAGGTGGTGATCGGCGCGTTGGTGTTGGCTTCAAACTACTGACGAAGATTGGATGTAGCGATAAATAGGAATAAGTAGAGTCGGGACCTGTACTTATTGGTAGGAAAAAGTGTAGCTTGGCAAAGGCTAGCTTCTCAACTTACAATATTAGTGGCACAATTTAGCAAAAAGCAATGCAAGTTGAATAATTGCTCAAACTCCTAACTAGTGCTGGCAGTCGACTAGTGTCGGTGCAACAAACCCTGGGTCCATTGCTCGGACTGTGCACAGGCCAGAGACAAGATTACAAGACCAAGATCGTACCAAACAAGGAGGATCAATTCCTTTGAAGGATCCAAGTGCAAGTCAAGAAGGCCAAGGTGAGCTAGAGGAACAAGGCATCACTAAAGGAAGGACCAACCTTGCTGGGAAGGCGAGCCTGGCAGGGTTGGGTTTTGCCCCGGAAGCAAGCTCCAGATCATCCCGGCAGGCCTGCTGGGCTGGCGGAGGCAAGCCACTCCACTGCTCCACCTCACAAGCGACGCAAGTCATTAATCGGAGCGGTGTCAAGCTCCAAGGTGACTAAGTGGCTGCTTCTTGCCACATGGAAGCCACTCCCTACAGCAAACACCTCCATATGACACCCATCCTGAGACGTGTCAAGCGAGCAGGCGCAAAGCTGGCAAAACAGCCCGGCAGGGCCTGCCGAGCGAGCTGTGATGTGACACTGAGCAGCACATTTAATGCGCTTTGTCAGCCCGCAGAGTTAGATATGATAGCATTGTTAGCTATCTAATCAGTACACAAAGACTGATTTGCCACTGTGGTGACCCCTTAATCTATAAAAGGAGGCCCATGGCGACCATAGAAGAGGTTGTTGGTCGATTGGACCCTCGCATATCCATACACGCGTAGCCACTCTCGTCCCCAGAGCGACCTTGCCGGGCTAGTGTGCTACGTTCACCACCATTATCCACCATCAATCCACCAAAGCAGGAGTAGGGTTTTACGCCTCACGGCGGCCCAAACCTGGGTAAAGACTGCCCGTGTGATCTCTGCCGTCCTGCACGACGCTTCTCCGCTCTTTGTGCAACGTGCCCATCCCCCCGCCGAACCAAAAGGGGCTCATGGCCCCATAGGTGGCCGTGGTTTCCCACGACATCTTTGGCACGCCAGTTAGGGGATCACTTGCGCGAAACCGAGAGCGTACGCTGCGTGTCAACTTCATCGTCGACGGTGTCATCGACTATGGCGCCCAAGAGGAAGCCCGGAGCTACAAATCACCCGTCCACCTCGAAGGCTCCGCCGTCCGCGACTGCCGACGTCGCGGGGAATGCGGGGCCTCGCGAGGGTGTGGATGCTGCGGGGGACGTGGTCGGCGCAGGCGGCGCTATCACCACCTCCCCCACGGCCGAAGCAGGGACGGGAGGTACTGGGGAAGGACAGCATCAGCGACATCTCGACGGCCATGCTCCACGAGGTACGGATGGAGGGATCATTCCGCCTGAACCCCTTCTCCTCGCCAACAGGCACAGCCGCAGTGATGATGCTCGCTCTGGGGCGAGTCGCAACCCTCCGGCCACCCCCGCTGCGGGCGCGACCGCAGGGCACGTGCCACCTCTTGGGCGGGCTAACCCAGCTACTGTGCCCAACGGAGCCGTTGGCCCTCAGGCTCCTCCGCCGCGTCATCATGCCGTCCAAACGGCTAGTTCGCAGTAGTAAGGGCGTGGCGCAGTCACCACCGGTAACATCAGGAGCCGAGCGACACTACGATCTACATCGTCATCACCTATGCCAAGCACTGCCTCAGAGGCCATGGCGTGAGCCCAACTGCTGTTGAGATTTCCATCGGTGGCAGACCAGATGGATGAGTGGCGAGCCACCATCCAAAGTTTGATTGGTTTCGCCGAGGCGGAAGGATCATAGCGGGCCGGAACGCCATGGCCTTCCCAGGCAGCATCGACGGCTCATGCGGCTGGTCATGCGGGAGGGACCACCCTCACGGTGCAATCCCCACCACGGCAAGCTGCCCGAGAGCCGCAAAACCAAGCGCCCGATGACGTCTCGATGGCCTCGTCAGATCCTCGAGCACGTTAAGGCCGACAGCGTGCCCCAAAGGGCTGGCGAGGGGAAGGCGCGCGCATCATCGACGAGCGGTGCCGCGACAACCCGCGCTGGTCCAATGGGTGTGATGGCCCCGACATCGACGAGCCCGCGCTTGGAGATGGCAGGTGCCTGCCTTTCGAGGTTGGGTGCCCTGCCTTCACCCGTGAGCTGCGGCAAGTCCGTTGGCCGTCCACTCGCACGTTCAAGCCAGAGATACCTGAGAAGTATAATGGCAGACTAAACCCGGCAAAGTTCTTGAGCGTCTACACCATCGCTGTTCAAGCTGCCAGGGGAAGAGATGAGAAGGTGTTCGCTAACTATTTCCCTTTGGCCCTCAAGTCAAATGTGACGTCTTGGCTGATGCACCTGCCGGAGAACTCCATTTCAACTTGGGCTAACCTGTGCCACGAGTTCATTGGTGCCTTCACGGGCGGCCATCAAGAACAAGGGCGGCCCAGCGACTTGCAGCTTCTCCGACAGAAAGAAGGAGAAACTCTGTGGAAGTACTTGCAGAGATTCAGTCGAGTCCACAGAAATATCCCATATGTCCACCCAGCTGTCATGATAGGTGCCTTCCAATCCAATATGCGCAACCGCAGGATACGTTCCAAGATGAACGTTCGGTTGCCCAAGACTGTGAAGGAGCTCTACAGTTTGGTGGACAAATGTGCTCGGGTGGAAGAGGGATGGAAACTTCCTAGAGAGGAAGATTGCGTCGACATCGACTCAGAAGATGACGACGAAGCCATCAATAAGAAGAAGAAGAACAAGAAGCACAATAAGAAGCACAAGGATAAGACAGTGATGACTATTGAGGGGTCAGGCACGCCTAGTACCGGCAAGAAGGCCAAGGCTGAAGCCCCTGGCAAGGGGGCTACCACATGCGCTAACTGCCGGGAGGCGGCGGCTGCCGAGAAGGCTGGGAAAAGTGATGGGCCGTACTGTAAGATTCATCGGACCAAGGGCCATGATCTCCAGGAGTGTCATCAGGTTGAGCAGCTCGTCAAGAGATAGAAGGCTGAGTATGAGAAGCGCGATAAGGAAAAAGGTCAGAATGGCACTGGAGGGAAGGGCCGGGGTGGTGAAGCAAATCGCCCCGGCAAGGCATCTCGGAACCAAGGGAAACCCGCCAAGGGCCGAGAGAAGGAGGATTGCAGTAACGAGAGTGATGGAGGGAATGAAGAGGAAACCAGCAAGCAGGAATTCCAGAAGGCCACTGACACCCCGTGCATTGACGGGGGTGCATCTTTGCACTCCTCTTACCGCCAACTTAAACAGTGGGCGCGTGAAGTCAATGCCATGGAGCCAGCGGTAGATTCTCGGAAGCCGCTCAATTGGTCATGCACGCCCATCATCTTTGATGAAGATGACCACCCCGACCGCATTACTGCGGTAGGGTGCTTGCCGTTGTTGGTCTCACCAACAATTCGCAACCTCAAGGTCACAAAGATGCTGGTTGACGACGGGGCCGGGTTGAATCTGATTTCCCCAAAGGTTATCAGCAAACTCCAGATAGCAGAGGAAGAACTTAAGGCCACAGGCACGTTTCAAGGAGTCAATCCCGGCAGGAGCCGTCCTAAGGGAAAGGTTACGTTGCCAGTGACATTTGGAGGAGAGTTGAACTACAGGACTGAGAAAGTTGTGTTGGATGTGGTTGACCTCCCCCTACCGACAACGGGATCCTTGGGCGCCCGGCCCTGGCCAAGTTCATGGCAGCGTCCCACTACGCCTACAACACCTTGAAGATGCTAGGGCCGATGGGCGTCATTTCCATTCCGTCGGACAAGAAAGACGCAATCATTTGCGTGGATAAGATGTACCGGGACACGGTCACAGCAGAGGTCGCGGAAGCCACAGTTCCCGCCAAGGAAAAGCATAGCAGAGGCACTGGCAAGGAATCCGGGAAGCATACCTCTGTGGAATGTGCCGCGCCCATTGATGACACGCCAGAGAGTTCCAACAGTAAGAGATCCAAGGCTGCTCCACCCCAAGTGAAAAAGGTCGCGGCAGGACTGGCTGGCGCTAATGGTACTTTCACTATCAGCGCCACCCTTGATGACAAATAGGAAAGCGTGCTCGTTGCCTTCCTGCGGGCGAATATCGATGTGTTTGCCTGGCAACCATCTGATATCCCCGGTGTTCCCAGGGAGGTAATCGAGCACCACCTTGCTGTCTGTCCACATGCCCGGCCCATCAAGCAGAAGGTTCGGAAGCAGGCCTTGGAACGACAACAGTTTATTGCCGAGGAAATCAAGAAACTTGAAGCAGCTGGTTTTGTCAGAGGAGTATTGCATCCAACATGGTTAGCAAACTCAGTGGTTGTGTGCAAGGCTAATGGATAATGGAGGCTTTGCGTAGATTTTACGGATCTGAACAAGGCGTGCCCAAAGGACCCATTTCCCTTGCCGCGCATTGACCAAATTGTGGATTCTACTTCAGGATGTGAGTTGCTCTCTTTTCTGGATGCATACTCTGGATACCATCAGATTTTTATGTCCAAGGAGGACAAAAAAAAAACCTCATTCATCACCCCATGCGGCACGTACTGCTTTGTGCGCATGCCTTTCGGGTTGAAGAGTGCCGGGTCCACTTTTGCAAGAGCAGTCTAGATTGGCTTTGAACCACAGTTGCACAGGAACATTGAAGCTTATATGGATGATATTGTGGTCAAGACCAAGGACAGATCAACCCTCATCCAGGATTTAGAAGAGACATTTGCTAATCTGCGAAAGATCAACTTGAAGCTAAATCCGGAGAAGTGCGTGTTTGGCGTTCCCTCCAGCAAGCTACTTGGTTTCTTTGTGTCCCACCGTGGGATAGAGGCCAACCCCGATAAGATCAAGGATATTGAGCATATACAGGCACCCAAGACAGTTAAGGATGTGAGGCATTTGACAGGATGCGTTGCCGCGCTTAGCAGATTCATCTCCAAGTCTGCCGAGCGCGCCTTGCCGTTCTTCAAGATTTTGAAGAAGGCAGGACCCATGAAGTGGACCCCGAAAGCAGATGCATCACTGCAGGATTTGAAGGCCTACTTGTCTTCTGTGCCTACTTTGGTCGCACCCAAATCACAAGAGCCGTTACTGCTATGTCTGGCAGCAACTAATCAAGTGGTTAGTGCGGCCCTAGTAGCATAGCGGGAAGTGGAAGAAACAGCAACCTCAGCAAGTGTCCCGCCCGGGGAAGAGGAAAAGAGCAGCCTGGCAAGGCCAGATACGGATCAGGACAAAGAGGAGCACGACAGCGGAAGCAACCCCAAGGACACTGCAAGGAAGAAGGTGGTGCAGCGCCCAGTATACTTTGTCAGCTCCCTGTTGCAGGGTGCTAGATCCAGGTACTCTGGCATGCAAAAATTGATCTTTGGCCTTGTCATGGCCTCAAGGAAACTACGCCACTACTTCCAAGCCCATGAGATCACGGTTGTCACCCGCTTCCCGTTGCAAAGGATACTTCGAAACCCAGAGGCCACCAGCAGGATAGTGGAGTGGGCATTGGATTTATCCAGCTTTGGACTGAAGTTTGAAAGCACATCAACAATCCAGAGCAGGGCGTTGGCAGAGTTTATTGCAGAATGGACGCCAACCCCTGATGAAGAAGTACAGGAAACAATTATCCCCGGCAAGGAAGCACCCCAAGAATGGATCATCTATTTCGATGGTGCCTTCTCCCTACAAGGTGCAGGGGCTGACGTGCTTCTCGTGGCTCCCACTGGAGAGCACCTGAGGTACGTCGTCCAGATGCACTTTCCCCAGGAGGAGGCAACCAACAATACAGCAGAATATGAAGGGCTTCTTGCCGGGCTCAGGATTGCCACAGAATTGGGAATCAAGAAGCTGAACATTCGAGGAGATTCACAGCTAGTGGTGAGACAAGTCAACAAGGATTACCAAAGCCCATTGATGGAGGCATACGTCGAGGAAGTGAGAAGATTGGAGGAGCGCTTTGACGGGTTGCAAACAGAGCACGTACCCCGTGCGGAAAACAGCATTGCTGATTACGTGTCAAAGTGCGCTACGTAGAAGCTTCCTGTGGAACCAGGGACTTTTGTTCTCCATCTTACTCAGCCCTCCATATCCCCGACAACAATGGCCCGAAAGAGGAGGAAATTGGAATCCGGTAAGCCTATCCCGGTAGAGCCTTTCGGGGCTCCTGGCAGGGACCCTGCCGGGACTAACTCCCCTTCGCTTGCCGGGCTGCACCCTCCTGCCAGGCCACTGGTCCCCGCAGACGAGGGATGTGCCCCCACGAATGAGGAGGTGCCGCTAGTCCTCGTTGCCGAGCCTCAAGCTCCAACTTGGGCAAGGCACATAGTCCATTTCCTCCAAACCGGAGAACTTCCCGAAGAGCAAGAAGAAGCTGAAAGAGTAGCCCGGAGGGCCAGTATGTATCAGTTTGTCGATGACACACTATACAGAAGAAGGCCCAACGGTGTGAAATTGAAGTGCATTTGCCGGGAAGGAGTAAAGGAACTGCTGGCAGAGATACACAAAGGATCAAGGGCTTTGGTTGGGAAAGCATTCCGGCAAGGATTCTATTGGCCCATAGCCCTCCAAGATGTGGTTGAGCTCGTCACCAAGTGTGAAGCCTGTCAGTTCCATTCCAAAAATATCCATCTGCCTGCCCAAGCACTCCAGACAATCCCTTTGTCATGGCCGTTTTCGGTCTAGGGGCTCGATATCCTCGGCCCTTTCCCCCGAGCTACCGGGGGCTTTGAATTCTTGTTCGTTGCAATCAACAAGTTTACAAAGTGGCCGGAAGTAGATGCCGTGAGAAAGGTGACTGCTCAGTCAGCTATCAAGTTCTTGAAAGGATTGGTGTTCCGCTTCGGGGTCCCTGCCCAGATCATCACCGACAACGGCACCCAGTTCACAAGCCGCGCCTTCATGCAATATGTTCATGCCCTCGGAAGCAAGATCTCATTTGCATCTGTTGCACATCCCAGAAGCAATGGACAAGCTAAGAGGGCGAATGCTGAAGTCTTGCGGGGACTCAAGAGAAGAACATTTGATAAGCTACGGAAGCACGGCAGGCAATGGATCAATGAGCTGCCGGTGGTTCTTTGGTCCCTCAGAACGACGCCAAACCGAGCTACCGGGCAGACTCCCTTCTCCCTAGTCTATGGGGCAGAAGCAGTTATCCCCACAGAACTCATTTACGGGTCACCTCGAGTGCTTGCCTACGATGAAGTAGCGCAGGAACAGCACATGCGTGATGAAGCCGTGCTTCTCGAGGAGAACCATCTCCGGGCTGCTACGCGTGCTGCACGCTATCAGCAAGCCCTGCGTCGCTATCACAGCCGCAGGGTTCATGCCCGATGTTTTGAGGAAGGCGACCTTGTCCTTAGGCACATTCAGTCCGCCAATGGTACAAACAAGCTGTCGCCGATGTGGGAAGGCCCTTACCGGGTAGTACAATTCACCAGACCTGGCGCAGTCCATCTGGAGACCAGAGATGTCATTTAATTGCAAAACTCATGGAATATTGAGCATCTCCGCAAGTTCTACCCGTAAGGCGCGGCTGTCGGGCCCTGCCCGGCAGCCACCCTTTTATACAGGCCTTGCCTCAGCTGCATGTAACCCCTTGTACAAAGCCAGGCGCAGACCCTGTGCAACAAAGAAATAAATGAAGCGCTTGGGGCCCCCGACAAGTTGCATGCATGCATAAGCATTTCATAAGCATTGCATGATTCATGTAGATAGGTTGTATGATCATGTCGATAGATTGCATCTGGCATCATCTTCATTTGCATAAACTATAGGCTCCTGCCATGGACTCAGTCCTAGGAAGAGGATGCGAAGACAAGCCAACACTATGATCTCCGGCAAGCCAAATAGATAAGTTCCATCTCTTATCCATACATGTTCTGTGAGTAGGCTTGTGCATATGAAAACCTCGCCGCCTCGGAAACAAAGGTGCTCCCATCTACTGACACGAACGCTGCTTCGGTCAGGATGGTCGTAGTGGCCTTTCGCTGAAAGGGGTTGGCGGGGGGCTGGCCTCTCCAAATGGGTTTTGCGCCCGGTAGGCTCAGCCTCATGGCAGCAGTCCTATGGGGTGCCGGCAAGGTAGCTTACCGGGATCTACTTGTTTACGTGAAAGTATGGAGGCGTTTCACCTCTGCATGGATATCATACATGCACAAGTGCCCGGCAAAGCTTATCTTTTTCATTAGTATGCTGATCAACAAGTACAAATCTCACGGAACATAAACATGGATACAAGAGATTACATTATTTGAACTAAAATTTGGCAAGTTCCTACAGATTTAAGACTGAAAAGAGATAAGTGCCCCGTGATGCCTTTGCCCTTGTCCATCTCCTTCAGGAAATCGCAGGAAGGAACGAAGAAGGCGGAAGGCGGGCCTGGATTCGGTGCCTCCCCAGGATCAGGAGAACACTGTCAACGGGCTAAGAGGAAGAAACCGGAGGGCAGGCGCGGGCAGTGGCACTACCGGGAACCCAGACGGAGTCACCGGCAAACACGACTCATCGGAACGGTCGCCCCCGTTCTTTATGCGTCGTGGGTTGCTGCCACCTTTGATGCGAACGCCGCGCGCCCCAGGAGACCCCCACAGAGAGCATGGGCGTCCCGATGGCCCGGTGACACGAAGACCCCGCCCGTTAAGGAAGCGTGCACAAGTACTAGAGGCTCTCGCATGCACCGGACGGACAGAGCACGGGGAGATAGGGTCTGCTCTCACCAATGGCGAACCATTTTTGCAACCTCCCTCCAATGCCATAGGAAAAAGGGGGATAGGCCACAATCGATTACCACACCTTCTGCCCATTATGGGCCTCGGCATGGTGTTGTTTGCGTCGCCTCTCACTAAAGTTGAAGCCACGGGCGACCCGGCGATGAACACACGGGAGTAGCCACCTCCAGTGCTACCGCCGCGCCGCCCGAACGCCCCCATGGGGCTCACACGAAACTCCAAGCTAGGGCTCGAGGCCTGGCCCCGGGCTCTCCCTTTCAACATACCCAGAAGAAGCAGAAGGCGGAGGAAGAGAGGAATGTGGATGAATGCCTCCGCTCCTCCCCCGCTCCTCCTTTTATAGGCAAGCTGGGGGTGGGGGCTGATTCCCCGGCGAGTACCCGCCGTCCTCCTCCACCAATCCAAGAAGATCGGGCCCCTGCCTTGATGCTCTCCCGCACCACGCGCCTCCATTTACCTACCCCACTCAATGCATGCGGCATACATGGCTAAGGATAAGGGCGCGGTGGGAGGAGTGAATTGGCAGTTACCCGCCCATGCGTTAAAGTCATTCACGGGCCATTACAAGAATGGCCCCACCACAATTGGCGCTACACGACACGCGGGAAAACCGGAAACTGAGCCGAGCTCAGGTTAATGAAGAAGGAAAGAAGATATCGAGGGGCGAAGACGCCCTTACATTTCTGCCTATGCACTGGTTGGGGCCTACCCCGACGACGCCCAGTGGCGTGTCCGTGCCAGGCCCGGGGGCTCCTGTCGGTGCAATAGACCCTGGGTCCATTGCACGGACTGTGCATAGGCCAGAGACAAGATTACAAGACCAAGATCGTACCAAACAAGGAGGATCAATGTGACGCCCCCAGCTCAATCGTGCACTAATCATACACGCAAATGCACACGATCAAGCCTAAGGACTCACGGGAAGATATCACAACACAACTCTAAAACATAAATAAAGTCATACAAGCTTTATATTACAAGCCAGGGGCCTCGAGGGCTCGAATACATAAGCTGGTGTACAAGCGTCAGCGGAAGCATCAGATATCTAAGTACAGATATGAAACAGAAACAGAAAGGCCTTTAGAAAGGCGGGGCAAAATAAAACACTACGATCGAAAGGCGTAGGCCTCCTGCCTGGGACCCTCCGATCCTACTCCTGGTCGTCGGCAAGCTCGTAGTAGTAACCATCCTCTGGGTAGTAGTAATAGTCAGTCGATGGGGCATCTGTCTCAGGGGCTCCGCCATCTTGATCACGTCAAACTGATATGGGGAGAAAAGGAAAACAAAGCAACCATGAGTACTCAGAAGTACTCAGCAAGCAAGGATCTACACTACATATGCAACATTTTCAAAGGGAGGCTGTATATGTGGACTGGGCTGCAGAAATGCCAGAATAGAGAGGAGGCCTAGTCCTATCGAAGACTAGCATCTTCAGAGGTCTTGCAGCATTAGAAGAGTGTAGACAGTACCATATAATGTAGCAGTATCATTAAGTCTCAACCTCACCCAGAGATCCTTTCTCGACTCCCTGCGAGAAAGCAATCCCAGAGCCATACAGTCATCAACCTCGTCCTGAGATCCCTTCTCGACTCCCTGCGAGAAGCAATCCCAGAGCCATAGTATCCAAGTATCCAGTTCTAATTGTATCAATCAGGATACAACTCTGAGTGTCCGTTACCGTAGGACAGGCTATCGATAGTAGTTATCTTCCCTGCAGGGGTGCACCAACTTACCCAACACGCTCGATTAACTCTGGCCGGACACACTTTCCTGGGTCATGCCCGGCCTCGGCCAAACGATACATCGCAACCCTACCTACAGCTCAGCAGAGAGGTCCCCGCCGGTCTACATCCTAAGCGCTCAGGGGTCTTGGGCCATCGCCCTGTGCACTCTGGGTCGTTGCGAGCAGGGTGAAGCCAGGCACCCGGAGGGCGCCGGTCCGTCCCGGCCGCAAGGCTGAACTAGACATCTGACCGAGCTTTCGGCTGATGCTACGATGCAGAACGCCCATACTATGCCCACGTGATGGTTAGTGCTATCAGGCCAGAGGCCTGCTCGGATCAAATATCCAAATCGTTAGTGGACTAGGGCTTGCGGTAACGAGAAGAGACTCACGAAAGATGTGACCCCGTCGCCCCGTCTCGAGGACTTGCTGCAAGGGTTAAGAATGCCCGGCCGCGCCTCGTATTCATCACTCGGGCACCATACAGGCAACCCATCTTCACAACACTCGCCACTTAGGCGCACGCGGGTACCCCTCAGGGTCGACCCGCCTATCCAAGTAACAGTGTAAAGTCCAAGTATCCGTGTGTCCATAACATCCGAGGAATCCGAGGTATCACCCTCGTTGAATTCCCACTCGATGTATCCGTCAAGGTGAACTCGGAGGAATCACCCTCGATGGGTTCACACTTGATGTGTTGCACGACAGCGTCGTTACCGGAAGTGGTGAAGGAGGAATCACCCTCGATGACCACGACCGAATAGCTACTCTACAGAGTTAACATCAGAAGTGCTACAAGAGGTTTCACCCTCGGCACTCGATAGTAACGCTGCAGTGTCGTTACAACTAAGGGGGGTGATTGCGGTGTCGGGGCCTGGTCTTCAATCCCATTGATCGGGTCTTCTTGATAATCCAGCGGGGCAGTTGGGATAAGTGGGGTCACTGATAGGTCTCTACCCAGCCTATACTAGGCAGTTTAGGATATGCAGGTAATTATCAACAGCAGGTTACAATAAACAGGCTATGCATCAGAATAGGTAAAGCAGTACCAGTAGCAATTCTAATGCAAGCATGAGAAAATAGAATGGGCGATATCGGGATGATCAAAGGCGGGGCTTGCCTGGTTGCTCGGCAGCAAGGGCAAGGTCGTCAATGGTGTCTTCGGGCTACAGAGCTGCGTCGGTCTCGGGGACGACGTCGGTGTCGGGGTCTAACGAGAGAGAAGAGGGGGAGGAAATAGTATAAATACACAGTGAACAAGTGCAGCACAAAGCATAACATGGCAATACGCGGTGACAGAGGTGATCTAACGCAGTGCCGGGTGATACTAGCGAAGGGGGAATTCACCCGGGAATGTTTTCCCGGTTCCGGACATTTGTCAGACAGATGATCGGAGAGGAACGGTTGCATGTTCTCTATGCTAGGGATGCGTGACAGATGAACGGACCGTGTATTCGGATCCGTCTCGTCGTTCTGAGCAACTTTCATGTACAAAGTTTTTTAATCCGAGCTACGGTTTATTTTATATTAAATTTCAAAGATTTAAACAAATTCTGGAATTATTTAATTAATTAAATTCGAATTATCTGAAATAGTGAATGCTGACATCAGCATGACGTCAGCATGAGGTCAGCAGACTGTCAGGGTTAATTAGGGTTTGATTAATTCACTTAATTATAGATTAATTAGATTAACTAATTAATTAGTTTAATTAAACAGAGTTAATTAAGTTAATTACTTAATTAATTAATTATTTTAATTCTTTTTTTAAACAGTGGGCGCGGGCCCCACCGGTCAGTGGCAGAGCCGCAGCTGGGTGTTCGGGCGCTCGTGCGCGTGCGGGCGCGCGGGGGGCAGCGGCAGCTGTTGTAGCCGCAGCAGCGAGCGCGGCTGAGGCGGTGAGCGCGAGCGCGGTGGAGGCGGCGGGCGCGGCCAGGAGAGCACCGCGGGAGCGTGCGAGCGGGCAGGGACGGTGGCTGGCGTGCGCGGCGGCGAGGCGCGCGCGGGCGAGGCGGAGAGGCCGCAACGGGGCGACGGCGATGGTGGGGAAGGGGCTCGCGACGGGGCGCGGTGAGCGCGGCCCGGAGCGCGGCTCCGGCGCGCGGCGTCGAAGGAAGAGGGGAGGGCGGCAGCGGAGGCCGGGGGGTGCTCACGAGGGGGAGGCGAGGCAGGGTTGGCCGGCGGCGTTGGTGGCGACGGGGTGAGGTCGCCGGCGAAGTGGCCGGCCGGGGCGGCCACGGTGGGGGCGACGGGCGTGTCGGGGCCGGTCGGGAGCTCCTCTCCCGATCCGATCCAGAACCAGGGGGAGGAGAGGAGCGAGGCGATGAGGCGGGGGCGGGGTCCGGCGACAGTGAAGGCGGGCGGCAGCGGCGTTGGGGAGGGGCACCGGCGTTGGGGGCGCGGAATCGGGCTCCTCCCCGATCAAATCCGGATCGAGAGAGAGGGGGAAGGGGAGAGGGGAGAGGAGCGAGGGGATCGGGGGGGGGGGTGTCGCCCGGTCCCGGGGGGCTGCGGTACGGGGGGGCTCTTTCTGACACGATCCGGGGGCACCCGACCGAGGCGGCGGGGAAAGGGTGGGGAGGGCGGGGGCGGGGGGGGGAGGGAAGGGGAGGGGGGGGGAGAATGGGGGTGTGGTGGTGGATCGGGCTTAGGGGTCGCCTCAGGGGGGGTGTTAGTAGGCAGGTGGGGTTGGGCCGGCCGGCTGGGCTGAGGCCCAGGTGGGCAGGGGGGTTTCTTTTCCTATTGTTTTTCTTTTTCTATTTCTTTTTTTTTGTTTTCTGTTTTTCTAAAATGTGTGAGCCCATCTATAGTTTTGTAAAATATGTGAACTAACCACAATACTCTAGTGCAATATTTACCACTGCCATAAAATGCATTTGAGTTCATATCATTTCTTTTGGATTTTATTTAATTATAAATGGATTAAATAATTTTGTTTTGCTTCTGTTTCTTGCTGTTAGATTTACTTAACTAATTTAGTAAATGTTGATTACAATTTTAGAATTGTGTCTGGATTATTTACAATATTTTGAACATTTTAGTTTTCAAATTGGAACAACTTTTATTTTTACTTTAAGTTTGAATTTCCATTTGAATTTGAATTTGAAAAGGAATATGTTACTAATGATGATTAAGCACTATTGATCATGATGACATGGCACTATCAACAGGGTGATTACTGTAGCGTAATACACGGGGTGTTACAATCAATTCCTTTGAAGGATCCAAGTGCAAGTCGAGAAGGCCTAGGTGAGCCAGAAGAACAAGGCATCACTAAAGGAAGGACCTACCTTGCCGGGCGGGCGAGCCTGGTAGGGTTGGGTTTTGCCCTGGAAGCAAGCTCTAGATCGTCCCGGCAGTCCTGCCGGGGCTGGCGGAGGCAAGCCACTCCACCGCTCCACCTCAAAAGCGACGCAAGTCATTAATCGGAGCAGTGTCAAGCTCCAAGGTGACTAAGTGGCTGCTTTTTGCCACATGGCAGCCACTCCCTACAGCAAACACCTCCATATGACACCCGTCCTAAGACGTGTCAAGCGAGCAGGCGCAAAGCTGGCAAAACAGCCCGGCAGGGCCTGCCGGGTGAGCTGTGATGTGACACTGAGCGGGGCATTTAATGCGCTCTGTCAGCCTGTAGAGTTAGATATGATAGCACTTTTAGCTATCTAATCAGTAAGCAAAGACTGATTTGCCACTGTGGTGACCCTGTAATCTATAAAAGGAGGCCCATGGCGACCGTAGAAGTGGTTGTTGGTCGATTGGACCCTCGCATATCCATACGCGCGTAGCCACTTTCGTCCCCCGAGCGACCTTGCCAGGCGAGTGTGATGCGTTCACCACCATTATCCACCATCAATCCACCAAAGCAGGAGTGGGGTTTTACGCCTCACAGCGGCCCGAACCTGGGTAAAGACTACCCATGTGATCTCTGTCGTGCTGCGCGATGCTTCTCCGCTCTTTGTGCAACGTGCCCATCCCCCCGCCGAACCAAAAGGGGCTCATGGCCCCATAGGTGGCCGTGGTTTCCCACGACAACTAGTAAGAGATAAAATAATCTAAGACCAGATACTGAATCAAATGAGTGGAAGCCGGTGAAAATGGGATAGCTCTAAATAGCTACATATATGTGAGGTATAAATGGCAGTGTATGGCAGCCGAGAGAGAAAAATGAAACAGTGTCCAGCAAAGAATTGCCACTTGCACAAAGCAGATGACGTGAGCAGAAAAAAGAATAGATGAAAAGATGCTAGCCGGTCTGAACTTGCACTTTTTTCTCTCTATTCTTTCCTTTTTTTTCCTGTTTTTCTTGCTCTTTTTTTCTTGCTTTTTTTTACCAGGCCGTTGCGTGTAGTTTACACACAATGAAGAGAACACAAGAAAAGAAAACGTACAAACGCAAGTGCTACTAAAAGATACAGGATCATGTACTACTTGAGATCATTGATTAATGGAACGGTGTTGGCCAAATAACTCCAAACGATGATGTAGCAGCGCACTATGGCAAAGACAACAACGCTCTTGTCTGATGTGAAACGTGGATGCAAGGCTGCGTACATGGCAGAGCAGGTGCAGGACGCGTGCGGCCGGCACAAAAAACAAACGTGTATTCGTGTGAGGCAAACAGGCGGTGGATGGCAGGCACTCGTAAAGCGGCGGACATGATGGACTTGACTGATGGGACCTTGGATTGCACGCACGAATCGGCAAAACTAGAAACAACCTGATGCAATATCTTTTTTCTTTTTTCAGAGTATGGCTACTTCTTGAGCTTGCGTTGATTTTTCCCTTGAATAGGAAAGGGTGATGTAGCAAAGTAGAGATAAGTATTTCCCTCAGCTAAGAACCAAGGTATCAATCTAGTAGGAGGCATAAGCAAGTCTCCAATCTATGCACTTGCACAAACTAACAAACACTTGCACACAACATGAAAAAGGGGTTGTAAATCCCTTCACGGTCACGAACAAGAGTGAGATCTAATAGAGATAGGTATAAAAGATAAATAAAAGAGCAAACTAAAGTAAATATAAATAAATTGCAGCAAGGTATTTTTGGGTTTTTTGGTTTATAGATCTGAAAATATATGATGGAAAATAGACCCGGGGGACATAGGTTTCACTAAAGGCTTCTCTCTTGAAGATAGCATACGGTGGGTAAACAAATTACTGTTGAGCAATTGATAGAAAAGCGCAAAGTTATGACGATATCTAAGGCAATGATTGATGTCTACTATACAACTTGTTCTTGTAGACTCGTGTTGGGCCTCCAAGCGCAGAGTTTTGTAGGACAGTAGCAAATTTTCCTCAAGTGGATGACCTAAGGTTTATCAATCCGTGGGAGGCATAGGATGAAGATGGTCTCTCTCAAACAACCTTGCAACCAAATAATAAAAAGTCTCTTGTGTCACCAACACACCAAATACAATGGTAAATTGTATAGGTGCACTAGTTCGGTGAAGAGATGGTGATACAAGTGTAGTAATGATAGTAGATATTGATTTTTGTAATAGTAACAATAAAAAACAGCAAGGTAACGAGTAACAAAAGTGAGCACAAACGGTATTGCAATGCTTGAAAATGAGGCCTAGGGTCCGTACTTTCGCTAGTGCAATCTCTCAACAGTGCTAATATAATTGGATCATATAACCATCCCTCAACGTGCGATGAAGAATCACTCCAAAGTTCCTATCTAGCAGAGAACATAAGAAGAAATTGTTTGTAGGGTACAAAACCACCTCAAAGTTATCCTTTCCGATTGATCTATCTAAGACTTCATACTAAAATAACACCATATGATACACATCAACCAACTCTAATGTCACCTAGATACTCCAATGTCACCGCGAGTATCCGTGAGTTGATTATACGATATGCATTAAACAATTTTAGATTCATAATACTCAATCCAACACAAAGAACTTCAAAGAGTGCCCCAAGATTTCTACCGGAGAAACAAAGACGAGAATGTGCATCAACCCCTACGCATAGATTACCCCAATGTCACCTCGGGAATCAGCGAGTTGAGTGCCTAAACACACATCAAGTGAATCAATATGATACCCCATTGTCACCACGGGTATTCATAGCAAGACATACATCAAGTGTTCTCAAATCCATAAAAGTATTCAATTCGATAAGAACGAAATCTCAAAGGGAAAAGTCAATTCATCACAACAAGATAGAGAGGGGAAAACACCATATGATCCAACTATATTAACAAAGCTCGCGATACATCAAGATCGTGCCAAATCAATAACACGAGAGAGAGAGAGAGAGTGAGCGAGAGAGAGAGAGAGAGATTAAACACATAGCTACTGGTACAAACCCTCAGCCCCGAGGTTGGACTACTCCCTCCTCATCATGGAGACCATAGGGATGATGAAGTTGGCCTCCGGTGATGATCTCCCCCTCCGGCGGAGTGCCGGAACGGGGTCGAGATTGGTTTTTCATGTCTATAGAGGCTTGCGGCGGCGGAACTTCTGATCTAGGGTTATTTCAGGGGGTTTCTGTATTTATAGGATTTTTCAGCGTTGGTTTCACGTGAAGATGGGCCTTGAGGTGAGCACAACCCACCTGCACACGGGTTGGGCTCCAGGCGCGCCCTGGTGGGTTGTGCCCTCCTCATGACTCTTCTGGCCCTCCCACCAAGCTTTTAGTACCTCTTTTGTTGCAAAAAAAATCATCAAAAAGTTTCAGCTCATTTGGACAACTTTCATTTCTGAACAAAAAACAACACCACGGTAGTTCTGCTGAAAACATCGTCAGTCCGGGTTTGTTCCATGTAAATCATACCAAAACCATATAATATTGTTGTAAACATGGCATGAATACTTCATAAATTATAGATACGTTGGAGACGTATCAGCATCCCCAAGCTTAATTCCTACTTGTCCTCGAGTAGGTAAATGATAAAAGGAATAATTTATGAAGTGTGAATGCTAGAAGAGTGCATAAGTTTGATCAATGATAATTTCAATCACTTTTCCTAGCATCATAATAGCAACTCTTTCTCATAAAACTCATCATGATAAAGTAGCAATTGAAAATGGAATTTTTGTTGTGGAATGCTACCTATCATATTCATCATATACTCTTTCTTTTGTAGCATGAACATTTGGACTTGAATGATTCAAAGCAATAGTCTATAATTTGACATGAGGACATCAATACTCAAGCATATCAACAAGCAGCCATGTCTTTCAAAATATCAACACTAAAGAAAGTTATCCCTAGCCCATCATGCTCAATCATTGATCCATTCATGAAACACACTCGAATATTAGCTACATCCAATGCACACGTATGATCATAGTGCTCCCTAGTTGGTGCTTTATAAGAGAAGATGGAGACTCAAATAAAAATTGCATACATTAAATAGATAGGCCCTTCGCAGAGGGAAGCAGAGTTTGTAGAGGTGCCAGAGCTCAAAGCTTAAATTGAGAGATAAAAATATTCTGAGAGGCATACTTTTCCCGTCAACGAAATCGATCGAGAATTCCCAATACTTTTTGTGCTAGATATATCATAGGCAGTTCCCAAACATAAACTAAAGTTTATTCCTTTTTCCACCATACTTTCACACTCCATGACTATCTATATCCACGGGTGTCGTCCATACCAACACTTTCCAAGGAATTTATTATTTGACAACATAAAATAAATTTCTTTTTCATTTCGGGATTGGGCATCCCTATTACCGCCGTACTCTCGTGCAATGACAAGTGAATAAACACTCATCTTGAGAATAACACATCTAACATGTAAAAATATTGGCCACCCCCTACCGCTTCATGAGCGGTATGGGCACACAAAAAGGAAATTCATTTTGAAAATTAGATTTGGCACATACAAATTTACTTGGAATGGCACAGAAATACCGCATATAGGTAGGTATGGTGGACTTATATGGCACAACTTGGTTTAAGGAATTTGGATTTACAAGTAGTATTCCCACTTAGTACAAATGGAGGCTAGCAAATAGATTGAGAAGCAACCAACCAAGAAACGAATATTCTCATAAACAAGCATTAAGCATAACTAACACCGAATAATGCACAACAAGTAGGATGTAATTTCATTGCATAACTATTGACTTTCGTGCTTGCATAGGGAATCATAAACCTTATCACCAATATTCTTACTAAAGCATAATTACTCACCAACATGACTCACATATTACTATCTCCATATCTCAAAACTATTGCAAGGAATCAAACTAATCATATCCAATGATCTACATGAAAGTTTTTATTATATCCTTCTTGAACATCCATCACTTTGGTACCAATTTCATAGCTTGTGCAAATTGTCATCACTATTATCAACTCTCAAAATAATATAATGAAGCATGAGAGTGTTCGACAAACTACTCCAAAAAGATATAAGTGAAGATCAAATGAGTAGTTAAGTAAATAGGTAGCTATGTGAGGACTCTCTGTCAAAAAAAATCAGATCTAAGTATTTTATTAAAACAGCAAGCTAAACAAAACAAAATGACATTCCAAAAAATAGCACACATCATGTGAAGAAGCAAAAACTTAGGTTCAACCGATACTAACCGATAATTGTTGATGAAGAAAGGTGGGATGTTGTCGGTGTCAAAACCGGCGGATCTCGGGTAGGGGGTCCCGAGCTGCGGATCTAGGATCAATGGGGAACAAGGGACGATGAACACAGTGTTTACCCTGGTTCGGGCCCTCTCGAAGAGGTAAAACCCTATGTCCTGCTTGATTGTATTTGATGTATGATATGGTTACAGAGTAGATCTACCTCGAGACCAGATGAGCTAAACCCTAAGTCGATGAGGTGATGAATGTACCTCTAGCCCTAAAGACTAAAACCCTCTGGCTTATATAAGCACTGGTAGGGTTAGGGTAACATACGATCGGTTACAAGGAGGGAAAGATTCTGCCTAATCCTGGCTTGGAGGGCACACCACGACTCTGAAGATTCCTTATCTGGTCATGGATCCGCACTCTAGCTTGGCCTCATAGTAGCCCATCAATCCGGCCCAAACATAACAGGCCGGTAGCCCGAGGACCCCTTAATCCAGGACTCCTTAGTAGCCCCCAAACTTGCCTCCAACGCCAAGGCTTGTGTCCGGCATCCGCACACCTTGTGGTCTTCAGCTTGCGAGGCGAGTTCTAGCCCCCAACTCCCTCCTGGTGCTAGTTTTATCCGGGGGCTTCGATTTCCCCTACACCCCTTTGTGAGGGGGTTGATGTTCTTCTACGGGCTAGATTTCTATGATCTAGCCCCCAACTCCCTCCTCCACATCTCGGCCTTCATTATCATGTGTGAGGCCCTTCTCCGAGTCCAGTCGCACTTTGGCCTGTGGCTGAAGGTGTTCCACGTCAAGCCCAAGGTGGTTGGCGGCGCCCAGGCAGACTGCGGCGGGGCCATGATCAGCAAGCTGACACGGGTCCAGTGGCCGGAGGGTAGGTTCATCGACATCATCAAGGTGTGGCAAAAAGAGTGGTTCTACATCACCGAACCAAGGGAAGCTACCTGGACGGCGTCTCCCGAATTCAGATCCTGACCCCCGGCGAGATTGGCCTCGTGGAGTTCAAAAAGTCCGGACTGGGGGTCCATTGCAGACGTGAAGCTACTGCAGCAGCGTGTCGTCAACGTGATGGAGACCGGTGCCAAGCTGACCTACGTGGTCCAAATAATGCTCAAGCGCCGGCTCCTCCCTTGCCAGGAAAGGGCGAAACCGATGTGGGAGTAAAAGTCCGAAGACCTGGCCACCGTGCAGTTCCTCTTCGGCGCAACCCACGACAAGGCGTGGGGTCTGCTGTTCAATCCTCAAGAGGCGTGGCCAGTCGAGGAGGAGGACATCGGCCTTGACGCTGTGAACCCCCCAAGGGAGGTGGTGGTCTTCGCCTGACATATGTTCGGATAGTCACATCGTGCATGATTGGGTCCAAGTCTCCTTTTGCAGATTTTTGCAGGGCTGGCTCGGCAGGGCTGAGAAGATCAGCTGTCCGGCGCCGCTGCTTAAAGGACCCCGATCGGCCCGGCTAGAGGGGCTGCTGGTCATGGTGCCTTACAAGGCGCCTGACAAGAAGGGCAAGAAGAAGAAAGATTTACCGGAGGCCAGGGAAGGCCTCCGCCGAAGAGCTCGTCCGGACACCTAGTCCGGAGACGCTGCCGCCCCGTTTGCTCAGGATGGGGATGAAGACGAGGACGAGGAGGAGAGCGCTGTCGGTGTCAAAACCGGCCGATCTCGGGTAGGGGGTCCCGAACTATGCATCTGAGGATCGAAGGTAACAAGAGACAAAGGGAACACGATGTTTACCCAGGTTCAGGCCCTCTTAATGGAGGTAAAACCCTACGTCCTGCTTGATTGTATTTGATGAGTATAGGGGTTACAAGAGTTGATCTACCTCGAGATCGTAATGGCTAAACCCTAGTTGTCTAGCCTATGAGAATTCTGATAGCCTCTACGGACTAAACCCTCCGGTTTATATACACACCGGAGGGGCCTAGGGTTGTACAGAGTCGGTTCGTAGAGGAAGGAAATTACATATCCGGACAAAAATCTTGCCATCCATGCATAGGGGAGTCCTACCCGGACACGGGGGAAAGTCTTCCGCTTTGTATCTTCACGGCCCATCAGTCCGGCCCATATCAAATAGCCCGGATACTCGAGGACCCCCTAATCCAGGACTCCCTCAGTAGCCCCTGAACCAGTCTTCAATGATGATGTCTTCGGCACGCGGATTGTCTTCGGCATTGCAAGGCGGGTTCCTCCTCCTGAATACTTCAAAGCAATCTTCTGAACAAAAGAACTATATCCGGCTCTGTATAACTATTACAGCCCTTAGCTGTGAAGGCAAGATATAAAAAAAAACAGTGTCTTTTCACTGACAACTTTTTGGTGAAACGTCACGTCTGGCCTCTTAACATTTCGAACCATTTTCACGCCTCCCGCTTCGCGTTTCGAGGCACAGCCTCCATTGGCATGTCTTGTCAAAACAAGGATCATGCCTGCCCATTACGGGATCATCATCAATACGGTTTTGGGTAATCCAACCGTGCCATTCGCATGACCCCTTGGGAACAGGCGAGTTGGAAGGCTTGAAGGGGGGGGGGCTTGATATTCACCGCTTATATAAGAGGATAAAGATCCCTCTTTTTCCCCACGCCTTCTTTTCCTGCTTTCCCATCCTCAAGCTCCAGCGCCCAAACTTCAATCTTTCCCACCGCAACCAGCCTCCCTAGCCATGTCGGGATCTGGTTCAAAGGGCAAGTGGGAGGCCTCCTCCGTCACCGAGAAGGACATCAAGGAGCTCCGGGGGGTGGGATATCTGTCCGCGGAGATCGCTCACAGGCTCCCTGCCAAGGATCAAGTCATCCCCACTCCGGAGCCCGGCGAAAGGGTTGTATTCATCCCCCATTTCCTTCGCGGACTAGGGTTTCCCCTCCATCCCTTCGTTCGGGGCCTTATGTTGTATTATGGGATAGATTTCCATGATCTAGCCCCGAATTCATTCCTCCACATCTCGGCGTTCATCGTCGTGTGCGAGGTGCTACTCCGCATCCCCCCACACTTTGGCCTATGGCTCAAGGTCTTCAATCTGAAGCCAAAGGTGGTTGACGGGCATCATGCAGACTGCGGCGGCGCCATGGTAAGCAAGCTCCCCAACGCCATGTGGCCCAAAGGGGCCTTCGTGGAGACCATCAAGGTGTGGCAACAGAAGTGGTTCTACATCATCGAACCCTGCGACGCCAAGTGGGCGGCTACACCTGAGTTTAGATCCGGACCCCCTACGTGGCTTACCTCATGGACCACTAAGGGTCTGGATTGGGGATCCAATGCGGAAGTGTTGATGCTGCAAAAGCGCATCACCAATATGATAGGCAAGAACACCAGTCTCACTAATGTGATTCAGGTGATGCTCTTTCGCCGGATTCTTCCCTGCCAACTCCGGCCCTCTCCCATGTGGGAGTTCAATCCGGAAGATCCACGAACCTTGAAGCGCTTCTTCGGCACAACGCACGAAGACATCTGGAAGCTGCTCTTCAAGGCCCAAAAAATGTGGCCGAAGAAGACCGAAGACATCGGTCTTGACATCGAGAATCCGGCCACACTGGTAAGTATGATTTTCTCAAATATCTATTCGGTCAATAAGTTTTAGACATAATGAATTTTCTGTCCTCCGTACAGAGCTGGATTGCAAAGGCGGAGCCGATTGATTGTCCAGCACCACTGCCTGAAGACCCGGCCACACCCCAGCTGACAGGGATGCTGATCCTGGTGCCCTATCAGGCATCGGAGAAGAAGGTCAAGAAGAAAAAGGGCAAGGAGGCAAAAGGCGGCCTCCGCCACAAGGGACCTTCGGACGCAGTGTCCCGAGAGACCGAAGTCCTCCCCTCCCATGAGGGAGATGAGGAAGAAGAGGAGGAGGAAGCGGAAAGCGACTCCCCTCCTAGTGGGAAGAAGAAGAGGGCGGCCTCCACAGACCCGAAGGAGGAGGCGCCCAAGAGGGGGAAGATAGCCCTATCGGATGGTTCGGATTCGGAGGCCCAACCAGTCCCCAAGAGACTTCCCAGGGTAAAGCCCCTGGCCGAATCGTAAGTACCAAAAGGGGCTATTATTTGTCTTCGGTCTTTTATGTTTTTATAATATAACATATTACACCGTGTGTCTTTCAGTCCTGCTCGTGACCTCCCCAACCCTTCACTATCTGAGGGGAGTTCTCTGCCGCCCGAGATGGCAGAGAGCAAAATGCCACCGCGAGCCCCTTCGCCAATCATCGCGGATGACACCGAGGTGTTGTCCCGAAGGACCTCTCCTGGCCACGGAGGGGCGAGAGAGGCTGCCGAGAAGGCGCCCGATGGTGATACCTCGGCTGCCAATGACATGGGGGGGGGGAGGGGAGACCCCCATGGCAACCGACGGCGGGGCCCTGATCAATCCGGCCCCCAGCCGGACATCATTCTGGAGACCAATGTGGCTCCGGAGTCAGGCGAGCAGCCCCCTTCGAAGGAGGGGAGAGCATCAGCTCCGACGGCGGCCTCCACTAATCCGGAGGCGCCGAATACTCTTGTGGAAGCACTACAACGTGCTTCCAGCATGGAGGAGCACCGCACCCTGATGGGTGTGGTGGTAGAGAAGGTTTAGTCCGCCAAGAGCGGGCTGAACGAAGCCTTCACTAGCCTACTGACAGGTTTCGAGGTATGCAATGTAATGCTCTAGACGTTTTTTATAAAGGGATATACCTATGCATATATAGTAGCCCCTGAGACTCTGTCTGGGTTTGAAAAAGCCGGACAGAGGATCACATAGTATTCGGAAGAGGTGACATACTTTTCTATTGTATAACAGGCTTCCTTGTTGGCGGCAACCGCTCAGGCCGCTGAAGTTTCCGAACTTAATCGAAAACTAAAGCTGGCTGATGATGAAATAGATCGCATCAACAAGCGATTCAATGAGACGCAAGGTATGCGTGTAAAGAGTTCGAGCATATAGCTGATATGTAAATTCAGAGTTTAACTCATGTACTGCTGTGATTATGTGTGCAGTTGGCGCGGCCGAGGTCGAGACCCTCAAAAGCGCCCTTGCTCAGGCCAAGGAGGAGGCGAAGGTGAATGAGGCAGTCGCTGACAAAGCGGCTGCGGAACAAAAGACCGAACTGAACGCCCGCCGCCAGCACGAAGATAGGGTGGCCGAAGTGGAGCGAGAGCTGAAGGATGCCAACCGCAAGGGCGAGGCCTTGGAGGAGAAGACTGCGGACCATGCGACCGAACTTGCCAAAGCCCTCCAGGAGGCTAAAGAGGCGTGGGTCGAGTCCCGGAGTGCTCGTGAAGAGATCTGACAGGCCAAACAGATAGCGGCTGGTTAGCCTTTTCTTTTACAAAGTGTATTTGGAGGTCAAAGATATGCTTTGCTCACTCGACTGTGGAGTTCTCCAGACGCCTTTGCGGATCTTCCAAGGAGTGCCGCTGACACCGCATAGTTCTTCCGAGCCCAAGAGGGGAACTCGACCGAGAAGCTGTTCTGGTCACAGTTCCTGGCACCAGAGCATCCGACGCCTCTGAACGACCAGATGAAGCAGCTGACGGAGCTGCATATGGTGTCCGGCTTGGCCATGAAGGATCTCATAGTCCAGCTTTGGCCAGCCGAACCAATTCCTAGCAGCTACTTTGGTTTGGTGGGGCGACTCGTCGATGCGCTACCTCGAGTTGATGCTGTGAAGCGCTCAGCGTGCATAGAGGGTGCGCGGTTGGCCTTTGCCCGTGTCAAGATGCACTTGGCAAAGATGAAGGCCACCGACGTCGCGACTGCAGGCCCGCCCGAAGGCAAGGACCACTGCAAGCCGGAAAGATACTTTAAAGATGTCCTAGCGGTTGCCCGAATAGTAAAGGGCCAATGCTCAAAGGACGTGATGTTTGAGTAAATGTATCCGGATTGTAAAAACTTTATTTTGTGAACCAAGGCTTGTCATATATTTATGCCTTTATACTGAGTTATTTGCCTCCTGTGCGGCCGTTTTAATTCTAAAAGTTTGCCAGTCGTCGGCTTCAGCCCCCTCGTAGATGCTACGGGGGTGTTCGGTGGAGCGCGCGATCACACTTTATCCAACGTCTTGGTCCGTAAAGGAGGTGTTTGCGCAATGAACTAGTCAATCAGACTATGCAGCTTTATCACTTTCACTTAGCCATAGGAGTTTGACGGTGGGGCTAAGTACCAGCCCCTAGTTCATGTGCGGCAATCCGAATTAGGGTGCCTTTATCGCATGACTGGGCGAAATCCAGCCCTTCGTATAACACGGGGTAAATCACTAAAGAGTTGTATTAAGTCACCGAATCGCTGACCAGCTCTCGCCGTATCATGACAGTTAGTTTTCGGCTTTCTCTACTAAGGTATTTGACCGGATGAACCAGAAACACAATCGCAGTAGTTCTCCCTTTACTACCTTAGCCGAACTAGCGGAACGTAAGGTGGTAAGCACAGGAGCCGGGCAACCCAACTATAGACCAAGACATGATTCGGAGCTGATGCATATAATGCAATATTCGGGACGCCGAAGAGTACCTTATAGGTGTTCGAACTTTTGAAAATATGCATGGCTGGATAGAGCCCCCGGCATTTAGGCCGGAACAAAGCATATGTGGCAATCTGAAGCAAGGAGGGATCTCACGTGGAAAAATAAACCAAAATCGAACAAAAGTTGGCGATCAACTATTTCCTTTATACCCTGATTGATACGTCAAGACGTGCTATTACAGATAATGCCATGAGCATCAAGGGTATTTGACATGCCGAGAGTGTGTACACGAGGGGAAGCTTTATACATGGCCTAAAAGAAAAGGTAGTCTTGAGGACCCCAGTGGTGCCCTGCCGCACGTCTGCGCCGTTTCCCCTTGGTGAGAAATCCTTTGAGAGGAAAGGTCGATTGTCGGCTATACGAAAAAGGGGCCTCAAAAAGGACCTTTGTACAACCATAGGGTAGGTTTTTAATGAACCTGTAGTACAAAAGAGGAAGAAAAAAAAGAAAAAAAGAAAGGAAAAGAAAAAAGGTTAAGGTCCGAATAGGGTCAAGCCGTACTATAGACCTTTTCTGCAGTGTGCCTCCGTCGTTGCCCAGGGTATTTTTAGTGCTTAATTATAGACGCGCGGTATGCATGCTGCTGTTTTATGGGGCGATCGGCGGAGGCGAAACTTCTATGCAAGCTCTGGATTCACCGAGCTGTCATTCTGCATAGTGGACCGGGCTCGCTTGGCAGTGTTAGGTGTCTTAGTGACCGATGAATTGTTCGGCTTGATGAGGCCGTTCTGTGCTTCGGCTGCCAGGGCCGTGGTGTGCTCCTCAGTACGGAGGGAGCGCTTCATATTTCCATTGACTGTGATAACGCCGCGCGGTCCGGGCATTTTGAGCTTTAAGTAAGCGTAGTGCGGGACTGCATTGAAGCGGGCGAAAGCAGTTCGTCCGAGCAGCGCGTGATAGCCACTGCAAAAAGGGACAATGTCGAAGATCAAGGCTTTGCTTCGGAAGTTATCCGGTGAACCGAAGACTACTTCCAATGTTAAGGAGCCCGTAAAACGGGCCTCCACGCCGGGTATTACTCCTTTAAAGGTAGTATTGCTGGGCTTAATTCTTGACGGGTCAATGCCCATCTTATGGACAGTGTCTTGATAGATCAGGTTTAGACTGCTACCGCCGTCCATAAGGACTCTAGTGAGATGGTATCCATCGATGATGGGATCGAGCACCAGGGCCGCCGAACCTCCATGACGGATACTGGTCGGGTGGTCCCTGCGATCGAAGGTGATTGGACAAGCCGACCATGGGTTGAATTTTGGGGTGACAGGCTCTACGGCGTAGACGTCCCTTAGTGCGCGCCTGCGCTCCCTCTTTGGGATATGTGTGACGTAGATCATGTTCACTGTTTTCACCTCTGGGGGAAATTTCTTCTGTCCCCCTGTGTTCGGTGGACGTGACTCATCATCGTCCTCGCTTTGAGGCCCCTTCCCCTTGTGTTTGGTATTTAACTTACCGGCCTGTTTGAAAACCCAGCAGTTTCTGTTGGAGTGGTTGGCAGGCTTGTCGGGGGTGCCATGAATCTGGCAAGGCCTATCTAGTATCTTGTCCAAATTAGATGGACCGTCTCTATTTCCTTTGAATGGCTTCTTCTGCTGACCGGGTTTAGAGCCACTGAATCCGGCGTTGACCGCCGTATCTTCAGTTTCTTCATTGTTGTTCCGACGCTTGTTTTTGTTACATCGTGGCCTTCCGTTGCCGTCCCTGGCTTCAGAGGTGCCGGGGTCGCTGGTACTGTTGCTTCTACGAGCCAACCAACTATCTTCGCCCGCGCAAAAATGGGTCATAAGTGCGGTAAGAGCTGCCATAGTTTTTTAGCTTTTCCTGACCGAGGTGTCGGGCGAGCCATTCATCCTGGACGCTATGTTTAAAGGCCGCTAAGGTTTCGGTGTCCGGACAGTCGACAATTTGGTTCTTTTTAATCAAGAACCAAGTCCAGAGCTTGCGGGCTGACTCTCCGGGTTGCTGGACTATGTGACTGAGGTCATCAGCGTCCGGTGGCCGGACATAAGTACCTTGGAAGTTGTCTCGAAAAGCGTCCTCCAAGTCTTCCCAGCTGCCAATAGAGTTTTCTGGGAGGCTGTTCAACCAGTGCCGTGCAGGTCCTTTGAGCTTTAGGGGGAGGTATTTAATGGCATGGAGATCATCACCGCGAGCCAAGTGTATATGGAGAAGAAAATCTTCAATCCATACAGCGGGATCTGTCGTTCCATCGTATGCTTCAATGTTTACAGGTTTAAACCCTTCTGGAAACTGGTGCTGCATTACCTCATCGGTAAAGCACATGGGGTGTGCGGCGCATCTATATTGGGCAACATCACGGCGGAGTTCGGATGACATCTGTGTTCGGTTCTCGGCCCGAACTTGGTGATGCTTGTCACGCCCAGCTTGACGGCCGCCGTCTCATGTTGGAGTGCGTCCCCTTGATCCATAGATTGATCTGGTCTGGCCAGCTCTATTGTCCAGGTCCTGACGTAAGTCATACATGTAGCCCGGAGCTGCTGCCTCCCTGCCTTTACGGCGAGGTGGTGCGGGCTGGTATTCAGTGTAATTAGCCATTTTGTCCTGTCCATGTGGTGGTTGGTCTGGTTCATCGGCGTGATTGTATCTTGACAGAATTGGCTCAAGGGCCTCATCGTCGAATTGGGGTAGTAGCCTGCGCTTTGGGTAGCTTTTTATTGGGCGCTCGAGGCCGTATTCTTCGGTGGCTAGGACCTTGGTCCATCTTTCGTTGAGCGTATCCTGTTCATCTTGAAGCTGTTGCTATTTCTTTTTCAGGCTCCTCGCAGTGGCAATGAGCTATCGCTTGAAGATTTCTTGCTCGAGGGGTTCCTCTGGTACGATAAAATCTTCGTTACCGAGGCTAACATCCTCCTCAAAGGCCGGCAGGTAATTACTATCCTCCGAATCCTCATGATCGACAGGTTCATCTGGGTTGACTTGTCCTTCTTCCCACTCATCCTGCTCAACAGCAGGCTCGATGAGGTGGTCAGAGTCTTCGGCGTTCTCTGGAGTGTCATTGTCTCTAGTACCGGTATTGCTTTCCTTTTCGCGACGCGGTCGTGAGCGGCGCCACTGACGTCGATGTTTAGGTGGTGCTTCGACAGGCTTGTCCTCGATCGGGTCTTGAGCGCTATCAACGTCCATCTTTTTGGGTGTATCCACCATGTACACGTCGTATGTAGAAGTGGCCGTCCAACGCCCAGTGATGGGTGGGTTTTAGCCTGATTCAGGTCCGACATCATCATCCATGCCATCGATGTCCTCGGAGGCGTAGTCTAGCATGTCGGTTAAGTCCTCGACAGTGGCTATCAAGTGGGTGGTGGGTGGGACGTAAAATTCCCCGCACTCAGCCCCTAGTCCGGGCTGGGCGTAGTTTGGAAGTGATACCTCCGTGATGGCGAGAGATCGCATTAAGTGCAGAGCCTCGTTTAGGAGCGATAGTGAAAGTGCGTTATATCGACTAGAGGGGGGGTGCATAGGCAATTTTTACAAATTTGTCACTGAGGAATTTCAAGGTGAGGAAATTCCTAAGCAACGAACTACTTAGCAGCGGAATAAGTACTCAGATGCAAACATAACATGGCATAAGCACAGTCATCATGATGAAATGAAATAGGCGCAGAGTACAGGTAGCGTGAAACACAGGATAAGTAGGCTGAAGACTAAGTGACTGAAGAAAGAGGATTGAGGAAATTGAGAAAGTCTTCAGTCAAAGTCTTCACATAGTAACGATCAAGTACACAGCAAGTATGCGAGGAAATGAAAGGGTTGAGGAAATAGAACCAGTAGCTCGGTGAAGACAGTGATTTGGTAGACTAGTTCCAACTGCTGTGACAGTTGTATGTCTGGTTGGAGCGGCTAGGTATTTAAACCTGAGGACACACAGTCCCGGACACACAGTCCTCACCATATTCTCGTTGAGCTAAGGTCACACAGACCTCGCCCAATCACTCGTGGTAAGTCTTCAGGTGACTTCCAAACCTTCACAGACTCGGTTGCTCGGCGATCCACAATTCCTCTTGGATGCTCTAGACCATGACGCCTAACCGTCTGGAGGATGCACAGTCCTCAAAGGTAACAAGCGTCAGTTCCACACAGGAACAATCTCTTCAGTGATGCTCAATCACTTTGGGTTTGTAGGTGTTTGGGTTTTTGGGTTTTTCCTCACTTGATGATTTTCGCTCAAAGTCCTCGGAGGATGGGATGCTCTAAATGACAAGTGTCAATCTATCTCTCGGAGCAGCCAACCAGCTAGTGGTTGTAGGGGGCGGCTATTTATAGCCTAGGGAGCAGCCCGACATGATAAGACATAAATGCCCTTCAATGATATGACCGTTAGGTGGATAGGATATTTGGACAGCTGGCGCGTAGCACAGCAACGGTCGGAAATTTGAGCTCTCAAATTCCTCAGGGCTATCATGTTCCTCACTTGTAGGCAATCCGCACTGGCGAATTCCTAACTCCTCAGTCGGAACAAATTCCTTAGAGAACAGAAGAACTTTGTCTCTGTCACTGAACAAATTGACTGAACTGTATGAGATTTCCAATGGCTTCACTCAAAAGGATTGGGTAGGTGTAGGATTTTGAGATGAGCATCACTTGGAAACTTTTCCTTAGTTTTACCTCGACCCCCTTTAACAGTATGGTGTTTCCTATGAATCAAGAAGAAGAAAACTACGAAAACAAAAGTCTTCACGCTTCATAATCCTCGCATGAATATCAAGTCTTCAAGGTCACACCAATTTCCTCATTTTCAAAGTCTTCAAGAAAACCAAAGTCTTCAACTGAAGACATTCATTTTTAGGGGTCGACTTTCATCGTAAATAACAAACTCCTCATAGACTTATAGACCTGTGTACACTCATAAACACATTAGTCCCTTAACCTATAAGTCTTCAATACACCAAAATCACTAAGGGGCACTAGATGCACTTACAGATAGCTGGACGGGTGACTGAGAGCCTGCGGAGCTGGGTTCAGAAATCACCGCCTGACCATGCTCAATGGACGCAGGCCTCAAGAGTTCGGAGTTAACATCCGGAGGTGAGTCCGGCTTCCCGATGACAGGGAGAGCCCTGTTTGATTCCAGGCTTGCTGATAATATGGTCACCTCTGGGTCTCCGGCAGGGAGCTCCGTGATAGGAGAGGGTCCGGTGGGATTCATACTCCCATCTTCAGACAGGGTGGTCCGCTCTGGATCTAAGGCCAGGGCAGGGATGATGGTTGTTCCTTGGACAGAGCCTGATGGTGGATCCGATGGGCCTCCTTCATATAGATGAGGAGCGGCAGTCGAGGCTGAAAATCCTTCGAAGATCAAATCTCCTCGGATATCAGCGATGTAATTCAGGCTCCCGAACCTGATCTGGTGACCAGGAGCGTAGCTGTCGATCTGTTCAAGGTGACCAGTTGAATTGGCATGCAGAGCGAAGCCGCCAAACACAAAAAGTTGACCAGGGAGGAAAGTTTCCCCGGAAACGGCATCGTTGTTGATGATCAAACGAGCCATCGAGCCTTCTGCTGACGACACAGTGGAACTCTCAATGAAAGCACTAATGTTGGTGTCAAAACCGGCCGATCTCGGGTAGGGGGTCCCGAACTATGCGTCTGAGGATCGAAGGTAACAAGGGACAAAGGGAACACGATGTTTACCCAGGTTCAGGCCCTCTTAATGGAGGTAAAACCCTACGTCCTGCTTGATTGTATTTGATGAGTATAGGGGTTACAAGAGTTGATCTACCTCAAGATCGTAATGGCTAAACCCTAGCTGCCTAGCCTATGAGAATTCTGATAGCCTCTACGGACTAAACGCTCTAGTTTATATACACACCGGAGGGGCCTAGGGTTGTACAAAGTCAGTTCGTAGAGGAAGGAAATTACATATCCGGACACAAATCTTGCCATCCACGCATAGGGGAGTCCTACCCGGACATGGGGGAAATTCTTTCGCTTTGTATCTTCACGGCCCATCAGTCCGGCCCATATCAAATAGCCCGGATACCCGAGGACCCCCTAATCTAGGACTCCCTCAAGCGCCTCCTCGCACTCCAAGAAGAGGGCGGCGTCCGAAGACGTCGAGGAGGTATAACCTCCTCAGGACCTGAAGAGGCAGTGTCGGCCTAAGGTGATCCTGCCTGACAGCTCGGACTCAAACGAGGAGTCCGAAGCATCCGAAAATGTTCCGGAGAAGGAACCTAGGGTCAAACCCCCTGCTGCCAGGTATGTATTTCGGTGTTTTTAGTCGCTTTATTTTTAACAATCCCTTACTCATGGAAGCTAATTGTGTGTTCTCACAGCCCACCGCGGGGCCATCCCGCCGAGCAGACCTCGGAAGGGAAGTCTCCACCCGCCGACCAGGCGGACAGCGGATCCGCGTCGCGATCTACGCCTCCCTCGATCCCCGAAGAGGTCGGGGAAGTGTTGTCCCGAAAGACCCCTCCCCCTCCGTGAAGGAAATATGCCCTAGAGGCAATAATAAATTTCTTATTTTATATTTCCTTATTCATGATAAAGGTTTATTATTCATGCTAGAATTATATTGATCGAAAAGTTAAATACATGTGTGAATACATAAACAAATACCGTGTCCCTAGTATGCCTCTACTAGATTAGCTCATTGATCAAAGATTGTTAAGGATTCCTAACCATAGGCATGTGTTGTCATTTGATAACGGGATCACATCATTAGGAGAATGATGTGATGGACAAGACCCAACCGTTAGCATAGCATATGATCGTTCAGTTTATTACTACTGCTTTCTTAATGTCAAATACATGTTCCTTCGACCATGAGATCATGCAACTCTCGGATACCGAAGTAATAACTTGTGTGCTATCAAACGTCACAACATAACTGGGTGATCATAAAGATGTTCTACATGTATCTCCAAAGCTGTCTGTTGAGTTGGTGTGAATCGAGATTGGGATTTGTCACTTCGTGTATCGAAGAGGTATCTCTGGGCCCTCTCGGTAATACACATCACAAGAAGCTTGCAAGCAAAGTGACTAAGGAGTTAGTTGCAAGATGATGTATTACGGAACGAGTAAAGAGAATTGCCGGTAACGAGATTGAACTAGTTATAGAGATACCGACGATCGAATCTTGGGCAAGTAACATACCGACAGCCAAAGGGAATTACGTATGTTGCCATAAAGGTTCAACCGATAAAAGATCTTCGTGGATTATGTCGGAATCAATAGGGGTATCCAGGTCCCGCTGTTGGTTATTGACTGGAGAGGTGTCTCGGACATGACTACATAATTCCCGAACCCGTAGGGTCTCAAGCTTAATGTTCGTTGACGCTAGAGTAGTATTGGGATATTTGATGAGTGGTAACCAAATGTTGTTCGGAGTCCCAGATGAGATCCTGGACGTCACGAGGAGTCTCGGAATGTTCGAAAGGTAAAGATTTATATATGGGAAGTCATATTTTGGGTTCCGGAAAAAGGTGCAGTTTTTTCGTTATTGTACCGGGAAGCTTCTAGAAGGATCCGGGGGATTCTGGAGGGGTCTGGAAGTCCACAAGTGGGTTCACCACGACCCAAGGGCTAGCATGGGCTGTGGAGAGGCACCCTAGCCTTATTGGGCTAGGCGCACCATGTCCTCAAAAGCCCATGTGGCTAGGGAAGGCAAGGGAAGGCAAAAAAGGAAGGAGTCCTAGTAGGAATAGGATTGGACTTGGAGTCCAAGTCCTCTCCCCCTTAGCTGCGCCCTAGGGCTTGGAGGGGCTGTTTCCCACGCCCCTCCACCTATATATAGAGGGGAGGGGGCGCCCCAAGAGGACACACCAAGCCCTTGGCAGCCCTCTCTCTCTCTCGTTACTCCGTAGTTCCACCGCCTCGTCCCGGCAACGCTTAGCGAAGCGCTGTCGGTGCTCCACCACCACCATCACCACCACGCCGTCATGTTGGTTGTGATCCCATCTACTTCTCCTCTCCCGCTTGTTGGATCAAGAAGGAGGAGACATCATCGAGCCGCATGTGTGCTAAACTCGGAGGTGCCGTCCGTTCGGCACTAGATCGGTTGGATCATGATCGGATCGCGAAGAGTATGACTACATCAACTGCGTGATAAACGCTTCCGCTTAGCGATCTACAAGGGTATGTAGATGCTCTCCCCATCTAGCTGCTATGCATCTCCATGGATAGATCTTGCGAGTGCGTAGATTTTTTTTTGTTTTCCATGCAACATTTCCCAATAGTGGCATCTGAGCCAGGTCTATGCGTAGATGATATGCACGAGTAGAACACAAAGAAGTTGTGGGCGGTGATGTTCATACTGCTTACCACCAACGTCTTATTTTGATTCGGCGGCATTGTGGGATGAAGCCGCCCGGACCAACCTTACATGTCCATGTACATGAGACCGGTTCCACCGACTGACATGCAACTAGTTTTGCATAAAGGTGGCTGGCGGGTGTCTGTTTCTCTTACTTTAGTTGAATTGAATTTGACTATGGCCGGTCCTTGAAGAAGGTTAAAACAACAAACTTGATAAATCACCATTGTGGTTTTTGCCGTAGGTAAGAATGGTTCTTTCTAGAAGCCCGTAGCAGCCACGTAAAACTTGCAACAACAAAGTAGAGGACGTCTAACTTGTTTTTGCAGGGTATGTTGTGATGTGATATGGTCAAGACATGATGTGATATACGTTATTTTATGAGATGATCATGTTTTGTAATTTATTGGCAACTGGCAGGAGCCTTATGGTTGTCACTTTATTGTATTAAATGCAAATGCCATGTAATTGCTTTACTTTATCACTATGTGTTAGCGATAGTTGTAGAAGCAATAGTTGGCGAGACGACCACGACGCAACGATGGAGATCAAGGTGTTGAGCGGTGACGATGGAGATCAGCACGATGCTTTGGAGATGGAGATCAAAAGCACAAGATGATGATGGCTATATCATGTCACATATTTTGATTGCATGTGATGTTTATCCTTTATGCATCTTATTTTGCTTAGAACGGCGGTAGCATTATAAGATGATCCCTTCACTAAATTTCAAGGTAAAAGTGTTCTCCCTGAGTATGCACCGTTGCTACAGTTTGTCGTTTCGAGACACCATGTGATGATCGGGTGTGATAGACTCTACGTTCACATACAACGGGTGTAAGATAGTTTTGCACATGCAGAATACTTGGGTTAAACTTGACGAGCCTAGCATGTACAGACATGGTCTCGGAACACTGGAGACCGAAAGGTCGAACATGAGTCATATAGTAGATATGATCAACATGAAGATGTTCACCATTGAAGACTACTCCATCTCATGTGATGATCGGACTTGGTTTAGTTTATATGGATCATGTATCACTTAGACAACTTGAGGGATGTTGATTTAAGTGGGAGTTCATTAGTAATTTGATTAATTGAACTTAATTTATCATGAACTTAGTCTTGATAGTTTTTGCATATCTATGTTGTAGATCAATAGCTCGCGTATAGCTCCCCTAATTTATTTTGATATGTTCCTAGAGAAAACTAAGTTGAAAGATGATAGTAGCAATGATGCGGACTGGGTCTGTGATCTGAGGATTATCCTCATTGCTGCACAGAAGAATTATGTCCTAGATGCACCGCTAGGTGACAGACCTATGGCAGGAGCAGATGCAGACATTATGAACATTTGGTAAAGCTCGATATGATGACTACTTGATAGTTTAGTGCGCCATGCTTTACTGCAGAATTAGAACCGGGACTTAAAAAACATTTTGAACACCACGGAGCATATGAGATGTTCCAAGAGCTGAAATTGGTATTTCAGACTCATGCCCATGTCGAGAGGTATAAGACCTCTGACAAGTACTTTGCCTACAAGATGGAGGAGAATAGCTCAGCCAGTGAGCATGTGCTCAGAATGTCTGGGTACTACAATCGCTTGAATCAAGTGGGAGTTAATCTTCCAGATAAGATAGTGATTGTGTCGGGGAACACAGACAGGGGTATATGTTTTCCCCTGACTATGCATGAACGGCAAGCCAACGGGCTCGAAGACAAGATTACAAGACCAAGATCAGACCAAACAAGGAGGATCAATTCCTTTGAAGGATCCAAGTGCAAGTCGAGAAGGCCAAGGTGAGCCAGAGGAACAAGGCATCACTAAAGGAAGGACCTACCTTGCCGGGCAGGCGAGCCTGGCAGGGTTGGGTTTTTCCACGGAAGCAAACTCCAGATCGTCCCAGCAAGCCTGCCGGGGCTGCCGAAGGCAAGCCACTCCACCACTCCACCTCACGAGTGACGCAAGTCAGTAATCAAAGCGGTGTCGAGCTCCAAGGTGACTAAGTGGCTGCTTTCTGCCACATGGCAGCCACTTCCTACAGCAAACACCTCCATATGACACCCATCCTGAGACGTGTCAAACGAGCAGGCGCAAAGCTAGCAAAACAGCCCGGCAGAGCCTGTCGGGCGAGCTGCGATGTGACGCTGAGCGGCACATTTAATGCGCTCTATCAGCCTGCAAAGTTAGATATGATAGCACTGTTAGCTATCTAATCAGTACGCAAAGACTGATTTGCTACTGTGGTGACCCCTTAATCTATAAAAGGAGGCCCATGGCAACCGAAGAAAGGGTTGGACCCTCGCATATCCATACGCGCGTAGCCACTCCCGCCCCCACAGCGACCTTGCCGGGCGAGTGTGCTACGTTCACCACCATTATCCACCATCAATGCACCAAAGCAGGAGTAGGGTTTTACACCTCACGGTGGCCCGAACTTGGGTAAAGACTGCCCGTGTGATCTCTATCGTGCTATGCGACGCTTCTCCGCTCTTTGTGCAATGTGCCCATCCCCCCACCGAACCAAAAGGGGCTCATGGCCCCATATGTGGCTGTGGCACCCCGATAGAGGGCCGACACACGCCAGCCCCAGGATAAGACCTGGCGCATGTCAAAGACATGGTACAACAATTCCAGGAACAAAATGGCTTTATTATATGAAATGGAGTATTACAATACTATTTCTTACAACAATATTACATAGCTCCAAGGCTAACTAAAATGGCAGCGAAGGTCTTGGTTCAGTGGCATCAATGTCTCTGGCTGGGCTCCATAACTCACAGGACTGGCTGGGTTATGATGTAGCCTGATGGATCTTCTCCTGCAACTGGCCACGTGCAAGGCCAGGTGAGTACTTTGAATGTACTCACAGGACAACCAAATACATAGCATCCAAACAAGCAGATGACGAAGCAAGCCCTATGCTATGCAAGAATTTATTCTAAACATGGCATGGAATTTACGGGAAAACATGAATCAAGCATGGCATAGCATACCTATCTAGCATTATTAATTATCATGTCATAGCAAGATTATCTGGCATGATTAAACATCTAGCAGCAATGATCATCATGAGATAACAGGGTTATCTAGCAAGATAACTACTGAAGTAGAGTACAGTAAAGCAAAGCATATTAAGTATACAATCCATATCTCGAACATTCTCATGATCCAATATGAAACTGATGCCAGTCCCATCCATGTTTTTCGGTCATCTAACCATCTCTTCCATAGCCATCCCATGGCTAACATACCATATTCCTGACAACATCTGATGTCTATGCAGGGCAGGTTCTTCCACCCTTATTATCATCATTACGGTTGATCACCCAGCGAGGTCTGGACGGGCTGTCCAATACCGTGGACGCGGCTATTCGAATAGATTTTTCACTCTACAGAGGTTGCGCACTTTACCCACACCATGGAGCACCTGACCTCGTGGTCCCATTCGGATGGACCAGCGTTGCTCCAACGAAACCTACCTAACCTGTGACTCCTCCATCGTACCACCGACAATCATACCCTCCCAGGGTCATGTCCTGGGTGGCCCTTGTGTCACTCTTGACACCTGCCACCGTCGTGGCCAACACACTGTCCCAAACGGGGACTCCCGGGCTAAACATACAACTGGGCTCACAAGGTTATCGCCACCTACCTGATCAGGGCAGCACGCACGCATAACCTTCCCTAGTTGGTGGTGCCGGTGAAAGAGCACAAAGCTAGACCAAGTCAAGGTTGTCCCATACCAGCAAATGTGGCTGCACGAATAAGCCCGGACAGGTGACTCTAGATCAACCGACTAAGTTTGGTTATGTACTCAATTTAACATCTCCATCATCCCACCATTACCTCAACAATTATAAGTGTGAACAGCCACTTAATATCAGCATAGCAGAATCATAACAATGTTGACAAACATGGCATGAAATCAAATCATGGCACTAACATGATAACGGTATTCAAAATATTGTTACTAGCATGGCAAGATATGGCATGAAAACAAGTCATGATATTAGATGAAAAGTAATGCTACCATCAGCTGATATAACAGGTGTATGCAAGTGCAGACTAACAGGCGATACAGATGTGCTACGATGAATACACAGGGTGCAAGCAAAGTCATCACGCAAGTCTGGAGCTCATGATAAGAGGTTGGCTTGCCTGGGGGTGAAGGAATACACCGGGTGGAAGTGCGATAAAACTCTGGGAAGATTTGACGAAAAGGTTTCCCTCTCGGAGGGCCTGATCGAAGGGCAAGGGCAAAATGGTCATTTCACAGCGTGACAACATTATGAAAATGATGCCATTGGAACGGGCTCGACAAACTGAAGACGTGGGCGTTGGTTTTACCTCAATCGGAGTTACGGTCGCGGAGAAACGGCCGTTCGTTCGTTAAGCGTAAAAACAGACAGAAACTGTCCATTTCAGTGCTTAGCGAGTGAACGTTCACTATATAGCCGTTTCGGCCGGCGGCTGAGAAAGTGAAGGCGCATTTTACAGATTACGCTTTTGATAACAGAAAGCATATTCTCCGTAAATAACACGACGGAGTACGCTTCTCAGAACGGAAAGCGTATTTCGTAGAATACGCTTCCACTTAACAGCAGCTGGGTCCTGGTTGACTTTCTTCTCTCCAGCTGACGTGCGGGCCCGGCTGAGTCTGCTCCTCTCGCTTACAGATGGGGTCTGCCCCATCTACTCCATCCCTCCTCCTCTGGTCTTCTTCTCCCGCCCGAATAGAACAGAGGCGGCCTGGCCGCCGGCGTAACCGATGACCGACGCCACGGGGAGGGCCGCCGTGGGGCTTGCCAGAACCGGGGCACCCCACCGCCTCTGGTGGTGGTTGCGGGGCTCCAAGGGTCGCCCTGTAGCGCCGTCACCGTGGGCCGATGCGCGGTGGCTGACGGGCACCAGCTGGACGACTCCGGCAGCACCTCCTTGAGGAAAAATGGAGACGGCGGCGATTTTGCAAGCTTCTGGGGAGGCCGTGGACAAGCATGGAGAGGAGGGGGAGGGCCACATGACCGAAATCGGCCGAGGGGAACGGCGGCGGGCTTCACGGCCATGGGCGGCAGGGAGCTCCGGGAGCTCGAGGAGGAGAGGGCTGGGGTTGCTGCTGCCCGTGGGGTGGGGGGCTCGGGGCTCGCTTAAATAGCTGAGAGAAGGACTACGCGACGACGGCCAAAGCTCCGAGAGCTCGTCGAGGTGGTGGCAACCGAAAAGGGAATCGACGTCGGCAGAAGCGGTCACGAGCTAGGGGACGAGGGGGAGAGGGCTCCAGAAGAGCCACGCGTGTGGTGGGGAGCTCGTCGGCGCTCCCGGACAAGCTAGAACACACTGGAGGTGGCCTCCCGAGAGCTCCGATGCACAAGGCGCTCGCTGTACCTGCATTTGTCGTGGTCACCACGCGGCCATCACCTTGCCACGTCTTACTCGATGCCAAATCATGTCTGGAGTGATCTACACACTTCACTGAGTTTCCCTGTGCTTCTTGATGGCACGGGAGAGCTCCGATGTGACCGCACCTTGGTCAACTAGCAACCAACAGCAAGGTGTTTGTGCTGTGGTGTGGCCACCACAGTGCACCTCTTGGCATGATCTTGGGTAGGGTTTGGTCATCTACTAAGGTAGTCATCGTGACAAAATCTCAGCACAAATGGACAAGGCTAGATGGTACTTCCTTTGTAACCTTGCCCACTGACCAGAAATGAAGATGGGAATGCTGTGGTTAAATGGATAGATGAAAATGGCCCAAATTTGGTGGAGACCAATAATTTAGGCATATGGAGGCACTGTAAAAATTTCATACCATTGGCATAAATAAAAATGGTACTTCCTTCACAGTGCTCCAATCTGGACAGAAGCTTAAATATTTTACTGAGGAAAAAATGGCCAGATGGAATGGGCTGATTTTTGGTATCCAAGGGTAATATCTCATAATGAATCACCCTGCAAAATTTCAGCCCAAGGAGATCAAGGAATCAAGCACTTCCTTTGCAAACTGAAAATCTGGACAGAATTTGCAAAGTGATGTTATGCTCAAAATTTAATGGGTGGAACTTGTGATTTTGATGGAAATGGTGAAGATAGGGATAGGAAAAGCTCCACAATTTATTTGGGATTTTTCCTAGCTGTCAAAATGGTAGTTCCTTTGGAAAGGCCCCAAATTGAAATATTGGCTTTAAATAGGAAAATGCAATTTCCCTTATTTAATTATGGCCAATATTTTTATGAGAGCTCAATATGATCACAAAGAATATCTCCACAAGTTTTCATGAACTTTGGAGATGGATAGATAGTTTCCTAGATTTAATTCCTCAGAAAGGTAGGAAAAGGAATTAATTCTAGATGAGAAACATTGCATATGACTTAGCAATATTTTTGCACATCTAGGGTTTATGAGTGATGGATGATCTCTGGGAATTTTGGTAGGATCAACTAAGCAAGGAAAATGATAGCTCCTTTGTAAACACAAAGGCAGGATTTCCAGTTCCGATATTTTGGAACTAGGGTTTGAATGAGGTTCGGGGTTTACTGACGGAAACTTGACTGGCACAAGAGCATGGGAAAGGCACTGAGAGGTTGAGGATTGTCTGGATTCACCTGGTCACTCACCAGATTCCAGAAGAAAAATTTGGGAGAGAAAAGCTAGGAAGGAATAACAACACAAAAATCGATAACCCGATTTTTGGGGTGTTACAAACCTTCCCCCCTTAAGAGAATCTCGTCCTCGAGATTCCTAGAGTTATCTTAGAACAAAAATTACGCCTCCTGGAAAAAACCTCTGGGTTGGGTTTTAACCAGGCAGTTGAAAACAACCGAGTTAAAAGTATCGAAAATTGGTACACCCAGATCGAGATACGAATATCGCGGGATCTACTCCTCGAGTAGGGCCGCTGAGTTGCCCTGACATTTTAAAAAAAGCAGAGTTTCCTTCTTCCAAAAATGCTCGAGGCACCACAATGAACAGTGGCCTATCTCGCTGACAGGTGGGCCTAGGGCCCATAGGCAGCCTTCTTCTTTCTCCAGCCAACGTCTCTCTCTCGCTCCCGCGCTGTCCTGAGTGCGACTAGGCACTGCGCACGCCTAGCTCCTGGGGCACAAAGCATCCTACGACGATAGGGCGCGGCGTGCATGGGCCCAACGCAGAGAGCACTCCCATCGCGGGCCAGCGCCGGTCGGCACTGCTCGCGGATTCGCCTCCTGGACGCCGGTGATCGAGCAACCCGCGGTTCTCCTGGACCTCGCTCATCGTACACCGGACTTGGGTTATAAAAACAACCACAGTCTTCTTCTTCCTCCACCTCGCATCCTACCTCACCTCTTCTTCCTCTTCTCCTTTTCCTTCTGGTTGAAGGAGCGCGAGGTGAGGCGTTAATGGAGGACGTGGGTTCGGAACTGATCACCATCCTCTTGGTGGGTCTGCTGGCGGCATTGGTTGGCTCCTCGCTGCTGTTGTGTGCGATGATCCTCGATGATTGCCGGGATGCCGCTAACCGAGCGGTGGCTAGAGATCATCTACGTCGTCTTAGGCAGGTGGATTAAGCGCGGCTGCGACGGGCGAAAGGGGTGGCCGGTCAGCATCACACAAGATGGTGACAGAGGCACCGCTGAGTCTGTGGTTAGTGCGGTGTGGTCAGCGGAGCTCTACCAGTGTGGAGGCCACGCTGCTGGTTGCTCCTCGCTGAACGACATTCACAACGAGTGAAGGTTGATGTAGTATCGGGGTTTAGATCTTAGACTGGAGGGGTTGTAATGGTTTGTGCTGCAATAAAATTTCTCAGAATTTCTCCGAGATTACAACCGGGTTCTGGGAAAAGATTTTGGGACTGGGGAAAATTATGGGATAGAGCTGGTTTTCCAGAACACTGGGTTCGGGAAGACTGGCAAATGGAGTAAGCATAGATGGGTATGGATAGGTGGCTTTGCATTCTACCCGAGTACTGCGGCGATTGTACTCAGAAGAATGAACTTGGCGTGCAGACATTGCTCACATGATGCACATGCAATCTATTCAGATTAATATGCAAGCAAATGCAGAATGCATACAGTAGCAGAATACAAACAGAGGGAAGAAGCATATCGAGCAGATTGCACTAAGGTGTTTTAATGCTAGTGGGTGTATGTACTCCTGGTATACATACACCTACACCAGCTCGCATTTCATTAGGGACTCCGGGCGAGTCCAATGTTATAAGGTGTAAGTGCTCTACTGACTAAAATCTTGTTAAGAATCCCCTGCCAGCTCTGTTAAACATTTCTGCTTAACAGAGAGACAGATGGACCAAACACACAGAGCAAACAGGCATATACAACATTACAATAGCACACGGACACAAGCAGTACAAGCAGTACAAGCATACAACAATGCAGAACCTTACTAGGCAACTAACAGCAACAACTCACTCCGAACTACAGAGTCCTAATCCTAGACAAAGGCGAAGAAACAGTCTTCGCAACACACACACTCGCGGCATCTCCTGGCTTCGCTCACTGCCGGAGCCACAAATGGGCCTACTCCGGCTGGGGCTCTCCTGGGGGACGAAGGCTGAGCCAACTTCTATCTTCATTGTCGGACACCTCTATGGGTTGGAGCTCAGCTGTTGGAGCTGCGGCTGGAACTTGACGGAACACATCCCGACGACGAAGACGCCGGATAGCTCCTTTAATGGAATTTGGGAGGATAATGCCTGGTAGACATGGGTTCACGGATTGCGAGGGTGGTACTAGCTGCGAAGGTGGCACTGAGTTTGGCAGCAGGGAACGGGCAGTCTGGGATGCAGTTTGACGGGCCGCATGGTATGCTTCCATAACAACCCGAGTGGTGTCATGGTCAACGGATTTGAACTCTCTAAGAATGCCGGCAAGTAGCAGTCCCTGAGCAGTAATGAACTGAACCAGGCGAGCCACTGCCGGGTCGGCATCTCCAACTGCGCTGGAGAACTCGCAACCTGCGTCGGATGAAGAGGGAAAGTAGCGGAACTCCTGCATCTCCGCTACTTGCGAAAAATGGAAATGAAGACGGGTGATGGCTTCCGCGGTGGCTATCTGGACAGCCAACGCGGGGGTGGGCATGGGTTTGCCTTGAAAAATCATGGGCTTCCCATCCGTGGCTGGACCTGGATTGATAAGCGCCTTCGCACATAATCGGCAAAGGTGGGGAATGGGTTCCGATTGGAACACCAGATACACCGGAGGAGTACTACGGCCAAGGGCTTGGGTGAGCATACTCGAAAGGATAGGAGGAAAGCCGGGATAACCATCAGCCAAGGTTCGGCTATGGAAAGTGGGTTTTCTGGAAGAACTAGCCATGGCTACTGGTTTGAGGATACTAGCCTGGGTCTCTTGCAGGGATCTGGCTTACTGAATGGGGAGAACTATGGCTCGCGGTTGGAGGGGGTTAAATAGGCAGTCAGGCGGGAACATACCAGCATGGCCTGGATCCTTCTCGTGCCAGGTAGAAGATACACTGGCACGGCCGACAATGGGGTAGGGTCACGGTCTAATCCGAGAAGGCTGGGTGGGCAGACGACTGGGTAGGGACACGTCAATTCTGACTGCGCCGCCTGTTGATCAACAGTGGCAGTGTCGGATGCCAGAGATGGGTCAACTCTAGTGGGCTCACTGTGGGTTGGAAATAGGGGTGGTTTAGTGCTAGGGTAACCTACAGCCAGCCTGGCTCTGATACCATGTCCTGTGGCACCCCGATAGAGGGCCGACGCACGCCAGCCCCAGGATAAGTCCTGGCGCACGTCAAAGACATGGTACAGCAATTCCAAGAACAAAATGGCTTTATTATATGAAATGGAGTATTACAATACTATTCCTTACAACAATATTACATAGCTCCAAGGCTAACTAAAATGGCAGCAAAGGTCTTGGTTCAGTGGCATCAACGTCTCTGGCTGGGCTCCATAACTCACAGGACTGGCTGGGTTACGATCTAGCCTGACGGATCTTCTCCTGCAACTGGCCACGTGCAAGGCCAGGTGAGTACTTTGAATGTACTCGCAAGACAACCAAATACATAGCATCCAAACAAGCAGATGATGAAGCAAGCCCTATGCTATGCAAGAATTTATTCTAAACATGGCATGGAATTTACGGGAAAACATGAATCAAGCATGGCATAGCATACCTATCTAACATTATTAATTATCATGTCGTAGCAAGATTATTTGGCATGATTAAACATCTAGCAGCAATGATCATCATGACATAACAAGGTTATCTAGCAAGATAACTACTGAAGTAGAGTACAGTAAAGCAAAGCATATTAAGTATACAATCCATATCCCGAACATTCTCATGATCCAATATGAAACTGATCCCAGTCCAATCCAAGTTTTTCGGTCATCTGACCATCTCTTTCATAGCCATCCCATGGCTAACATACCATATTCCTGACAACATCTGATGTCTATGCAGGGCAGGTTCTTCCACCCTTATTATCATCATTACGGTTGATCACCTAGCAAGGTCTGGACGGGCCGTCCAATACCGTGGATGCGGCTATTCGAATAGATTTTTCACTCTGCAGAGGTTGCGCACTTTACCCACACCATGGAGCACCTGACCTCATGATTCCATTCGGGTGGACCAGAGTTGCTCCAACGAAACCTGCCTAACCCATGACTCCTCCATCGTACCACCGACAGTCATACCCTCCCAGGGTCATGTCCTGGGTGGCCCTTGTGTCACTCTTGACACCTGCCACCGTCGTGGCCAACACACTGTCCCAAACGGGGACTCCCGGGCTAAACATACAACTGGGCTCACAAAGTTATCGCCGCCTACCTGATCAAGGCAGCACGAACGCATAACCTTCCCTAGTTGGTGGTACCGATGAAAGAGCACAAAGCTAGACCAAGTCAAGGCCATCCCATACTGGCAAATGTGGTTGCACGAATAAGCCCGGACAGGTGACTCTAGATCAACCGACTAAGTTTGGTTATGTACTCAATTTAACATCTCCATCATCCCACCATTACCTCAACAATTATAAGTGTGAACAGCCACTTAATATCAGCATAGCAGAATCCTAACAATGTTGACAAACATGGCATGAAATCAAATCATGGCACTAACATGATAACGGTATTCAAAATATTGTTACTAGCATGGCAAGATATGGCATGAAAACAAGTCATGATATTAGATGAAAAGTAATGCTACCATCAGCTGATATAACAGGTGTATGCAAGTGCAGACTAACAGGCAATACAGATGTGCTATGATGAATAGACAAGGTGCAAGCAAAGTCATCACGCAAGTCTGAAGCTCATGATCAGAGGTTGGCTTGCATGGGGGTGAAGGAATACACCGGGTGGAAGTGCGATAAAACTCCGGGAAGATTTGCTGGAAAGGTTTCCCTCTCGTAGGGGCTGATCGAAGGGCAAGGGAAAAATGGTCATTTCATAGTGTGACAACATTATGAAAATGGTTCCATCGGAACGGGATCAACGAACTGAAGACGTGGGCGTTGGTTTTACCTCAATCGGAGTTACGGTCGCGGAGAAACGGCCGTTCGTTCGTTAAGCGTAAAAACAGACAGAAACTGTCCATTTCAGTGCTTAGCGAGTGAACATTCACTATATAGCCGTTTTGGCCGGCGGCTGAGAAAGTGAAGGCGCGTTTTACAGATTACGCTTTTGATAACAGAAAGCGTATTCTCCGTAAATAACACGGCGGAGTACGCTTCTCAGAACGGAAAGCGTATTTCGTAGAATACGCTTCCACATAACAGCAGCTGGGTCCAGGTTGACTTTCTTCTCTCCAGCTGACGTGCGGGCCTGGCCGAGTCTGCTCCTCTCACTTACAAATGGGGTCCGCCCCATCCACTCCATCCCTCCTCCTCTGGTCTTCTTCCCCCGCCCGAACAGAACAGAGGCGGCCTGGCCGCCGGCGTAGCCGACGACCGACGCCACGGGGAGGGCCGCCGTGGGGCTTGCCGGAATCGGGGCACCCCACCGCCTCTGGTGGTGGTTGCGGGGCTCCGAGGGTCGCCCTGTAGCACCGTCGCTGCGGGCCGATACGCGGTGGCCTATGGGCACCAGCTGGACGACTCCGGCAGCACCTCCTCGAGGAAAAATGGAGACGGCGGCGTGTTTGCAAGCTTCAGGGGAGGCCGTGGACAAGCATGGAGAGGAGGGGGAGGGCCACATGGCCGAAATCGGCCAAGGGGAACGATGGCGGGCTTCACGGCCATGGGCGGCTGGGAGCTCCGGGAGATCGAGGAGGAGAGGGCTGGGGTTGCTGCTGCCCGGGGGGGGGCATGGGGCTCGCTTAAATAGCTGAGGGGAGGACTACGCGACGACGGTCGAAGCTCCGAGAGCTCGTCGAGGTGGCGGCAATCAAACGGGGAATCGACGTCGGCAGAAGTGGTCATGAGCTAGGGGATGAGGGGGAGAGGGCTCCAGAAGAGCCACGCGTGTGGTGGGGAGCTCGTCGGCGCTCCCGGATGAGCTAGAGCCCACTGGAGGTGGACTCCCGAGAGCTCCGATGCACAGGGCGCTCGCTGAACCTGTATTTGTCATGGTCACCACGCGGCCATCGCCTTGCCACGTCTTACTCGATGCCAAATCGTGTCTGGGGTGATCTACACACTTCACTGAGTTTCCCTGTGCTTCTTGATGGCACGGGAGAGCTCCGATGTGACCGCACCTTGGTCAACTAGCAACCAACAACAAGGTGTTTGTGCTATGGTGTGTCCACCATAGTGCACCTCTTGGCATGATCTTGGGCAGGGTTTGGTCATCTACTAAGGTAGTCATCGTGACAAAATCTCAGCACAAATGGACAAGGCTAGATGGTACTTCCTTTGTAACCTTGACCACTGACCAGAAATGAAGATGGGAATGCTGGGGTTAAATGGATAGATGAAAATGGCCCAAATTTGGTGGAGACCAATAATTTAGGCATATGGAGGCACTGTAAAAATTTCATACCATTGGCATAAATAAAAATGGTACTTCCTTCACAGTGCTCCAATCTGGACAGAAGCTTAAATATTTTACTAAGGAAAAAATGGCTAGATGGAATGGGCTGATTTTTGGTATCCAAGGGTAATATCTCATAATGAATCACCCTGCAAAATTTCAGCCCAAGGAGATCAAGGAATCAAGCACTTCCTTTGCAAACTGAAAATCTGGACATAATTTGCAAAGTGATGTTGTGCTCAAAATTTAATGGGTGGAACTTGTGATTTTGATGGAAATGGTGAAGGTAAGGATAGGAAAAGCTCCACAATTTATTTGGGATTTTTCCTAGCTACCAAAATGGTAGTTCCTTTGGAAAGGCCCCAAATTGAAATATTGGCTTTAAATAGGAAAATGCAATTTCCCTTATTTAATTATGGCCAATATTTTTATGAGAGCTCAATATGATCACAAATAATATCTTCACAAGTTTTCATGAACTTTGGAGATGGATAGATATTTTCCTGGATTTAATTCCTCAGAAAGGCAGGAAAAGAAATTAATTCTAGATGAGAAATATTGCATATGACTTAGCAATATTTTTGCACATCTAGGGTTTATGAGTGATGGATGATCTCTGGGAATTTTGGTAGGATCAACTAAGCAAGGAAAATGATAGCTCGTTTGTAAACACAAAGGCAGGATTTCCAGTTCCGATATTTTGGAACTAGGGTTTGAATGAGGTTCGGGGTTTACTGACGGAAACTTGACTGGCACAAGAGCATGGGAAAGGCACTGAGAGGTTGAGGATTGTCTGGATTCACCTGGTCACTCACCAGATTCCAGAAGAAAAATTTGGGAGAGAAAACCTAGGAAGGAATAAAAGCACCAAAATCGATAACCCGGTTTTTGGGGTGTTACATTGGCCGTGGTTTCCCACGACATCTTTGGCGCGCCAGGTAGGGGGATCGCTGGCGCAAACCTTAGGGCGTTGGCAGCGCATCATCTCCATGGCAGCCCAGCCAAAGCTTTTGGCGTCGGTGGTGCTCATGAAGATATGAAGACAAAGCGGGAGAGCGGGGCCGTTCCCGCACCTTCTTTGTTCGTCATCTCATCCCACCGCGGTCGTGGCCGCGGTGAAGATCGGCGCTGATGGTGGTATGCTCCCCCCAGACGGCCTAGGTTGTGCGGCCACTGCGTGGGCGCCAACCGGGGAGGAGGGGCAAGGCGCGCGGGAACAAGGTTCCTCTTTCCATCTCTCTCCCTCTTCGGCAATCGAGCTACTCTGGCCCTGGCATCGTCAATGTCGATGAGTACCGTGCGATACTCGGTTTAGCATTTACCCTGCTTAGGGAAATCCTGAGTAAAACGCCAGTACGAATCCATTGATCAATGTCCCGGCGAATATGCTCCGGCAAGGCCGTCCGCACTGGCGGGACTCTTGTGCCAGCCGCTGTCGAATTGTTCGAAAAGAGTGGAGGAGAGAAAGAGGGGCCGGGAAAGCCCGGCACCATATCCTGGCGCCCGCCAGACACGCTTGACGTATGCTGGCACTTGCCGAGAACCAGAGAGTTATTCGCTTGGCCTCCGTCTTTCCGGGTATCGTGAGCACACCAAATGCACGCATATGGAAAGACTGGGAAGGAGCAAGAACAAAAGCTAAGTCCAAGCATGTCGGCGTTCTGGGAACGGGGGTACCCAGACTTGCCTGCCTGCGGCCCACGGCGTGGCTCCATCGACGGCCTGGTATGACCCAGCTTCAGCGACAACAACTCAAGACCCTCACGAGGGGCCAAGCCTCGCGAGGCGGACAACACCAAGACCTCCATGAGGAGCGGCCTCCTCAGGCTAGCTCCCGAGGAGAGGAGATCTCTATGCAAGCCTCACCTCATGAGGTCCGGATGACGTGAGCCATGACGACCAAGGCCAGGCGGGCGCCAGCTGGCGCAGTGTACCAGTTTCCTCTTCGGTGCTAAAGAGGCAAGCACAGGCGCGGAGTCCTGAGGAATCAGCCAAAGGTTTCCATTCCCCTGCAACAAGAACAAGACCGCCAGGACGGCAGGACGGAGGTCATCACCGAGCCCACCATGGCGTCACGACCAGAGGCTTTTGCAGGCGAAGACTACTTTTGTCAGGATAGCATGTACTAGTTGTCTCCCTTCGAATTTGGCCGTTGTGGGATCCCTTCCCGCCTTTCATTTGGGAAGAGGACCAAGGCCACTATAAATAGGACTTAGCCACCATCGTAGAGGGAGAGTTCACATCTGACCCCCGGACGGATCATTCATTCAACCCACACACTCACCAGCTCACTCGAGCTCAAGAACACCTCTCCTCCTCGGGAACATCTTCTCAGGAGTTCACCACCCGGCGCAGCTCCTTGTCCCGGTGAGGATAACGAGCTGCGCGTCTGCATCAACATCCCAGGCCTCAACAGGGCCGCATCTCAGGAGCGCTTCTGGCCGTCTCGTGCTGGCCGATGCGAGGGTCCCCCTCACAGCTATGTTTGCATGCCTTTGGGCTTGCCGAGCGCAGCTGCTGCATTCCAGTGCCACATGCGGGGCGTCCTGGCGGCTCATGAGGCCAGAAGCCAGGCGATCCTGTCACAGGAGGAGATGGATCCTCGTGAGCCCCCTGGGCCCCCAGAGCCTCCTGAGGCTCTGGGCCTGGGCGGCTCATGAGGAGCGACTTCTGCGGCACACGTCTTCAGCTACTCCAACATCTCTTTAGCAACGGTGACAGGTGACATTTTCTGGTTTGTTCAGTTGGGGACGCCCCTCGGGCTGCATTATCCCCAAGCCGCGTGGGTCCGTCCCTGCGGCATGTATCATTTTGCATCTATCAGAACTAGCTCTACCTTATCTATGGGTTGATTTATGTTGTCGCCTACTCGCCTGGTGTTCTATCACCTCCGCGGCTTCCCGCATCGCTGACCAGCCTCTTACTCATTCCGCAATGGGGGCTACACATGCTGGCACGACGCTTGTGCTCGGGTCCGTCCCTGCAACGCTGACAAATCTGAGAGATCGAGCTCTGGCTCGCGGCCAGCCCCACGCACGTCACCTCACCAGATCCTCAGTGCCTTCATCTTCTTGCGGAAAGATCAGCGGCAGGACAGCAAGCACGATTATGAGTTATACTCTCCTCTCGGACTAACCCGCAAGAATCCATGGAGTTTAGCCACGGGTGGCCCCGCCAGCCGTCCCTTTTTCACGTGATTCGCTTGCACATTAAAGGGGGGGCTCCTGAGCATCGCGCTTTAGGAGCTCTTACTGACTCTCCAGCCCTCACCCCCTGGCCTTAACCACGGCATCGCGACCTGGCATACCAGCGGTGGCTGAGCCTCGCTCGAGGGTCGGGACCCGAGGACGTAGAGCACCTAGATGAGCGGGGAGAAGGGGAGGTCGGCGTGAGCCCTACCTGGAAGCATCACTGCCAAGGCACAATCAGGCGCTGCGTAAAGGAATCACTTCAGGCCTACTAAGATAAGTCACTCATGCATATCAGAGTGAACCTCATCGTCTGGTATTTTGATTCTCGCAATCTCGCTTCGGCAGTGCCACTTCCCTTTTCGGCCTCCAGGGAGCTGCTTGCATGCCAAAGGGGACCTCTTGAGCATCGCGCCTCAGGAGCTCTTACCGTACCTCGGGCCTCTCACCTCCTGGCCTTGACCATGGCATCGCGACCTGGCATACCAGTGACGGCTGAAGCCTAAGCTACCGTGACCTGGCATACCTGGGGACAGGGACCTGCCGGCGTAGAGCACTAAGCTACCGCGAGAACGAAAAGGAGGAACCATGCCGAAGCAAGATACGCGGCTGCAACACCATACTAGGAATAATAAACATTGGAGCAAAAGCATTACAATTTTTTACATACCCCCACGGGGTTTGTCACAATTCTGCGCAGGGAAACAAAAGAAGGAAACGTCAAGGGACCCCGGCTGCTGGGCATCACTAACGACGCCGAGCGGACGTCGCTGCCGTGCTCCGGGCACGGCGAGAGCTCGGCAGCACGTAGCTGTCGTCACTGGACTCCGGAAAACGCTGGGCTCGGGAGAGTCGCTGGATTCCTAGGAGTGGTCGCTGCTGCTGGAGGAGCTGCCGGAGGCGGGCTCGACGTCCGTGGCCATGCCGCATGGACTGCTTCCCCCGGGGCAGCACTCCAAACGCCGGCCCTCCTCATCGAAGACCTTGAAGAACAACGTAGAGGTGCCATCGTACTCAAAGTGGATGGCGAGGGCCCCCTCTGGACGGCAGGCGCGGGAGACCTCGCCCCATCCTTGGGTCATGAAGATGTCGCCCGGGGGCATGACCTCGACCTCCGCCCCCGTGGCTAGGCCGCAGCACCCGGCGTGCTGCAGCCACAGCTCAAGTGACCCCCTCGACGGCATCTCCGCAGCGAAGAATCTCGGGAGCCGGATCCACGTGCGCGGCGGCACTGCCGCCCACACCACGAACTCGCGCGAGGTCCCCTCGCCATGGGTTCGCCGGCCTGCTGGCCACGCAGCCTCGGTCAGTCCGCCAAGACACCAGCCCGCGCGGCGCTGGGCATTGCTACCCTGTCCAGAGCCCTGTGCGCGGGCGTACAGAGGAAGCGGGAAGCTAGGCGGAGGCCGCTCGTACCAAGGCCGCGTCACCTCTTGCCCTTTGCCGGCGTCATGAGGACGGCCGAGCCTCTTCTTCGGCAGAAGTGGCCCTGGCTCCTCCAGAGGGGTTTTCCCTTCTCCACTGCAGAGAATCTTCTGATCGACGCCATGGATGCTGCTGCAAGACGGCAAGACAAAGAAGAAGAAGAAGGAGCGGGCAGCGAGAAGATGGAGATGAGTGGGGGGGGGGGCTCTGCCCCTCCCCTCATTTATAGCCGGAGGGAGGCCAACCGCCGGTCTCCACGATCCCACGCAATGATGGTTCTTCTCTGCATGCAGCGGAGTCTCGTCAAGTCGAACGGTTGTCGAGGCAGCGTGGGGAAGCGGAGACGCCCACGTCCCATCAATCACCACGCGTCGACCATGCCCGCAGGCGGTTAGGGCCCGCGGCGCTCTGCACTTGCCCCTTGGCTTCGCCTCAAAGCCAAGTTCGAGCGCGCCTTGGGCCCGGGGGCTACTGTCGGCATTCTAGGAATGGGGGTACCCAGACATGCCTGCTTGCGGCCCACGGCATGGCTCCATCGACGGCCTGGTACGGCCCAGCTTCAACGACAACAACTCAAGACCCTCACGAGGGGCCAAGCCTCGTGAGGCGGATGGCACTAAGACCTCCATGAGGAGCGGCCTCCTCATGCTGGCTCCCGAGGAGCGGAGATCTCTATGCAAGCCTCACCTCGTGAGGTCCGGATGACGTGAGCCATGACGACCAAGGCCAGGCGGGCGCTAGCGGTCGCAGTGTACCAGTTTCCTCTTTGGTGCTAAAGAGGCAAGCGCAGGCACGGAGTCCTGAGGAATCAGCCAAAGGTTTCTATTCCCCTGCAACATGACCAAGAACCCCAGGACGGCAGGACGGAGGTCATCACCGAGCCCACCACGGCGTCACGACCAAAGGCTTTTGCAGGCGAAGACTACTTTCGTCAGGATAGCATATACTAGTTGTCTCCCTTCGAGTTTGGCCATTGTGGGATCCCTTCCCACCTTTCATTTGGGAAGAGGACCAAGGCCACTATAAATAGGACTTAGCCACCCCGTAGAGGGAGAGTTCACATCGGACCCCCGGACGGATCATTCATTCCACCCACACACTCACTAGCTCACTCGAGCTCAAGAACACCTCTCCTCCTGAGGCTGTTCGCCACTGTACTAGTTCATCCTCAGCCCCTCGAGGCCAATCCACCACAAAGCAGGAGTAGGGTTTTACACCGCAAGGTTCCCCGAACCTGGGTAAACTGCTGTGTCTCTTTTCCTTAAAGTTCGTCGAGCTAGGCCGTGAGATTAGCGAGTAGGCAGACTGAGGAGGACGAGTTCTTCGCATGCACCCCAGAGTTTGAACCTCTCAAGGGTTTCCGGAACCCGAAATCCGACAAAGCAAACATTTCCTTTTTGATGAATCCTAGATTTTTGCATCCGTTTATCCCTCGGTTTTAGTAAGTGTTCGTACTATGAAATCCTTCGTGTGATGGAACCTTGGCTAGTTCTTTGTCTGCACCCTCGCTCTGTCCCGAGCCTTGCTCACAGAACAAGCGGCTGCATCAAGAGCTACCAAGGAAAAACTTGCCGGTACGCATCCACGCCAAGATGAATGTTTAGGGCCAGACCCTTACGACAATCGCGGCAATACGATACCGGCAAGCAACCAGAACATGTATAGGGACTAATCTTATGAACACAAGCATATAAGCTCAAAGGGGTAAACGTGCATTTAAGATTAAGTAGGGGACGTCAGTTCCACACGAACATAAATAGTTCGACATCTAAACACGAAGCATATATCATGTTTTGTTACAGGATAGCACGATGACAAGAATAGCTTGGAGTCAAGCCCAGCGACTGCGTGAAGCCGTTGGGACATGAAGGGCCCTAGCGGCCAGAGGTGCAGCTTTCTCTTTGGCAGCTGGAACATCAGCACCCATCGGCGGCTCCTTAAATCCGCCGGCAAGGTCGAGGTCTGGATGATGGCAGGCGATGTTGCTCAGGACCATGAGGAGGGCGTCGTGTGCAAGTTTCCGGGACTCGGTCGCGAAGCGCTTGGCCCTCCCCTCTTCATGCACCTTCAGCTTTTCGATCAGCTTGTTCAAGAAAAGTCCCAGCTTGGCACTAGGGACCTCCTGCCTGTTGATAGAGAAAGCTGGCCCGTCCATGCCCATCGCTACGGTCTGGGCAGCAAAACGCATAGCGATGTCAATCATGCTCCTAATCCAGAGGTTCACCTGCTCGGATTGGTTTGTCAGCTTGTCCTCTGCATCCTTCCAGAGGCGTTGGGCGGTGTCTAGATCTCTGGACAGCTGTTGCTAGTGGTTCGTTGGATTCTGCCGCGCTTTCCAAGGTGCCGATCCTGGCCTTCAGATCCGTGATGGTGCCGTTGGCGGTTTCAAGGCCTTGGGTACTGGAGGAAAGCTGCGACTGCACATCACTCAGAAGGACCTCAGCCTTTCGCGCTTCCTCCTTGAGAGCCTCCATCTCCTTGGTGCTCTCGGCAAGCTCCTCAGTCAGCTTAGTCACCTGTCTATCAAGGTCAATCCTGGCAGCGGATGCGGCAGCAAGATCATTAGTGAGTTTCTTCAGTCGAACAGTAGAATCAGTTGTAAGGACGTCTAGGGCAGCTTTGTGCTTGTCCTCCAACTCCTTGGTGCGTTGCTGCACGAGGGCTTCCAGGTCATCATCTTTGGCGTGAAGGGTGGCTCCAAGCTTCTCCTCCCGGAGAGAAATCTCTTGATCTCTGGCGTCCAGACGTGCCTTGCGATCCGCCAGGCGCGCTTCACGGGCTATGACATCTTCCCTCGTCATCAAGATCGCCTCCTGCTACCTCATAGGCGCCTGGAACTGCTTGCTGTGCCATTCGAGCAGCTCTAGGCACTTGTCCTTCAGCTTCTGGTCCACTTTGTTGGCGGACTCGCATTGCTCTTTGAGCACCTGCCACTTCTGGTCGTGTCGGACCTGCATTTCTTTGATGCCCGCCGCCACGGACTCCAGGAAGGACAAATCCATTGCAACGGCAACAGAATCGCCCGACTCTTCAACCCCTTGGTGCAGCGATGCTAGGATCCGCTGGAGCTCTTCATCAAGCTCCACGTTCATCGAAGCCGACAGGCCGGGGGCTCCAATCCCGGGTTGCACCAACACCATCGCCAACTGGCTTGAGGGGTATGGCGAGGTCCCCACCATGGGCCCAAAAGAGGGAAGGGGATCCATGGTTCGGAGGGGAATCTTCCCCTCGACAACCACTCCCACCTCTGGGGCACTTCCAGAAGTATGTTCCGCCACCACCAAAGGATCTTGAACACTCCCAGCAACGGAGCCCTGTCCCTCCGCGGTGGCGATCTCGGCGGCCTCATCCGCGGTAGCTCTCCCTATGCTGGCCACCTCGTCCAGTAGTTCTGGCTCTTCGGCCTGGAGGGCTGCGGATGAAAGGACAAGCGAATGGCAAAAAAAGGGTAGAAGTTTTAGATTATTGGGATAAAGTAAGAGGGGATACATAAGAGAAAGAAGGAGAAGAGTGGAAGTTAAGTACCCAGAGAAGCCTGCCGGGCACGGGCCTTATTTTCACCGGCAGCATCAGTTGCCGGGCCATGGACTCCACCCCCTGCCGCGGCAGCCACGGCGATGTTCTGTGCGGGCACATCCACGGAGGGTCTCTCCAGGGGTCCTTTGGCTGGGTCAGTGGGAGGAACATACCCTTCCAGGGAGGGCTCATCCTGTGTCGTCTTGCCGCCTCCTCCAGCTGGATGGGTGGGAAGTTCTTCTCCGTTACCCCCAGCAGAAGGAACCAGCCCTCCACTTTCAGGCCGGGGGCTGGGTTGGGGGCTCGGTGCGGGATCCTCCGTATGGCTCCTCACCAAACCCAAGCTCTCCACAGTCTTCGGTGACCCAGCACGTCGGAGCCTCTTCGACCGATGGATGAGGGTCTCCGTTTCCTCCTCCTCCTCCCTACCAATGATAGCAAAACAAAAGGTCAGCCAGCAAAGACAATCAACTATACTAAAGTTATCACGGAGAGGGAAATCTTCCTTACTCCTCATCAATGAGCATGGAGCTAAAATCAAATTCCATGGGCGGCGGGGATGCTCTGCCTCTCTTTTGGGATGAAGGGGCAGAACTTTCTGACAGCCCCAAACCCTGCTAGAGCGCTAGGGGCTCTGATGAAGACGAGCTCTGCGAAGAGCTCGAGCCAGAATGAGAGCTGGAATCGCCCTCCACATCCACTGATTGCTTGGTGGGAGAAGCTTTGATCCCGGCAAGGCGAGGAGACTGGCGGCACACCACGTCTGGTTTGGTATTTCTGGTGGTGGTCTTCTTCACCTTCTTGGCGGTAGGCACTGGATTTGGGACCACCGTTCCCCGGTTAGCAGCACGCCTGTGGGGACGCTAATCCAAAATCGGCTCGGGGCTTGAGGACCAGCCGTGAGCCACTCCGCTTCGGGCTCCACTGCCTCAGCAGCCTCCTCCTCCCTTTGGAGCTCTGCTACCGCAGTAGCTAGAGCCTCAAGCCCGGAAAACTCGTCCCCGACAAGATCTTCCCCGACAACCTCTTCCGTGGCCTGCGCCTCGCTACCACCATGAGAGGAACTCTCATCCTTAGTTTTTCCCTTCCTGACCTTTGCAGCCCTTGCCATTGCAGCAATTCGGGCAGCTTTGTCCTCCTCAATCCTCCTCTTGATAAACGCTGCCTCCACGGTGGAGGTGTGTTTGTACATGTCGGTCTCCACACTAACAGCCCTCTCCGCCAGGGCGTTGGACCATTCAAGTTCTTCGTCAAGAGTGGACAACCGCCAATCACCTGCGACCCCATGATTGTTGCAGTCCGGCATCCACTTCAAGATCTGATCCCTGGCAGAATTGACATTCAGAGGGATGATGGTTGCCGGGAGCTTGAACAACTCGAAGCGGCCAAACAGCTGATCGCACAACCAGGCATGGCCATAAACCGACAAGTTATTGGCCAAACCTGGAAGCAATCTTATCCTGTCTCCAGCATCACCGTACAACCAGGTTGGTCTGTCCCTCTTCTGCAGTGGCGAGATGCGACGAAGGAGAAAATCTGCCCCCACATGCTCAATGGTTAGTCCGGCAGCCTTCAGGCGGGTGATCCTGTTTATTTCCGGGCGAAGCCTATCATTGGTGAGGCCGAATGCGCTCCATTCCTTGATGTGCTCGACACACACTGTCCGTGCTTCGCAGAACTCTGGGCTTCCACATCCTGAATCCAACACCAGTCTCCTCTCCACTCATCCCACCTCTCGTGCTACAGACCAGGGATATAATCCCAGGACTTCCTTGCCCCCCGTGGCATCCAACTAATGTTCCCAGAGCGGTGAGTTTTGTTCTCCACCCGCGGGACAAAGTAATGCCTGAACAGATCAACATTGGGGGCGACTCCAACAAAATTCTCACACAAATGAGCAAAGATGGCCATGGTCGCCATTGCATTTGGCGTGAAGTCCAGGAGGTGGAATCCATTAATCGTCATCATCGCCTCAAAGAAATCAGAAAAAGGGGGGCAGAGGCCGCAGATGAAATATGCACAGAAGAATCGGTATGAATTTGGTGGATCTTCTTCCCCCTCCGCCGAAACATTGGGTGCGTCGTGCCCTTTCGGGACTTCCCTTCCCCCACAGGTACCCATACCTTGCCTGCAGAACCGGACCGTCTAGGTTCGATGGAAAGAAAACGATGTCTCCCCTCTGCTTCCTGTCCACTTCCGCCGCCCTCTTCCTACCCTCGGCGACCACCTCCTTCGCCACGGCCGTCTGCTTCCCTTTTGCTGCAGTTTTCTTCCCCATTCCCGTGGACGCCAGTGCGAACGGGGGAAGAAATCAGGTGAGGGAATGGCGGCGGGCGAGGGAGATAAAGGAGGGGCGATTGTTTGGCTTGCAGAGGAAGATGATACAGGGCAGGACAGGCGACAAGTGAACCGTGTCATTCCGCATTTTCCTATCTTAAGGGGAAAAGGTGTGGAGCGGGGATGCGATGCTCCAGAAGTTACTGTTTTACATTAACTGCAACTGTCCCACGACCCCATGACTCGCAGTAATTGCGCGAAGTGGACGTTGGATTGACTGGTCATCATGATGAACCATGATGCGAGCAGCCCTTTTTAGCCACGTGTCCGTGCACTGGTTTGGGGCCTAACCCAACATGCCCAGTGACACGTATGGCTTAGGCCCGGGGGCTTATGTCGGGGAACACAGACAGGGGTATATGTTTTCCCCTGACTGTGCACGGACTGCAAGCCAACGGGCTCGAAGACAAGATTACAAGACCTAGATCATACCAAACAAGGAGGATCGTTTCCTTTGAAGGATCCAAGTGCAAGTCGAGAAGGCCAAGGTGAGCCAGAGGAACAAGACATCACTAAAGGAAGGACCTACCTTGCCGGTCAGGCGAGCCTGGCAGGGTTGGGTTTTGCCCTGGAAGCAAGCTCCAGATCGTCCTGGCAAGCCTGCTGGGGCTGGCGGAGGCAAGCCACTCCACCACTCCACCTCACGAGCGATGCAAGTTAGTAATCAAAGCGGTGTCAAGCTCCAGGGTGACTAAGTGGCTGCTTTCTGCCACATGGCAGGCACTTCCTACAGCAAACACGTCCATATGACACCCGTCCTGAGACGTGTCAAGCAAGCAAGCGCAAAGCTGGCAAAACAGCCCGGCAGAGCCTGCCGGGCGAGCTGTGATGTGATGCTGAGCAGCGCATTTAATGCGCTCTGCCAGCCTACAGAGTTAGGTATGATAGCACTGTTAGCTATCTAATCAGTACGCAAAGACTGATTTGCCACTGTGGTGACCCCTTATTTATAAAAGGAGACCCATGGCGAGCGAAGAAAGGGTTGGACCCTCGCATATCCATACGCGCGTAGCCACTCCCGGCCCCAGAGTGACCTTGCCGGGCGAGTGTGCTACGTTCACCACCATTATCCACCATCAATCCACCAAAGCAGGAGTAGGGTTTTACGCCTCACGGCGGCCCGAACCTGGGTAAAGACTGCCCGTGTGATCTCTGCCGTGCTGCGCGATGCTTCTCCGCTCTTTGTGCAACGTGCCCATCCCCCCACTGAACCAAAAGGGGCTCATGGTCCCATAGGTGGCCGTGGTTTCCCACGACAGATTGACAGAGTTCTCTAGTCAATATGACCAAGCTACTAGAACTTCGTGATGAACTATAATATGCAAGGGATGACGAAAATGATTCCCGAGCTCTTCGCGATGCTGAAATCAGAGAAGGTAGAAATCAAGAAAGAGCATCAAGTGTTGATGGTTAACAAGACCACTAGTTTCAAGAAAAAAGGGCAAGGGAAAGAATGGGAACTTCAAGAAGAATGGCAAGCAAGTTGCCGCTCCTGTGAAGAAGCCCAAAGCTGAACCCAAGCCTGAGACTGAGTGCTTCTACTGCAAAGGAAATGGTCACTGGAAGGGGAACTGCCCCAAATACTTGGCGGATAAGAAGGATGGCAAAGTGAACAAAGGTATATTTGATATACGTGTCATTGATGTGTACTTTACTGGTGTTCATAGTCGCCCCTGGGTATTTGATACCGGTTTAATTGCTAAGATTAGTAACTCGAAACAGGAGTTGCAAAATGAACAGAGACTAGTTAAGGGCGAGGTGACGATGTGTGTTGGAAGTGATTCCAAGGTTGATAAGATCACCATCGCATACTCCCTCTACCTTCGGGATTAGTGTTGAACCTAAATAAATGTTATTTGGTGTTTGCGTTGAGCATGAATATGATTGGATCATGTTTATTGCAATACGGTTATTCATTTAAGTCAGAGAATAATTGTTGTTCTGTTTACATGAATAAAACCTTTTATGGTCATACACCCAATGTGAATGGTTTATTGAATCTCGATCGTAGTGATACACATATTCCTAATAATGATGCCAAAAGATGCAAAGTTGATAATGATAGTGCAACATACTTGTGGCACTGCCGTTTAGGTCATATTGGTGTAAAGCGCATGAAGAAACTCCATGTGCGGATGGACTTTTGGAATCACTTGACTATTAATCATTTGATACTTGCGAACCATGCCTCATGGGCAAGATGACTAAAACTCCGTTCTCCGGAACAATGGAGCGAGCTAATGACTTATTGGAAATAATACATACCGATGTATGCGGTCCGATGAGTATTGAAGCACGCGGCGGGTATCGTTATTTTCTCACCTTCACTGATGATTTGAGTAGATATGGGTATATGTACTTGATGAAACACAAGTCTGAAACATTTGAAAAGTTCAAAGAATTTCAGAGTGAAGTTGAGACTCATCGTAACAAGAAAATAAAGTTTCTACGATCCGATCACGGAGGCGAATATTTGAGTTACGAGTTTGGCCTTCATTTAAAACAATGTGGAATTGTTTCACAACTCACACCACCAGGAACACCATCACGTAATGCTGTGTCCGAACGTCGTAACCGTACTTTATTAGATATGGTGCGTTCTATGATGTCTCTTACCGATTTACCACTATCGTTTTGGGGTTATGCATTAGAGACAGCTGCATTCACGTTAAATAGGGCACCGTCTAAATCCATTGAGACGACACCGTATGAACTATGGTTTGGCAAGAAACCTAAGCTATCGTTTCTCAAAGTTTGGGGATGCGAAGCTTATGTCAAACGGCTTCAGCCTGATAAGCTCGAACCTAAATCGGAAAAGTGCGTCTTCATAGGATACCCTAAAGAAACTATTGGGTACACCTTCTACCACAGATCCGAAGGCAATATCTTTGTTGCTAAGTTTGGGTCCTTTCTAGAGAAGGAGTTTCTCTTGAAAGAAGTGAGTGGGAGGAAAGTAGAACTTGATGAGGTAATTGTACCTTCTATCGAATTGGAAAGTAGCATATCACAGAAAACCGTTCCCGTGATGCCTACACCAACTAGAGAGGAAGCTAATGATGATGATCATGAAACTTTATATCAAGTTACTACAGAACATTGTAGGTCGACCAGAACCCGTTCTGCACCGGAGTGGTACGGTAATCCTGTCCTGGAAGACATTTTATAAGACCATGGCGAACCTACAAACTATGAAGAAGCTATGATGAGCCCAGATTCCGATAGATGGCTTGAGGCCATGAAACCTGAGATAGGATCCATGTATGAGAACAAAGTGTGGACTTTGGTGGACTTGCCTGATGATCGGCAAAACCATTGAGAATAAATGGATCTTCAATAGGAAGATGGACGCTGATGGTAATGTTACTGTCTACAAAGCTCGACTTGTCGCAAACGGTTTTTCGACAAGTTCAAATGGTTGACTACGATGAGACTTTCTCACCCGTAGAGATGCTTAAGTCTGTCCAAATCATGTTAGCAATTGCCGTATTTTATGAAATCTAGCAAATGGACGTCAAAACTGCATTCCTTAATGGATTTCTTAAAGAAGAGTTGTATATGATACAACCAAAAATGTTTTGTCGATCCTCAAGGTGCTAACAAAGTGTGCAAGCTCCAGTGATCCATCTATGGACTGTGCAAGCATCTCGGAGTTGGAATACATGCTTTGATAAGGTGATCAAAGCATATGGTTTTATACATACTTATGGTGAAGCCTGTATTTACAAGAAAGTGAGTGGGAGCTCTGTAGCATTTCTGATATTATATGTGGATGACATATTATTGATTGGAAATGATATAGAATTTCTGGATAGCATAAAAGGATACTTGAATAAGAGTTTTTAATAAAATACCTCGGTGAAGCTACTTATATATTGGGCATCAAGATCTATAGGGATAGATCGAGACGCTTAATAGGACTTTCACAAAGCACATACCTTGACAAGATTTTGAAAAAGTTCAAAATGGATCAGTCAAAGAAAGGGTTCTTGCCTGTGTTGCAAGGTGTGAAGTTGAGTAAGACTCAAAACCCGACCACAGCAGAAGATAGAGAGAGAATGAAAGTCATTCCCAATGCCTCAGCCATAGGTTCTATAAAGTATGCCATGCTATGTACCAGACCTATTGTGTACCTTGCCATGAGTTTGGCAAGGGGGTACAATAGTGATCCAGGAGTAGATCACTGAACAGCAGTCAAAATTATCCTTAGTTACCTAAGAGGACTAAGGAAATATTTCTCAGTTATGGAGGTGATAAAGAGTTTGTCGTAAAGGGTTACGTCGATGCAAGCTTTAACACTGATCGAGATGACTATGAGTCTCAATCTGGATATGTATTGAAAGTGGGAGCATTTAGCTAGAGTAGCTCCATGCAGAGCATTGTAGACATAGAAATTTTCAAAATACATACAGATCTGAATGTGGCAGACCCGTTGACTAAACTTCTCTCACAAGCAAAACATGATCACACCTTAGTACTCTTTGGGTGTTAATCACATGGCGATGTGAACTAGATTATTGACTCTAGTAAACTCTTTGGGTGTTGATCAGATGGCGAAGTGAACTATGGGTGTTAAATCACATGGTGATGTGAACTAGAATATTGGCTCTAGTGCAAGTGGGAGACTGAAGGAAATATGCCCTGGAGGCAATAATAAAGTTGTTATTTTATATTTCCTTATTCATGATAAAGGTTTATTATTCATGCTAGGATTGTATTGATCGGAAACTTAAATACATGTGTGAATACATAAACAAATACCATGTCCCTAGTATGCCTCTACTAGACTAGCTCATTGATCAAAGATGGTTAAGGTTTCCTAACCATAGACATGTGTTGTCATTTGATAACGAGATCACATCATTAGGAGAATGATGTGATGGACAAGACCCAACCATTAGCATAGCATATGATCGTTCAATTTATTGCTACTGCTTTGTTATTGTCAAATACATGTTCCTTCGACCATGAGATCATGCAACTCCCGGATACCGGAGGAATACCTTGTGTGCTATCAAACGTCACAATGTAACTTGGTGATCATAAAGATGCTCTACAGGTATGTCCGAAGGTGTCTGTTGAGTTGGTGTGAATCGAGATTGGGATTTGTCACTCCGTGTATCGGAGAGGTATCTCTAGGCCCTCTTGGTAATACACATCACAAGAATCTTGCAAGCAAAGTCACTAAGGAGTTAGTTGCAAGATGATGTATTACGGAACGACTAAAGAGACTTGCCGGTAACGAGATTGAACTAGGTATAGAGATACCGACGATTAAATCTTGGGCAAGTAACATACCGACAGACAAAGGGAATTATGTATGTTGTCATAAAGGTTCAACCGATAAAAGATCTTCGTGGAATATGTAGGAATCAATATGGGCATCCAGGTCCCACTATTGGTTATTGACCGGAGAGGTGTCTCGGTCATGACTACATAATTCCCGAACCCGTAGGGTCGCACGCTTAATGTTCGTTGACGCTAGAGTAGTATTGGGATATTTGATGAGTGGTAACCAAATGTTGTTCGGAGTCCCGGATGAGATCCTGGACGTCACGAGGAGTCTCGGAATGGTCGAGAGGTAAAGATTTATATATGGGAAGTCATATTTTGGGTTCCGGAAAAAAGGTGTAGTTTTTTCGGTATTGTACCGGGAAGCTTCCAGAAGGTTCCAGAGGATTCTGGAGGGGTCCGGAAGTCCACAAGTGGGTTAACCACGACCCAAGGGCTAGCATGGGCTATGGAGAGGTGCCCTAGCCTTATTGGGCTAGGCACACCAAGTCCTCAAAAGCCCATGTGGCTAGGGAAGGCAAGGGAACGCAAAAAAGGAATGAGTCCTAGTAGGAATAGGATTGGACTTGGAGTCCAAGTCCTCTCCCCCTTAGCTGCGCAATAGGGCTTGGAGGGGCTGTTTCCCATGCCCCTCCACCTATATATAGAGGGGAGGGGGTGCCCCAAGAGGACACACCAAGCCTTGGCGCCCCTCTCTCTCTCCCGTTACTCCGTAGTTGCACCGCCTCGTCCCGGCGACGCTTAGCGAAGCGCTGTCAGTGCTCCACCACCACCATCACCACCACGCCATCATGTTGGTTGTGATCCCATCTACTTCTCCGCTCCCGCTTGCTGGATCAAGAAGGAGGAGACGTCATCGAGCCGCACTTGTGCTAAACTCGGAGGTGCCGTCCGTTCGGCACTAGATCGGTTGGATCATGATCGAATCGCGAAGAGTATGACTACATCAACCGCGTGATAAATGCTTCCGCTTAGCGATCTACAAGGGTATGTAGATGCTCTCCCCCTCTCGTTGCTATGCATCTCCATGGATAGATCTTGTGAGTGCATCTAAATTTTTTTGTTTTCCATGCAACGTTTCCCAACACTCCGAACACGGGGGAGGAGGGCGACACTACCATGACCGAGAGGCTGACGCCTCGGTCACCGAAGACCAGGAGGGTGCATCTCTCCTGGCTAACGCGGGAGGGGTGTTCGGACCATCCGGACCCCCTCAGTCGTCCGAACACGAGCCCCCAAGGCCCTCGAAGGCGCCGGTTCCTCCTTCCGATAGGAAGGGGTTGAGGGCCCGACACCCGCGCCGAACACCTCCAACCAGGCGGCGGCGGGATGGCCGGACGTGCTGGACGAGTTGGTGAACAACTCCGTCATCAACAATGGGCACCGCTCCCTTATGGGTGCGGTTTTACAGAGTGTTCGGTCCGTCCAATCCGGACTGGATGACGCTATACGAGGCCTTCTAACAGGCTTTGATGTAAGTCAAGTAATACTCTTTTCCCGTAAAGTGGTTTTAGCCCTTGGTTTTAATGTTTGAGTAGGCTGTATGTATGGCAGCCCCCGAGACTCTATAAGAAGTACAAAGAAACTTGCAGAGGGTCCAATTTCTCTAGGCCAATTTTAAAGTAGTGTGAATTTTTTTTATGTCACAGGCATCTTCCGTGGCCGCGGCTGCTAATGCCGCGGCACTAGAGGAGATGGATCGGAAGCTCAAGCGCTCCAATGGAGAGCTTGACCTTGTCAACAAGCGGCTTGACAAGGTGCAAGGTAAGCCCTTGTTAAGATGTATGATTGCTTTATTGCCAGATACTTACTTTCCGGACTGCATGCTAATCATGTAATATGCGGATATTGCAGCTACCCCCGCCGAGGTAGAGGGCTTGAAGGCGGCTTTGGAGAAGGCCAAGGCCGAGGTGGCCGCAGAGAAAGCGGCCGCCGCCAAGGCGGTGGCCGAGCTTGAGATGGCCAAACTTGCTAGTGAAAAGCACGAGGTTCAAGTAGCCGAGGTACTGGTGGAGCTCAAGGATGCCATCAAGAAATTTGAGGCCCTTGAGAAGAAGTAGAAGGAGCGGTCTTCCGAGCTGTCCAAGGTGGAGAAAGAGCTCCAGGGGGCGAGGACTGAAGTGCGAGGTGTCCGGGAAGAGCTCCGCCAAGTGGGGCAAATCGCAGATGGTAAGAAGTACTTACTGCAGAGTGTGTTTGGAGGCAACAGGTTCGCCTTCCTGACTCGGGTCTGGTGCTCCCCAGACGTTTTCGCCGAGCTTCCGAAAATCGCGGCTGCTGCGGCCGGGCACTATGCGGCGTGGGAGGAGGATTTGGAATGGCGGCTCTTCTGGTCGCAGTTCCAAGCGCCCGAACACCCTCGGCTCCTCAGCAACCAAAAGAAGCAGTTGATGGAGCTGCATCGGATGGCCGAACCAGCATTGAAGGATATCTGTATCTGGCTATGGCCTAATGAGCCTATTTCGGGCAGCTACTGTGGCTTGGTGCAGAGGCTGCGTGAAGCATCGCCGTGGATCGATACCATGAAATGATCCGCGTGCCTGGAGGGTGCGAGGCTGTCCTTCGCGAAGGCCATTGTGCATTGGCCGAGGATCAAGCCGTTGGATATGGCCGTCGGTCCTCCGCCGGCTCGAAAGGAGCACCGCCGCCTCGACATGTACTTTGCCCAAGTTATGGAAGGTGCTCGGACCATAGAGGGTGAGTTTTCGAAGGATGTAATCATTGAATGATTTTGTGTCCAGTTGCCGTCTGAACATGTTGCTTCATTGTGCGGTCCGTTGTGTATGTCACTATTAAATTTTGACTCCTGTGCGATAGTTTTATTATTCTGAAATTTACCAGTCATCAGCTTCAGCCCCCAAGTTAATAGCCAACGTCTTGGTGCCCGAAGGCAATAGTGCGAGAGAGAGACCCGGCAATCGGACTATGCGGTTTTATTACTTTCACTTTGCCATAGGAGCTTGACGGCGGGGACTAGTGACTAGCCCCTAGGGTTTTGCGGTGTATAAGGGGGCCGAGGCCTACTCGAGTGGCCACTTGGCTTGTGTTAGGACGAACCCTGCGTATGACACGGATAAATCGCCAACGATTTTTTAGTTGTAACACTTGTCATCTGATCGCTGACCAGTTCTCGCTTACTATGACGGTAAGTTTTCGGCTTTCTCCCCTGAGGTACTTAACTGGACTAACCAGAAGTACAATCGCAGGGGTTCTCCCTTTGCCTTCTTAGCCGAATATGCGGAACGTAAGGAGGCGAACACAGGAGCCGGGCAACCCAACTATTGACCCAAGACATAGTTCGGTACCAATGCATATAAAGCAATATCCGAGACATCGAGCACACTACGAGAAGTGGTGCTGGACTTGGTACGTTAGGCTGATTGGAAAAAAATCAAGCCCTCGGTCGATTAGCCGAGTTGTATTTACTACGCATTGTGTGCCTGCCTAGCTGTTCGAAGAGCAGAAGAAAAAAGGGAAAGGAGAAAGAAAGGTTGGATGACTCTAATGCCTTAACACTGTAAAAGGTGTTTTTAACTTTCATAGGCTCTAGATGTCAATCCGTACAATTCAAACTGCTGTGGCATTGTACAATAAGTGAAAAAAGAAATTTTACAAAGAAAGGTTTACACAAGGCCTTGATTCGTGGGTTGAAGCCTCAACTGTGCCCTGCTGCATGTCTGCGCCTTTACTTCTGCATGATGGATGGGTTTGAGTTGGTCATCCGTGAACATCGCGTGCGGGCGAGGGATGCCTCTAGTAGGGGCTTTGAAGATGTAGCCCTGCCGAATATAGCTTGATGCTGAGCGAGTCCGGAACCATACTCTTGTAGGGATGTCGTAGATCGGTTGACCCGAATACGTTGGGATATGTGTTCGATGTCAGTACCTACAGCCGCCCAAGGTATCTCGAGCGCGAAGTTGTGCTGACGAGGCACGTGGAGTGCGATGGAGACAGGCATGTTGTGGGGCGCGTGTCCCTATTTGTGACGAACGCAGGCGTGCTCCCATGACGGGGATCGGGCTTGGGCCCGTTTGGCCTTAACGGTGGGCTGATACTTCGGCCCATTGGCGATGACTTGGTCTTCGGCTGCCAGGGCCGCGGTGTGTTCCTCGGTCTGAAGTGAGCACTTTGTGTTGCCATTGATTGTTACCTGAGGGGCCTGGCATCTTTAGCTTGAGGTAGGCGTAATGCTGGACGGCGTTAAATTTGGTGAACGCCGTTCGGCCGAGGAGGGCATCATAGCCACTACGGAATGGAGCGATATCGAAGATCAAATCTTCACTTCAGAAGTTATCCGGTGAGCTGAACACCACTTCAAGAATTACCGTGCCTGAGCATCGGGCCTCTATGCCTGGAATAACCCCTTTAAAAGAGGTATTACTGGGTTTGATCCTTGACGGATCGATCCCCATTTTTCTCACTTTGCCTGCATAGATCAGATTGAGGCTGCTGCCCCCGTCCATTAGGACTCTCGTGAGGTGCACTACTGCAGGATGCTGCTAACGCGACACTACGATCAGAGACCCTTCGACGAAACTGTGTGCAATGCATTAATCGCAAATGGTGATGTAAAAAAACCATCAAAAAAGATGCAAAACGTTTGCGATGGCGGATACATCAAACACGGTTCAGATTGTAGTTGTGTGTGCGGTGAGGGGCATACGGTTCACTCCAATGAACTATTTGCGATGAGGTAGAACAACAGAAATGGGCAGCCAGATGAAAGTGTGTGCAATATACGGCATACAGTTCACTCGGATTAACTGTTTGTGATTAGGCAACACAACAGAAATGGTCAGCCAGATCAAGGTGTGTGCGATTGACGGCATATAGTTCACTCAGATGAACTGTTCGTGATTAGGCGGAGCAAAAGAAACGGTCAGCCAGATCAAGGTGTGTGCGATAGAGGGCAAACAGTCCACTCGGATGAACTGTTTGCATTGAGCCAAGGGAACAGAAACGGTTCAATTTAACAAGATGTGTGTGATACACGGCAAACAGGTCTATAATAAAAAATGTGTGCGAAGACCGATAATAACACAGACAATTGACGCTAATAAGACGTGTGTGTTGTGTGATGTCTACTACACAACTTGTTCTTGTAGACTCGTGTTGGGCCTCCAAGCGCAGATTTTTGTAGGACAGTAGCAATTTTCCCTCAAGTGGATGACCTTTTGTTTATCAATCCGTGGGAGGCGTAGGATGAAGATGGTCTCTCTCAAACAACCCTGCAACCAAATAATAAAAAGTCTCTTGTGTCCCCGACACACCAAATACAATGGTAATTTGTATAGGTGCACTAGTTTGGCGAAGAGATGGTGATACAAGCGTAGTAATGATAGTAGATATTGATTTTTGTAATACAAACAATAAAAAAATAGCAAGGTAGCAATTGATAAAACGGAGCACAAACGGTATTGCAATGCTTGAAAATGAGGCCTAGGGTCCGTACTTTCGCTAGTGCAATCTCTCAACAATGCTAATCTAATTGGATCATATAACCATCCCTCAACGTGTGATGAAGAATCACTCCAGGGTTCTTATCTAGCGGAGAACATAAGAAGAAATTGTTTGTAGCTATTCTTTCTGATCGATCTATCCAAGAGTTCATACTAAAATAACACCAAGTTATTCTTTCCGATCGATCTATCAAGAGTTCGTACTTAAAATAACACTAAGTTATTCTTTCCGATCGATCTATCAAGAGTTCGTACTAAAATAACACCAAAGCAAATTCAGATTCATAATACTCAATCCAACACAAAGAACCTCAAAAAGTGCCCCAAGATTTCTACCGGAGAAACAGAAGACGAGAACATGCATCAACCCCTATGCATATACTACCCCAATGTCACCTCGGGAATCCGAGAGTTGAGTACCAAAATATATCTGAAGTGAATGAATATAATACCCCATTGTCACCACGGGTATTCATATGCAAGACATACATCAAGTGTTCTCAAATCCATAAAAGTATTCAATCCGATAAAATGAAATCTCAAAGGGAAAACTCAATTCACAACAAGATAGAGAGGGGAAAACACCATATGATCCAACTATATTAACAAAGCCCGCGATACAACAAGATCATGACATCTCAAGAACACAAGAGAGAGAGAGATTAAACACATAACTACTGGTACAAACCCTCAGCCCCGAGGGTGTACTACTCCCTCCTCATCATGGTGGTTGCCGGGATGATGAAGATGGCCACCGGTGATGATTTCTCCCTCCGACAGTGTGCCGGAACAGGGTCTAGATTGGTTTTTCGTGGCTACAGAGGCTTGAGGCGATAGAACTTCTGATCTAGGGTTACCCCGAGGGTTTTTGGAATATTTAGGAATTTATAGGGCGAAGAGGCGGTGCGGGAGGCCACCGAGGTGGGCACAACCCACCAGGGCACGCCTGGGCCCCTAGGCGCGCCCAGGTGGGTTGTGCCCCCGTCGGGGCACCCCTCTGGTACTTCCTTGGCCCAACTTGTGTCTTCTGGTCCAGAAAAAATCACCAAAAAGTTTTGCTGCGTTTGGTATTGATTTTCTGCGAAGTAAAAAACAAGCAAAAAACAACAACTGGCACTGGGCACTATGTCAATAGGTTTGTCCCAAAAAATGATATAAAGTTGCTATAAAATGTTTGTAAAACATCCAAGATTGATAATATAACAACATGGAACAATCAAAAATTATAGATACGTTGGAGACGTATTAGCATCCCCAAGCTTAGTTCCTGCTCGTCCTCGAGTAGGTAAATGATAAAAACAGAATTTTTGATGTAGAATGCTGCCTAACATGTTCATCACATATTCTTTTCTTTTGTAGCATGGACATATGGACTTTTATATGGTTCAAAGAAATAGTCTAGTCTTGACATGGAGATTTCAATACTCAAGCATATCAACAAGCAACCATGTCTTTCAAAATATCAACACTAAAGAAAGCTATCCCTAGCCCATCATGCTCAATCATTGATCCATTCATGAAACACACTCGCACATTAGCTACATCCAATGCTCAAGTATGATCATAGTGCCCCTTAGTTGATGCTTTATAAGAGAAGATGGAGACTCAAATAAAAATAAAAATTGCATAAAGTAAATAGAATGGCCCTTCACAGAGGGAAGTTGGGATTTGTAGAGGTGCCAGAGCTCAAACCAAAAAAATGAGAGATAAAATGTTTTGAGAGGCATACTTTTCGCGTCAACGAAAACGACCGAGTAATTCCCAACACTTTCCATGCTAGATATATCATAGGCGGTTCCCAAACAGAAAATAAAGTTTATTCCTTTTTCCACCATTCTTTCACAATCCATGGCTAGCTGTATCCACGGGTGCCCTCCATACCAACACTTTCCATGCAATTTATTATTTGACGACATAAAGTAAATTCATTTTTCATTTCGGGACTGGGCATCCCTAATACCTTTGTCGTACTCTCGTGCAATGACAAGTGAATAAACACTCATCTTGAGAATAACACATCTAGCATGGAAAATATTGGCCACCCCCTGCCGCTTCATGAGCGGTACGAGCACACAAAAAGGAAATTTATTTTGAAAATTGGAGATGGCACATATAAATTTGCTTAGAACGGCATGGAAATACCGCATATTGGTAGGTATAGTGGACTCATATGGCAAAACTGGTTTAAGGATTTTGGATGCACAAGTAGTGATCATACTTAATGCAAATGAAGGCTAGCAAAAGATTGAGAAGGATCCAACCAAGAAATGAAAAATCTCATAAGCGAGCATTAAGCATAACTAACACCGAATAATGCACCACAAGTAGGATATAATTTCACTGCATAATTATTGACTTTCGTGCTTGCATAGGGAACCACAAACCTTAACGCCAATATTCTTACTAAAGCATAATTACGCACAAACATGACTCACATATCACTATCGTCATATCTCAAAACTATTACAAAGAATCAAGTTTTTTTTGTCCAATGATCTTCATGAAAGTTTTTATTATATCCCTCTTGACTATCTATCACTTTGGGACTAGTTTAATGTGTTGCTTTTGATAGCTCAAACAAATCTAAGTGAAGAACATGAGCATAAAAATTTTCTTCTCTCAAAATAATATAAGTGAAGCATGAGAGAATTTCTTGAAAAATAATAAATCACACCGTGCTAAAAAAGATATAAGTGAAGCACTAAAGCAAATGACAAACTACTCCAAAAAGATATAAGTGAAGATCATGCGAGTAGTTAAGTAAATGGGTAGCTATGTGAGGACTCTCTATTATTTAAAAAACTTTCAGATCTAAGTATTTTATTAAAACAGCAAGCAAAAAAAATATTTAAATGACATTCCGAGAATAGCACACATCATGTGAAGAAGCAAAAACTTAGGCTCAACCGAGACTAACTGATAATTGTCGATGAAGAAAGGTGGGATGCCTACCGGGGCATCCCCAAGCTTAGATGCTTGAGACTTCTTGAAATATTATCTTGGGATGCCTTGGGCATCCCCAAGCTTGATCTTTTGTGTCTCCTTAATTCCTTTTATATCACGGTTTCCCTAAATCTTAAAAACTTCATCCACACAAAACTCAACAAGAACTCGTGAGATACGTTAGCATAAATCAATGCATAACCTTATCATTCTCTACTTTAGCAAATCACTAAAATTATTATTTAACATTGTATACTAAATGCCTCTGCATATTTAATACTCCTATCCTCAAATAGAATCATTAAACAAGCAAACATATACAAACAATGCGAAGAAAACAGCAATTTTTCTAAACAGGACAGTATGTAAAGAGTGCAATTGTACTCGTACTTCCCTAACTCCAAAACTCTGCAAATTGACCATACTGTAGAAAATTTATCATAGCTTACTGTGAAAAATGTTTCAACATTTTATCACATTCTAACTTTTCTGGATAATTATTGCAACAGTGATAAACTTTCTGTTTTGAAACAGCAACTCATATATTTGCAAAATAAGCATGGTGATGGCTATCCTTGCCACTTTTATTGAAATAAAAGATGCAAAAGATTATTATAAATAACAGAAAGCAAATACTAATCAAATAAAATGACTCTCCAAGAAACAATCATATCATGTGACGAATGAAAATAAAGCTCCAAGTGAGGTTACCGATAATGTTGAAGACGAAAGAGGGGATGCCTTCCGGGACATCCCCAAGCTTAGTTGCTTGGATCTTCCTTGAATATTGACTTGGGGGTGACTTGGGCATCCCCAAGCTTTGGGTCTTGTCACTCCTTATTATCCTCATATCGATATCGCACCCAAAACTTGAAAACTTCAATCACACAAAACTTAACGGAACTTCGTGAGATGGGTTAGTATGATAAAGACAAATCATTCACTTTGGTACTGTCAAAGACAAGATTCATAATTTTTTTCACATAATTCCTACTGTACTCTGCAATTTCCACAATTTATATTAAGCAATATAAGCCATAGAAACTAGAAAACAAGCAAATTATGCATTTAAAATAGAATCTATCAAAAACAGAACAGTACGTAAAGATTTGAATTAAGGTCATACTTCTGTAACTCCAGAAATTCTTAAAAAATAGAACAGCGTATAAAATTTGTATTCCCATCAGCTCTAAAAAATTCAGAATTTTTTCACGTTCCAGAAAAGGACAGGAATTTCTGCACTGGACGCAAAAGTTTCTGTTTTTGCACAGAATCAAGTCAACTATCATCCACACTATCCCAAAGGCTTTACTTGGCACTTTATTGAAACAAAAGCTATAAAACAATATCACTACAGTAACCTAATCATGTGAATACACAAAAACATTAGGGAAAAGTGTTGGGTTGTCTCCCAACAAGCGCTTTTCTTTAATGCCTTTTAGCTAGGCATGATGATTTCAATGATGCTCGCATAAAAGATAAGAATTGAAACATAAAGAGAGCAACATGAAGCATATGACTAGCACATTTAAGTCTAACCCACTTCCTATGCATAGGGATTTTGTGAGCAAACAATTTATGGGAGCAAGAATCAACTAGCATAGGAAGGCAAAACAAGTGCAACTTCAAAACTTTCAACATAAAGAGACGAAACTTTATATTATTGAGATATGTAAAAGCATATATTCCTCTCTCATAATAATTTTCAGTAGCATCATGAATGAATTCAACAATATAACTATCACATAAATCATTCTTTTCATGATCCACAAGCATAGAAATTTTCTTACTCTCCACATAAGCAAATTTATTCTCATGAATAGTAGTGGGAGCAAACTCAACAAAATAACTATCATGTGATTCTTGATTGGCATAATCATATTGAGCATTAAAATCATGATGACAAGTTTCATGGATATCATTACTCTTTATGGCATACATGTCATCACCATAATCATCATAAATAGGAGGCATGCTTTCATCATAGTAAATATTCTCATCAAAACTTGGGGGACTATAAATATCATCTTCATCAAACATAGCATCCCCAAGCTTAAGGCCTTGCATATCATTAGCATCATGGATATTCAAAGAATTCATACTAACAACATTGCAATCATGCTCATCATTCATGCCAAGCATTTTATTGAATTCTTCTTCTATCAATTGAGCACAATTTTCCTTTCCATCATTTTCAAGAAAGACATTATAAAGATGAATAATGTGATGCCACCTCAATTCCATTTTTTTAGTTTTCTTTTATAAACCAAACTAGTGATAAACAAGAAACTAAAAGATTCGATTGCAAGATCTAAAGATATACCTTCAAGCACTCACCTCCCCGGCAACGGCGCCAGAAAAGAGCTTGATGTCTACTACACAACTTGTTCTTGTAGACTCGTGTTGGGCCTCCAAGCGCACAGTTTTGTAAGACAGTAGCAATTTTCCCTCAAGTGGATGACCTAAGGTTTATCAATCTGTGGGAGGCGTAGGATGAAGATGGTCTCTCTCAAACAACCCTGCAACCAAATAATAAAAAGTCTCTTGTGTCCCCAACACACCAAATACAATGGTAATTTGTATAGGTGCACTAGTTTGGCGAAGAGATGGTGATACAAGCGTAGTAATGATAGTAGATATTGATTTTTGTAATACGAACAATAAAAAAACAGCAAGGTAGCAATTGATAAAACGGAGCATAAATGGTATTGCAATGCTTGAAAATGAGGCCTAGGGTCTGTACTTTCGCTAGTGCAATCTCTCAACAATGCTAATCCAATTGGATCATATAACCATCCCTCAACGTGTGATGAAGAATCACTCCAAAGTTCTTATCTAGTGGAGAACATAAGAAGAAATTGTTCGTAGCTATTCTTTCCAATCGATCTATCCAAGAGTTCGTACTAAAATAACACCAAGTTATTCTTTTCGATCAATCTATCAAGAGTTCGTACTTAAAATAACACAAAGTTATTCTTTTCGATCGATCTATCAAGAGTTCGTACTAAAATAACACCAAAGCAAATTCAGATTCATAATACTCAATCCAACACAAAGAACCTCAAAGAGTGCCCCAAGATTTCTACCAGAGAAACAAAAGATGAGAACGTGCATCAACCCCTATGCATAGATTACCCCAATGTCACCTCGGGAATCCGCGAGTTGAGTACCAAAACATATCTCAAGTGAATCAATATAATACCCCATTGTCACCACGGGTATTCATATGCAAGACATACATCAAGTGTTCTCAAATCCATAAAAGTATTCAATCCGATAAAATGAAATCTCAAAGGGAAAACTCAATTCACAACAATATATAGAGGGGAAAACACCATATGATCCAACTATATTAACAAAGCCCGTGATACATCAAGATCATGACATCTCAAGAACACGAGAGAGAGAGAGATTAAACACATAGCTACTGGTACAAACCCTTAGCCCCGAGGGTGGACTACTCCCTCCTCATCATGGTTGGCCGCTGGGATGATGAAGATGGCCACCGGTGATGATTTCCCCCTATGGCAGGGTGCCGAAACGGGGTCTAGATTGGTTTTTCGTGGCTACAAAGGCTTGCGGCGGTGGAACTTCTGATCTAGGGTTACCCCGAGGGTTTTGTAATATTTGGGAATTTATAGGGCGAAGAAGTGGTGCGGGAGGCCACCGAGGTGGGCACAACCCACCAGGGCGTTCCTGGGCCCCCAGGCGCACCCAGGTGGGTTGTGCCCCCCTCGGGGCATCCCTCTGGTACTTCCTTGGCCGAATTTGTGTTTTCTGGTCCAGAAAAAATCACCAAAAAGTTTTGCTGTGTTTGGACTCCGTTTGGTATTGATTTTCTGCAAAGTAAAAAAACAAGCAAAAAATAGCAACTGGCACTGGGCACTATGTCAATCGGTTAGTCCCAAAAATGATATAAAGTTGCTATAAAATATTTGTAAAACATCCAAGATTGATAATATAACAGCATGGAACAATCAAAAATTGTAGATACGTTGGAGACGTATCATTGTGCGATGGGATTGCATACAGAATATATATATATATATATATATATATATAGACATAGACATAGACACACACGCACTTATAAGGACATGGTTGCATAACCAAATTAAACATCGAATTACAAAGGTGGCTACTACACACATGACATTTAATTGCACACACCAAATTAAACTATATATTACATGCATAACTAAGTAGGATAAACGATCATCTGATCATCATCTACTTCTTGTGACGCTTGCCGCTACTGCTCTGCTTGCGGCTCAATCCGGCCTCATCGATTTTGGGAACGAGGCACTTCCTCATGTCAACGATCCGCCTGTGCATCTCGTAGCATGTGTACACGCTCTTGGCCGCGAACCTGAGGTGAGTTTCATCTAGTTGCCGCATCCAGGCCCCGTGCCAGGATACGGGACTTGTTTTGTTGGCATCCTGCTTCATCTTTTCGTAGTAGGGGTCGACGATGGCCGAGGCGAGTTCAACCAGGGAGTCCGTCTTCGTGCTGCCCCAGAACCTATAGTAGTCACGGATTTCGACAAGGTTCTTGTAGGCCAAGCCCGTAACCTTGAGCGCTTTTACATCGTCGGAGGTTTCCACCGTAGCGAACTTGTAGTCGGTGCTGTTGACAAACCTGGCAAAACGGTCGCAAGCCTCTGTGGGCATGCAGTAGTGGTAGATGGGGACATGATGGCCGACACACAACTGGGCGGAGGCAACCTTCTGATCTTTGCCGGGACGACCGCCGGTGTACTGGAGGTCGATGCCGACCACCATGTACTTGTTTCGAGCAAGCAACTGCTCCATGGTGTTGATGTAGTCCTCCACCATGGCCGAGTCGATGGTGTACACCACCGAGAGATCCGTCTCCCTCGTGTCGGTCTCCACTTTATGCTCGCCGAACTCCATTGGAGCGCCGCTACATATCCTCTCTGTATGTGTCGTCATGGGTGTGCTTGTTGTGTTGTGGGGCGAGATCGAAAGGTTGAAGTGACTAAGGTTATAATGGCCGCTGGAATTAATGGGGAAGCCGGACGGCCTAGAATATCCGCACGCCCGGATGGCAGTTCTAATTTGCAGCGCGTAACTCCATCATGCCGCACGTAACTTCAACCGCATGCATATGGGCCCCCAACATGATCATGCGCAGGCCCCAACCGCTGGCAGAGTGCGCGCGCAGGGATGCGAGCAGAGAGCTCCGCGGTCACCTCAATGGCGAGCAACCATATATACGCATATAGCAGTTGAAAACGCAAGGAAAAGCTGTCCACAAGCCGAGCTCGTGGAGGTACGCGAGCAAAGCGCACCGACGGATGCGAGCAGAGCGCGCTGCGGCACCTAACAGCGAGAACAACATGTTGCGGCAGCTAACGGCAAGCAGAGCGCGCCGAGGGACGCGAGCAGAGGCCGGCATAGTGATACATGGCAAATATGACGAATTGTGCGAGCGATGGCGGAGACATCAAGCACGAATCAGATTAGAGTTGCGTGTGCGATATGTGATATATAGTTGATCCATCCGAGCTGTTTGTGATGGAATAAGTCGTGTGTGTTGTGGGCAAACGCTTGCTGGTATACAACCGTTTGCGGTTGATGAATCCATCACCGACGGGTTCCCTAGTGTGGTCCGTGTGCGATGTGATATGCTATGTCTGCACAACATCTATGCTCTATGTACAGAAGAACAACATATATATATATATATATATGTATATATATATATATATATAACAGGACATGATTGCAAAACCAAATTAAACATCTAATTACGTTATATAACAAATATCATAAATATTGCAAGGTTCAAATTCCAGCATTACATGGCCCAAAATCAAAGATTACAAGGTTCAAACTATTCATGCATTATTTCTGCGAAAGGATCAGCCACCGAGAAGTCATATAGCGGCTCGATACAGTGACTTCCGAATAATCTGTCATATGAAGTTACAAACTGAAATTCAGCTTGTGTAGAGCCTTTTCCATTCAGCTGTAGACGCCTGCACTCTTTAGCAATCCATTCACTTCTGTGCAGTAAATATAGGGCAAACCTCATTACCTTGAGCAACCTTGCGTTCTGAACAAAGAACCTGGCAAATTTAATTTCTAGTGTGGTGCCTCGGTACTCGTTAAAAGTAATTTCTGTGAGATGAAGATCAAGGCATTCAATGGGATTGTTATATTCCCCAACACTTTCTACTTTCGGGCCTACTAGTATCTACAAACGAAGACAATATATTAGTGCCTAGCTGCAGATTTGAACACTTCGGGCCTCTTTGATTTGCAGGATTTCTAAAATACACAAAAAGAGTGAAATGCCACCTTCAATCTTTCATGATAAACTTTTATCATGAAAGCATGTCGGGCGAAGGAATAAAACGCGTACAACACTAGCATCTCAAAAAAAATATGTATTGAAATCCTCCAAATTTCCTTTAGAAATCATTCTACATTTGTCATTGTAATCATGTGTAAAAGTAACAAAAAATTGAGCTCCGTTGTGGTTAGCAATTAACAGGAAAGGAGCATCACCTCGATGTATAGCTTCTCTGTGCAAGGAAAGCATCTAAGGAATCTAACAACTTTATCCAGATCGGGGCCGACAGATTGTAGTGCCAAGATCTTCACTCTGCGCAGAGGCCGGGACAAGCTTGTGGGAATCATTTTCTGGATGACAGGCGAACATATAGATCAACAACAATTAGATAAAATATGTTGTCCAATAATATATAAGAAGGAGAAGAAGAAGACTGTTGTACCTGAACGGATAATGATCCAGTAACAAGTTTGTTGAATTCAGCACACGAATAGCCCAACACTGTCAATTTCGGTGCGTGAATGACCCTGATTCTTGCTGGACATAATTTATCAAGTACATACAATCTCTCGAGGAAAGGCGCATTCTCAATGACAATATCCTGAAACACCTCAACTGACAGCCTTGGGCGGCGCCAGCAATGCACATAAATCACACGGACATTAATCGAGGTGATGTGGAGGCTACTGAACCCATCCATCGCATGAAGACGAAGGTAATTGAGCATTGTATAGCCGACGAGCAGGCGCTCCAAATCCTCCTTCGAGATGCGGACGACAATGAGCTCGAGGTGCTTATGTTTAGGGAGATGAAGAGCGTGTGCGGCATCGATCCAGGGGAAAATGCACCGCCTGAATGTAGCATGGTGCAGCATGGGCGCGAGGCGGAGCACGGACGGCGGCAGCGAGCAAGGACGTCCAGCATGAAAGCTGAGCTCCTCGAGCCGATCCAGGGCTGGGGATAGGAACCAGTAGTACAACCTGGGTTCGGTCTTGTTATGGGGACTGAGCCTGCCGATAGCAAGGCGTCTGACCGGCCCAGGGTGTGTGGCGAGGATGTGGGACAATGCGTCCAGGCGTTGCTGCTCCCCGCTGCAGAACTCATGGTCGACGATGAGGTCCAGGGGGTGGTATGCCAGAGGGGGCGCCACCGCCACGAGAGGACAGTGGTCCGCACGCCATATTTGATGGGGAGGTGGGATATGATGGTTACCAACATCTCGTCGGGGAGGCTGCTGATGAAGTCCACGTTCGTCGGAGGCTCTTGCGATTCTAGCTTGACCCGCCCTCGCTTGTTTGCCGGCTCGTCCTCCATCTCGCAGCAGGTGGCGATCCTCGGCGGTGGTGCTTGTAGATGAGAACGGAGGACTGTTCTACGTACCTTCCCGAGGCGGCCGAAACAAACTTCCAAAAGCAACAATAAATTGCAGCGCTCGCAGCGTGCGCGGTGGACTACTCACAGTTGTCCTGTCTAATCAAACAGCTGCCCGCGGTAGTACATGGTTAGTTGAACGCCCATGGTTGGACTAATACGACCGTTTGCGATAATAACATGGTGGCTATTTGTTAAAAATGCCTAGGAAAATCAATGTATAAAAAGGCGAAACGAACCCTGAATAATTTCATATGTTTAGCACACAGATCATGTTGCCTTTGTAAAATAAATCAAGGCGGGAAGATACAGTGTATGTCGTTTCATACACAGATCATGTGACCAAGTTCCCTCTCGGAACCATGAGGCTTCTTGATAGAAGCTCCGGTTTGTATGAAAGAAAATATGGGTCAAAGCCGAGTTGAAAAGGGCACCAATATCTAACCCCAGCTTATAGAAGGTACAAAAGCACGATGATTAATTGTTCATCAGGTTTACGCAAAATCCAGATTGAGCAGGATAATAACAACTACCTCAACCAAACTTTTCGGCAGTCACAATCAAATGGATCGGTCTGATCCATAAAATCAAGATCCTGGACCAGAAAATCTACTGGTACATGAAGACAAGTTGTTGTAAATAGAAGCCGAGCATGTTCAGAAGCCATTTTGTCCACCTGAAACTTCTTTTTATGTTGTTCAATGTGTCCATCCGTGAGAAAGTTTTTGTTAAAAAACTTAATCCTTATGGACAATAGTACTCTCGCATTCAACAGGAAGAATGTGACAAAGCTAGTGTTTGCATGGTTGGATGCATATCCTTCCAGCGTTATTGTCCTCATACGGATGTCATGAGAACTGAGAAAATCCCGGTGCTTCTTATACCACCGATTGGTTATACCTTTTTGTCCATGTCCTTTAGCCTAAATAGACATGAAGACTGAAAACAATTAATGTCTAAAAAAATAGTACAGCTGAACGATTAGTTCTAGTAAAGTATATCAATATGCTTGATATCATCACCTCTATATACAAATTCTCCAGACATGGAAAGCATCGCAACAAGCCGATAATCATGTTCAGATCAAAACACCACGTACTGATATGTAAGGTCTTGACAGAATCCAGCACCATTGATAGGGTACCCATGGACAAACTCTTCATTGAGCATAGAACATAATATTAGTACCAAAAGCATACTCCAAGATTATATAAAACTTATGCGCACAAGTGAAAAATGCAGCTTATGATTACAAAAGTGTTGATGATATAAAACTTACGCACACAAATGAAAAATGCAGCTTATGATTACAAAAGTGTTGATGATAATATACAGTACCTGAATAAGTGTGGAGCCAACCACCATCTTGTAACCTTCAAACGGATCAGGAATTACACCCAAGGTCTCCAGTTTAGGCGCAGAGACCACAATTATTTGCGAAGGTGCATAATGATAATCAAGGAGCACCCTTTGGAGTGAAGGGGCGTCTTTGATGATGAGCTCCTCTCCTTTGAAGCAAATTCCAATGCTTACAAGGTGATGCGACTTTATTTGGAGACAACGGATATGGATTTCTTTTCCAAAAACAAGCAGCAAGCGCTCCAGGGCAGGGCAGCAGGAGTGGATGATGCTGTGCAGTGAGGCCTCCGACAGATCGACCACCACAAGCGCGAGTTTTTTTAGTAGTGGGAGTCGAAGCATTTGTACCAGATTGTCTAGTAGATGACACCGGGCCAGGGTGGTGGTGTGGAGAGAGGAGGAAAACCATGAGATGGACATTGGTGGTGAGGGCACAACTACAACGCTTGGTGGACAGCTATTTGCATAGTAATGGTAGAACTCAAGATGTTGGAGTTTTTCGAATTGACGGGATGTCAGCCAGGCGTCCACCGTGCAGGGTATGTGCAGCAGGCAGCATGCCGGGATGCATAGGCATTGAACAGAGCCCTGGTGGGAGGAGATGATGGCTCCGTGGAGTTCAAAATCATGAACGACAGATAGCCGGCGATAGTCGAAATTAAGAGGTGTGGTGCGCCACAGAGTGCACCACCGAGATGCGAGGACCTGTGTGCGGCAGCCATCCTTGGTGGGGAGAAGGAAGATGATCTCCCCAAGGATGGCATCCGGGAGATCGTTGATGCGGTCCGCCTGATATTCTACGGGTTCCTCAGATCCAGGGGCGTGGCCGCTTCTGCCCGCACTGCCGGGTGCAGGATCTACAGCCGGCGGCGCCGCTGGCCAGAGCCTCATCTGTGTACATAGCAATCTGAAAAAAGGCAGAAACATACATGTAGGACATTCAAAATCAATTCTCAATATCTGGAAGAAAAAAAAGGCACAAACATATATGTAGGACATTCAAAATCAATTCTCAAGATGTGGCTACGAATTATTAGCACGCACGCTAACCCTAGTCGGATTATTAGAAAAAAATCATTTGTACAGAACAAACAATTAATCACTAACCATAGATACCATTCAAACAATCAATACACTACACGGATCTAATGAATCTTACTCTGATTTCATGGACTGGGTGAACATAACCAAGGATTTCTGTTCCCAACAAAAGGGGCGGGGGGGCCCGGGTATTAACCGGCTGTCTGTCGGAGTCGGAGTCATTGCCGGAGTAGCTGTGGACCTCATTGCCGGAGTAACCGGCTGGGAAGGCACGATGACGGCGACAAAGTCAAGGTCATGCTGCCGCCCGCGCGAGACGTTGTCGGTGGCGACAGCAACCTCTGTGCCCATCTTCAAGTGTTGCGCAGGTGCTTCACCAGCCCTGGCATCGCCACTCCCACCGATGGTGCGCTTCGGCAAAATCCTAATACACTCCGTGCGGCAGTGACAACTATGGACGGGGTGTGCGGCCGCCTATTATGACCAGCGGATCGGGCGCGCCATTAATATGGAGCTGTGGGAGCGAGGTGGGCGGCGGTCAAAGGGCAGGCTCGCCTCCCGGTGAGCCTGCGCAGCGGACTGCTGGCATGGCTACCGTTATTTCACACAGCTACTCGCACGCCCCATGCTGAGTGTATAGCAAACAGGCGCATGCCTCGGCCTCCCGGTCTACCTGCTAGCATGCGCCTCGTCAACTCACGCATGCTCGTACGGCACACGGGACGCGTGCGCGGCACGTATTATATTGATTTTTCCTTTTTGATGATTAATTCAGCCGCTTTATTGCTTAACCGAAGCACGACACGTACATTGTTGGTCTAACGCACATGGTCGAATAAAGAGTCTGTTTGCGATATTGGTTGATAATTATTGATAATTTCCTATATGTAAGGAGATTATATCAAAACTTGTCTCAAATTTGAAAAAAAATATCACAGTCTATTGGTGTCCATATGACACCACGATAAGTTTCATGAATTTCAACTTAGTTTTGGATTTACTGGATTTTAAAATCAAGATTCTCGATGTTAGAAATTTCTTGCATGGGGACTAAACATGCACCCAGGGACACGTACATATATGATTTTCCAATCCATTTTCGTGCACTATCACGGGTCTCATGTAGATCAAATTTGATTTTTGTGCATTAAATTCCTGGGAAATCAATCAATGTATAAAAACAGACAAATGTTATCTATTTTTTTTCAATTTTTAACACTAAACTCCTTTGGTCGCATGTTCATTGCAGAAAAAGTTTGACATGCATCTTTGGGCCACATGCACGCGGTGGTCCTAGGACACTCACTCGCGTGGGCCCGCGAGGTCGCCGTCCAGCACTATGACATGCGATGAGAGAGGTTAATTTGGCCAACAAGGATGGTCATTTTTTGGTTTTTGTTACGTACGGTAGGAGTATATATATAGTACACGTTGAAGAGGGTGGCCGGGGGCAATACTACGCATCATATAGGACAGTCACTCACGTGCGATGCTTCCATCTGTGGGCCCACGAGGTTGTCCTCCATCACTTTGACCCAACAAGGAGGTTTCTTTTTGGGTTGTGTTGTGGTAGTAGTATATAGTATGCGTCGAAGAGGGGAGGAGGGGCCCGGGGCAGCACATACTACATACACATCATGAACGATCTCACTCCATGTGAGGACTTTTCGGTTTTCGAGGCAGGTGCCACAAAGAAGTTGTGCATATTGGGTATTAAAAACATCACCAACACATTGGGCCAGGTGCAGACGATGGTTGTCACTCATTTGCCTGCGACTCTTCCCTCCATGGGCCCGCGAGGTCGTCGTCCATTTAATATATGACACAACGAGAAAGGTAATTTGACGAACAAGGAGAATTATTTTCGGGTTGTGTTACGGTACGTAGGAGTATATATATTACGCGTCGAAGATGGGAGGGGGCAACATATATATACTACATGTCATAAACCTCGGTTCGTGTGGGGGACTTAAAGTTTTCCGAGGCAGGTGCCACATCAAAGTTCTGCATATATATTAGGTATTCAAACATCACAACCACACATCTCCATACATGTGTTTGGCCCACAAGCAAGCGATGGTGGTTGTCCTCTAGCACTCACTCACGGGGTTATCGGCGAGATGCTCCATCTCTGTGTGCCCGCTTGGTCAATCACTTCGACCGACAACGATAGAGGTTAATTTGACTTATAATTAGGAGCGGATTAAATTTTGGTTCGTCTTATACGGTACGATACATGCAACTATACTTCGAGCGCATGTGTACGCATGAATCCCTCCCACCGGGTCGAAGTGGGGGGGGGAGGGGCGAGCACGCGATGCGTCATGAACCAGATCTGTGTGAGGACTGCGCGATTTTCAACGCATGCATGCGCCACATCAAAATGTTGTGCTTTTGGTATTCAAACATACATGCATGCATCACGCATGTCCATACATATGTTTGGGGCACATACATGCAGTGGTTGTCTTTAGACACTCCCTCCCTCGCTTGGTTATCGTCGATGGCCTATATATTCGTGGGCCTGCGTGGACGTCCATCACTTCGACCAACAACGCGAGAGAGGTTACCAGGGTGGATTCTTCTTCTCTTGGTTCATGTTACCGTATAGTCGTACGTCGATCATGGTGAGATTCGAGACCTAAGTTGGAGGGCTCGCATACACATGAATCCCTATATATATATATATATATATATATATATATATATATATATATATATGGGAAAATGCATCCTACTACCGAGTGTAGCTACACCCATTTCTCATATACTACCATGTGGTAGTATATACTCTACTTTATTATTTTTAGTATGTTCGTATAATATAATTAAGATACTCCAAAGTGAGTTATATGAAAAAATTGCAAGTGAGCTCATAATTTTTTTGTATTTGTGAAATACGTACATATTTGTACGTGAAATGGAGCATGCACAAAATATGATACATACTACCAAAAAAGTAGTATATATACTACCTAAACATTCTTATATACTACATACTACGCGTACATACTCTCCGATATGATAGATACTACCTAGAACGTATGAAACAAAAGTGGGAGTAACTACATCCGGTAGTAGGAAAAATTTGTCCTATATATATATATATATAGTATACGCGTCGTGAACCCTCGCTCTATGTGGGGACTTTCCGGTTCCAAAAGCACGCTGCCACATCAAAGTTGTGCATTGGGTATATTCAAACACCACATGACACTTCATACATATGTTTGGGCCACATGCACACAGTGGTTGTCTTCAGGCAGGCCCTCGCGTGGTTGTTGGCGACAAGCTAGCCTATTTTGTGGGGCCGCGTGTGGACGTCCATGCATGACTTTGACCCAACAACAAGAGAGGTTATACGACCAAGGTGGTGATTCTTCTTGGTCAGTCTTACAATACGCCTTGGTGAGATGCCCCCTCACACCGACTCAAAGTGTGTGTGTGTGTGTGTGTGTGTGTTGGGCAGGGGGCACAGTACTACTTCGCACTAGATGAACCTCCGTGGGGTCGGGGATGTCCAGGTAATTTGCGATGCACATGTGCCACATCAAAATTTGTGATTTGGTTATTTAAATATCACACCACATCATTTTCACACACACACACACACATATCGGGCCACCCACAGGTGTGGTTTGTATGTGGTCTCACCCATCTAACGCCAGAAGAACCCAGCTGTGGGCCCGCACACGGTCCACATTTGACCCGAAGCAAAGGGGGGGAGGGGTTGACCATGATGTACTCCTTCCGGTTTTGTGTTACGGTAGGGTGAGATGTCAGACCTAGCTATTTGGGGGCATGCATTCATAGCTAGGATTCCCCTCCCGCCAACACGAAGTGTGTGTGTGTTTGTGTGTGTGTGGCGGGGGGGGGGAGGGGGGCTAGCAATAATAAAGTGCGCTTTGTGCGACAGGTGCCACATCAAAGTTGTGCATTGGGTATTTGAACATCAAACCACCCTTTTCATACATATATTTGGTCCACATACAAGTGTGTTCGTGTTTTGACCCTTTCCCGCGTTTTTTTCACCAAATTTATAAACAGCAGACGAGTCGGACGCAGCAACCGTCTGCGATCGGGTACGAAACAAACACGGTTCCCTAGGACTACCCGTGTGCCGCGCCCCTTCCCCTGTCACCCACATGATCACAGTAGATTGGGCTCCACGAGGCTTCCCTCCCCCTCTCAAAAATATCTACTCCCTTGCAATCTCGAAAATATCTACCCGCCTAGATGGTTTTTCTGTTTGATAGCACACGATTAGTATGTGTGGACTGTGTGCGATGTCTGTTACTCCCGCTCTGCTTCAATTAGTAGATCCAAATTTTCAGTAGCCCCGGCATTTTATTCCCGCCTGCATCCCTTGCAATCTCAAAAATATCTGCTCGGCTGGAGTGTTTTTATGTTTGATAGCACACGATTGTTATGTTTTAATCGTGTGTGATGTTCGTTACTCCCGCCCCGCTCTGCTTCAATCCCTTGATCCAAATTTTCGGTAGCCTAGCCATTTTACTCCCACCTAGTAAAATTTTCAGTACCCGTGGCATTTCCTCAAACACCACCTTGGACCTTCCCTCCACACACACACACACACCCCAAATCCTTCGCTCACCCCAAATCCCCCGCTCACACACATACACACCACCACTCCCTCGCTCCAAACCTAGCTAGCTCACCGCCGCGCCACCTCCATCGTCAACCTCTGCCGGTCTGCCCATGCAGTTTACCCACTGATATGCATACCCTCGCCGCCCTGAGTTACTTAGATGACGCCAGCGAAATGCCCCCTTTCCCAGAGATCCCCATCCCCACCCCCTCCCCCCACTCCAGAGCGTCGCAACCTAAGCCCGGCTACGCTTCTAGGGGAGCTCGAGGAGCGAATGGCCCAAAAGATCTTTACCACGGCCTCTTCGCCCTACGTCAGCGAGGTGGCCGCCGAGGAAGCTGACGATGATGACTGGACTGGATTGAGCCTTTCAATCAGCGGGCTAGAGTATTCTGGCATGTCGCATACACCGGCTATGACATCGAGGTCGTCGACAGCGACGGCTTGACGCAAGCGATGTCACAGGTTAAGTTGCCCACCCCCAACCCTTCGGGTTTGACAGCCGTCGATCTCATCGATGGCCCTCCTGCTGATCTGCTGGGGCTCATTATGAAAAATTTAACATCCTTCATCACATTGGAGCCCCTTTTGTCATTTCTGAAGGACACGTTTTGCGACGCTGGCTTGGGATCCTCAGCTGGCAAGTCAAACCTCATCGACGGCGACCATGAGGAGGAGCAATCTATGACAAGTGAGAAAACCCATGATTTGTTTTCTCGAACCCCTTTTGTAGTGAGAACATGTCCAATATTTATTGCTATATTTGGTTGTTTGCATTATGCCTTGTTTATTTCTACGGTTTTTGGTTGTTCGGTTGTTTGTAGTTAGCATATGTCTAGTTTCAATTGCCATCTTTATTTGTTCGTAGTATGCCTTGTTTATTTCAGCTATTCACAGTCTGATGTTCTATATGTGCTAGTATGAAATGTGCAGTTCAATTTCATCAATAGCAATTTTAACAATAGCTCTATGAATGACTATATTCGGTTGCTGTTAAGCATGTTGTACTCCCTCCGAATCTTTTTAGTTTGCATATAAGATTTGTCTAAAGTCAAGCCTCGTAAAGTTTGACCAACTTTATAGAAAAAAATACCAATATTCACAATATGAAATCAATATCAGTAGATGTGTCATGACTTAATTTTTCATATTGTATAACTTTAGCATGTTAGATGTTGATATTTTTTCAAATAAATAAGGTCAAACTTTATGAAGGTTGACTTCAGACAATTCTTATATGCAAAGTAAAAGGACCGGAGGGAGTATTTAACATGCCTTTCCATTTGATTTAACAATGGCACTGTTTGGATACAGCTAGAGTTTAGAGTTAGTTTCTAGTGTAACACCCCTGTGTATTAGTCACTATGACACTCTGCTAAGTATGCCAAGTCATCTCAATTTGTAGTGTCTAATCACTTTGGTTAAGAATTTAATTCAAATTCTATTCTGAAAATCAACTCAAATTCAAAAGTGCAAAATAAATTTGCTCAAACACTATGGGAAAAATGTTCACTAAATAGTAAATATTCCAGAAGCACTTATAAAAATATAAACAAAGATAATTGAGTTAGCTAAGTGACTCAAACTACATGAAACAGCACCAAAACAGAATTATTTAATCCATATATAATATTATCGAATTCAAATAAAATTCTACTTTGCCCAAACAAGTTTTTGGTGAAAGGGAATATTGCATTGTAGTATTTGGGCCAAGTCCCACATTTTACAAAATAGCAAAAATGGCCTAACAATTACAAAGAGGAAAATAAATAAAGAAAAGCAAAACAGAAAATAAGAAAAATAAAATGAGGCACTGTGCACTGGGCCTAAGTGAACAGTGCCCCGAAACCAGCCCAACCTCTCTCTCTCCCTCGCGCTGTCGCTCTCTCCATGGACGAGCGCGCGCACGCCGGCCGCGCGTCGACACGCCGACGTCCACCGACGCTACAGGGGTAGCGGAGGGGACAAGGGCGAGCTCGTCCATCCCCCCTGGATTCCTCGCTCACTCCTCACCTCACTCCCTCGCTCGTCCCTCGCCTCTCCCCTTCTCAGATCCGTTCCCGGCCATCGCCGTAGCCGCGCCACATCACCGCCGTGGCCAGCGGTCTCCCCGCATCGCCTGAGTGTGCCAGGGAGGAGCGCCGTGGTCGACCCCATCCCCTGGAGCAATTTGAGGGAGCTGAGGAGCACGACATCGCGCGGATGCATCGTCTTCTTCCTCGGCACACCGTCGATCTCCTCCGTCTTCGGCGAGCCTCTGCAGCTACTAATCCCCCAACGGCCTTACGTGCGTGCCGCAAGGTGAGCCACATCTCCTTCCCGCGCCCTTCTTTCTGCTCCGGTGTGCCCGTAGCGTCTGCTCGATGCGAGCCCGAGCCCATCGCCGCGGACCTCGTCGCCGACGAGGCTCCGGTGACCAAATGGTCACGGGCGTGTGTCTGCTAGATCCGCCACACCGCGTAGAGCATGCTTAGCTTCTCCGTTCGAGCTACTGCATCCTGCAATGCCGATTCCAACAAGCTCCCATACACGCCGCCGCCTTTGCTCGTTGCCGGCAATGATTCTGGCCAGTTCCGGCAAAACCGCCACCACCACTCGACGCGCGAGATCTCCAGCATTCGAACGCACCTGGCCTTGGCTCGAATGGTGCTCCGCAGAGCATTTCCGGCCAAGTCCGGCGACGCGCCGCCGCGTTTTTGGTCGCCGATGCAACTCCGGGGCCGGCAGCCGACGTGGCATGGGTGGGTCCCACCCCTGAGCCACTGACCGTGGGCCCTGGGGCCCAGTTGACTGGTTGACCCAGTCAACTGTGCTGACTCGGCAGCCCTGTTACTGACATACGGGCCCCATTGTATAATTAAATTAATTAAAACATTTTTATAAATAAAAGTTAATTAGTTAGTTAATGAGGCGCTGACATGTGGGACCCAGTGGATAATTAACCTTTGATTAGTTTTAATCAAATTCTGTTAGGCTAACAGAGGCTGACATGTGGGTCCCACTGGACCCACATGTCAAGTTTGACCAGTCAGCGGGTCTGTTGACCTGCTGACATCATGCTGACCCTCTGCTGATGTCATAACTCCATTTCTGTTAATATTAAATAAAATCAGAAATGATTAAAACTTTAGAAAATCGTAGAAAATAAACCGTAGCTCAGATCGAAAAACATTAAACATGAAAGTTGCTCAGAACGACGAGACGAATCTGATTGCGTCGTCTGTTTCGATGCCGGAACACCCTACGTGGGAGAAACCGCAACTCTGAGCCCATATCCGGTATATGAATAGTGCATATACACTGGATAATAAATCCAACTTAAATCCTAAAGTAGCTAAAAATGCCTTAGACATACTTTAGGCAACCCTGCATTGCATGCTAGGCGTAGCATGCCCTGTGTTGCATTTGTTTGCATTATGTTTACCTGTTTCTTCCCCCTCTTCTCTCTCGGTAGACCCCGACGTTGACGTAGCTCCTGAGGCAAACGCAGCTCCGGAGTATGACTATGTCCCCGACGACGCAGTTAACGATCTTGCCCTTGCCGCCGAGCAAACAGGCAAGCACCCCCCTTTTTGAGCATTCCGATATCGCCCACTCTCTTCTGTCTTATGCTTGCATTAGAAGTTACTGCTGCTGCTGTTGTCCTATATCTGCTGCATAGCTTGTTTTGTTGTAACCTGTTATTGTTACCTACCTGCTTATCCTAAACTGTTTAGTATAGGTTGGGTAGAGCCCCAGCAGAGACCCCACTTTAACCCGATTGCCCCGCTGGATTATCAGAAGACCCAATCAACAGGATCGAAGACCAGGCCCCGGCACCGCACGTCACTCCCCCTTAGTTGCTCGACACTACTGGGTTACTATCGAGTGCCGAGGGTGATACCTCGTCAGCACTTCTGATGATAATCTTGTAGGTTAGTTAACCGGGCGTGGTCCGCAAGGGTGATTCCTCCTACACCACCCCCGATAACGACAATGTCGCGCAACTCCTCAAGCGTTGACCTCGAGGGTGATTCCTCCTCCGTTCACCTTGACGGTAACATCAGAGGGAATTCCATCGAGGGTGATTCCTCAGGGTTCCCCTTGGTGTCAGACACACAGATACTTTGGTTACTATGACTGAACATTGAACCATGATACTAAAGACGGCTCGGCCCTGAGGGGTACCTGCGCGAGATTAATTGCGAGTGATGTGGAGTCGGGTTGACCTGGAGGGTGCCCGCGAGATAAATACAAGGCGTGGCCGGGCATTCTTAGCCCTTGCCGCAAGTCCTCGAGACGGGGCAACGGGGTCACATCGATCGTGAGTCTCTGCTCATTACCGCGTGCTCCTAATCCACTAAACGGTTTGGATATTTGATCCGAGGGGCCTCTGGCCTGATAGCACTAACCATCGCGTGGGCATAGTATGAGCGTTCTGCGTCGTATATTTCAGCCGGAGCTTAATGGACGTCAGCGACTGAGTGGCGCGCGCTGGATTGGACTGGTTACGCAACCGCGCTTGTATTAAGGGGTTGCTAGGTCTGCTTCCGGCCGCCCTCACAACATGCAGGAGTTCCTGGGGCGATGGCCCAAGACCCCTGGGGGCATAGGTTTAGTCCGGCGTGCTGACCTCTCTGTTAAGTTTTTGGTGGGGTTGCGGCGTATCGTTTGGCCGAGGCCGGGCATGACCCAGAAAAGTGTGTCCGGCCAGAGTTAAGCGAGTGTGGTGGGTAAGTTGTTGCACCCCTGCAGGGAAGAAAACATGTAACGATAGCCTGTCCTACGATAACGGACACTCGGAGTTGTATCCCGATCGGTACAACTAGAACTTGATATGATAACTGGATAGTATGGCTCTGGGATTGCTTTCTCGCAGGGAGTCGAGGAAGAATCTCTGGGCGAGGTTGATAACACTACTACTATTTTACATTATGTTAATCTGCACTCTTCTAATGCTGCAAGACCGATGAAGATGATTGAAGATGCTAGTCTACGATAGGACTAGGCTTTCTCCCCTCTATTCTGGCATTTCTGCAGCCCAGTCCACATATACAGCCTCCTTTGAAAATGTTGCATATGTAGTGTAGATCCTTGCTTGCTGAGTACTTCGGATGAGTACTCATGTTTGCTTTATTTTCTTTTTCTCCCCATATCCATTGACGCCGCCAGATGACGGAGCCCCTGAGATAGCAGCCCCCGTCGATGACTACGGCTACTACTACTACCCTCCCGGCGAGTACTACTACGAGGAGCCGACAGACGACCAGGAGTAGGATTCGGAGGGTCCTAGGCAGGAGGCCTACTTCTTTCGATCGTAGTATTTTATTTTGCCCCGCCTTTCTAAAGGCCTATCTGTTCTTCTGTAATATATGTACCCAGATATCTGATGCTTCCGCTGACACTTGTATGCCATCGAGCTATGTATTCGAGCCCTCGAGGCCCTGGCTTGTAATATAAAGCTTGTATGACTTTATTTATGTTTTAGAGTTGTGTTGTGATATCTTCAAGTGAGTCCTTAGGCTTGATCGTGTGCATTTGCGTGTATGATTGGTGCACTATTAAGCCGGGGTCGTCACAAGTTGGTATCAGAGCCGACTGCCTCTAGGAATCCCCCTTTCCAATTCCTTGGCCGAAGTTGAGTTTGAAACTGAAAACTGTTTTACTAACTTGGTTGTGTGGGTTACGGGCCCACGTCGCCAACTGGGTGGTATTAGGATCTTTTACTCCTAGACCTTTACTCTGGGACTCTGGTCTCTCTTCTATTCGGGTTAAATAAATTTACTAACGCCGACACTTAGGATCTCGTAAATTCCGTCCTCCCGGAGAGCTAGATATCTATGCTTAACTCCTTGCCATTGATCTGATTCGTCTGACAATCATTTTCCTTTCCATTGTTTTGTTTAACCTTTCTCTCCGAGTTGTATTATACTTCTCATTGACATGCTGACATGATAGGACCTGACGTTACCGTCAAAATTAAAGGGTTGGAATTCCTTGCCTCACCCATCGTCTTGAAGTCTTCCACCATAGACCTCGAACTCGGAATGGATTGATTGAAAGCTCACATTGCTTCAATCAATTGTGCCACTAAAGTTGTCCAACTTCTTCACGCCTCCGATGAGATAGTGAACTATACTGCCCGCATTACACGGGATGCTGAAGCTCAGATATATGCTCTGAATGCTTTGAACGCCTCACCTCTGGAAGGAATCGAGAACGTTCCTGTCGTTCGAGATTTTCCGGACGTCTTTCCGGAAGAACTTCCAGGAATACCCCGGGTTAGAGCTATCAAGTTTGTCATCGACTTAAAGCCTGGCACTACCCCTATTGCGAAGCGTCCTTATAAGATGCCTCCGCACCACCTTCTCGAGCTTAAGGAAGAAACCGACAAATCACTTAAGAAGGGCTTCATCCATCCTAGTTCCTCTGCCTAGGGAGCACCGTATCTCTTTGTCAAGAAGAAAGATGGTACGAATAGGCTGGTCCAAGATTACCGTCCTATCAACAACGCAACCATTCAGAATAAATATCCGCTTCCCTGGATCAATGACTTATATGATCAACTTGCTGGATCATCGGTGTTCTCTAAACTCGACTTGAGGTTGGGTTATCACCAGATCCGTGTCCGTGAAGAGGATATTCCCAAGACTGCATTCGTCACTCGTTATGGCTCCTATGAATACACCGTCATGTCATTTGGCCTAACGAATGCTCCAGCTACGTTCTCCCGCCTGATGAACTATATATTCATGGATTACCTCGACAAGTTCGTTGTCGTATATCTGGGTGATATTCTGGTATATTCGAAGAATAAGGAAGAACATGCCGAACATCTTCGCCTTGTTCTAGAGAGGCTTCGAGAGCACAAGTTGTATGCCAAGTACTCCAAATGCGAATTCTGGCTTTCTGAAGTGACCTACCTTGGACATGTGATTTCCAAGGACGGTATTGCCGTTAACCCAGAGCGTGTTCAGGCTATTCTTGACTGGACTCCTCCGAAGAATGCCAAGCAAGTTTGAAGTTTTCTCGGCCTTGCAAGTTATTGTCAACGATTCGTCGAAAACTTTTCCAATATTGCCAAGCCCCTGACTAATCTGCTCCATAAAGGCGGTAAGTTTGAGTGGACAGACAAATGTCAGGAGAGTTTCCAGACCCTCAAGGACAAGCTTACTTCTGCTCCGGTGCTTGCTCCTCCAGATTCTGGCAAGGATTTTGTGATATATTGCGACACCTCTCGTCAGGGATTAGGTTGTGTCCTAATGCAAGAGCGTAAAGTGATTTCATATGCCTCGTGATAATTGCGTCCGCATGAAGAAAACTATCCAGTGCATGATCTCGAACTCGCTGCTGTGATCTATGCTTTGAAGTAGTGACGACATTACCTTCTTGGAAACCGGTGTGAGATTTATACCGATCATCAGAGTCTGAAGTACTTGTTCACCCAACCGGATCTTAATATCCGTCAACAACGATGGTTGGAAACAATTACGGGCTATGACTGTAGTATTTCATATACTCCCGGCAAGGCTAATGTGATGGCTGATGCCTTGAGCCTCCAGTCCTATTGCAATAACCTCATGGTTAAGCAAGCTCAACCCCAGCTATATGAAGAATTGCGCAAGTTGAACGTCTGTATCATTCCGTAGGGTTCTCTTAATAACCTTGTGGTACTGCCAGATCTTGAGAAAGTTGTAAAGATTGCGCAAGCTAAGGATGTCGAAGTAGATCTGATGAAGAAAGAACTTCACCTTGATAAGTACAGGGATTTCTCAATTGCTGAAGATGGAACCTTGTATTTCAGAGACCGCATTGTGGTACCTCATTTCGAGCTTATGACAGACAAGGTCATGAAGGAGGCTCATGATAAACCACTGTCCATTCATCCGGGTAGCACTAAGATGTATCGCAATCTTTGACACAGGTACTGGTGGTCCAGAATGAAGCAAGACATTGCTCGATATGTTGCTGAATGTGACATTTGCCGTCGCGTGAAAGCAGAACATCAGAAGCCTGCTGCAATTCTTCAACCACTCCCTATTCCTTTATGGAAATGGGATAAGGTTTAGATGGATTTCATTACTGGTCTTCCCAATTCTCAGAAAGGTCACGATGCTATTCTTGTCGTCGTCGACCAACTTTCCAAAGCTGCACATTTTCTGCCTGTCAAGGAGACTATCACTGCTAGCCAGTTAGCAGAACTGTATATCTCCAGAATTGTTTCACTCCACGGTATTCCGAAGGAGATCAGTTCGGACCGTGGCGGTCTATTCACGTCCAAGTTCTGGGAAAGTTTCCAAGAAGCTATGGGGACTCACATTACCTGGAGTTCAGCTTATCATCCTCAATCCCAAGGCCATGTCGAGTGAGTAAATCAAGTGCTTGAAGATATGCTTCGCGCTTGTGTTATATCATTCGGTAAGAAGTGGGAGGAATCTCTCCCGTTTGCTGAATTCTCTTATAACAACATCTATCAAGCCAGCTTGAAAATGGCCCCCTTCGAAGTGCTTTATGGACATAAGTGTCGAACCCCTCTGAATTGGTCAGAAACTGGGGAACGACCTCTCGTGGGACCGGACATTATCCAACACGCTGAAGAACAAGTCAGAATTGTCCGAGAAAATCTCAAGGCGGCTCAGGACCGCCAGAAGAGCAATTATGATCGCAAGCAATGGGGTCTGACTTATCATCCAGGTGATCAAGCTTATCTTCGTGTCACTCCTATGAAGGGCACCCGTCGTTTCGGAATCAAGGGCAAGCTAGCTCCTCGCTATATTGGTCCTTTCCTCATCGTGGCTAGACGTGGACAAGTGGCATATAAATTGGAGTAGCCACCACAATTCTCTCATATCCACGACGTCTTCCATGTATCGCAACTTCGTAAATGCTTCAAGGAATCTCCACACCGCGCAGTGGATCACGAGATGCTCCAGTTGCAAGATGATCTTTCTTATAAGGAGCATCCCATCCGCATTCTCGATGAAGCTGAACGTCGGACTCGTCAGAAGACGGCCAAGTTCCTGAAAGTGCAGTGGTAGAATCATACTAAAGATGAAGCCACTTGGGAACACGAGGATCATCTTCGGGAAGAATATCCTGACCTCTTTCCCTCTACCACCTAAATTCTCGGGACGAGAATTTCTTTTAGAGGAGGAGAATTTGTAACACCCCTGTGTATTAGTCACTGTGACACTCTGCTAAGTATGCCAAGTCATCTCAATTTGCAGTGTCTAATCACTTTGGTTAAGAATTTAATTCAAATTCTATTTTGAAAATCAACTCAAATTCAAAAGTGCAAAATAAATTTGCTCAAACACTATTGGAAAAATGTTCACTAAATAGTAAATATTCCAGAAGCACTTATAAAAATATAAACAAAGATAATTGAGTTAGCTAAGTGACTCAAACTACATGAAACAGCACCAAAACAGAATTATTTAATCCATATATAATATTATCGAATTCAAATATAATTCTACTTTGCCCAAACAAGTTTTTGGTGAAAGGGAATATTGCTTTGTAGTATTTGGGCCAAGTCCCACATTTTACAAAATAGCAAAAATGGCCTAACAATTACAAAGAAGAAAATAAATAAAGAAAAGAAAAACAGAAAATAAGAAAAATAAAACGAGGCACTGTGCACTGGGCCTAAGTGCACAATGCCCCGAAACCAGGCCACTTCTCTCTCTCCCTCGCGCTGTCGCTCTCTCCATGGATGAGCGCGCGTGCGCAGGCCGCGCGTCGACACACCGGCGTCCACCGACGCTACAGGGGCAGCAGAGGGGATAAGGGCGAGCTCGTCCATCCGCCCTGGACTCCTTACCTCTCTCCCTTGCTCGTCCCTCGCCTCTCCCCTTCTCAGATCCATTCCCGGGCACCGCCGTCGCCGCGCCACATCACCGCCGTGGCCAGCGATCTCCCCGCGTCGACCCCATCCCCTGGAGCAATTTGAGGGAGCTGAGGAGTACGACATCGCGCGGACGCGTCGTCTTCTTCCTCGGCACGCCGTCGATCTCCTCCGTCTCCGGCGAGCCTCTGCAGCTACTAATCCCCCAACGGCCTTACGTGCGTGCCGCAAGGTGAGCCACAGCTCCTTCCCGCGCCCTTCTTTCTGCTCCGGCGTGACGTAGCGGCTGCTCCATGCGAGCCCGAGCCCATCGCCGCGGACCTTGTCGCCGACGAGGCTCCGGTGACCAAATGGTCATGGGCGTGTGTCTGCTAGATCCGCCGCACCGCATAGAGCACGCTTAGCTTCTTCGTTCGAGCTACTGCATCCTGCAATGCCGATTCCATCGAGCTCCCGTACGCGCCGCCGCCTTTGCTCATCGCCGGCGACGATTCCGGCCAGTTCCGCCAAAACCGCCACCACCACTCGACGCGCGAGATCTCCAGCGTTCGAACGCACCTGGCCTTGGCTCGAGCGGTGCTCCGCAGAGCATTTCTGGCCAAGTCCGGTGACGCGCAGCCACGTTTTTGGTCGCCGGCGCAACTCCGGCGCCGGCAGCCGACGTGGCATGGGTGGGTCCCACCCCTGAGCCACTGACCGTGGGCCCTGGGGCACCCAGTCAAATGTGCTGACTGGGCAGCCCAGTCACTGACATATGGGCCCCACCGTATAATTTAATTAATTAAAACATTTTTATAAATAAAAGTTAATTAGTTAGTTAATGAGGCGCTGACATGTGGGACCCAGTGGATAATTAACCTCTGATTAGTTTTAATCGAATTCTGTTAGGCTAACAGAGGCTGACATGTGGGTCCCACTGGACCCACATGTCAAGTTTGACTAGTCAGCGGGTCTGTTAACCTGCTGACATCATGCTGACCCTCTTCTGACGTCATAACTCCATTTCTGTTAATATTAAATAAAATCAGAAATGATTAAAACTTTAGAAAATCGTAGAAAATAAACCGTAGCTCAGATCGAAAAACATTAAACATGAAAGTTGCTCAGAATGACGAGACAAATTTGATCGTGTCATCTGTTTCGATGCCGGAACACCCTACGTGGGAGAAACCTCAACTCTGAGCCCGTATCTGGTATATGAATAGTGCATATACACCGGATAATAAATCCAACTTAAATCCTAAAGTAGCTAAAAATGCCATAGACATACTTTAGGCAACCCTGCACTGCATACTAGGCGTAGCATGCCCTGTGTTGCATTTGTTTGCATTATGTTTACCTATTTCTTCCCCCTCTTCTCTCTCGGTAGACCCCGACGTTGACGTAGCTCCCGAGGCAGACGCAGCTCCGGAGTACGACTATGTACCCGACGACACAGTTGACGATCTTGCCCTTGCCACCGAGTAAACAGGCAAGCACCCCTTTTTTGAGCATTCCGATATCGCCCACTCTCTTCTCTCTTATGCTTGCATTAGAAGTTACTGCTACTGCTGTTGTCCTATATCTGCTGCATAGCCTGTTTTGTTGTAACCTGTTATTGTTACCTACCTGCTTATCCTAAACTATTTAGTATAGGTTGGGTAGAGCCCCAGCAGAGACCCCACTTTAACCCGATTGCCCCGCTGGATTATCAGAAGACCCGATCAACGGGATCAAATACCAGGCCCCGGCACCGCACGTCACTCCCCCTTAGTTGCTCGACACTACTGGGTTACTATCGAGTGCCGAGGGTGATACCTCGTCAGCACTTCTGATGATAATCTTGTAGGTTAGTTAACCGGGCGTGGTCAGTGAGGGTGATTCCTCGTACACCACCCCCGATAACGACAACGTCGCGTAACTCCTCAAGCGTGGACCTCAAGGGTGATTCCTCCTCCGTTCACCTTGACGGTAACATCAGAGGGAATTCCATCGAGGGTGATTCCTTAGGGTTCCCCTTGGTGTCAGACACATAGATACTTTGGTTACTATGACTGAACACTGAACCATGATACTATAGACGGGTCGGCCCTGAGGGGTACCCGCACAAGCTTAATTGCGAGTGATGTGGAGTCGAGTTGACCTGGAGGGTGCCCGCGGGATAAATACGAGGCGTGGCCGGGCATTCTTAGCCCTTGCCGCAAGTCCTCGAGATGGGGCGATGGGGTCACATCGATCGTGAGTCTCTGCTCGTTACCGTGCGCTCCTAATCCACTAAACGGTTTGGATATTTGATTCGAGGGGCCTCTGGCCTGATAGCACTAACCATCACGTGGGCATAGTATGAGCGTTCTGCGTCGTATATTTCAGCCGGAGCTTAATGGATGTCAACGACTGAGCGGCGCGCGCTGGATTGGACTGGTTACGCAACCATGCTTGTATTAAGGGGTTGCTACGTCTGCTTCCGGCCGCCCTCGCAACATGCAGGAGTTCCCGGGGCGATAGCCCAAGACCCCTGGGGGCATAGGTTTAGTCCGGCATGCTGACCTCTCTGTTAAGTTTTCGGTCGGGTTGCGGCGTATCGTTTGGCCGAGGCCGGGCATGACCCAGAAAAGTGTGTCCGGCCGGAGTTAAGCGAGCATGGTGGGTAAGTTGGTGCACCCCTGCAGGGAAGAAAACATCTGTCGATAGCTTGTCCTACGGTATCGGACACTCGGAGTTGTATCCCAATCGGTACAACTAGAACTTGATATGATAACTGGATAGTATGGCTCTGGGATTGCTTTCTCGCAGGGAGTCGAGGAAGAATCTCTGGGCGAGGTTGATAACACTACTACTATTTTACATTATGTTAATCTGCACTCTTCTAATGCTGCAAGACCGATGAAGATGATTGAAGATGCTAGTCTACGATAGGACTAGGCTTTCTCCCCTCTATTCTGGCATTTCTGCAGCCCAGTCCACATATACAGCCTGCTTTGAAAATGTTGCATATGTAGTGTAGATCCTTGCTTGCTGAGTACTTCGGATGAGTACTCACGTTTGCTTTATTTTCTTTTTCTCCCCATATCCATTGACGCCGCCAGATGACTGAGCCCCTGAGATAGCAGCCCCCGTCGATGATTACGGCTACTACTACTACCCTCCCGGCGAGTACTACTACGAGGAGCCGACAGACGACTAGGAGTAGGATTCGGAGGGTCCTAGGCAGGAGGCCTACGCCTTTCGATCGTAGTATTTTATTTTGCCCCTCCTTTCTAAAGGCCTATCTGTTCTTTTGTAATATCTGTACCCTGATATCTGATGCTTCTGTTGACACTTGTATGCCATCGAGCGATGTATTCGAGCCCTCGAGGCCCTGGCTTGTAATATAAAGCTTGTATGACTTTATTTATGTTTTAGAGTTGTGTTGTGATATCTTCAAGTGAGTCCTTAGGCTTGATCGTGTGCATTTGCGTGTATGATTAGTGCATGATTAAGCCGGGGTCGTCACATCTAGCTCATGACAGTGTGGCACCCCGGCTGAGAGAAGACCGGAACGCCCCGTATTCCAGCCCAGGGACAAGTCCTCTGGAATACGGCACTGTTGGCATAGAACAAATCAACTCTTTATTACAATAGATATGGTTACAAAGGGTACAAGGATTACATCGGCACGGCGACACTACGCCTGCCCGGGGTAGCTCCATGCTAACAGCGGAGTAACTTTCTTGGCAGCGGAACAGCGACGGCGGTGATGGACTCCACTCCGCAGGGACTCTGGCTAGAACGCGTATCCTAGGTCGCAAACTCGGGATCCTCGACAAGCAAGCAATCATGGCATGACCTGCAAATTGGCATGACACACTAGGTGAGTACTTGGAATGTACTCGCAAGCTCACGGCAAACATCAGCATTAAGGCAAGACAACATCATAGCAAGACAGCTACTGAAGTAGATGCAGTAAGGTAAAGCATATTAAGTAGTTTAATCCATACTCCGAATAACCTCAGGATCCAATCCGAATCTGTTCCAAATCCAATCCAAATCATGTGGTCATCCAACCACTCATCTCATAGCCATCCCATGGCTAACATATCATATTCCTGATACCATCTGCACTGCAAGGCTGACAAACTTACTCTCTTTCGGGTTGTCTCACAACCCTTAGAATACTCGCGATCCACCGAGTACCTCTGATCTTACGATGAGTTCTTCCATCATTATCACTACTATGGTTGACCACCTAAAGAGGTCTGGACAGACTATCCAATACCATGGACATGACTATTCAAATAGATTTTACACTCTGCAGAGGTTGCGCACTTTACCCACATCATGGAGCACCTGACCTCGTGATCCCATTCGGGTGGACCAGCATTGCTCCAACGAAACTTGTCTGACCCGTGACTCTCCCATCGTACCACCGGCAATCATCCTCCCCCGGAGTCAAGCCCTGGGTGGCCCCTGTGTCACCGCGTGACACCTGCCACCGTCGTGGCTAACAAACTGTCCCAAACGGGGACCTGGTACCATATGACTCAACTGGGCTCACAAGGTTATCGCCGCCTACCGGGCCAGGGTAGCGAGCACGCATAACCTTCCCTGTCGGGCGGTACTGGTGAAAGAGCACGCGATCAGACCAAGTCAAGGCTATCCCATACCGGCAAATGTGGTTGCACGGATAAGTCCGGACAGGTGACTCAAGATCAACCATGAAGTATCTAATCTCCGAACAATCTCTGTCATGGCTGTCACTCCGATATCATAGCAATTCCAGTCAAAACGATATCTGGCTAGAAATCCGGTAACTGCTACTAACTCATCTCCACGAACTGTCGGATGAAATCCAAAATAATCATATACGGTAATCTAATCATCATGGCATCCACGAGAGGATAAACTACTAGTCACTAACAATCCGGTACTCAACATGGTAGTCACCTATCCAAGAATTTACTCAAGCATTGTATAATCCAATTCATTTCACAAATAACTCATACTTGCTGATAAAGTAAATAGTTAAACTATGACATTGCAATGCGATGATGCAGATGAGAGTTGTGGCTTGCCTGGGGATGAAGGAATCATCGGGAAGAAGTGCGGAATGGTCGCGGAAGGAGTTGCCGGAAACAGTTCTCTCTCGAAGGGGCTGTTTACGGCAAGGGTAAAATGGTCATTTTCATAGTGTCAAAACATTATGAAAATGATACCAACATGAAGGGCTCGAAGAGATGAACACGTGGGCTTTGGAATCACCTCAATCGGAGTTACGGTTAAGAGGTTGTGGCCGTTCGTTGTTTAGACAGAAAAACAAATAGAAAATGTGCTTTTCTGCTGTTAACTGACGAACGTCCACTATTTAACCGTTTCAGCCGGCTGGGTTTAAACAGAAAGCGCATTCTGAAAAATACGCTTTCGTTAAAGGGAAAACATACTCCGTGGAGTACGTCTCCACTTATCCCAGTCAGCAGGCGCGGGGCCGGGCCACGAGCAGCTAACAGGCGGGCCCCACCGGGCTTCTCTCTCTCTTCTCCCGCTCCCTTTCTGCTTCTGTCTTCTAGCTCACGCCGGGGAAGGAGACAAAGGGCGTGGTCGCTCCTACGCCGGCGATCCCCGGCGGCACAGGCCATCTCCCGACGAGGCCCGGCCACCGGCAAGACGAGGAGGAGGAGCCTCACCCATTAGAGCAGGAAGCGGACGCCGGGGAGTGCAGTGCAGGGCATGGCGTGGCTCTTGGCAGACTCCGGCCATGGCGACGGTGGACAGAGCGTCATGGCCACGGAGAGGAGCGGAGAGCTTTGGGGAGTGGCCTAGGGTGGTGGTGGAGACCTCCGGTGGTGGCTATGGGGAGGAAGGGGACCGGTACTGCCTCAATTTAGGCGGCCAAAGGCAGCCGCCGTGGCGGCCATTGGAGGGTAGGGGGCACTCCGGCGAGGGATGGAGCGGTCGGGGAGGAGCATTAGGGCAAGGTGGAGAGGTTGGTGAGGAGGGGAGGCGCTCGGGGGCCTTATATAGCCGCGGCGACGTGGGTGGCCAAGCGCGGCCGTGGTGACGCATGCACCGGCGCCCCGGAGCTTTGGGAGCATGCCCGGAGGAGGGGAGAGGCATCCATAGAGGTCAAGCAGGAGCAAAGGAAGCTCGGGCGTGCTCGGGAGGGTTCGGGAGCGATGCGGACAAGCAAACGCGGCGGCGGCAGAGTCTTGCACGACACGGCATGGCTGCCGCACCGTGTAGGAGGGGACATGAGAGGGGAAAGAGGGGTCCAGAGCGAGGGTGAGTCCAAGGGGAACCTGCTAGACACGGTGTGGTGTCGAGGGCGTGAGGAAACGGACGGAACCGAGCGGTTAAATCACCAGAGCGCGCTGGCTGGCATGCCAAACGCGTGGTCACCGCATGCACTGGCGCACGGGGTGCACCCTGATTGGCCAAATCATGTCTAGTGTGTAGTCCCTCCAAGGCACAGTCTCAGAGAGGCGATGGTTCGATGAGAGGAACTGTGGTTAGATGGGAGTGTTCATCTGAAGTTTGCTGTAGCAAACTTGGGCATGAAGCTGTGAAAAGCAGGGAAGTGATAAGAGCCAAACAAGATGTCTGGGAGTGCTAGAGTAGGAAGGACTACAATCCTGTGAAATTTGGAAATAAATGGACCAAGAATTAATATAGTTGCTTTGCAACTGACCAATCTGGTCCAGAAGCTGAATCTTGATGTGGCACTCACATGGAGTAGCAACTTGAGCTGAAATTTGGTAGAACAAGATGATTTGATCATATGAGAGTGCCATAAAAATTTCATGCCATTTTGGACAAGCCAAAATGGTACTTCATTCATAATGAACCTCTCTGACCAGAATCTTAGAAAAATTCTTGGGAATTATTAGGAAGATGAAATGAGCCCAAATTTTGTGGAGATAGATTATATGGATAGAAGAATGCTCTGGTAAATTTTCAGCAATTATGGAGCAATATAAAATATAGTTGCTTCACAATGTGAAAATCTGACTAGAAACCAAGATTTGAGGCTGTGCTCACATAGATGATTGGATAGGGTTGAAACTTGGTGGAGAGTCATTATTTGAGCTTATGAAGATGCTTGCAAAATTTCAACTCATTTGGATACTGTTAGCTGGCACTTGCTTCACAGAGATTCCAGTTGCCCAGAAACTTTGGAAATTAGCCAAGAGAGATTTAATATCCAAATAAAGTTTAATTTTGGCATGTGGCAATGATATGGATAGGAAAGAATGCCCAAAAAGTTTGAGACCAAGCAAGCAAATATAAAGGGTACTTGCTTCTCAGCTTGGCAGCTAGGGCAGAATCAGAAAAGGAATATTTGGGAAATATTTTTTAGCATGTCAAGGAAGGGTTTGACATATTTGTGGAATATCTGACCCAAAAAATTAATGAGAATTATTTGGGAATTTTGGGAATGATGGAAATGTGGGTTACTTCACAACCCAGGACAGACAGGGTTATTCCTTTATTGAAAAAGGAATATTCCCAAGAAAAGAATATTAGGGTTGGTCCAAGATGGAAATGGCATGGTCTTGGGATGGTTTTGAAGTTGGCAAGCCACTAGGGAAGATGAATGAAGAGTGATCCCTCCAGGTTGCAAGACTACTCAGCCACAGAAAAGCGAATCCGAACCAAAATCAAAAGAAAAAAATGGGCAAAATCCAGGGTGTTACAGACAATTAAAAGGGAGAGAGAGAGATTGGTGGAATAGTTGATTGTATTGGTTGAGCCTCGTGGGTATATATATAGGAGTACATGGTCATCTTGGAGTACAAGTCAAGGTAGAATAAATCCTATGCTATCCTGCATTTCCTAAATAACAATGATACTCAACAATGACTAACCCTAAACTAACTCTAGCCAAAGAGATGTTTGGATGACAGGGTTAGATTGACAATAAATGCACTAGGAGAACTACTCCCAATTAGCACCTCTTGGGTGGGATAATTGTTTTGGGTGGGTCAGACGCAACTAGCTCAATCTAGCCCTCATGTTTGGATACTTTAGGGATATTTGAGCCCAAACTAGCTCAAACTAACTCTAACCCATGGATCCAAACAGGGCCAATAACTAGTGTACTTAGACCTGCACAATACAAGTTTGAATGACTATGTTTGCTTGTTTTTAAATATTAGGCCTATTGCAGTTAATAACACACCTTTCCACTTCTTGTTTTTAAATATTAGGTTTTTAACAATTTGGTCTTGCACATGTAGGTCCTGCTGTCAGAGGTTTTGACCCACTGTTCGACCCTTTTTGCATATGGGGAAATGAGTTGTCCATGAATATCAGTCAAGTCAAGAAACTCAGAAAGATTGTTAGGATAAAGAAATTACCAACAAAAAACAACAAGATCTTTGTCTGCACAATGAAGAAGACATCAGTTCACTACAGCATGGTACTAACTGTTATACCTTGCCTTTTTATTCCTTTGCCCCATTTCCAATATAGAGAAGATATTTATGCACATCCTTGTTTTTAGGCCTTTCCAAAGCAGTTCACTGATGATTACCTCTCAAACCACCTGTATGGTCAGGAGGCGAGGAAGGTATTCATACAACACCCACGGTTCAATATTGAAGTGTTCCTGAAGAGCATGAAGGATGGACGGTCAATCATCCACAGGCACTGGCCTAAAGTTGCAAAGACCTTCAACATCAATGAAGGCTCAATATTCGCCTTCCGCTTCAGCAGTTTTCCAAATGAGATTCATCTGTCTATGTACCTTCTATGATGCTAATTTCGAAAGGTTATAGATGTTGCATGTGAAACTTGGTGCTGGTGCAATTGTGTAATGGGGTAGCTGAGTGCTGAAGCTATATGATGTTGTACTCTGATGTATTTCAATTAAGAAATCCTGCTTCCGTAATATGAAAATGAAATATATTGTGTGCTTAATATGAAATGTCAATTAGATTAATAAATGGATTATTAATAATAGGACAATTAGCCTGCTAATGGCCAATTAGCCTGCTAATTGGGTTTTTCTATTGCAAACGGTTATTGAGAAAACACCATGGGCGATGACCTCAGGCAACACACACAGTTTCTAGGAATAAACCTTGTTGGATCAATGAACAATCACACACGACATCCTCTTGAAAACTGTTTGCGTTAGGCCACCTTGTGCAAACGTTTACCACATAAAAAGTGTGTATGATGGACAACCTATGCCACACAATTTATTCTACGCACCGTGTGTGATGCATTCAATAATGCAAATGATAAAATTGTTAATATCGTCTGCAATGGCAATGCTATCATAAATGATTTAATGGGGAAAATTGTGTGTGATGTACCTGCGAACGAAAACGTTTTCCTTGGAGTGACTGTGTGGGATGTATATACGAACGGAAACGTATTTCTTGGATTAACTGTGTGGGATGTACTTACTAACGGAAACGTATTTCTTGGATTGACTGTGTGGAACATACATACAAACAGAAACGTTTAGGCGGGACTAACTGTGTGGGATGTACTTACGACCGGAAATGATTTGGCCTACATAATTGTATTTTTTAGCACAATTGTACGTATAACCGTATTTGATCGCCCGCCCATCGCACACGACCTCATTTTGCCGAGCGTGTGTGCCAGGAGGGCCTATCCCCGACGGTTTCTGGGTCGTGTGGGAAGGACCCCCCTATCGCACACACTCACTCGGTGACGGTTCAGAATGCCGTCGCGGAAAGGGGTTAAAAACCGTTTGTATAGCACCTCGCTGTACTAGTGGTGGTACCCATCGATAATGGGGTCCAATACCAGGGCCACCGACCCTCCGTGCTCGATACTGGTCGGATGGTCTCTGCGGTCAAAGGTGATCGGGCAAGCCGACCACGGGTTAAACTTCGTCGTTACGGGTTCGACGGCGTATACATCCCGCAGCGCACGCTTCCTCTCCTTCCTTGGTATGTGGGTGGCGTAAATCATGTTCACCGTCTTGACCTCAGAAGGGAAGGGTTTTTGGCCTCCACTGTTTGGCCTGCGGGGCTCTTCGTCATCCTCGCTTCGTGGGCTTTTGCCCGAGTCTTCCGCTTGAAGCTTGCTGGCCTGTTTGATCACCCAACATTGCGGTTGGAGTGGTTGGCGGGCTTCTCTATGGTGCCATGGATCTGGCAGTGCCTGTCCAGGATTGTGTCCAGCTTGGTTGGGCCGTCCTGGTTGCCTTTAGAGGGCCTTTTCTGTGACCCGGACTTTTCATTACGGAATCCGGCATTTACTGCTGTCTCCTCAGTTTCGCCATCGTTATGGCGGCGGTTGTTCTTATTCCTTCGGTGCTTCTGGTTCTCGTCCTGGACTTTTGAGGTGCCGGTGTATCAGGATTGGTGCCTGTACGGGCCAGCCAGCTGTCCTCTCTGGCGCAGAAGTGGGTCATCAGGGAGGTAACTGCGGCCATCGTTCTCGGCTTGTCTTGGCCGAACTGCCATGCTAGCCATTCATCCTGAATACTGTGCTTAAAGGTAGCTATTGCTTCAGAGTCCGGGCAATCAATGATTTGGTTTTTCTTGGTCAAAAACCGGTTCCAAAAATGCCGAGCTGACTCGCCGGGCTGCTGGATTACGTGGCTCAGGTCATCGGCGTCCGGGGGCCGAACATAAGTGCCCTGAAAGTTGGCTCGAAAGGCCTCCTCGAGTTCTTCCCAACATCCTATTGAGCCTTCGGGAAGGCTGTTCAGCCAATGTCTGGCCGGACCCTTGAGTTTTAATGGTAGGTACTTGATGGCATGGAGGTCATCTCCTCGTGCCATGTGGATGTGCAATAGAAAGTCTTCGATCCACACTGTAAGATCTGTTGCCCCATCATAGGGTTCAATGTTCATAGGTTTGAAACCTTCTGGGAATTCGTGTTGCATCACTTTGTCTGTGAAGCAAAGGGGGTGCACGGCACCCCTGACTCGGGTTACGTCGCGCCGGAGGTCATCTGCCATCCAGGCTCGTTGCAGTTCCCGAGCTCTATCGTTTTGGTCTAACCAGGACTTGTATCCGTCCCGTATAGCAGGAGGGTCCCTTTTTGGCCCGTAAATGGACCTTGTCAGGCCTGCCCGAGCATCTAGGTCCCGGCGGAGGTCGTACTCGTAGCCTAACCGTAATAGTTCCTTGCCTTGATGGCGAGGGTGGGTGGTAGGTGTTTCGGCTTGGTCAACTATCCGATCCCGTCCTCGTGGGGGGCGGTCTGGTTGGTCTGCCTGAGTGTACCTTGGAGGTGCTGGCTCTACGGCCTCGTCGTCGAACTGTGGCAGTAGCTTCCGCTTCGGGTAGCTTTTCGTATGTTGCTTGTGGCTGTACTCCTCTTCGGCGTCCAAGACTTTAGTCCACCTCTCATTGAGCGTATCCTGTTCGGCCCTTATTTTCTGCCGCTGTTTCTTTAGACTATGTGCGGTGGCGATGAGCTGCCGCTTGAACCGCTCTTGATCCAGTGAATCTTCGGGGACGATGAAATCCTTGTCGCCCAGACTCACCTCCTCTTCTGAGAGGGGGAGGTAATTGTCGTCTTTGGAGTCATCGAGATGTTCTGGATCAAGTAGATCCTTGTGCTCCTCATGTTCCTCACGCTCCTGGTGGTTGACTTGTGGTTGTTCGTCGGCTCAACGGTCGAGGTTGTTCGCATTATCCGGGGTGGCATTTTCTCCGGTGTCCGTGTTGCTCATGTGGCTTCGACGTGCCTTGGAGCGGCGACGCTGTCTGCGGCGCTTCGCCGGCTCCTCGCTGGGCCTGCCATTATGCTTCCCGGGGGTGCCGTCGTCTCCCTTCGGGGTGTCTACCATATAGATGTCATAGGTGGAAGTGGTCGTCCAGCGGCCGGTGATGGAGGGAGCAGCATCAATGCTGGCCGTGGCTCCACTATCCTCATCCATGTATTCGGTATTTTCCGAGGTGTAATCGAGCATGTCGGTTAAATCTTCTATAATGGCTACTAGGTGGGTGGTGGGTGGGGTGCAAAATTCCCCAAGATATGCCTCGAAGGGCTGTTGAACGCTATCTGAGGGCAGGTCCTCCCTAATAACCATCTTCTGGATTCGGTCCAGCGCCTCGTTTAATAGGGCGAGGGTCGCCGAGCTTGTGTGCGGTGGGAATTCGGGACCGAACTTCGGCTTAGTGGGGCGAGGGATAATCTGTGTCCCAACTGGGTTTTGGTTCTCAAGGGCCGAATTGAGCTCGGGGCTTGGGACCGGACAGTCATCGGAGACTGAAGGCGGGCCCTGGTCCTTGCGCACTATTTCCATACTGAGGCTCGAGGCCGAGTTGATTTGGGCCAGGGGTAATTCCTGGCTACCGATTGTTGACTCGTCGCAAGGGCTCGAGGCCAGAGGAGTGTCGTGAGGAGAGGGTTCGACCGAGAGTGACTCTCGGCGTCCAAACCTTGCTTCCGCATCGAGGCCCGAAGATGGGTCTTCAGCGGGTATTGTGAGCGTGGCTATTCGTGATTCCTGACCTTCGCTCAAGGTGGAGCCCTCCGGGCTCAAGGCTGGCTGAAAGACTGGGGCCGATCCGTAGATCGGATCGATGAGAAGCTCAAGAGCGGACACAGCAAGGCCCATGGGGGTGCGGGTAGCGGTTGTGAATCAGGTAAAGACTAGATCGCCTTGTACATCCGCAGCGTATTCCAAATTGCCGAATTGAATTCGGTGTTCAGGGGCAAAGTTGTCGATTTGGTCTAGATGACCAGTCGAGTTGGCGTGCAACACGATGCTGCCGAACGCGAAGAGTTGGACGGGGATGAAGAGGTCCCCGGAGCTGACGCCCTCTTCGATGATCAGGCAAGCCATCGATCTTTGGGTGATCCAACAGCAGAACTCTCAATGAAAGCACCAATGTCAGTGTCGAAACCGGCGGATCTCGGGTAGGGGGTATCAAGCTATGGATCTAGGATCAATGGGGAACAAGGGACGATGAACACAGTGTTTACCCAGGTTCGGGCCCTCTCGAAGAGGTAAAACCCTACATCTTGCTTGATTTAATTTGATGTATGATATGGTTACAGAGTAGATCTACCTCGAGATCAGATGAGCTAAACCCTAAGTCGATGAGGTGATGAATGTAGCTCTAGCCCTAAAGACTAAAACCCTCCGGCTTATATAAGCACCGGTAGGGTTAGGGTTACATACGATTGATTACAAGGAGGGAAAGATTCTGCCTAATCCTGGCTTGGAGGGCACACCATGACTCTAAATATTCCTTATCTGGTCATGGATCCGCACTCTAGCTTGGCCTCATAGTAGCCCATCAATCTGGCCCAAACACAACAGGCCGACAGCCCGAGGACCCCTTAATCCAGGACTCCCTCAGATGCCTACCGGGGCATCCCCAAGCTTAGATGCTTGAGACTTCTTGAAATATTATCTTGGGATGCCTTGGGTATCCCTAAGCTTGAGCTTTTCTGTCTCCTTAATTCCTTTTATATCACGGTTTCCCTAAATCTTAAAAACTTCATCCACACAAAACTCAACAAGAACTCGTGAGATAAGTTAGTATAAATCAATGCAATACCTTATCATTCTCTACTTTAACAAATCACTAAAATTATAATTTAACATTGCATACTAAATTCCTCTGCATATTTAATACTCCTATCCTCAAATAGAATAATTAAACAAGCAAACATATGCAAACAATGCAAACATAACAGCAATCTGTCAAAACATGATAGTCTGTAAAGGAAGCAAGAATATCAATACTTATTTAACTCCAAAAATTCTGAAATTTACCACACTGTAGAAAATTTATAATAGCTTATTTATCAAAAAAATTCAACCTTTTATCTCATACTAAATTTTCTAGAGAATTTTTGCAACAGCGATAAACTTTCTGTTTTGAAACAGCAACTCATATACTTGCAAAATAAGCATGGTGAAGGCCATCATTGCCACTTTTATTGGAATAAAAGATGAAAAACATTATCTAAATAACAGGAAGCAAATACAACTAAAATAAAATGATGCTCCAAGCAAAACACATATCATGTGACGAATAAAAATATAGCCTCAAGTGAGGTTACCAATAATGTTGGAGACGAAAGAGGGGATGCCTTCCGGGGCATCCCCAAGCTTAGTTGCTTGGATATTCCTTGAATATTACCTTGGGGGTGCCTTGTGCATCCCCAATCTTAGTGTCTTGTCACTCCTTATTCTCCTCATATCTATATCTCAACCAAAACTTGAAAACTTCAATCACACAAAACTTAACGGAACTTCGTGGAGATAGGTTAGTATGATAAAGACAAATCATTCACTTTGGTACTGTCAAAGACAAGATTCATAATTGTTCTCAAACAATTCCTACTGTAAATTATCATTTCCACTATTTAAATTGAGCAATATAAGCCATAGAAACTAGAAACCAAGCAAACTTTGCATTGAAAACAGAATCTGTCAAAAACAGAACAGTCTGTAGTAATCTGAACTTTGACCATACTTATGCTACTCCAAAAATTCTGAAAAATTAGTACAACGTAGGCAATTTGTATATAAATCATATGTAAAAAATTTAGATCAAAATCACATTCCAGTGAATTTTCAAAATTCCTGGACTGAGCGCAAAAGTTTCTGTTTTTGCACAGAATCAAGTCAACTATCATCCACACTATCCCAAAGGCTTTACTTGGCACTTTATTGAAAGAAAAGCTATAAAACATGATTACTACAATAGCCTAATCATGTGAACACACAAAAAAAGTAGGTGTAAGTGTTGGGTTGTCTCCCAACAAGCGCCTTTCTTTATTGCCTTTTTAGCTAGGCATGAGGATTTCAATGATGCTCACATAAAAGTAAAGAATTGAAACATAACAGGAGCATCATGAATCACATGACAAGAAAATTTAAGCCTAACCCACTTCCTATGCATAGGGATTTTGTGAGCAAACAATTTATGGGAACAAGAATCAACTAGCCTAGGAAGTCAAAACAAGTATAACTTCAAAATTCTGAACACAAAGAGAGGAAACTTGATATTATTGAGATATGTAAACGCATATGTTCCTCTCTCATAATAATTTTCAGTGGCATCATGAATGAATTCAACAATATAACTATCACATAAAGCATTCTTTTCATGATCCACAAGCATAGAAATTTTATTACTCTCCACATAAGAAAATTTCTTCTCATCAATAGTGGTGGGAGCAAACTCAACAAAATAACTATCATGTGATTGAAAATTAAAGTCATGATGACAAGTTTCATGGTTATTATTATTCAATATAGCATACATGTCATCACCATAATCATCATAGATAGCAACTTTGTTGTCATAATCAATTGCAACCTCTTCAAAAATAGTGGATTCATCATTAAATAAAGTCATGACCTCTCCAAATCCGCTTTCATCAATATAATCATCATAATAAATTTTCTCATCAAAACTTGGGGGACTAAAAATATCATCTTCATCAAATATAGCATCCCCAAGCTTATGGCTTTGCATATCACTAGCATCATGGATATTCAAAGAGTTCATACCAACAACATTGCAATCATGCTCATCATTCAAAGATTTTTTGTCAAACATTTTATAGAATTCTTCCTCTATCAATTGAGCACAATTTTCCTTTCCATAAATTTCACAAAAGACATTATAAAGATGAACAATATGATGCAACCTCAATTCCATATTTTTGTAGTTTTCTTTTATAAACCAAACTAGTGATAAAACAAGAAACAAAAAGATTCAATTGCAGGACCTAAAGATATACCTTCAAGCACTCACCTCCCCGGCAACGGCGCCAAAAAAGAGCTTGATGTCTACTACACAACTTGTTCTTGTAGACTCGTGTTGGGCCTCCAAGCGCAGAGTTTTGCAGGACAGTAGCAAATTTCCCTCAAGTGGATGACCTAAGGTTTATCAATCCGTGGGAGCGTAGGATGAAGATGGTCTCTCTCAAACAACCTTGCAACCAAATAATAAAAAGTCTCTTGTGTCCCCAACACACCAAATACAATGGTAAATTGTATAGGTGCACTAATTCTGTGAAGAGATGGTGATACAAGTGTAGTAATGATAGTAGATACTGATTTTTGTAATAGTAACAATAAAAAACAGCAAGGTAACGAGTAACAAAAGTGAGGACAAACGGTATTGCAATGCTTGGAAATGAGGCCTAGGGTCCATACTTTCGCTAGTGCAATCTCTCAATAGTGCTAATATAATTGGATCATATAACCATCCCTCAACGTGCGATGAAGAATCACTCCAAAGTTCCTATCTAGCGGAGAACATAAGAAGAAATTGTTTGTAGGGTACGAAACCACCTCAAAGTTATCCTTTCCGATCGATCTATCTAAGAGTTCATACTAAAATAACACTATATGATACACATCAACCAACTCTAATGTCACCTAGATACTCCAATGTCATCGCGAGTATCCGTGAGTTGATTATATGATATGCATCAAACAATTTCAGATTCATAATACTCAATCCAACACAAAGAACTTCAAAGAGTGCCCCAAGATTTCTACCGGAGAAACAAAGACGAGAACATGCATCAACCACTATGCATAGATTACCCCAATGTGACCTTGGGAATCCGTGAGTTGAGTGCCAAAACACATATCAAGTGAATCAATATGATACCCCATTGTCACCACGGGTATTCATAGCAAGACATACATCAAGTGTTCTCAAATCCATAAAAGTATTCAATCCTATAAGAACGAAATCTCAAAGGGGAAACTCAATTCATCACAACAAGATAGAGAGGGGAAAACACCATATGATCCAACTATATTAACAAAGCTCACGATACATCAAGATCGTGCCAAATCAAGAACACAAGAGAGAGAGAGAGAGAGAGATTAAACACATAGCTACTGGTACAAACCCTCAGCCCCGAGTGTGGACTACTCGTCCTCATAATGGAGACCATAGGGATGATGAAGATGGCCTCCGGTAATGATTCCCCCTCCGACGGAGTGCCGAAACAGGGTCGAGATTGGTTTTTCGTGGCTACAGAGGCTTGCGGCGGCGGAACTTCTGATCTAGGGTTATTTCTGGGGGTTTCTATATTTATAGGATTTTTCAGCATTGATTTCACGTGAAGATGGGCCTCGAGGTGAGCACAACCCACCTGCACACGGGTTGGGCTCTAGGCGCGCCCTGGTGGGTTTTGCCCTCCTCGTGGCTCTTCTGGCCCTCCCATGAAGCTTCTAGTGCCTCTTTTGTTCCAAAAAAAATCATCAAAAAGTTTCATCTCATTCGGAGAACTTTCATTTCTGCACAAAAAACAACACCACGGTAGTTTTGCTGAAAACAACGTCAGTCCGGGTTAGTTCCATGCAAATCATACCAAAACCATATAAAATTGTTGTAGACATGGCATGAATACTTCATAAATTATAGATACGTTGGAGACGTAGCAATGATCATGAATATAGGCATCACGTCTATGACAAGTAGACTGACTCCTACCTGCATCTACTACTATTACTCCACACATCGACCGCTATCCAGCATGCATCTAGAGTATTAAGTTCATAAGAACGGAGTAACGCCTTAAGTAAGATGACATGATGTAGAGGGATAAACTCAAGCAATATGATATAAAACCCATCTTTTTATCCTTGATGGCAACAATACAATACGTGCCTCGCTACCCCTTCTGTCACTGAGTGAGGACACCGCAAGATTGAACCCAAAACTAAGCACCTCTCCCATTGCAAGAAAAACCAATCTAGTTGGCCAAACCAAACCGATAGTTCGAAGAGAAATACAAAGTTATCTTAATCATGCATAAAAGACTTCAGAGAAGACTCAAATAATATTCATAGATAATCTGATCATAAATTCACAATTCATCGGATATCAACAAACGCACCACAAAAGTGTATTACATCGAATAGATCTCCAAGAACATCGAGGAGAACATTGTATTGAAGATAAAAGAGAGAGAATAAGCCATCTAGCTACTAGCTATGGACACACAGGTCTGTGGTAAACTACTCACGCATCATCGAAAGGGTAGCAAGGTTGATGTAGAGGCCCTCCGTGATCGAATCCCCCTTCGGCAGATCACCGGAAAAGGCCCCAAGATGGGATCTCACGGGAACAGAGGCTTGCAGCGGTGGAAAACTATTTTGGTGGACACTTCTGATGTTTGGGAATATTTGGGAATTTATAGAGGTGGGATTAGGGTTGGAGGACACCCGATGGGCCCACAAGCCCTCAGGGCGCCCCCCTGGGCGTGCCCTAGAGGCTTGTGGCCTCCTCGGGACTCTTCTGGCCCTCTCTCCAAGTCACGTAGGTGTCTTCTGGTGCAAGAAAAATCATCATAAAGTTTTATTCCGTTTAGACTCCGTTTGATATTCCTTTTCTATAAAAGTAAAAAACAATGAAAAACTGAAACTGGCATTGGGCTCTAGGTTAATAGGTCATTAGTCCCAAAAATAATATAAAATAGCATATAATGAATATAAAACATCCAAAATTGATAATATAATAGCATTGAACAATAAAAAATTATAGATATGTTGGAGACGTATCAAGCATCCCCTAGCTTAATTCCTGCTCATCCTCGAGTAGGTAAATGATAAAAATAGAATTTTTGATGTGGAATGCTACCTAACATATTTATCAATGAAATATTCTTTATTGTGGCAAGAATATTCAGATCCATAAGATACAAAACAAAAGTTTAATATTGACATAAAAACAATAATACTTCAAGCATACTAATAAAGCAATCTTGTCTTCTCAAAATAACATGGCCAAAGAAAGTTATCCCTACAAAATCATATAGTTTGGCTATGCTCCATCTTCATCACACAAAGTATTTCATCATGCACAACCCCGATGAAAAGCCAAGCAATTGCTTCATACTTTTGATGTTCTCAAACTTTTTCAACTTTCACGCAATACATGAGCGTGAGCCATGGATATAGCACTATAGGTGGAATGGAATATGGTGGTTGTGGAGAAGACAAAAAGAAGGAGAAAGTCTCACATCAACTAGGCAAATTAATGGGCTATGGAGATGCCCATCAATTGATATTTATGCAAGTGAGTAGGGATTGCCATGCAACGGATGCACTAGAGCTATAAGTGTATGAAAGCTCAAAAACAAACTAAGTGGGTGTGCATCCAACTTGCTTGCTCATGAACACCTCAGGCATATGAGGAAGCCCATCACTGGAATATACAAGCCAAGTTCTCTAATGAAAAATTCCCACTAGTATATGAAAGTGAAAAAATAGGAGACTCTCTATCATGAAGATCATGGTGCTACTTTGAAGCACAAGTGTGGAAAAAGGATAGTAACATTGTCCCTTCTCTCATTTCTCTTTTTTTTTGTTTGGGCTTCTTGTCCTCTTTTTTTTTATTTGGGCTTCTTTGGCCTCTTTTATTTTTTATAAAGTCTGGAGACTCATCCCAACTTGTGAGGGAATCATAGCTTCCATCATCCTTTCCTCACATGGGACAATGCTCTAATAATGATGATCATCACACTTTTATTTACTTACAGCTCAAGAATTACAACTCGATACTAGAACAAGATATGTCTCTATATGAATGCCTCTGGCGGTGTACCGGGATGTGCAATGATCAAGAGTGATGTGTATAAAAAATATGAACGGTGGCTTTGCCACAAATACTATGCCAACTACATGATCATGCAAAGCAATATGACAATGATGGTATGTGTCATAATAAACGGAACGGTGTAAGTTGCATGGCAATATATCTCGGAATGGCTATGGAAATGACATAATAGGTAGGTATGGTGGCTGTTTTGAGGAAGGGTATATGGTGGGTTTAATGCACCGGCGAAAGTTGCGCGGTACTAGAGAGGCTAGCAATGGTGGAAGGGTGAGAGTGCGTATAATCCATGGACTCAACATTAGTCATAAAGAACTCACATACTTATTGCAAAAATTTATTAGCCATCGAAACAAAGTACCACACGCATGCTCCTAGGGGGATAGGTTGGTAGGAAAAGACCATCGCTCGTCCCTGACCGCCACTCATAAGGAAGACAATCAAAAAATAAATCATGCTCCGACTTCATCACATAACAGTTCACCATACGTGCATGCTACGGGAATCACAAACTTTAACACAAGTATTTCTACCAATCCACAATTACTCACTATCATGACTCTAATATCACCGACTTTATATCTCAAAACAAATGCAAGGAATCAAAGTTCTCATATATTCAATGCTCTTTATGAAAGTTTTTATTATATCCCTCTTGGATGCCCATCATATTAGGACCAAATTCATAACCTAAGCAAATTACCATGATATTTAGGACTCTCAAAATAATATAAGTGAAGCATGAGAGTTCAACAATTTCTATAAAATAAAGCTACCACCGTGCTCTAAAAAGATATAAGTGAAGCACTAGAGCAAACTGCCTAGCTCAAAAGATATAAGTGAAGCACATAGAGTATTCTAATAAATTCACGATTAATGTGTCTCCCTCTCAAAAGGTGTGTACAGAAAGGATGACTGTGGCAAACTAAAAATCAAAGACTCATATCATACAAGACGCTCCAAGCAAAACACATATCATGTGGTGAATAAAAATATAGCCTCAAGTAAATTTACCGATGGATTGAAGATTAAAGAGGGGATGCCATCCGGGGCATCCCCAAGCTTAGATGCTTGGTTGTCATTGAATATTACCTTGGGGTGCTTTGGGCATCCCCAAGCTTAGGCTCTTGCTACTCCTTATTCCGTTGTCCATCAAATCTTTACCCAAAACTTGAAAACTTCACAACAGAAAACTCAACAGAAAACTCATAAGATCCGTTAGTATAATAAAATGAATCACCACTTTTGGTACTGTTGTGAACTCATTCTAAATTTATATTGGTGTTATATATACTGTATTCCAACTTCTCCATGGTTCATACCCCCTGATAGTACCCATAGATTCATCAAAATAAGCAAACAACACATAGAAAACAGAATCTGTCAAAAACAGAACAGTCTATAGTAATATGGAAATTTTGTATACTTACGTAACTCAAAAAATTCTGAAAATTTAGGAAAACCTGGGAAATTTGTATATAAATCTTGTATAAAAAATTCAGATCCAAAGCACGTTTCTGTGATTTTCTAAAATTCTGGCAATGAGCACAAAAGTTTCTGTTTTTCAGGAAGATCAAATCAACTATCACCGTAGACCATCCCAAAGGTCTTACTTGGCTCAAACACTAATTAAAACAACAAAACACAATTACTACAGAGGTAATAATGTGTTTCGGTTGACTCCCAACAAGAGCTTTTCTTTAAAGCCTTTTAGCTATGCATTGATAATTTTAATGATGCTCGCATGAAAGACAAGAATTGAAGCACAAAGAGAGCATCAAATAGCATGTGAAAAACAAGTTTAAGTCTAATATACTTCCTATGCATTGGCATTTTATAGGGAAAATATTTATTAAGACTAGCAAAAACTAGCATATGCAAGGAAGAAGAAAGAAACAATAGCAATCTCAACATAACGAGAGGTAATTTAGTAACATGAAAATTTCTACAACCATATTTTCCTCTCTCATAATAATTACATGTAGGATCATAATCAAATCCAAAAATATAGCTATCACATAACATATTCTCTACATGATCCACATGCATGCAAAGTTGACACTCTTCCAAAATAGTGGGATTAACATTAACTAAAGTCATGACCTCTTCAAACCCACTTTTATCAAAAAATTCATAAGATTGAACACTCTCCAAATATGTGGGATTATTTTTACCTAGAGTTGACACTCATCCGAACCCACTTCCAATACTATCGCAAACATAATCATCATGAGACTTAAATAAATTTTCAAGATCGTACGAAGAATCACCCCAATCATGATCATTACAATAAGTAGTGGGCATAGCAAAATTAGCATCCCCAAGCTTAGGGTTTTGCATATTATTAGAACAATTGACATTAATAGAATTTCTAATAACATCATTGCAATCATGCTTTTCATTCAAGGAGCTATCATGAATCACTTCATAAATTTCTTCTTTTAACACTTCATCACAATTTTCAGATTCACGAATTTCAAGCAAAACTTCATAAAGATAATCTAGTGCACATAGCTCACTAGCAATTGGTGCATCATAATTGGATCTCTTAAAAAGATTAGCAAGTCGATGCGGATCCATAAACCTTTCGCTTTCTGATTTTCAATAAACACACAATTATACCAAGCGAACAAGCAAATGAACCAAGTAAGACATAAAAAGCAAACGAAAAGAAGGCAAATAAAAGGGCAAATATTTTTGTATTTTTCTAAAAACGTTTTAGAAGTGGGGGAGAGGAAAACAAGAGGCAAATGGCAAATAATGTAAGTGCAAGAGATGAGAGTTTATGATGGGTACTTGGTAGGCTTGATGTAGAACCTCCCCGGCAACGGCGTCAGAAATTCTTCCTGCTACTTCTTGAGCTTGCGTTGATTTTTCCCTTGAAGAGGAAAGAGTGATGCAACAAAGTAGAGATAAGTATTTCCCTCAGTGAAGAACCAAGGTGTCAATCCAGTAGGAGGCACAAGCAAGTCTCCAATCTATACACCTGCACAAACTAACAAACACTTGCACACAACGCAAAAAAGGGGTTGTCAATCCCTTCACGGTCACAAACAAGTGTGAGATCTAATAGAGATAGGTATAAAAGATAAATAAAAGAGCAAACTAAAGTAAATATAAATAAATTGCAGCAAGGTATTTTTGGGTTTTTTTGGTTTATAGATCTGAAAATATATGATGGAAAATAGACCCGGGGGCCATAGGTTTCACTAGAGGCTTCTCTCTTGAAGATATCATACGGTGGGTAAACAAATTAATGTTGAGCAACTGATAGAAAAGCGCAAAGTTATGACGATATCTAAGGCAATGATCATGAATATAGGCATCACGTCTGTGACAAGTAGATCGACTCCTGCCTGCATCTACTACTATTACTCCACACATCGACCGCTATCCAGCATGCATCTCGAGTATTAAGTTCATAAGAACAGAGTAACGCCTTAAGTAAGATGACATGATGTAGAGGGATAAACTCAAGAAATATGATATAAACCCCATCTTTTTATCCTTGATGGCAACAATAAAATACGTTCCTTGCTACCCCTTCTATCACTGGGTGAGGACGCCGCAAGATTGAACCCAAAACTAAGAACCTCTCCCATTGCAAGAAAAACCAATCTAGTTGGCCAAATCAAACCGATAGTTCGAAGATAAATACAAAGATATCTTATTCATGCATAAAAGAGTTCAGAGAAGACTCAAATAATATTCATAGATAATCTGATCATAAATCCACAATTCAACGGATCTCACCAAACACACCGCAAAAGAGTATTACATCGAATAGATCTCCAAGAACATCGAGGAGAACATTGTATTGAAGATCAAAGCGAGAGAAGAAGCCATCTAGCTACTAGCTATGGACCCGTAGGTCTGTGGTAAACTACTCACGCATCATCGGAAGGGCAGCAAGGTTGATGTAGAGGCCCTCAATGATCGAATCCCCCTCCGGCAGATCACCAGAAAAGTCCCCAAGATGGGATCTCACGGGAACAGAGGCTGGCGGCGGCAAAAAAGTATTTTAGTGGACGCTTCTGATGTTTGGAGAATATTTGGGAATTTATAGAGGTGGGATTAGAGTTGGAGGACACCCGATGGGCCCACAAGCCCTCAGGGCGCCCCCCTTGGCGCGCCCTAGAGGCTTGTGGCCTCCTCGGGACTCTTCTGGCCCTCTCTCTAAGTCAAGTAGGTGTCTTCTGGTCCAAGAAAAATCATCATAAAAGTTTATTCCGTTTAGACTCCATTTGATATTCCTTTTCTATAAAAGTCAAAAACAAGGAAAAAACAGAAACTAGCACTGGGCTCTAGGTTAATAGGTTAGTCCCAAAAATAATATAAGATAGCATATTAATGCATATAAAACTTCCAAAATAGATAATATAATAGCATGGAATAATCAAAAATTATAGGTACATTTGAGACGTATCAAGTACGGACGAGCTTGCGGCAGAAGATATGATGGACAAAAACAAGTTCGATCTAGTAGACAATTTTTTCCCAAACGAATCTAAACCAGCACTAATACGAGGATGAATGCAACCAAAAATTGAACAAAGCAAATACTAGCTGCAAAAATTCCTCAAGGCTAAAAAGATGGGTGTAATGTATGAACTAATCTAATTTTTTAGCTTTTTTTTAGGGGTTGTAGGACGAAAAAGCAATCTAATATAATAAAACTATAAATCTCTCAATGATAAACCTGAAAACTGAGACCACTTGATGTGAACTGGGGCCCGATCTTTTGATGAGAGAGAGATAACTATGATTTTTCGGACTTGACCCTCACGATCCGGCTACCAACCGTACAGGGAGAGCCGTACACGACTGATATCCACGGCAATCGCTGAACCAACTCCACAGTGTTATCGACTGAGCCAACGGCGCGATCAACCTATCCACAAAGGATTTTTCCTGCAAGCAAATTGAAGAACATGCAAGAAAATAATAGCCTAGCAATCTGAAATTGCGAATATGCTAGATGGAATAGATCTCGCAATATGGGGTTCCGATAGGATGTCTTGACGGTCACACTAGCCGCTACGAGCGAAGACAAATAAAAGTAGCAATAGCTAAACTTCTCTAAACAAAACCTGAGTCTAAACCCTAATTTTAGCAAGCTATTTATTAAAAGGAGCGGCAGTCGCCTTGCGCTAGTTCACGGACGTAGGGCCGTACAGAGGCCGGATACTGCACGGCTCGACCAAAAGTGAACATGTGCTTTTGTTGTTGATAATACGTATTGGCCCAATGTGATGTGACGTATTGGCCCAACATGTCATATGAGCACACCAATTGATCTTTGTAACACTGGCTTCTTGCACCATATAATGGACTCGCCTACACGTGTATGTGGTTGACGCAAGCAAGGCTACCTCCTCCTTTTTGATGCGTGCGTGTGTGTGTGCACTTGCATGGCCCATGCAATCTTCAACATCTTCATATTTATTTTGCAGATGCCTTTAAGAACTCTGCACAAGAAATAAAATGGTGTAGTATTTTTGTCCGTGATAATAAAATATAATATCATATAATGATCAATAGAAATTACCTGAAAAATGTGTCGTGTAATATTTGTAGACGTATCTATGCCCACATCACTATCTTTGACACTCATTTTTTGTACTTTATGCCTAAGAGTGTTATGATTAATGGGATGATTTCGAAGCCTCCTAGGAAATCACATTGTCTTAAAATTAAAGAGCTCAAAGATGATAATACTTGATACCTGCATTATGGCTAGCTTGGGGCATCAAACAATAGCGCTTGTTGGGAGGCAACATAATAGTTATCTTTTATTTTTCCTATCAGTTTTGTGTGTCAACATGATTATTGCTACTGTAGTAATTGTGTTTGTATCTTTTATTTTGCTTTTTGTGCCAAGTAAGACCTTCTGGATAGTGTAGATGCTTCTTGATTTGATTTTGTGCAGAAACAAAACTCTTGTGTCCAGTAATTCAATTGTTTCTCTATACTAAAACATGATCAATTCATTAAATTTTTACACAATAATGAATTAAAACTTATCTATGTTATACTAAGTTTTCAGAATTTTTAGAGTTGCAGAAGTATGATAATAAAATATATCTTTATGTATTGTTCTGTTTTTGACAGATTTTGTCTAGTTTTCCTTGTTTGCTTGTTTTAATGTTTCTATGGCTTATATTAGGGGATATAAATTGTGTAAATTATAAAATACAATAGGAATTATGTGGGAACAATTATGAATATTTTCTTGATAGTACCAAAGTGAATGCTTTATTTTTATTATACTGACCCATCTCACGAGTTCCATAATGTTTTGTGTGATTGAAGTTTTCAAGTTTTGGGTGAGATGATGATGGAAGGAGAATGAGTTGTGGAAGGAATTCATGATTGGGGATGGCCAAGGCACCCCAAGGTAAAATCTAAGGAAGACTCAAGTCTAAGCTTGAGGATGCACCGGATGGCATACCCTCTTTTGTCTTCAATCTATCGTTTATTTTACTTGGAGATATATTTTTATTCGTCACATAATATGTCATTACAAACTTTCCTCTATTTTGCGACGGTTCACTTGTGTCACGTATAACCATTTTTCATGACAGAAAATGTCCTGGCGATGTTTTCCGGCCGTCACCCCCACCATCACCGAAGCGCCGTCATAAAAAAATAAAATCTTGACGGTACCACTTCCATCGTCGCGCAAGATCGCATCTTAGGTGACGAACCCAAAATCGTCGCTGAAACTATCTTCAGCGACGACCATAAAATGTCACTAGAACTGTCACCGCATACTAACAACCGACCCACCATGCTTGACCAGTTAACGAATCTGACATACAGACCCATAATATGCTGACGTGGCACCATACAGCTGGGCCCAACCGAGGTTTTATTACTAACGGTGCCCGTCAGTAATAATCATGTTTGACTTGTCAAAGATCCTAACATGTGGGCCCATGGCATGCTAACTTTGCTTCTTACATGTGGGTCCGAAGGCTGGTGACGACACACATTTTTGTCACTATTATCGTCACAGTTTTTCATTGTTACAACTGCCAACCGAATTTAAATTTGAATTTTAAAATTTGTAAAATTTCAAATATGGGAATGAAATTTCTTTCGTTAACACTGAAAACATACATGCTTAACACAATTGTGATAATGATCAGCCAACTGAGGAAGTATCACACACGACATAAAAGGGAACCGACACACATTACAAAATATAATAAGGGATGGCCATAAGTTTCTGGATGAAGAAGACCACCATAAGGGCAGTGACATGGTGTTGTCAAAGCCCCCCAAAGTGATCTGTGACATGTTGTTGTCGCAGCCCCCCAAACTAGGATGCGACATGCTATTATCAGAGCCACCCTTCATGATTAAGAAAAACCCAAAAGCTCCTTTCAGCTGTGATTGCTTCTTTTCCATAGTAGCAGTTTTCTCCTCTTGTGCCTTATTAAGAGCTGCAATTTCATCTAGCTGCTTTGTTTCCATCTCTTCGATTTCCTGTTGCTGCGCTACCATTCTTGCATTGAGCTCTTTCTGATAAATATCAGCTGCTGATATCGCAGCTAGCTCCTGAGTTGCAAGCCTCTCTTCAAGCTCTCTCATGCGTTCAAGAGAGGTTGTCTTCTGCATGGAGGCGGATGACTCTCCCATGCTTGCAAGGAACATGCTATGCTTGTAAACGCCCTTGAGAACCTCTATAACAATCTGCACATCTGTTTTTGGACCTTCATCTTCTGCTAGAGTTGCGCCTTGCTTGTCCTTCATTTCCTTCTGCAATATGGTTGAAGCGTTGTTGGTACAGTGTTACAAACAAAATATTTTGGGTGGCGCATTACATGTGAAATCCAAAAATTGCAGAGCACTTACGATTGCCTTTGATGTAGTCTCACTCATCACCCCATCCTTCTTTGTGGTGTGGGTTGCTTCAAAAAATTCAACAGGTGTAAGTTTCTGGTTTTGCTCATTACACTAGTACATCAAACAGGATATGGTGAACATTATTTCCGCAGGCCATTTACTTATGAAAAAATATGATAATTCACATGTATGAAGTTGGAGTGCTTAACAAACTGTGATAAGCTGCAACGTAGCATCTAGAGCCAGTTTTATGGGGGAGCTTCACAACACTTTGTTGTGCTTTATTCTTGGCACATATCTCATATGGATTGAAGCATAAATTTAGTTTTGACCACATGGTATAGTAAAAGTTGAATCTGTCAGATTAAGCATGAATTACCTAGTAGTGCTCATCCTTCCACTATTTTACTAGATCTATCTAGTCTTTATCTGTAATAGTCATTGGCTTCAACTGCAACACTTGCTCCTTAGTAAGATTTTTAATGTTACTGTAAAAAAAATCCTTGACTCGGTGCCTATGTGACCACACGCTTGATGTATACTACGCAACTTTTATTCTTGTAGACATTTTTGGGCCTCCAAGTGCAGAGTTTTGTAGGACAGCAGCAAATTTCCCTCAAGTGGATGACCTAAGGTTTATCAATCCGTGGGAGGCGTAGGATGAAGATGGTCTCTCTCAAACAACCCTACAGTCAAATACAGGAAATCTCTTGCATCCCCAACACACCCAATACAATGGTAAATTGTATAGGTGCGCTAGTTCGGCGAAGAGATGGTGATACAAGTGTAGTATGGATAGTAGATATAGGTTTTCACTACTAGGAAAGGCCTACTAGTGGCGCACCTGTTTTGGCCATTAATGGCGCACTACAGGTGCGCCACTATCATCACACCATTAGTAACTAATACTAATGGCGCACCCCTGGTGCGCCATTAGTATACCAGACAGTAGTGGCGCACCAGGAAGTGGGCCATTAGTATGTCCCCTGGTGCGCCATTAGTATGCCTCCCAGGGGGCCATATTTACCTTGTGCTCTGGGTTAGTAATGGCGCACTTCTATGTGGTGCGCCATTACTAAGTCAGATAGTAATGGCGCACCACATAGAAGTGCGGCATTACTAACAAAATTTTTTCAAAAAAAAATTTCAAATTTTTTTTTCGTTTTTTTCTTAATCTCGGGTCACTATGGCTTAATCTCGGGTCAATATGCTTAATCTCAAGTCAAATCGCACTAAGTGGTCAAACTTCCCGGAAGGTCATCCATCCTCACACTACTCCAGCCCGAGCACGCTTAACTTCGCAGTTCTATCCAACCCCAGCACCACCTCACTTAACAAGCACTTGTTGATATATCTATGATATCAATCCTATTAAACCTTGTTGATGTCTAGGACTTTGTTCATGTTCATTAGTGTGATGAAATTTTGAAAAAATATTTCAAACTTCCCGGTCATATTACGTATCATATTTTGAAAAAAAATTCCAGAAAAAAAATTCGAAACCAAATTTTTTTCCCTTACTAGTGGCGCACCTAGCAAATGGTGCGCCACTAGTAAGTTTGAATTTTTTTTCATTTTTTCCCCTCTAGATCTTAAAAGCTCCGTATCTTTCGTTCTCTTAGGTTTTTGGGGATTCTGAAAATGTTTAACGGGGTTACCCCGTTAAATTCGGATGTACCTTTTTGAGTAGATGATTTTTTATATAAAAAACTTTTTCATCGGAGTTCGTATGCAAAAGTTATGCCCATTTTACAAATTCTCGAGAGATTTTGCAAAAAAGTCGAAAATTCATGTTTGTAAATTTTGCTAACAACTAGACCGCATATCACATGGGAATCTTATTTTTTTTTTGACATTTCCATCATTTTCTTTTATTATTTTTTGAAACTGAAAAGGCGGTCCACGGGGGGGGGGGGGGGGTGCATTTGGTGAATAAATTGTAAGACTCAGAAAGTTAGTAATGGCGCACCACGTAACAGGTGCGTCATTAGTAACCCTGGTTACTAATGGCGCACCTGTTACATGGTGCGCCATTACTAGTTTTGCAAAAAAAAAATGTTTAGTAGTGGCACACCAGTGGATAGTGCGCCATTACTAGTTTGGCGCACTGTACCCAGGTGCGCCATTACTAGTTTTGAAAAAAAAAGTAAAAAAAAAATTTGTTAGTAGTGGCGCACGGAGTGTGTGGTGCGCCATTACTAGTTAAAAAACTAGTAATGGCGCACCGTGCCCTGGTGCGCCATTAATAGTTTTGGAAAAATAAAAAAAATTGCTAGTAATGGCGCACCGTGTGTCTGGTGCGCCATTACTAATGAGGACACTAATGGCGCACCTGTATCTGGTGCGCCACTGCTATATAGCAGTGGCGCACCACATACATGGTGCGCCATTAATGTCCATATCAGCTATAGCCCTTTTCCTAGTAGTGTTTTGTAATCTGAAAAATATAAAAACAGCAAGGTAGCAAGTGATAAAAAGGAGCACAAACGGTATCGCAATGCTTGGAAACAAGGCCTAGGGTTCATACTTTCACTAGTGCAATCTCTCACCAGTCCTAGAATAATTGAATCATATAGCAATCCCTCAACGTGCGACAAAGAATCACTCCAAAGTTACTATCGGAGAATGTAGGACGAAAACAAGTATCAACCCCTATGCATAGATACCCCAATGTCACAGGAATCCGCAAGTTGAATACCAAAACATACATCAAGTAACTCAATAGAATACCCCATTGTCACCACTGGTATCCACATGCAAAACATACATCAAGCAATCTCAAATCCAATATTCCATCCAACATAATGAAACCTCAAAGAGCAAGACTCAATTCATCACAACAATATATAGAGGGAAAAACACCATATGATCCAACTATATTAACAAAGCTCGCGGTACATTAAGATCATGCCAGATCAAGAACACGAGAGAGAGAGAGAGAGAGAGAGAAAGAGAGAGAGAGATCAAACACATAGCTACTGGTACATACCCTCAGGCCCGAGGGTGAACTACTCCCTCGTCATCATGGAGACTGTCGGGATGATGAAGATGGCCTCCAGTGATGATTTCCCCCTGTGGTAGGGTGCCAGAACAGGGCTCTGATGGAGATCGCTTTGGTACGGAGGCTTGCGGCGGTGGAACAACTCATCTAGGTTAAGTTTCGGAGGTTTCATTATATATAGGATTTTTCAGCGTCGATTTCATGTTAGGGGGGTGCCCGAGGGTCCCACAAACTCGGGGGCGCCCTAGGGGGGGCGCCCCCAGGCTTGTGGCTCCCTCTCAGCCACTCCCTGGTCCATCTCCAGTGCTCCTTGGGTCTCTTTTGGTCCATAAAAAATCACCGTAAATTTTCAGCCCATTCCGAGAACTTCTATTTTGCACAAAAAAACAACACCACCGTAGTTCTGCTGAAAACAACGTCAGTCCGGGTTAGTTCCATTCAAATCATATAAAATTGTTATAAACATGGCATGAATACTTAATAAATTATAGATACGTTGGAGACGTATCAATGCTTTTCTGAATGATACCATCAGTCACTGCTTTGGCCAATTTAGCGTTCTCTGGAAACTCAAACTTTAGCTATAGACACCATACAAACCTGCATGTTACAACATTTAGAGCGGGAAGATAAAAAGATGTGGTATGGCACAATTTCAAAAGAGATTCATTTCATGGTTGACCTGTAGTGTGTTAAAAACTTCAGGAAGTATATGCTTGTTCACCTCTACATTGTACTCCTTCCACTTGGTTTTTATGGACATCTTATGTTTGACTTGATAGCCAATCTCTGAACTAAGTTTTGATGCTTGCAGAGGGTTGATAACCCACAAGTATAGGGGATCATTTGTAGCCTTTTTCGATAAATAAGAGTGTTCAACCCAATGAGGAGCTAAAGGTAGAATAAATATTCCCTCAAGTTCTATCGACCACCGATACAACTCTACGCACACTTAACGTTTGCTTTACCTAGAACAAGAATAAAAATAGAAGTACTTTGCAAGAATAAAAACAAGTAAATTGTAAGATAATAAATTTAGTAGTTTAGTAGAAAGGTTTTTGTAACACAAGAGAAAGTTTGTCCCCAGGCAGTCGATAAGTAGACCGGTAATCATTATTGCAATTTTATATGAGGGAGAGGAATGAGCTAACATACTTTCCATACTTGGATCATATGCACTTATGATTGGAACTCTAGAAAGCATCCGCAACTACCAAAGATCATTAAGGTAAAACCCAACCATAGCATTAAGTATCAAGTCCTCTTTATCCCATATGAAACAACTCCCTTACTCGTGTATGTGTTTCAGTCACTCACACCACCCACTATAAGCGAATCATGAACATATTGCAACACCCTACAGTAGGGATCCCTCACATTTGCGTGACACGGAGGGCACCATACGACAGCACCAAAATAAAATATACAACTCATACCAATCACGATCATGAATCAACCCATAGGACAAAACAGATCTACTCAAACATCATAGGATAACCACATATCATTGGATAATAATATATAGTGTTGAGCACCATGTTTAAGTATAGAATTACAGTGGGAATAGAGAGGTTACACCGCTGCATAGAGGGGGAGAGAGTTGCTCATGTTTCTTGATATTGGTCACCACTTTTTCAGCCTTTATTTGGATCATGATGATAGCTTCTGTGCTAACCTTAGTGAGGATGATGTTGTGAATCATCCAAGAGCTAGTCTGCCTCAAGTTTTAAGCCCAACAAGGAGAGTGCATAGCAATGCAGAGAATGCAGAAGCTGAGGCAGAAGCAGAGCATGGAGAAGCTGAGGAAGAAGCAGAGCATGGAGAAGTTCAGGCAGAAGCAGAGCATGGAAAAGGAGAGGAAGCACAGACAGATGTGGCACCTATTCCTATTCAAGTTGTCTATCCTGATTGTGATGCAGATGATGATGTCAACCAGTTTGAGTTTGTTAAGAGGGCATCAGTTTAGACAGATGTTGGTAATCAAAGACATGAAGAACAGGCAGATGGTGTGCAACAAGGTGATGCAGGTGGAAACATAAGAATGAGGTGGAGTGCCAGGCAGAACCAGTTAAACTATGCACTGGAAGCAAAGGATGTAGCAAGTGATATAGATGATGAAGATTATGAGCCTGGTCTGCTTGTGGACAGTGACAATGAGATAGGAGATGGTGATGATGATCTGTATGCAGATAATGTAGATGAGGATGAACCTGAGCAGAAAGATGAAAAGAAATCAAATGAGAAAGCAAAGCAAAAAGGGAAAGAGAAAGTAGTTCCTACCAATCAAGAGAAATGGAAACAAGCATACCACTCTGATGAAGACATATCTGAGATTGATGATTTGTGGGCTCCTGATTCAAATGATGAAGAGCTCAATTTGAAGTTCAAATCCTTCATAGAAGAGGATCTTCATAGGCCAAAGTTTCATGTTGGGCAGGTATTTGAGAGTGTAGAGCTGTTGAGGACTGCCATCAAAGAGTACTCATGTCAGAACAGAGTTGATATCAAGTTGCCTGTGAATGACAGGAAGAGATTGAAAGCAAAGTGTGATGAAGACTGCACATGGTACTTGTGGGCATCATATGATAATAGGACTATGACTTTCATGGTGAAAAGATATGTGAGTGAGCACACATGCAGCAAGAAGTGGAAGATTAGGGCTTTCACAACTAAATTCCTAGCACACAAGTACCTAGAGAGCTTCAGGGCTGATCAAGACATGAACCTTATGAATTTTTCTAGGGTTGTTCAGAAAGAATGGCACATGACACCAGGCAGGATGAAGTTGCAGAGAGCAAGAAGGATGGCAATGAAAATAGTATATGGTGATGAACAAGGCCAGTATAAGCTTCTTTGGAATTATGCTAATGAAGTTAGGAGAAGCAACCCTGGCTCATCATTTTATATCTCACTTGATGAGAATGCAAGGTTCAGCAAGCTATACATGTGTTTGGATGCTTGCAAGAGAGGATTCCTTCAGGGTTGCAGGCCAGTGATCTTTGTTGATGGCTGCCATATAAAAACAAGGTATAGAGGTCAACTACTTGCAGTTGTTGGTGTAGATCCAACTAATTGCATCTTTCCAATAGGAATTGTTGTGGTTGAAGTGGAGGACACCCCTGACTGGATGTGGTTCCTTGACATACTGAAAAGGGATCTTGGCATCATCAACACTGAACCCTGGACTATCATGTCACACAAGAAAAGGTAACCCTTGTTCATGTTGATCTTCATCTTGTGTTTTTCATACACTTGTTTCTATTGGTTGTTTATCCCTATAATTAAAGCCTTTGATTCATGCAATGTGCAGGGTCTCATAAGTGCAGTTGAACAACTATTCCCATAGTCAACACACAGATTTTGTGTGAGGCACATGTGGCAGAACTTCCAACAGTATTTCAAAGGGGATATTTTGAAGAACCAACTATGGAAGATAGCAAAGAGCAACACAGTTCAGTTATATGAGAAGGGGATGCAGGAAATGAAGCTACTTAATGCAGATGCCCACAAGTGGCTTCATGAGAAGGAACCCAACACTTGGGTGAAAACTTTTCAGAGTGATTTGCCAAAAATGTGATATACTAATGAAAAACATATGTGAAGTTTTTAACAGGTTAGCTCAAAATATTTTGATGCTTAGTTATTCGCTACCAATCTTACCAAAATATTTTCATGCTTAGGTTCTTCTAACACATGTGACATTTGCAGGTATATTTTGGAGGCTAGGGAGCTGCCAATACTTACCATGGTTGACAGAATCTATAGGCAGCTTATGACAAGGCATTACAACAAGCAGATTGAATCAGACAAGTGGCCAGGTAATATATGCCCTAAAATCAGGAAACAAGTTGAGAAAGCATGTGAGTTTGCAAACACATGCTATCTGGATTGCTCAGGTGATGGTCTTTTCCTAGTAGGTGACAGAGGGGTAGATTACATAGTTGACATGCATAAGAGAACATGCACTTGTAGAAGAATTTAAAAATCAGGGGTTCCATGTTCTCATGTGGTAGCCTGCTGTAGGAATGATAGAATTGATCCTCTTGAACTGGTAGACCCTTGCTACTCAAAGCAAATGTTCAAGAAGGCATATGAAAACATTATCTATCCTTGCAAAGATATGAGAGAGTGGGAGGACATTTCTAGGCCCCCAATATTGCCACCATTGTACCAGAAGCATGTAGGAAGGCCTTCCACTGCAAGGAGACAAGCATCTGGAGAGGTTGACCATAGAAAGGGAGGGAAGAAAATCACAAGGCATGGTGTGATCATGCACTGTTCATATTTTGGTGAGCCGGATCACAACAGGTCTGGATGCAAATACTTGAAGGCTGGACTTCCACCACCAAGTGCAAATAGTAGGGGCAATGTGCCAGCTCCAGATGAAGGCAATGGTTGTAACACCCTGGTTTTCGCTCCTGGATTTTTCCTTCGCGGGATTTGACTCCCGTTTCTTTTCTCGGTGTTATCGGATTTCTCTAGCTCTTGGGTATAGGAAGATGGTCATTTAGCCTTGCCTTTCCTATCCAACCAGAGATTCTCTCCAGTCCAATCTTGTCACCCAAGATATGTTCTCAAGACTTTTCCACCGAAACCCTACCTTCCGAGTTACCGGAAGGGAAACCCTGATCCTTCTGTTACAAAGGAACCCCGGTTTCCTTTGATCTGTTGCCTTCCAAACTTTTCCCAGTGATCATCCTTCATCTATAAACCCTAGTTATGCGAAAAATATTGCCAAGTCATTTGCAATATTTTTCATCTATAATTAATTCCTTTTTCTGCCAGTTAAAGGAATTAAATCCAAGAAAATATCTATCCATCTCCAAAGTTCATGAAAACTTGTGGAGATATTCTTTGTGATCATATTGAGCTCCCATAAAAATATTGGCCATAATTAAATAAGGGAAATTGCTTTTTCCTATTTAAAGCCAATATTGCATTTTGGGCTAATTCTAAAGGAACTACCATTTTGGTAGCCAGGAAGAATCCCAAATAAATTGTGGAGCTTCTCCTATCCATATCTTCACCATTTCCATCAAAATCCAAAGTTCCATAGTTCAAAGTTTGAGCACATCATCCATTTGCAAATTCTGTCTAGATTTCCAGTTTGCAAAGGAAGTGCTTGAACCCTTGATCAATTTGAGATGAAATTTTTCATGGTGGTTAACATTGACAAATCACTTACGAAAACCAAAAACCAGCTCAATCCATGTATCCATTCTTCCCCAGCATTTTTCCTAAGTTTCTGTCCATTTGGAACCTCTGTGAAGCAAGTACCATTTTGGTGTACCCAAATGGTATGAAACTTTTACAGAGGCTTAATATGTTCAAATCACTCACCTCCTCCAAATTTCAGCTCAATGCAAGCTATGTGAGTGCCACATCAAAGTTTGCATTTCTGACCAATGGGGTCCATTCTACAGCAAGTGTCCTCAATTCTTATCCAGATGGCCTCAAAATTAACCAGGGTAGTCACCTTGGTAGATCATTGCTCCATGCCAAGAACCAGCTCATTTCACTCACTGATCTCTCCAGAAATCTCTACAAACACCTTGCTGTCAGAATCTTCTTCTGCAAGTTTCACCCACCCCAGAACCTTCCAGTTGATCCCAGCTTCATATCTTATCTATTTGAGCAGCGAGGAGAGTGTTGAACAAGGCCCTAGAGCCATCCAGTGCCATGGACACGCGGTGCCCGTGGTGACCTCATGGAGAGCATGCCAAAACAATGCTCTGCGCTCTGTCAGCTCCGTTCGGTCATCTCCAGCCGGCCTTCGGTTGTCTGAGAGTGTCTAGTGGCTCCGCAGCAGTCGTGTGCCCCCTCTCCAGCAGGTTCCCCCTCCCCTATCTTTCTCCTCACGCCACGGTGATCGCCGCCGCAGTTCTGTGCCGCCCGTGACTATGCCATCGTCGTCTTCTTCACTGTCTTCTTCTCCCTCAAACTCTCTCGAGCGCCCCCGAGAGCCCTCCATCCCTCCACGAAGCTCCTCGATGCCGCTACCATCCAGCCACGTCGCCCCGATGCTCCAGTGTGGCGATAAGATCGCCACCGCCGCCGTGCTCATCCTGTCCACCTCGCCGGGCTATAAATAGCCGTGCCCCGAGCCCCTCGAGCTCACTCCACCACCTCCTCTCCCTTCTAGACCCTCCCCTACCCGAAGAAGCGATCTCCGGTGTCCGATGTTCCTCCTCTGGCCGCCATGGCCGCCGGCGCACCTCGCCTAAATTCACCCCACCCCGAGCCCCTCCTCTCCTCCTAACACCACTAGCCAAACACCACCACCACCACGGCGCCCTTCCCGCCCCTACTCTGCTCCGGGGAAGGCCGTGGCCTTCAACCCGAGCTCGCCGTGGCCACCGTACGCCTCGACCAGGTTCCCGCTGGCTTCGCTGCTCTCCGGCGAGGGCCAAACCCCCCTGGCTGAGGCGCCTGGTCGCGCCGGTCACGCCGGTGGCCGGACCTCGGCCGGAGGTGGCCTGTGCCGGCAGGAACCATCGCCGGCGCGCGCCGTCCTCCTCTGTCCCGTGGGCAGACGACGGGGAGATGTAGAAGGCGACGCCACCCCGTGGTGGGCCCCCGCTGGCAGCCTCTCAGCCGTTGACTTGTCCCGGGCCCGCAGGTTAAGTGGAAGCGCACTCACGAAAATGCGTTTCCCTTTTGGGAAAGCGTATTTCACTACTGCTTCAGTCGGAAAAGTGCTTTCAGTATGTGGAAAGCATATTTACAGAAGTGCGTTTACTGTTTAACCCCACCGGCCGAAACCCTTATATTGTGAACGTTCACTGGTTAGGGCACTTTTTCTTCCTAAAGAGTGAACGGCCACAACTTTTCGCTCGTGACTCCGATTCAGGTGAAACCAACGCTCACGTCTTCAGTTCGTCGAGCCCGTCCCGATGGTATCATTTCCATAATGTTCTCACATTGTGAAAATGACCATTTTTCCCTTGCCCTTCTATCAGCCCTCCGAGAGGGAATCCTTTCCGGTGAATCCTTCTGCGAGGTGATCGCACTTCTCCCGGAGTAACCCTTCACCCCCAGGCAAGCCGACCATCTGATATATGCCCTAAAGCATTGCTCTGTGTCATTCCTGCATGTTTAAATTAATATGCTTGCAATTGTATGCGTAGTAGTAGGCTGTATGTGACTCTGACGAACCCTTGTTTGTACTTTCTTCGATGAGGGCACCACGCCTGTGTCTGAGCTGCTTTCAGCCATCCGGGGTCGATGCCAATTTTATGTTCTCTTTTCAACAACTGGCCGTGTTCTGAGCTGTTTTGCAGCCGTCTCGGACAGTTGTTGAATTTCTTTCTGTAGTAGTGACCCTATGCTCTGAGCTATTTTTTGGCCGTCTTAGGGAACTGCTACATTCTTTTTATCAACACTGTCTCATGCTCTGAGCTGCTTTCTAGCCGTCTTGAGTCAGGGTTGAGTTATTCCGGTAATGTCCCAGATCTTAGTTGTAAAGACCGTTCTGGTGGCTACTGGTTTCTTTGCCGGTTTTATGCAAGGGTTCCGATGGTCATAACTTACAGCTAGAACTTGTAAAGTGATAACTTGCCATTTAATTGTTGTTTCACTAATGACTCATTGCGATGTTATGTGGAGATAGGTTGTTATGTTTCCACAGTTGTTACCTCATACATAGTTACCACCATGTTAGGTTATTCATGATAAACAACCATGCTTGCTAAGTACCTGCTAAAGCTAAACCTAGTCGGTGGATCCAGAGTCACCTGTCCAGACTTATCCGTGCAACCACATTTGCCGGTATGGGACGGCCTTGACTTGGTCTGATCACGTGCTCTTTCACCAGTACCTCCAGACAGGGAAGGTTATGCGCGCGCACTACCCTGGCCCGGTAGGCGGCGATAACCTTGTGAGCCCAGTTGATTGTTTAACCTAGGAGTTCCCATTTGGGACAATTTGTGTGATGCCCCCGGCTCAATCGTGCACTAATCATACACGCAAATGCACACGATCAAGCCTAAGGACTCACGGGAAGATATCACAACACAACTCTAAAAGACAAATAAAGTCATACAAGCTTTATATTACAAGCCAGGGGCCTCGAGGGCTCGAATACATAAGCTTGCGTACAAGCGTCAGCGGAAGCATCAGATATCTGAGTACAGATATGAAAGAAAAACACAGAAAGGCCTTTAGAAAGGTGGGGCAAAATAAAACACTACGATCGAAAGGCGTAGGCCTCCTACCTGGGACCCTCCGATCCTACTTCTGGTCGTTAGCCAACTCGTAGTAGTATCCATCCTCGGGGTAGTAGTAGTAGTCGATCGACGGGGCATCTGTCTCAGGGGGCTCCGTCCTCTGGTCACGACAAACTGATATGGGGAGAAAAAGGAAAACAAAGCAACCGTGAGTACTCAGAAGTACTCAGCAAGCAAGGATCTACACTACATATGCAACATTATCAAGGAGATGCTGTATATGTGGACTGGGCTACAGAAATGCCAGAATAGAGAGGAAAGCCTAGTCCTATCGAAGACTAGCTTCTTCAGCGATCTTGCAGCAATAGAAGAGAGTAGAACAGTACAATATAATGTAGCAGTATCATTAAGTCTCAACCTCACCCAGAGATCCTTTCTCGACTCCCTGCGAGAAAGCAATCCCAGAGCCATACAGTCATCAACCTCGTCCGGAGATCCCTTCTTGACTCCCCGCGAGAAGCAATCCCAGAGCCTCATATCCAGGTCTCATCTCAAGTTCTAGCTGTATCGATCGGGATACAACACCAAGTGTCCGTTATCGAGGATCTGGCTATGCATAGATTAGTTCTTCCCTGCAGGGGTGCACCAACTTACCCACCACGCTCGCTTAACTGCGGCCGGACACACTTTTCCGGGTCATGCGCGGCCTCGGCCAAACGACACACCGCAACCCTACCTACAGCTTAGCAGAGAGGTCCCCGCCGGTCTACATCCTAAGCGCAAGGGGGTCTTGGCCATCGCCCCTCGCCCTCCGGGTCGTTGCGCACACGGTGAAGCCAGGCACCAACACTACAGGAAGGCGTTGGTCCGTCCATGCCGCCATGCTGAACTAGACGTCTGACAGAGCTTTCGGCTAATGCATACGATGCAGAACGCCCATACTATGCCCATGTGGTGGTTAGTGCTATCGGGCCAGAGGCCCACTCGAATCAAATATCCAAATCGTTAGTACCTTGGGGTGCGGTAATGAGCAGAGACTCATGATCGATGTGACCCCGTCGCCCCGTCTCGAGGACTTGCGGCAAGGGCCAAGAATGCCCGGCCACGCCTCGTATTCTCACTCGGGCACCATCCAGGTCAACTCGTCTCACAAAAGACTGTCGGGAACTCAGGTCCACCTCTACTGGGCGGTACCGCCTGTCCCTCCAGTCCTGCAGTTAAAGTAACTCCCTCGGGTCGCCCTCGGGGCCGACCCGTTTCTAACAGGGCGCAGGGGTAAAGTAACAGTAGCCGTGTGTCCATAACATCAAGGGAATCCGAGGTATCACCCTCGATGGATACCCACTCGATGTAACTGTCAAGGTGAACGTAGGAGGGTTCACCCTCGATGGGTCCACACTTGATGTGTCGCACGACCGCGTCGTTATCGGAAGTGGTGAAGGAGGAATCACCCTCGATGACCATGACCAAATAGCTACTCTACAGGGTTAACATCTGAAGTGCTACACAAGGTATCACCCTCGGCATTCGATAGTAACGTTGTAGTGTCGTTACAACTAAGGGGGTGAAGTGCGGTGCCGGGGCCTGGTCTTCAATCCCGTTGATCGGGTCTTCTGATAATCCAGCGGGGCAGTCGGGACTAGTTGGGTCACTGATAGGTCTCTACCCAGCATATACTAAGCTGTCTAGGTTATGCAGGTAATTATCAACAGTAGGTTACAATAAACAGGCTATGCATCAGAATAGGTAAAGCAGCAGCAGCAGCAATTCTAATGCAAGCATGAGAAAATAGAATGGGCGATATCGGTATGCTCAAGGGGGGGGGCTTGCCTGGTTGCTTTGCGGCAAAAGCAAGGTCGTCAACGGTGGCGCTGGGCTCCGGAGCTGCGTCGGTACCGGGAACTGCATCAGGGTCTAACGAGAGAGAAGAGGGGGAGGAATCAGTAAATATAAAGCAAACAAGAGCATGATAATATGATACACGGTGCTAGGGGTGACCTATCGTAGTGCTACACGACATAGGTGAAGGGGGAATAACATCCGGGAAAGTTTTCCTGAAGTTTGCATTTTCGAACAGGCGATCCGGAGGGGGAATGTCCCATGTTCAGGTAGTTAGAGACGTGTGACGGACGAACAGAGGCTGACATGTGGGTCCCACTGGACCCACATGTCAGGTTTGACTGGTCAACCGCTGTTGACCTGCTGATGTCAGCATGGCATCATGCTGACGTCATAAATCATTTTCTGTAAATAAAAATAATTCTAGGAAATCAATTAATCTTTGAAAATTAATAACTTTTAAACCGTAGCTCAGATCAAAAAAGTTAAAACATGAAAGTTGCTCAGAACGACAAGACGAGGCTGATCATCCCGTCTGTTTCCTTGTCGGAACCTCCTACGTAGGAGAACTCATAACTCTAAGCCCGATTCCGGTAGATGAATAGTGCCTAATCACCGGTTAATAAATCCAACACTAATCCTAAAATAAATAAAATGACTTAGGCATACGTCAGGCAACCCTGCACTGCATCATAGCATAGCATGCCCCGTGTTGCATTTGATTGCATTATATTTACTTGTTTCCTCCCCTCTTCTCTTTCGATAGACCCCGACGTTGCCATAGCTCCTGAGGCAGATGCCACTCCGGAGTACGACTACGTCCCCGACGATCAGACCCTTGCCGTCGAGCAGACAGGCAAGCACCCCCATTTTGAACATTCCGATATCACCTATTCTCTTCTCTCTTATGCTTGCATTAGATGTTACTGCTGCTGTTACTATCCTATATCTATTGCATAGCCTATTTACTTGTAACCTACTGTTGATACCTGCCTGTTATCCTAAACTATATAGCATAGGATGGGTAGAGCCTTATCAGAGACCCACTTGTCCCGACTGCCCCGCTGGATAATCAGAAGACCCGATTATCGGGATCGAAGATCAGACCTGGGCACCGCACGTCACTTCCCCCTTAAATTGCGTGACACTACTGGGTTACTATCGAGTGCCGAGGGTGATACCTCGTCAGCACTTCTGATGATAACCTTGTAGGTTAGTTATTCGGTCATGGTAAGTGAGGGTGATTCCTCCTACACCACCCCCGATAACGACGTCGTCGTGTAACTTCTCAAGTGTGGACCTCGAGGGTGATTCCTCCTTCGTTCACCTTGATGATATCATCGAGTGGAATTCCATCGAGGGTGATTCCTCAGGGTTCCCCTTGGTGTCAGACACACGGTTACCTTTGATACTGTGACTTGTACTGAACCATGTTACTAAAGACGGGTCGGCCCTGAGGGATACCCGCGCGAGCATATTGTGAAGTGATGTGGAGTCGGGTTGACCTGAGAGGTGCCCACGAGATAAATACGAGGCGTGGCCGGGCATTCTTAGCCCTTGCCGCAAGTCCTCGACACGGGGCGATGGGGACACATCGATCGTGAGTCTCTGCTCGTTTCCGCGCGCTCCTAATCCACTAAACGGTTTGGATATTTGATCCGAGGGGCCTCTGGCCTGATAGCACTAACCATCACGTGGGCATAGTATGGGCGTTCTGCGTCGTATACATCAGCCGAAGCTCTATTGACGTCAGCGAGGAGCGGCCCATTTTGGATTGGACTGGGAACGCAACTGCGCTTGTATAAGGGGTTGCTAGGTCTGCTTCCGAAACGTCCTCGCAACGTGCAGGGTTCCCAGGGCGAAGGCCCAAGACCCCTGGGGGCATAGGTTAGTCTGGCGTGCTGACCTCTCTTTAGAGCCCAGGTCGGGTTGCGGCGTGTTGCTTAGCCGAGGCCGGGCATGACCCAGAAAAGTGTGTCCGGCCGGAGTTAAGCGAGCGTGGTGGGTAAGTTGGTGCATCCCTGCAGGGAAGAAACTTCTATCGATAGCCTGTCCTACGGTAACGGACACTCGGAGTTGTATCCCGATCGGTACAACTAGAACTTGAGATGAGAACTGGAAAGTACAGCTCTGGGATTGCTTTCTCGCAGGGAGTCGAGAAAGGATCTCTGGCCGAGGTTGATGACATTACTGCTATACTTTACATTATGTTATTCTGCTCTCTTCTAATGCTGCAAGACTATTGAAGAAGCTGAAGATGCTAGTCTTCAATAGGACTAGGCTTTCCCCCTCTATTCTGGCAATTCTGCAGCCTAGTCCACATATTCAGCCCCCTTTGAAAATGATGCATATGTAGTGTAGATCCTTGCTTGCTGAGTACTTCGGATGAGTACTCATGTTTGCTTTACTTTCTTTTTCCCCCAGATCCAATTGATGCCACCAGATGTTGGAGCCCCTGAGCCAGACGCCCCCGTCGACGACCACTACTACTACCAGCCCGGAGAGTACTACTACTATGAGGAGCTGTCTGACGATTAGGAGTAGGATCGGAGGGTCCAGGGCAGGAGGCCCACGCCTTTTCGATCGTAGTATTTTATTTTGCCCCGCCTCTGTGAAGGCTTATCTCTCTTTCTGTAATATATCTGTACCCAGATATCTGATGCTTCTGCTGACGCTTGTATGTCATCGAGCTATGTATTCGAGCCCTCGAGGCCCTGGCTTGTAATATAAAGCTTGTAAGAATTTATTTATGTTTTAGAGTTGTGTTGTGATATCTTCAAGTGAGTCCTTAGGCTTAATCGTGTGCATTTGCGTGTATGGTTAGTGCACGATTAAGCCGGGGTCGTCACATCCGGCGACGGCAGCGGGCATCGGGGCGACGGCGAGGTGCGTTTGGGTGGCGCGTGGCATCGGCGTCGGCGGGGTCGGGGGCGTGGTTGCCCTGATCCCGATCCAGACGGGGGAGGAAGGAGAGGAGCGAGGCGTGTGGGGGGGAGGTGGGGGTGAAGCGGGATGGTGGGAAGGCTGCGGTCTTGTGGCCTGCTGGGCCGTGGGCCAGGGGGGTTTCTTTTTCTTTTTCTTTTTTTTACTTTGTTTTATTTCCTATCTTTTTTATTTATTCTTTTCTATGTTATTTTAGTTACATTTTATTTTAGTTTTAGTAAAATATACACTTAGTATCTAAATTAGTATTTCAACTTAGTCCACAGTCACAAAAAGTCTAGTCCTCAAATAACTTAGTTTGACATTTTATTAATTATAAAAGGTATTTAAATAATTGTTTTTACCACTGTTTTATTTATTTTAGGACATTCAAACATTTTTAAAGATGTTGGTTTCTCCACCATTATTATCTAGGGATTATTTGTCACACCTGGAACATTTTAGTTTTAATGTTTGAAAAGTTTTTCCGTTTGACTTTAATTCAAATTGAATTCCGAATCGGTTTTGAACTAACGCGAGATTAACAACAGTAACTGTGGTGATGTGGCATCATTAACATGGGATTACTATAGCCTAACTACCGGGGTGTTACAGTTTGTTTGGCCACAATGGTGGCAGGTGTTACGAGGTGACACAGGGGCCACCCAGGGCAGGACTCCGGGGGAGAATGATTGCCGGTGATACGATGGAAGAGTCACGGGTCAGGCAGGTTTCATTGGAGCAACACTGGTCCACCCAAATGGGATCATGAGGCCAGGTGCTCCATGGTGAGGGTAAAGTGTGCAACCTCTGCAGAGTGTAAGAATCTATTCGAATAGCCACGTCCACGGTATTGGACAGTCCGTCCAGACCTCACTAGGTGGTCAAGCATAACAGTGATAATAATGATGGAAGAACTCGCCTTATGATCGAAAGTACTCAGTGACTCGTGAGTATTCTGAGGGTTGTGGGACAACCCGGAAGAGAGTAAGTTTATCAGATTTACAGTGGAGATGCATAGACATCGGATGATGTCAGGGATATGATATGATAGCCATGGAGTGGCTATGAAAGAGATGGTCAGATGACTGAAAGAGTTGGATTGGATCCTGAGATTTGTTCAGAGTATGGATCACTTACTTAATATGCTTTACTTTACTGTATTTTATTTTAGTAGTTATCTTGCTGGATAAACCTGTTATGACTTGATGATTATTATTGCTAGATATGTATGCTATGCCATAATAATTAATGTTGCTCTAATAACAAATGCATGCTTGAATGCCATGGATTGCATTGCTTGGTGTATATGTTAGTTTGGTTTGCTTGCGAGTACATTCAAAAGTACTCAGCGGCCTTCAATGTGGCTAGGTTCACATAAGGATCCGTCGTCCGTCGTCGAGGAGTCGGAGCATTTGCGGGCTAGGAGAGTAACCCAGACAGATCCCTATGGATTGGAGCCGCACCAGGACCATGCTGCCTTAGATATAGCTTTCCCGCTGCCATCACTCTTGTGTAATATCATGTAAGACTTATATATCCATTAATAGAAATGCCTGTGTTCTTGATACTTGTTGTAAACGCACATGCCAGAGTGATTTCCTGGGCTGGTATGCGTGGCAACCGTCTAGCTACAGTGGTAATCAGGCGGGGCGCCACAATGGTGCTTCCAATGTGCCAGCTCCAGATGAAGGCAATGGTGCTTCCAATGTGCCACCCACAGCTGCATCAACTGAAGATGATCCAGTCTTAACTCAGGTAATAAAGAGTTCCAGCTCCTCAAAACCAAATGCATTATCTGCATGATTGCCATATAACTAACACAAAGTGTTCCTGTGTAATTGTAGGGACAACAAGAACCAAGTGCTGTGTTTAAAGATCTTATGGTGGATAACATGATTGCCCAGGTATAAATTACTACAGAATCACTTGATTATTTTCCTTCTTGTTTTTCTTGTATCATATATTTGGCAATTCTGCAGATGCCAACACCAAGGGTTGTTGAATAGAGGCCATTACCTACTTCTGGGTTTCTCAGTGCTGCCCAAGTGATGCTCAACCAGACTAATGCTAGTCAAGGAAGTCAAGCTAGCTCAAGCACCATTAGGCCAGGTGAGTTAGCACAGAAGCTGGAAGCAATGAAAAATCAGAAAGATAGGGAGCTAGAGGAGAGGAAGCAAGCCATCCTTGCATCTAGGAGGGAAGAAGAATTGAAAAAAGTTGAAGACATAGCAAGGAAGAAACATGAGGTAGCACAAAAGAAAGCAGAACTAGCTGAGAGAAGAAGATTGGCTGCACTGGAGAGGAGCGCGAAAAGAAAAGAAGAAGTAGAGATAAACAAGAAAGCTCAAGCTGAGACCAGACAAATTATTGCAGAAACAATGAAGACTATAGCTGCAGAGAAAAAGGCAAAGCAAGAAGCTGAGAGAATAGTTGGTGCTGAGAAGAAGGAGGCACAAAAGAAAGCAGACAGGGAAGCAGCTGCTGCAAAGAAAGAAGAGGAGAAGAGAAAAGCTGCTGCACAGAGAGAAGAAGAGAAGAAGCTTGCTGCTGCTAGGAAAGAAGAAGAGAAGAAGCTTGCTGTAGCTAAAAAACAGCAGGAGAAGATGCCTGCTACAAAAAGAAAGCCAACCTGGTTTGGCAATGAAGCTGATTATCCCAAGAAATCTGCAAGATCATCAGTTTGATGTCTTTAGGTAGTTTCAAAGACATAAAGTGTTTGGTATGCTTATGATCATGTAGTAAGAGCTGTTGAAATGATCATGTATGGTACTTGTGTAGTAATTTTGGTGGATGATGATGTTTACTACTCTTCATGAATGATGATGCTTAGTTATTTTGGTGGATGATGATGTTTGGTATTCTTTGGTCTTCTTCTCATGCCAATTTTATTCCAATTGACCAGTTTAATGCCATTTTATCTTGTATTCTGCTGAATGGTACTTTGGCTTATGACAACATTTTGGACAACAATCAAACATTCAAAACAGGCACTGCTTATTATAGACAGAAACTGTTGATCAAACATTGAAAAGAGCAAGCATTGCTAATTCTGGACAGAAACTAGGACTGATCATGTAAGTCCTAGTTTGTTAATTGGCACTTAACATTGAAAAGGACTGGACAGAAACTAGGACTGATCATGCAAGTCCTTGGACAGAAACTAGGACTGGACAGAAACATTGAAAAGAGCAAGCATTGCTAATTTTGAAAAGAGCAAGCATTGCAGATTCATCATACATAGAACAGCACAGAGTATGAACATTGGCACTTAACATTCCATTGCATCAGGCTAAAACAAAAGGTAGGACAGCCACATAGCATGCCATTACATCATCTAAAACCAGAGTTCACCACCACCATTACATGACACAAATTAACTAGGACTGATACATAAAGAACCTAGCAGCAAGACCTAGCAGCACCACAACATCAATAAGCATCTTCACTTCTTTAGCATGATCACCACCAGTGCAGCAAGACCTAGCACCACCACAACAGCAACCAGCATCTTCATGAGCATCACCAGCTCTCTCCCAAGCATCATCAGTGCAGCGGTTTGCTGCCTGGTCATCAGATTGGCACTGTCATTCTTCAAAACCTTCTTACCCAAGCTGACAGATCCATTCATATAGAACAACTCTTGTGCTTTCCAAAGTTCCTCCCTGCGTTCCTCCACCGCACCAATAGCATCCACAATTGCATCGCTGGTGAGATAATGCTTATCAACAAGGTACTCAACATACTCCAACTCCCACCGCCAGAAATCACAAGTCACCTATCCCAAATAAGAGACGAATGTGTCTAGGTCAAAAAAGCTTCAATCTTTGGATCCAGAACATAAGCTAAATCATGGAAAGGATGTAAATCGAACAGAAAAACATACCTCATGCTTCTGGCACTTGTAAAAGACCCATCCATCGTGCTTCTCTGTTGTGGAGACGTACATGCGCACCTTCTCCTTGTAGGTCAGGTAGCGGGCCAGTGGCAGCGCCAATGCCCGGTGGCGGACAATAGAAATGGATGAGCTGGCGGCAGACATGAGCACCAGAGGGCAAGGAACTGCCCTCCTTGATAGGTATCGATGGCGGCGGCGATGGGAGGTGGGGCGGAGTGAGGGGAGGCGGAGCAGAGCGACAGGAGGGAGAGGGTTAGGGATTTGATGGGGAGCCGCGGGTTAGGGATTTGAGGATGGGAATTTTTCTTTTTTACAAAAAAAAACCCTCCATGCAAGATTGGCCGAATCAAGACGAACTACATGGCGGTCAACAGTTGGTCAAACCCTCTGTGTACGTGCTATATTGACTGTATTTTCATGTCACATCATATTCAGTGACCGTATTGAGCGTATTCCAAAGCTTAGTGACCGTATCGTGCTTCCATCGTAACTATAGTGACCATGAGTGTATTTGTCTCCTTTGTCCATGGCCTCCATTGCGGCAAAGGGGTGGTAACCCCTCCGAGATTGGATCTCTCCCTCTATTCTCTTCTGTTTCGCGTTCCTGTTTTTTAGCCATTCACCGTTTCTTAAATATCGGAGATCCGTAACTCCGATTGCGCTAAAAATTTAACACGATTTTTTCCGGATATAAGCTTCCTTGCGGCCGAAGAAGAGCCCCAGCCGACTTACGGTGTGCCCACTAGGCACCACCGCATGCTAGGGGTAGGCCTCGCCCTGGTGGGTAGTGGAGGCTGTGGGCCTCCATTTGCATTGATTCCAGCTCCCAAAAATCACATATATTCCAAATAAATTCTCCGTAAATTTTTATCGCGTTTGGACTTCGTTTGATATGGATATTATGCAAAACAAAAAACATGCAACAGACAGGAACTGGCACTGGGCACTAGATCAATATGTTAGTCCAATAAATCATATAAATTGTTGCCAAAAGTATGTGAAAGTTGTATAATATTGGCATGGAACAATCAAAAATTATAGATACGATAGAGACGTATTAGCATCCCCAAGCTGAATTCCTGCTCATCCTCGAGTAGGTAAATGATAAAAAAGATAATTTTTGATGTGGAATGCTACCTAGCATAATCTTGATCATATAATCTAATCATGGCATGAATATTAAGACACGAGTGATTCAAAGCAATAGTCTATAATTTGACATAAAGACATCAATACTCAGGCATCCCAACAAACAATCATGTCATTCAAAATATCAATGCTAAAGAACGCTATCCATACAAAATCATATAGTCTTGTCATGCTCCATCTTCTTAACACAAAGTATTTATGCACAACCCCAGTGTCAGCCAAGCAATTGGTTCATACTTTTTAACGCGCTTCAGCTTTTTCAACCCCCATGCAATACATGAGCGCAAGCCATGGATATATCACTATCGGTGGTAGAGATTAATTTGGAGAAGACAAAAAAGAAGATAGTCTCACATCAACGCGGCTAATCAACGGGCTATGGAGATGCCCATCAATTGATATCAATGCGAGGACTAGGGATTGCCATGCAACAGATGCACTAAGAGCTATAAGTGTATGAAAGCTCAACATGAAAACTAAGTAGGTGTTCATCCAACTTGCTTGCTCGAAGACCTCGGGCATTTGAGGAAGCCCATCATCGGAATATACAAGCCAAGTTCTATAATGAAAAATCCCCACTATTATATGAAAGTGACAACATAGGAGACTCTCTATATGAAAACATGGTGCTACTCCAAAGCACAAGTGTGGTAAAGGATAGTAACAATGCCCCTTCTCTCTTTTTCTCTCATTTTTCTTTTTCTTTTCTTTATTTTCTCTTTTTTTTCTTGGGCTCCTTTTGGCCTCACTTTTTTCTTTTCTTTTTCTTTTGCCCGGAGTCTCATCCCGACTTGTGGGGGAATCATAGTCTCCATCATCCTTTCCTCACTGGGACAATGCTCTAATGATGAATAATGATGATCATCACATTTCTATTTACTTACAACTCAATATTACAAGTCGATACCTAGAACAAAATGACTCTATATGAATGCCTCTGGCGATGTACCAGGATATGCAATGATCTAGCGTAGCAAAGGTATCAAAAAATGGACAAGTCATGAAAATATCATGCTAGCTATCTTACGATCATGCAAAGCAATATGACAATGAATGCTCAAGTCATGTATATGATGATGATGGAAGTTGCATGGCAATATATCTCGGAATGGCTATGGAAATGCCATAATAGGTAGGTATGGTGGCTGTTTTGAGGAAGATATAAGGAGGCTTATGTGTGATAGAGCGTATCATATCACGGGGTTTGGATGCACCGATGAAGTTTGCACCAACTCTCGAGGTGAGAAAGGGCAATGCACGGTACCGTAGAGAGGCTAGCAAATTGCGGAAAGGTAAGAGTGCGTATAATCCATGGACTCACATTAGTCATAAAGAACTCACATACTTATTGCAAAAGTTTATTACCCCTCGAAGCAAAGTACTAGTACGCATGCCCCTAGGGGGGAGGTTGGTAGGAGTTAACCATCGTGTGCCCCCAACCTCCACGCAAAGGAAGACAATCAATAAAAAATCATGCTCCAACTTCTTAGCACAACGAGAGACTATACGTGCATGCTTCAGAAATCACAAACCTTAACACCAATATTCATACTAACCACAATCATTCACTAGTACCTCCCACATATTATCATCTCTATATCGTAAAACTATTGCAAGGAATCAAAATATTCAGTGATCCACAAGTTTTATGTAGGATTTTATGACTAACCATGCAAATGACCAATTCCTGTTGACTCTCTAAATATATATAAGTGAAGCAAGAGAGTTTAATTCTTTCTACAAATGACCATGCTCACGCTCTAAGAAATATAAGTGAAGCAAAAGAGCATTCTACAAGTAACAGTTTTCTATGTGAAGAGAAACAGGCAATCCAAACTTCAAATGATATAAGTGAAGCACATGAAGTATTCTATAAAGCCATACTCAAAAGATATAAGTGAAGTGCAAAGATCATTCTATAAATCAACCAAGGACTATCTCATACCAGCATGGTGCATTATTAGAAAAAAAAAAGCAAACAACGCTCCAAGATTTACACATATCACGTGAACAAAACAAAAAATGAAACATACCGATACTTGTTGAAGAAAGATGGGATGCCTCCCGGGGCATCCCCAAGCTTGAACTCTTGCCTCTCTTCCTTCTCCTCATATCGAGACCTCCTCGATCCTCGAACACTTCATCCACACAAAGCTTAACAAAACCCTCGTGAGATCCATTAGTATAATAAAGCAAATTGCTACTTTAAGTATTGTTGCAAACACATTCATATTTTATTTTTGCATTATACCTACTATATTCTAACTTATCCATGGCTTATACCACCGATACAATCCATAGTTCCATCAAAACAAGCAAAACAATGCATCAAAAACAGAATCTGTCAAAAAACAGGACAGTGTGTAGCAATCTGAACATTGACCATACTTGTGTAACTCCAAAAATTCTGAAAAATTAGGACAAAAGAAAATTTTCGCATAGCAGTACTGTGTAAAATTTTTAGAAAACCTTTTAAGTTCCAGTAAAAAAATGTAAATTCACGCACTATAGCCAATGTTCATGTTTTTGCACCGCACATACCAAACAAGCAATCTAAACATCCTAAAGGCAAATCTGGGCACATTATTTTTATAATACAATGGATTTGTACAAGGGGATACTTATTTGTTGAAAAGTTTCTGTAATTCAAGATTCACAAAGTTTCCATGGGCATGAACAAAGTTCAAGGCATGCTCCCGCTTCCACGGTGCTCGTCTTTCTTACTTTCACTTTTCTTTTTGTAAAGTTTTAAGTTCCCCTCTATATTTTTGTTTTTAAACTTTATAAAAGCACACAACAGAATAAAATGACTCTCTAAAACTTCCGGGTTGTCTCCCTAGCAACGCTTTCTTTAAAGCCATTAAGCAAGGCATAAAGTGCTCAAGTAATCGATCCACCCGGATCCCAAGGTATATCAAAGCCAATTTTAATTAGCAATGATTTATAATTTAGTAGCAAGCACAAAGCAACATGTATCATGCAATGACAAAGTCTAACTCTCTTCCTATGCATCGACATGTCATAAAGGAATAATTCATGTACATCAAGTAAAGGCCAATACATAGCACAAGCAGTTTTTTGCAATTTTATCGCGTTGGGAACATAGAGAGGCGGAGATGTAGTTCCTCTCTCATAATAATTGCAAGTAGGAGAAGCAAGCACATGCATATTATATTTATCAAAATCATCATGTGTAGTAGTAAAACGCAACCCATCAATATAATCCTTAATAAAAGCAAACTTCTCCGGTATAGTGTAGTTTGGAGAATTCAAAAAGATAATAGGACTATCATGTTTGGGTGCAATAGCAACAATTTCATTCTTAACATAAGGAACTACAGCAAGTTCATCTCCATAAGCATAATTCAAATTGGTATCATGGCCACAAACATAGCAAGCATCAAGTTCATCAAAAAGGGATGTTTCAAATGAATCAAGGGGATCATAGCATTCATCCTTCAGTAAGCACGAAGGGAAATTAAACAATACATGGGATAAAGAGTTGATCTCATTAGAAGGTGGGCACAGGTGATCAATCCGCTCTTCCTCCTTTTGTTCTTTGCTCTCCTCCTCATCTTTTTCATCTAATGAGCTCACAGTGTCATCAATTTCTTCTTCCATAGATTCCTGCAAAATATTAGTCTCTTCTTGGACAGCGGAGACTTTCTCAATAAATACATCAATATCGGCATTGTATTTATAATTCTCATAGCAATATTTAAGTATAGCAAAATTTTCAGGTCTATAAACAGCATCATCATAATCTTCATACTTTTCAAACAGAGATTCAATTTCATAAGCACCCTTAAAAGCAACAAATTCTTCTATTCGTTCCACATCATAGTAATCATATCTACCATTAGCATAAGAGGTCAAGGTTTCATTATCATTAAATTCACATGAAAAGGGAAGGTGTGTAGCCTTCATCTTAGAGCAACAAGTATAATCATATCTCAAGCATAAATTCCAAGCATACCATTGCAAATAATATTTTTCAATCAAGTTGAATGGGGTTTTCTCAGGATTATCAAAGTAGTGTTTAATATTTTTCACATAATGAGCATCGAGGGTTTTAAGAGGTTCCTCATCTCCATGAGTAGCAAGTACGACTATTTTTTTGGTATTTCGTGTTCCATATCCATAACTAAAGATAGAAAACAAGAGCACAAAACAAAATCTACTCAGTGATAAAGCAAACAAGCACACACAAGAATATTCACCCCATGCTATTGCTCCCCGGCAACGACACCAGAAAAAGGTCTTGATAACCCACAAGTATAGGGGATCGTTTGTAGCCTTTTCGATAATAAGAGTGTCGAACCCAACGAGGAGCTAAAGGTAGAACAAATATTCCCTCAAGTTCTATCGACCACCGATACAACTCTATGCACACTTAACGTTTGCTTTACCTAGAACAAGAATAAAACTAGAAGTACATAGCGAGAATAAAACTATGAGTAAATTGCAAGATAATAAATTTAGTAGTTTAGTTGAAAGGTTTTTGTAACACAAGAGAAAGATTTGTCCCTAGGCAGTCGATAACTAGACCAGTAATCATTATTGCAATTTTATATGAGGGAGAGGCATTAGCTAACATACTATCCATAGTTGGACCATATGCACTTATGATTGGAACTCTAGCAAGCATCCGCAACTACCAAAGGTCATTAAGGTAAAACCCAACCATAGCATTAAATATCAAGTCCTCTTTATCCCATACGCAACAACTCCCTTACTCGGGTATGTGTTTCAGTCACTCACGCCACCCACTATAAGCGAATCATGAACGTATTGCAACACCCTACAGCGGGGATCCCTCATGTTTACGCGTCACAGAGGGCACCATAGGATAGCACCGAAATAAAATATACAACTCATACCAATCACGATCATCAATTAACCCATAGGACAAAACAGATCTACTCAAACATCATTGGATAACCACATATCATTGGATAATAATATATAGTGTTGAGCACCATGTTTAAGTAGAGAATTACAGAGGGAATAGAGAGGTTACACCACTTCATAGAGGGGGAGAGAGTTGATGTTGATGGCGGCGAAGTTGTTGGTGTAGATCGTTGCCACAATCCTTGTCCCGGTGGCGCTCCGGCACCACCGGGAGAGAGGGGGAGAGAGCCCCCCTCCTTCTTCTTCTTCCTTGGCCTCCCCCCTAGATGGGAGGAGAGTTCCCCCTCTGGTCCATGGCCTCCATGGCGGTGGAGGGGCGGGAGCCCCTCCGAGATTGGATCTCTCCCTCTGTTTCACGTTCCTGTTTTTCAGCCCTTCACCGTTTCTTAAATATCCGCAGATCCGTAACTCCGATTACACTAAAATTTTAACAAGATTTTTTTCCCGGATATAATCTTCCTTGCGGTCAAAGAAGAGTGCCAACTGACTTATGGTGTGCCCACTAGGAACCACCACGCACCAGGGGGCAGGCCGCGCCCTGGTGGGTAGTGTAGGCCGTGGGCCTCCGTTTGCATTGATTCCACCTCCCAAAAATCACATATATTCCAAAATAATTCTTCGTAAATTTTTATCACGTTTGGACTTTGTTTTATATGGATATTCTGTGAAACAAAAAACATGCAACAAATAGGAACTGGCACTGGGCACTGGATCAATATGTTAGTCCAATAAATCATATAAATTGTTGCCAAAAGTATGTGAAAGTTGTATAATATTGGCATGGAACAATAAAAAATTATAGATACGAAGGAGACATATCAAGTGTCAATAGGCATGTTTGCTCCCTCCATGAAGTGAACCTTCATCCTACTTCCCACCCTTCCAATATATCTTTCTAAACCATGCGAACAAGTAGGTCCGCGCTCACCTCGCCTCTTCTTCTCCTTGGAACGGTTTGTCCTATCTACCGGATGTTGTTGTGTGCAGATGACCATATCTTGGTTTTCTGCCTCGGGATCAACTGCTTCATGATTTTCATCTGAATTGTCTACATGGGAGTTACTATGTCACTTCAAGAATAGATGATTCTAGACATGTCTTGTGTTCTCTCTGTACGACATGGTTTTTTGCTGAAGAAGCCTCAAGTGAATTGGGCATTGTTTGCTTGTAGTTTGATTTGAATCTGGACATGTTGATCGATGCATACATGCATGTGTGCGTTTAATTTCCACAAGCCAACCCTCAAATTATTTTTTGAACTGAGCAGTCACTTGTTCCATGTCACTTAAAAAATGGTTGAGTCTAGACATGTCTTGCGTTCTGCGTACGACATGTTCTTTGGTGAAGAAGCCTCAAGTGAATTGGGCATTGTTTGGTTGTACTTTGATTCAAATCCGAACACGTTGATCCATCCATACATGTGACATTGTGCACACGTTAATTGAAATAATGGTGTTCATATGTGTATATTATACCATAGATTTTACACATTACAAAATTTACATTACTCCTAAAAAACTTATCAAAAGTGAACTAGTGAAAATAAATTATGGCCATATGAATTCGAATCTAGGATGATTTACGGATTGAAAAGTAACTTGAGGAAAAAGCTAATTCAGTACACTTTCCACCATCCAGTGGAAGATGGACAGCCGAGCATCTGTCTGCCTCCTGCCATTCCTCCATAGTCAAACTTGACTGTGTTCGCACAGTTCAATTTCCCACCACTCCACACTATGACACCGCTCTTTAAAGCAGCGGTTCCATCTCATTCACCATTGAATCCAAGAAAATCCACAATCCCCTTTTCGGCGATGATGGTGCGCATGACCCCCTCCTTCCCCCATAAGTCTATGGTCGGCGGTAGGCCGCATAGGGCACCTCCGTCCCCCAATGCAGACTTCGCCGGAACCAATCCCCCTTCTTCCTTTGACCCGGCACCAGCGGGTACTATGTCAGATCCGCCCCCTCACTGACGGTGCCTGGTCAGGCACTCGACTCTCTGTCGCGGAAGAGAAAATCTGTGGCTGAGGAGGTCGAGGACGCTAGCCATGAACATGTCACACAACAACGGTGCCTCATCGAGTCAGTCGAGGCGCCCACCGAGGAGGTCCTCTGTGAAGCATTGGAGGCAGGTCGTGGCTGTGAACGCCTCTTGGCTCGCTTTGACGAGCTTCAGGTGAGAGCCCGCCACCAAGTGTCGCCCCCATATTAAGCTTTGATAGTCCTTAGAAAAGGTCTACCGAGAATTATTGGACCAATAGGATCTTTGGGCATATCAACTATCACGAGATCAATCATGACAAGGCAATCATTTATCTGAACTATAACTCCATGCTTAATACCTACTTCTTGAGTAAAAGTAGAATTAGCCATATTCAATCTAACCTCAGCAGTAGCATAAGGACTCAGATTGAGACTGTCATAAACAGACTTAGGGATAGTGGAAACACTAGCGCTAGATCACGAAAGCATTGAACTTATTTAAACCAATCTCAATATCTATAGTAGGCTCAAAAGCATCTTCTTGCTTAGCTGGTAACTTACTCTAAAGCTTCTTTCTTTCATCATCAATCTCACGTACCTTGGCTACAACGTGATCAACAAAGACATTATGCCTTATCATTGGATACCTCGGGTAGTGGACGCTTCATTGCTATCATTTTGACAAAGTCTGCAATGGCATAGGTGTACTCTGGCACATGGCTTTTGTCAAGCTCTTCTGCCTTTGCTTCATTGCTTCTCACCATCTTGACATCTTCAACTGGGTTAGGTTCCAGTTTACCTGCAAACTTAGCTAGGACCAACGTTTGGCTCTCTGCAATTTTAGCCACTTGTGCTTCCATATTCTTGGATATTCCATCTAGCATCTGCACATCATTTGTTAGTCCAACAATCTTATAGGTCAACTGACCAAGTAAGTTATCATGGTTCTTCAAAATATTTTTGAAGCTTTCATTCTGCTCAGTTTGACTAGCAATAAAACTTTTCAGATTATCTTCAAGAGTATTCTATGACATTGTGTAGACAAGATCTATTCATGTAGGAATAGACCCCATCTTTTTATCCTTAATGGCAACGATACATGCGTGTCATGTCTCCTTCTGTCACTGAGATTGAGCACATCAAGATCGAACCCATCACAAAGCACCTCTTCCCATGGCAACAAAAATCAATCTAGTTGGCCAAACCAAACCAAAGTTTCGAAGAAGAAATACGAGGCTATAACAATCATGCATAAAAGAGTTCAAAAAAGACTCAAATAATATTCATAGATAGATCTGATCATAAACTCGCAATTCATCGGATCCCAACAAACACACCGCAAAAAGTCATTACATCAAATAGATCTCCAAGAACATCGAGGAGGACATTGCATTGAAGATCAAAAAGAGAGAAGAAGCCATCTAGCTATTGCCTACGGACCCGTAGGTCTGTGGTAAACTACTCACGCATCATCGGAGGGGCAAGGGTGATGATGAAGAACCCCTCCTTGATCGTTGCCCCCTCCGGCAGAGTGCCGGAAAAGACCACTAGATTGGATCTCGTGGTTCTGGAACTTGCGGCGGCTGGAATTGTGTTTCGTCGACTACCCTAGGGTTTTGGGGATTTTAGAGTATTTATAGAGCCAGAGGTCGGTGGAGGGGGTGCCTGTGGGCTCCACTACCCACCAGGGCGTGCCAGGGGGCCGTGGCGTGCCCTGGTGCCTAGTGGGCCCCACAGGCCTCCTCTGGTGCACTTCTTGGGCCTCCTGGGTGTCTTCTGGGTAGAAAAAATTCTCGAAAAAGTTTCGTGGCAATTGGACTCCGTTTGGTACTGATATTCTGCGAAGTTAAAAACAAGCAAAAAAACAACAACTGGCACTATGTCAATAGGTTAGTCCCAAAAAATGATATAAAGTTGCTACTAAATGAGCATAAAACATCCAAGAATGACTTTAATAGCATGGAACAATCAAAAATTATAGATACATTGGGGACGTATCAGAGGCCATTCTTTTACTTTTCCTCTCAGAGAGAACGGAAATAGACGCAACTTCAAAGCGTCAGGGGCATAATCTCTAATGCGTGTCATGTTGAACAATTCAATGAAATTATGCAAGTGCATACTGATGAGTCCAATTTATGTGATGTTTTACTAAGTATTTTGTGCCTACGTACGTAGTAAGCTTTGTCGAATTTTACCACGTTCATGCAGTTATTTTTGTTGATAATCCCTCAGGTAACGTATTTTGGATCAATTATCATTTAATGGAGAAAATCCTCAGAAATGGTGGTGGAATCACGTCTTTAAGGTGACAGTAACTTTCCTTAAAAGAATCAAGCAAAGAGGCCAAAGGAATGGACGTCATCGCGCCTTCAGCATAAAATACGGTGTTCCATTCGACCACAAGCGCCCGTATGAGCGGTCGTATGGCACGGCGCCGCTGTTGGATCAAGTGTTTTCACCCCGATGAATCCGATCGTGAATCAGACGCCCAGAGACACCCAAAACTCATCCAGAAGATACAACCCTAGCCTCGGGAGTTCATCTAGAGGAGGGATTGGCAAGGAGAAGGAGGGCATCCTTCTCACCACGGAAGAGGACAACGTCATCACCACCGTCATCATCATCCACATCCTTATCATCGGCAACATCAAGAACCCTAGTGGTTCCTTCGGTGTATCATTTGAATCTCTCATCCATGTATTCCATTACAATTGTCATGATTGTCGTGGTTTTGTCACAGCAGATGTCTTCATGAGAAGACTAAGTTATGAGGCCATCGCTGCTCGGTGGAAGCTTGGATGGGGTTGATCGAAAATGAGAAGACGCGAATTTACCCAGGTTCGGCCCCTCACAGTGGAGGTAAAAGCCTACATCCTGCTTGATTGCTATTGATGGTGGTGGTCTTGGTTACAAGGGCGCTATTTCGCTACCTCTACCTCGAGAGCTATCAAAACATCTGTCTTGAGACCTATCAAAACATCTGTCTTGAGACCTATCAAAACATCTGTCTTGAGACCTATCAAAACATCTGTCTTGAGACCTGTCTTTCTCGAAAACATGTGCTTCTGATGACCCAGGGACTCCCTTTATATAATAGTTGAGTCCCTAGAGTTACAAGAGATTCCGGGTTATACCCACAGTTGGAGTCCTACTCTAGGTCCTCCATGTCTTCCAAGTTTGGGGTCTCCATCTTGTATTTAGACTCCTTGGTGGAATTTCGTCTAAGTCCAGATCCTATAGCAGGACAGGTCCTGTAGCAGGCCGGGTCATGACTGTAGCCGGGTCAAGATTGTAGCTGGGTCAAGATTGTAGCCTGTCGACTTAACTCCAGAACTGACTTAACTCCAGAAATGACTTAACTCCAGAAATGACTTATCCTCAGAGCCGGGTCTAGCCGCGGGTAACTCCCTCGATAATGATGTTTGTTGCCCTCATGTGTGAGTAGACCCCAATTTCTCGGGGATATGGATGAACTTTGCTATGTGTAGGATCTGAAACGTTTAATTTGGATATGAGATCCTCTATTAAATGCTTAGTTTAATAACTTCGTGAATGTTGTGAAGGGGCCCCACTCAACATTTGTGCCTTATGGCTATGAAGTATACCATTCTCGTTGTAAAGGTTTAGGACACAGAGGTAATTCGAGGTGACAGTAAAAGCCTACCGCTCCTAACCTTTGCAATTGACTGGGGAATAACGGAGAACCCTTAGAGAGGGCGCACCCATGGGAAAACCCTTAATTATCATGAGTTGTAACCCTCTGGGGGAGACTATGATAGTGGCGTGCATGGCATGAAGTCTACCACGGGTAGAACATGTACTGTACCCGGCTCCGCCCATCATAATTGTCAACAGTAGCTCAAGTATCCGGTATATACTATGCTTATGCATATGTGCGTTAGAAACATACCAATGGGGATTGTGGACTCCCTGAGAGCGCCCTTTTCATTCTACTATTTCACTAATCATCACAATTCTCGCACATCATTTACTTTTTATGTTATTTAGTTACGAGTTACAAACACTACTCAACAATCCTTTTTATCCGCCCTCACTCTGCTATAAGTCTACAATTGTTTACAGGCACGAAAATATATAGTTCTTTACAAGAGGCAAAAGTCCGATTCTCGTGCTCTCTGTGGGATCGATACTCCTACTTTGAAAAGGCTACAACTAAACCATGTGCACTTGTAGGCTATCACATACTGGTATCTTCAGAAGCAGAGCCTCCAACTTGGTCCCGTTGAACCATGGAAACTAAGTTCAGTTTGATCTTGTACTCAGCGGCAGCAACCTCTGGTTGTGCTATGGGTTCACGCATAAAGTTATTGCCGGGAGTAGCAAAACTTCCAAGATTACAAGCCATGGTAATCTTTTTGGCGTTATTCAACTGACGAGACTTGCAACAAAAATAAAACTAAAACCAAACTGAAACTAAAGCTTTAACAAAAATTCTAAACACAAAGACTAGGAACACTCAACTCCTCCCCGACAACGGCACTAGAAAGAGGACTTTTTTGTGATCCGGAAAGGGAATCAGAAAGTATCTACACCTATTTCGCCAGAGGTGACCCTGGGTATCGAACCCACAAGAGGAAGGTCCCCTTGAAGCTAGGGTCTATAGCAAGCTTTTGTTAAAGAAACAATTCCAGCTTTTGACCGGATCAAAATCAACAACCTTGAGTTGAACACTTATTATAAAAATAGGTGCGGGTATGAGGTCTTAATGCTTACAACAATGTATTTGTGCTAGGACCAAATATGATCTTAATTTGTGCACTGGAAGTCCCCCATCGAGATGTGCTTGTTACGAAACGAAGTGGGGGATGTGTCCAAATTACATCTTGACCGGCACGCATCCTACATCAAGAATCAGTTGTCCAACCGAAGGCCCTATCCATCTCAAGGGGGTTGCCTCGATAATTAAGATTATAATAATCAGACAAGAACTTTGGGCTTTTAATGACTACACCTCTTGAATCCCCAGAGATAGGATCCGTGTTACCGTACTAAACCCTTCTGTCACTGGTGTTTAGAATAACACTTCATGATCTCCCTGCCCTTAGCCTCTCCGTTGCTCGCTCTCCATGATCTTGGGTACCTGCAGGGATGAAGAACGCAGACGAGACAAGAGACATCTACGGAACAATTTTATTTCACACATACGGGACATTAATTCAAAGCACTTCTATTGATCCCCACAACAAATACAGAGGGTTGCAAGGCACTTGCCTCAAACCATACCTTACCGAACTACTCAGACAAGGAGATCAGATCACACGAAGAACACATCATGGAGATTGATTGTTTGATAACATTTTTTTTACAATGGATGTTGTGTGCGATGTACGATTACAATATGATCTAGTGGAAGATGAACTATGGTGGTGATGGTGGCTATGGAGATGGAAATGATGGCGGCTAGGGTTGATGAAGAAGGATGAGGATGACTCTGTTGTGGCTTCGCTCGCGGATGTTCTGTTGACATTTCGGCCTCACCCCCTTTATAAAAGTTGTTCAGGTGGATGAGGGGCCTCGGTTTCCATGCCATACGGCCGGTCATGCGAGCGGTCGCGGTCGTATGGAATGTCGTCTTTTGCACTGTTTCTTCTGGTGCGCCTTCTCCTGATTTCTTCGATCTCCTCCTTCAGTCATTTCCATATTCTCACTTGATTTCGTCCATATTTAGCCTATTTCTTGTAGAAACACAAGAAAGAGAAGATTTTTGGAATCCTTTGCATTCATTAGTCATTAGTGGAAATATCGGAGCGAATATCTCAGTTTAATTGAAATATCTCGGTTTAAACAATGGGTAGATGAGTGTAAAAATATCACTCGTCAAGCACGCGGATTCTTGAACGTGAGAGTCGAGGGAGGGTGAATACCATCTTCCTTGAACTGGTGGTTCATCATACCGCAAACTTGACACCAATCAATCAAGCGCTCATACTTGACAGCGAAAATCTCCCGCTGCCCTCCTCTGACCATGGATGTAGCTTCCTTCAGAGGGTTTTGAACGTCAAGCCTCACTCTGGCCCAATAAAAATTACCCTGGAAATCGAATGATGAAGGTTCAGCATCAATGTACTCCCCAATCTTTGACACCAGCTATTTAACCATGCCATGATAGGCCTTTGGTAGGTTGATGATCTGCGCCCAAATCTTAAGGTGAATAGCTTGATCGTCGAGGGCTTTGTGTATCCATCGTAAGGAGCAATGAGAACTGCATTGCCCCTGAAGTGCCACGGCCCTCCCTTGGTGACAGTCTCCCAGTCCCCTAAACAGCTGAAGTGCATCACAAAAAGGTTTTCCTCTAGGGTTCGGATCTTCACCCCACACGCAAGATCCCAAGTAGTGCGCATGTTTTTGGAAACCCAATAGCTGCAACAATATTTGTCCATGTGGACTCTGAGAATGATCATCCAGCGCAAGTTCTCTTAGACAGATGCCACTTCCTCCTTGAAGATCACATCGTCTAGGTCATCCTCCCCGAGAGCTAGATCCCTCATCATCTCATCCAGCTTCTCCTTCCCTTGCGAGCCCGAAGAGGATCCATCTTTCTTTGCCATGGTGCCGCCTTGTAACAGATTAGATTAGTAGCCGAAGAAACCTCACCTCCCCTTGATCTCTCACCGTCGACTTGCCAATGCCGGGAAGTGGTGCAAGGACCGCCCCTTAATCAGCTCGAGCGATCGCCGGCGGAAGAATCAGGGGCGAGTGAGAAAGCGTTCTCAATGTCGGCGAAGCCAGCTAGAGGAGATAAACCCTAGCGTGAGGGAAGAAAGGGAAGATTTTTATTTCGTTTTTTCTTTTTTATCTAATAAAATTTCGTTTTTTCTTTTTCTTTTTTTCTCTGTTTTTGTTTTCTTCTTTCAATAATTCGAGATTTAGAAAAAGTTTCAAAAATTGTGAATTCTGAAAAAGTTCATGGAGCCAAAAATGTCCCTGAATTCGAATACTATTCACGAATTTGAAAAAATGTTCGTGATTTCAAAATAATGTTCACAAAAATTTAAAAAATCACTAATTCAAAATAAAAATTGTTCGTCAAAAACTTATTTCCCAAATTTAAAAAAAAATCCCAAAAATTCAAAAAATATTCATCGTTTCAACAAAATGTTCGCCTTTTCCAAAAAATGTACTTAATTTCAAAAAATATCCATGAATTTGAGAAATGACCACAATTTAAATAAATAAACAATGGCTCATATCTGATGATCAAAATTGGGAATTTTGATGATTTTTTTGAATATTCATGAACATTTTTTATCAAATGAACAAATTTTTAATTTGATGAACATTTTTAGAAATTAATGAACAAATTTCGAATTTGATGAACATTTTTTGAAAATGATGAACACATTTTGAAATTAATGAGCAGTTTCTAAATCCCCATGAACAAAAAATGAACGCGTTGAACATATTTTGAATTTGATGAACAAAAATATGTTCGCAAATTTGAAAAAAAAAACACAAAAAAATGTTCATGAATTTGAAAAATCTCATGATTTCAAAAACAATTCATGAATTTATAAAACAAGTTCATGAATTCAGAAAATATTCACAAAATTGAAAGATGTTCGCAAAAAAAAGGAAAGAAAAAAAAGGAAAAAACAAAAAGAAAAAAGAAAAAAAGAAAGAAAGAAAAATAATAAAAAACATAAAGGACAAAATAAAAAGGAAAAGGAAAAGAAAGAAAAAATGAAAGGAAAACAAAAAAACCAGTTCAGGGAAGGTTTTAGAACCTTCCCAAAATCGGTGGAAATAAAACACTATTGGGCTGGACAAAATACGCGTCCCGAGGGGGTACGCACGATGTCATTCGCGGGCGACCTATGTGCCAAATAGGATCGCCCGGAAGAAGAGGGGAGCAAGTCACTGAGGAGCGCTCGTTCCCAGCCTCCCCAAGGGTCACTTGGGGTGGGGTGGGCGCGCTCTCAGCCGCCGCCATGTGTCGCGCTCTGAGCGCTTCTTTCGAATTCTTTTTTATTTTTCCGCACGCGTTTTTGGCTTTTTAGATGATTTTTCCCAGTTTTTTTGCTTTTTCACCAGTCTTCCTTAGCTTTTGGACAGAAAAATTTTGATTTTTTTTTGCATGAAAACACATGTTTTTTTTCCTTCCGCGAGAGGAATAGTTTTGCTTTCGTGAGAGACATGGATTTGCTTCGCGAGAGGCACGTCCGTGCCTCTTGGAAACGAAAAAGAACGTGTTTTCTCTTTTTTCTTCTTCCATGAGAGGCACGGTTTTGCTTTCGCGAGAGGCACGGTTTTCCTTCCATGAGAGGGCGGTCGTGCCTCTAGAAATCAAAAAAAATGTTTTCTCTTTTTTTTTCCTTTCGTGAGAGGCATGATTTTGCTTGCGCGAGAGAAACGGCTGTGCCTCTCGAAAATGAAAAAAAAACATGTTCTTTTTTTTTACTTTCGCGAGAGGCACGGTTTTGCTTCCGTGAGAGGCATGACCGTGCCTCTCAGAAACCGAAAGAAAAACGCGTTTTCTCTTTCTTTTTTCCTTCCGCGAGAGATATGATTTTGCTTCCACGAGAGGCATGGCTCGGAAACGGCTTTCGAAAAAGGAAAAAGAATGTGCTCCCGATTCGGTTTTTTCGTCTGGTGTTTTTGTCTGATTTTTTCTTAAGAAAAAGTTCGTCAAAATCTATCAACATGGAATCTAGTTTTGAAGGTCTCGATGAGAGAAATTCAACAATGAAAACAGTTCAAGATTTAGACGCACGGTTTAATAGATAAATCGTTTTGAATAAACGGATCTATCAAAAAAGAGAAAACTCACATGTTGCGAAAAGTGACGCATATGCAGCGCGCCATTTGTTGCAACATGAGAAAGTGGAAGTGATATTTCTTTATTAGTGACTTCGAGAAGAAGAAGTTCCGTGATTTATCTCTAAAAAAAAGTTCTGTGATTTCGTAGAAAAACATTTTAAATAACCGATGAAACCGTGTCCGGCCCACTTTGCACGTTTTGGAACGGCAAGGCCCATAGAATTCCTATCGACGCGACGCTCCGACGCGTCGACCTCGAGCTTCGATTTGGGAAAGATCGTGCCGCCGGCCGGCTTCCTCCTCCACCGCCGCGCTGCCCGTCCCCAGCGCCTCTGTTCTCCGGGGGAGGAGCGCGAGCGGGCGGTGCGTCCTGGCCGTCTCGGTCTCGTCCTCCAATGGTAGGTCTGCCTTTACCTGCTCCCCCTTCTTGCATTTCTCCGTGGAATTGTTTGAGAACTTGGAGTTGAGTTGAATCTTAGTATTACCTCTCTTGCCGATTTCATGGTCCATTCTGAAGCCATAACGGTCCATTTGAATCCGGTAAGATTTAGTAATTCCAACCTCTTCGCTAATTATCCCGAGCTGGCAATTTTTTTTATTTTTTATTTGGAAACATCCATTGATTTAGCAGAAATTGGAGATCCATTTGGAGGGGAATCGCATGTAAAGGATGTCCAATTGGGCGTTGTTGAGATCAATCATGGTGTTGAATATACAGTACATGACAGTATAGTTTCCTTGTGCAATATTCAGTGACAGACTTGTAATTTTGGGTGTCTAGTTCTGATGTTTAAGTTCAGTCTCTGCGCTTGAGCATACACTAAAGTAACAATGGCTCATATCAACGGTATAGGTGCAGCTGGGCTCTCCCCATTGAGCGACTTGGAGAAGAGTGGTGATGGAGATCCCGCTGGAAGATATACGGAGGCCACTAATGCGAACGCGTGCTAACGATCCTGACACGGTGCAGGAGCTCATGGACAGCATCCGTGTCATCGGCCTCCAAGTACCTGTGGGCATCTTTTCCTTTAACATTAGTTTTACTTACCAAAAGTATTTTCTTTTAACTCATAAGATAAATATTCTGTCAGAACTGGAATTTTCTTATGTGGAATTGAGTACATATGAATAAAGTTATATAGTAGCTAATACGTGGCCGACCACTGCTACTGAATTCTGTGATCTTCACACAGTTGTCTGAGGACTTTTGTGTTATGGTTGATTGAGGTTCACTTGGTCGAGTATATGCGTCAATTTGAAGTGAGTTGTTTACCTGCATGTTCGGCATACAGCGTCACAAAGTGCAGATGCGTTTTTAGCCCACATGATCCTGCACTATTATGTCTAGAACGACTTTTCCCAAGCTCATTTGACATGTGAAGTCTGTTCACCTGCAGCAGTAACAACAGGGACTCTATTAGCTCTGTTGTGCTCCCCTGAATCAGTCTCTTTTTATTTTTGATATGCCAGACTTTATTCCTCATATAATGGCTAAGTCGTTTACAAGAATTGGAGAAATAAAATCAGGGACATTCGAATCCCAAAAGCCTGACGATCTACTCCCTCCGTTCCTAAATATTTGTCTTTTTAGAGATTTCAAATGGACTACCACATACGGATGTATATAGACATATTTTAGAGTGTAGATTCACTCATTTTGCTCCGTATGTAGTCACTTGTTGAAATCTTTAGAAAGACAAATATTTAAGAACGGAGGGAGTAGTACTAGAACAATTTTTTGCAAGGTTATTAGCTACTCCATTAACCTCTCTAAAGCAGTGACCAAACGACGTACTAGCAAATTCAGACGCCAAGTTTTTGCATTCCATGATAATCGGAAGCTCAGCCCCAGGTATGCTTCATCTTGAACAACTGCTTCAACCGCAAAGGTGCTATCAGAATCAGTCTTTTTTTTTAGGGTTATAAGAATCAGTCTTAGTTCAATGGAAGTGTGCCCTTTATACCCGGACGGTCGGACCAGGGGCTTTATAATTTCAACAATGGCTCTATTATGTCTAAGATTGGATCTAATCTAGGTCTAAACTTGGGCCTTACTTCTGTTTTTCCTTGGCCATCGAAGTAGAAGGTGCCCCCTTCTGGTTCCGGCACATGGGTAATTATACCCGGTCTTCAGGTCTTCAGTCAGTTGGACGCCTTCCTTTCCTGGTCTCCTGCTTGTGGACGCCTTGAGCCTCCCAATCTTGATCTCTGAATGGTGGACGTCTCAGCCTCTTTCCCGTGTGACTGGTGAACTCCCTTTCGCCTGAGGTCTTGACATTAAGGAAGGAGGGGATCTGTTGTAGATGTTCTCTTTAGCATACAAGTTTTCCCCTTTTAGAGGTAAGATTAAGGGTTTGAGCGACTCTGAACAGGGCCTAGCATGATGCAGTATGGGAAATTTCCGCTTCCCGCCGACATAGACCAGGGCCGGTGAGTTGAGATTCCACCCATTAATGACCAACATCACAACCATGAGACCGAAGCAATGCATCAATCAAGATCGAGTAGCTCCGATCACTCAACCTCTCTAGGAGGCACTTTTCAAAAGAACTGAAATTATTAGATAACGGTAGACAACAATAAGTCTATATAGTTCAGTAAGACAAAAAACTAAACCTATAAATCTGTCTATTAATTCATATCGGAACACTTGCTGAAGCACTTTACATGACAGAAGCAACATGCACGCCTAAAAACAGTGCAAAGACAAGAATAGATCTAATTGGGGAAAACGACAAGGACGTAACAAATGATTGAGTATGTCTTTCTTCCTTTGCCTGAAGCACCCATTTTTTTGGAATTGCTGATTGATGACCGAATCGCTTCTATAGCACCTCCACCTCATTATCTTGGACTACTGGTATCTCCCACTTCTCCATCTCAGCCTCCAACTCTTCTTCTCAACTATCCATACTTCCAATATGTCCTTCCATGTCTCTATCTATTAGTATACTGATTACAGACTCCCCATAAATCCTCATGTTAATGGGGGGAAAATACGATAGATTTGAGCCAACGGTCCAAGTTACAATTGCGCAAATGAACTTCAGGGGGACTGGATCGACTCCTGTCGCCAAAAGAAGGAAAGAAAAAACACTGTCCAAAGTTTCTTTATGAACTGACCCATTCCGATAAATGTTCGTCTGCTATTTTCTTATTTTCGACATCTCTGCCATTTCATATATAATCTTCCAAGCCTATGTCCCAACCTAGGTCTCTAGAGCAAGAAGAACGTAACATGAAAATACCTCAATAAATGCCAGTCGTGCCCCTGATCTCTTCATTCTCCATTCTCAGAGACCCAAATTTAATATCATGGAGAGTGTTGGGATTTAAAATGATGGTGAGGGTAAGGTTTTCATAACTGATTGGTTTGTCTGTTTGACTCCCTACTAACAAGCTGCAAACTATAGTGCCGGTGAAATATGAAATCCTTAATTTTAATTTATATCAAATATATCAACCCTATCGTCATATTTAATAGGCATGCATTACATTGCCACAACATAGCAACACCACACAATATTAGTTACCTGGAACTCTTGGACTAAAAACAGGAAGAGCCAACATGCATTCTTTAGATAAACTAGTGTTAGTATAGTAGGATCTGACTATCAAGTAGAAGGTCTAATTTTCAAGTAATTTGGCAACTGAATCATATTTGATTTAGTCAACAAATATTTAACTTTTTGCAAAGATTCCTGTGCTTTTTCTTGGGGTCATTGCAATCTCATAATGTAGGCAACAATCATGTATGATATATTATGATACAACAGCCAGGGCCACGTATTGAGACAATATGTACACTTTCGTATGGTAATACAACAACAATATATAGTCTTACGAAATAAGGGAGATGACAAACAATATATTAAGATGATGAGACTATCGAAGGTGAAATATTTTTTATATACAAAAATAGAACTATTTGTTCATTATTAAACACACATGCCGGCCATAATGTCTTGAGCATGTTATGTTGCCATCTTTAGGAGGACAATCCGTTTATTTATGGGACACATGCCTGGCTAGCATTCCAAACATGGCCCAAGCCTACGATCTACTACATCTTGTTCATACATTGCCAAGATAAAAATAAGCTGACCCTTGTTGGCCATCAGGCACATAATTTCCTACCCCGTCCATAACAGCTGCAACAGAACCCATCATCTGCTGCTCACTCCACATTGGCTGCTGACCCACTTGTTGATTATATATGGAAGGGGAGCACTGAGCTTGGTTGTTCATGACTGTTAACGAGCTCGTCGGAGCCTGCAACCTAAAGCTTGGGTCATTGTTGAGGCCGATGAAAGAAAGGGCTTGCCGGGGGACAGAACTGTTATTTGCTGCCAATAGCTCATTGTCGTGGAGCCTCACATCATTGATGCTGTAACGCTTTGTCCCTGACAATGCCTTTTTTTGTATTCTCTTGAAAAACTTTTGTGCATGGCTTGAAACTTGGACAGGGGTCTTAGTGGTGACGAAGTGCTTGGATATGTTTTTCCAGTCGCCACGACCATAGACTTCCAGCCCATAAAGAAACGACCTGTGGACATAATGTTCAAGAGAATAGTTTGGTTAAATTGTTGACTGAAAGATGAATCGTGGAGTTGTTTTATTGAAGCAACTAATATAGATTGAAGCAAAGTACCTATTTGACATGTTCGAACCACTACAACAACACATGCTTATTATTTTTTTATTTACGGGTACTGGATAGAATGTATGTATATCAGAAATCCATAAGTGAATGAACATTTTGTAACATATTGATAACCAAAACATATTACAATTTTAAAATTACCATACCTCTATTTTCTATAGTGAAACGACAATCACTACAGGTTATTGATCTGTTTGATTGGGACAAGACGTACCATATTGGAATTTAATGGCCTATTTCACTTCCTTTCTATTATTTAATCAAGGTCAAATCACATAAATTTGTCAATCCAGAAAAAAAGTAAGAAAAGAAAGTTCATCAATATATAATTTGCAGGGATTAGTATTTATCAAAAATGTAAATCGGAAACATGCAAATATATATTTAGTAAAGTGCAATATAATTGCAAATTTAACCTACCTGCCTCATAAAATTAATTTGCAGACATGCTTAATTAGCATATGTTGATTTTAAAATAAAGAACAACTAAAACTACATGACAGGGAAGAATATAGCTGTCGACTAACTTGTGTTCCTCTATGGTCCATAACTTCCGTTGATGTGGGGCAACAACTGGTCGATCATTGGAAGTATTGTTCTCCAACAACACCATCTTGTTCTTGTCTACCATCATTCGAGCCTCCTCCTTCTTCGTGATTCTTGTATCCTCCAGTGCACAACGAAATGGAAATCCATTATCATCCATGTTCGTATCCTCGTCCTCTTGCACCTCGAAGTTTTCATTAACAAGGTCACCCATGCTGTAAATAGAAATTGACAGTGTCCATGTGTACATTTAGTAACGTGCAAAATATCATCACAAATGTAATCTACCAATCTCACATAATAAATTTGTACAACATTCTTAACTAGTATATGTTCACTTAAAACAAACAGCAATTAAAAGTACATGACAAAGAAGAGTATACAAACTGTGGACGAACCTGTGTTCCTCGCTGGTCCAAAAACCCCATTGATGTGGGGCAACAACTTGTTGATCTATGGAAATATTGTTCTCCAACACCACCATCTTGTTGGTGTCTACCATCAGCGGTGCCTCACCCGTCACTGTGATCCCCGTATCCTCCATTGCACAACCAAAGGACAATCCATTATTGTCCATGATTGTTGCCTCCTCCTCTCGTACCCCAAAGTTTTCGTTCGCATGGTCACCCATGGTGTAGACACCGTGTATGTTGCTAGCACCATTCTTCTCCCCCGGTAGCTCATAGTTACCGTTGGCAGGGTCACAAAAGGTGAGCATGTTTTGTGGGCTACCACCAGTAACATGGGTCCCCTCCCTCAACTGGATCATATGCATTTCCATGGTGAGATCAACATAAAGATCTGTTACCTGTTGCATGGTTTTTGAAGCGAACAATGCATGGAGAGAATTCACGATGTAGTTGTGCTTCTTGTTCTTGTCATCATTGGCGTTGTACATGATTTTGTTGGTGTTGAGCCTGGCAATGAGTGACCGTGCCTCCTCTACCTCAGATGAGGTCCACCCCTGGATGACTATTGAATCCATGAGAGACTAGATAGTTGGACACTATAGAATTATGAGTAGTATGAACTATGAAGATGGATTATAGCTTCGGGATGGAGAGTGCGGAGTAAGATAGTGTATTTATAGCCCTCTTGTGTGCAGTCCTATTTTTGTTAATTAATTTGGCATATTGATGGTTTGCCGGTCCATACAAAAGTAGACTCAACTATAGTTAAGATAATTCTTTTGACCCTCTGAGGAACGTGCCAAATTATTTTAAGTTGACCTCGACATTGTGCCATTCTTTGAATTTTTTTTATTGGTTTGCCAATGCAAATAATTGTCGCAGACCTCCAAATATACGCAAGAAGATTGCTAGAAACAACACACGCAGTCCTATTGAGTGTTCGTCAAATTCGGTATAGATAGATAGAGCACGCATCTGGCGTGCATGCATGACATGTGCTCTCATCTTAGAGTTCAAGACTCAAACCATGGTCTCCTCCGCTCTCAAATATAAATGGCACACAGGATCTCCATTCGGGTTTGGCTGCTAGTGCCACATGTATCAATGGAGTTTTATTGCGTACATATGTGCAAATAATTGATTAATATATCCCCATGAATAACTAGGCTATATATATGATTCACACATTACCAACAAAGGTAAGCATATCTTTTCTCTTAATTTTGGTGACCATTCTTCCCACATCCATCGCACGAAATTCCATCTATAGGCAGATTTCTTGGCTTAGGTCAATTAATGGCACTTCATGGTAAAAAAAATTAATACATGGACCAATCAATTGTGACATATCTACATATCTTTGTTTATATGTATATATAGAGATACAAATTAATTACCCATGAAGTCAATAAATTTGACACACTTATATTCCATATCTCTCTCTCTCTCTCATGCATGTTCAAAATAATTTCAAGATTTCTACGTGATATACATATTAATCAATGTGCTTTTTGAGACACTAGTGCACAAATATACATAGATGTTGCAAAACGAATATAGATTTTTTTAAGTGCCTGATGCATAGTCGAGCTATCATATGGGACTACGTGCATACTCATGCACTCATATGCCAATGTTTTAATCACGTCCATAGATGGTTTTTGCTTTGTAGTTTCAAAGTTCCAACTAAGTTTTAATACTGTTGTCACATCCCAGATTTTTTCCAAATCTGGTATATTAAAAAATTCACAGGGAATTAAATTCTTTTCTAGGAAATACCCATGAGTGCCTAGAATTGCTTGATTGTTTGATTGATTGTGGCCTAGGAAGGGATAAAATTCCAATGCAACTAGTTGAAATCTAGCTAGCCTTGGTAGGAACTCAAGCCATTTGAAATATTGTTGGGCAAAAGTATTCTTAATAAGTCCCAAGAGTATCCAAGCCAAATAAATTCTCCCCTCAAAGGATTTGAGTTGGATTCATTTTGAAATCAATTCTAAAATCAAAGGGAATTATTTAAAATTGGCTTTGCTTTTATATTGCAGAAAAAGAAATTTCTTAAGTCCAAATAATGAGTTTGACCTTCTGCCAATTTTCTAAAAAGAATTTGAAACATAATTGGTTTTGAAACCAAATTCAAATTCAAAAGGAAAATATAAGTGCAGGAATTATATGTCCAAAATGCCCAAATAAAAAGTTCAAACATTCACAAATATTCCATTTGGAATTTAGAAAATGTTCCTTGTTTGAAGAAAAATCAAATTCAAATCCTATTTGAATTAACATAACAGACATAAAAAGAAAAGGAAAGAAAACATGAATGAAATAAAGAAAAAAAAAAGCCCTGCCGAGCCACCCAGCCCGGTCGCAGCCCAGCTAAGCCGCTCACCGGAGCCACCCGAGCCTCTCTCTGTCCGGTGCCCTGAGCCGCTGACCAGCAGACCCAACTGGTAAGGGTCGTCCCTCACTTCTCGCAACTGCTCGCGCCCACGTCGCCCACGTCCCGCACGCGCGCGCGCACGACCTCCACCCCACGTGCTCTCTGGCCGCGCCAACCCCTGTAAGCCTGCCCTATAAATCCCCCTCTCCCTCCTCTCTCGTTTGCCCCACACCGCGCCGGGCATCGCCGCCAGGCTGCTCCGCCGTGAACCCCACAGTCCGGCTCTGCCCTATGCTCTCTGGTGATAATTTTGACAAGCACGGCCATCCCCAAGACTCGCCGACGCCACCGCTCGACTCCACACATCACCGCGCACCCTGTGGACATCTCTCTGCATGCCCGTCGCCCCTTGAAGTCCACGACCATCAGAGACCAAACCTCGCCGTCATCGTGAGCTTCACTCCGGCGAGCACGGTGAGCCCCAAGCCCCCTCGCCTTGTCCACTATCTCTGCCTTGCACGTGTGCATCACCTTGACCCTTTCGATTGTCCAAAACAGCACTAGAACATCGCCCGCGACCCCGGTCGAAGCTCTGCGCCGCCTCGGCCATCTTCGGCAAGCTCGCTCCGGCCACCTCCGTCGTCCTCGAGGACCACCAGAGGCCCCAACTCATCAAGCTGCACATGCTCATGCTCTTCCCCGTCTCCGGCGGTCACGGGAGCGACCGGAGCATCCACACCCGAGCCATGCGCTGTCGTCGTCGTGTTTTCCAGCGACATCTCCGGTGAGCACCGAAACCCTAACCCTCGATCTGATTTCAACCGCCTGATCAAGATCGCACGCACCACAACCACTCACTTATTCGAATCAGTATCAGCCAACCAGAAGCTGCCATGTGGCCAACCTTATCCACATAATTTCTCTTAATTAAATTGAATTGGAAATTTCACAAAACCCCATGAACTTAAAACACTCATAACTAATTATCCACAAGTCCAAATTGAGTGATTCTTTTTGCAAAATGAACCTTGTGAAATTTGGAAATTGAATATTTTAAAATTGAAATTCAAATAAAATGAGTTCAACCTTAAATAGGGCATAACTTGCAAAATAAAATTCTAAATAAATTGATTCTTTTTGCAAATTGAACATAGTGAAATATATTTTTAAGTTAGAAGACTTTGGTCCCAATTTGGATAATTTAAAAATATATTTTAAATAGAATATAGTATAGGCTAAAATTCAAATAGAAATTTAACCCAAATTGGTTTAACTGTGAAATAAAACACGCACGTTTAATAAAACAATTATGATAGAAATAAATTCAGAAACTATAATATGAACTTGAGTAACTATTTTTGGTGGTATTATTTGACTTTAGGGATTGAAATAACATTTGAATTAAATTCAAACACATTTTGATTATAACTTTAAAACCCTAGGTTTAATTTGAGTAAAACTAATGCAAAATGGTTTAGTGAATTAAATTAAACTAGTATTATTTCAGAGTTAATAATTGACTCTAGGGGAAAGATGAACTCAAATTAAATTCAAATAGAGTTTGAAAATTGTTGCACATAGTAGATCACTTGGGATTTGTATTGACTTTAGTTAAATCAAATAAATAAACTATAGTAAAATTATACTAGAATCATAATTGACTGTAAGTTGAACTTGAATTAAACAAACAAACTATAGTAAATGTACTAGATTTATACTTGACTATAGGGAAGCATTAATTATGTTGTTTTGAACTAACTTAGTCAATTATATAATGATTCATAAAATCAAATTCAACCTATTGGAACCAAAACAAATTGTGAACTCAATTCAATTTGAATCCAAATAAGATGAACCCTAATTCAATCCAAGTTGAATTGGAAGCCAAACCAAGTTATCATTTTCAGACCTTAGTGTATTCAGACTCATGAAAGGTCAACAAGTTTGAATTGTCACTCAAACTGAACATGAACCTGGCTATCCAAGATTCATAGACCTTGACTCTGTTGTTAAGATCCTTTTGATTGGATCTGACAAGCACAACTTGACATCACATACTCCTTATGTGATGAACCCTATTACTGAAACTGCATGTGAACCCTTATGTCACATGTATTCCAATTAACAACCACTATGTTGTTTTCCAAACTCTTATGAGTTAACTCTGACACATGATCTCACAGCACAATGACACTGACACTATACACAAACACTTGGTGTATGTTTGATTGTATTGTATCGTTTTTTATGATTGCTCTTTACTTATGCTAGATTGTATGGAGAGCGAAGAGTAACTTTACCAAGATTGTGAGATGGATGAACCATCAATACTAGGCAAGTACCACTTTGATCATGTTACCTAGTATTTTCTTGCATTGTAGTTTTACCATGTTAGGTGTGTGAGTTTAGGATGCTAAATTCTGTTCAATCCAGTAGTTCACAACTTAGGTCCAAACTTACCCTGACCTTGTAACCATCGAGTAGTTGATTAGCTACTATGACATGGATTGGGAAACACCAACTAATATTCCACCATACAACCACATGCATGGTTGACTACTTAACTATAATTTAATTAATGAATCATTGGGCGCTGCTTCGGCATTGCTTTGGTGGCCGCGTGTTTTGTGGGCGACCGCCTAGGCTCAAAGGGATTGTATGAGTTCAAAGTTGAGTAGCTTACGTGTGTAACTGTGATACAATATGGGCTCTGCCTGGACCAAGTAAGTTGTGGAAACCTCCTGTGGTAGACCAACAGATGTAGGTGTGTAGTTGGACTGGGTCTGCCATTTCTGAGGGGCTACTGCTTCCCAAAAGTCTCGTCTTGGTCTACCTCGCTCCTTCACAAGTGAAGTTTAGTGGTGCAAGGGTGTGATCGGGAATCATGGGTAAACTACACAAACCTCTGCATAGTGTATAAAACTGATCATGATTAGCCATGTCCCTGGTTATGGACAACTTGAGCAACTCATCCGAGAATTGCCAGCTTGCTCTCATCACCTCTTCCATCTACAATCAATGGGTTGAACCAACGGGGAGTGTGGACCAACCTAGGTTCCCAGCTTCCTGACCGCCAGCTTCATCTGGGAAGGTTTGGGACTACCGCGTGACCGGAGTCCACATGTTCAAACTATCTAGCTATTAGAGTAGACCACTATAAAACAATAGGGCAAAACTATTTTTCGCAAAGAACCTTGAACTCCACCAGCCAAAGTGCACATAGGCGAATAGGTTTCCATTAAACTATGGACTTGCCAATACATTCAATGTATTGACCCTAGTGGCTGCAATGTATCATGTTGCAGGTTTACCATATCGAAGAGAAGGTACGAAGTAGGGTTACGATGCTATACTCAACTCTTGCATGTGAGTTGATGAATGCCACAAGACTAGATTATTATCTCCACTGCATGATTGTATTGTAATTAAGCTAGCCCATGAGCTAAGCAGGTGTGTATTGTAAAACACTAGATCTGCGATGTAATACTATGACATGTGATGTATTCTTGGTATTTTATCGTCGACTGTGCGTATCAGCTATTGATCCAGGGACTGAAATAGAAAGCGCAGAGATTCGGTCCCCCTATCAGGGGTCGGGTCATGACAACTATGTTGTGACGCCCCCGTTTATAATCCTGCACTAACCAAACACGCATCATGCACGATCACGAACGGTGACTCACGTCAATATTACAACACAACTCTATGACACAAAGGATAAACATAAATCTCATATATTACAAGCCAGGGTCACAAGGACCCAAAATACATTGGTTAGCAAAACAAATATTATCTGAGTACAGACATAGTTAGACAAGTTTGCCTTAAGAAGGCTGAGAAAAACAGCGACACTAGATCGAAAGGCAAGGCCTCCTGCTTGGGACCTACGAACTATTCCTGGTCCTAGATCTCCACGTAATAGCCAAGCTTGGGATCCTCTGGTACCTGGGCTCCATCATCTAATCGCAACATCTGGGAAGAAGAAAAGAGGTAGCAAAGCAACCGTGAGTACTCATCCAAAGTACTCGCAAGACTTACATCGGATCTATACTACATATGCATCGGTATCAAAGGAATGGGGTATATTTGTGGACTAAACTGCAGAAATGCTAGAATAAGGGAGAGAAGCTTATCCTATCAAAGACTGCAACTTCTGGTAGCCATCATCTTGTAGAAGTAGAAGAGAGTAGCATAATATGGTAACATCATGTAGCAACGTATAGTAGTAAACCTACCCGGAGATCCTCTCCTCGTCTCCCTAAGAGAAAGCGATCACCGGGTGTGTATCTGTCTCTTATCTGGGTGTTTTTTTAACAAGTATCCGGTTTTAGTTGCAAGAGGTCGGAATACAACTCCAAGTCGTCCTATTACCGTGGACACGGCTATTTGAATAGATTACTACCCCGCAGGGGTGCACCACATTACCCAACATGCTTGATTAACTCTGGCCGGACACACTTTCCTGGGTAATGCCCGGCCTCAGTTGATCGACACGCCGTAGACCAACCTAGACTCTCTAGAGAGGTCAACACGCCGGTTTAAATCCTAAGTACGAAGGGGTCATGGGCCCATCACACTAGTAGAAAACGGGCCTTTAGTCCCGGTTCTACAACCGGGACAGAACGATCGGGACTAATGCCCATTACTTTTAGTCCTAGTTGGCTTATGAACCGGGAGTAAAGGAGCTCCATGTGGGCGCTGTCTGGAGCGGGGCTGGAGGACCTTTAGTCTCGGTTGGTGTTACTAACCGGGACTAAAGGCGTAACACTAACCGGGACTAAAGGAATTTTTTTTCGAATTTTTTTTCAAATTCTTTTTTGATTTTCAAATTTCTGAATTATTCTACAATTTAATATCTAATCACTGCTCAAGTGTGGAGCACTTATTCCAAATCGTCTAACTTCCCGGCTGGTCACCCATCCTCTCACTACTCCAGCCTAAGCACGCTTAACTTCTGAGTTCTATTCCCTCCAGTTTCCAAGTCTGCACTTGTTGTTTTCCTCACAATAGTAAGCTTTCAATCCTATTAACCCTTAGGTCTTGATGTCACATGATTTAATTTTTTTGAATTCCAAATAATTATTAAAATAAAATAAGTAATAATAATATTGAATTTCAATGAAAATAAAATAAGTAATAATATTATTTTATTCATTTTTTGCCATTTATTCATTTAATATGGCATAATTAATATCTTTAAATCTTTATATCGAAATTTGACAAATAATATATCCATTATTATCAAAAAATGTGAGGAATCCAAATATGACATCAGTAATTTTTAAAATTATTTAGTAACACTAATATTTATTGAATAAGTAGTTTGACCATAGTTTGACCAAAAATTCAAAAAAACTTAAATTTGAGGATAACTTTTTTCCCTTTCAGAATTTGAGGATTCTAAAAATTTGCAAAACGGCCTACGGCGGTCGAAATCGGAACCGGCTTCTCATGCTGAACATATTGATATATTATACGGTTTTTTTCGACATCGTATGCAAAAGTTATAGCTGTTTTACTTTTTCATAACACTTTTTTGCAAAACATGTCGAAATTTATGTTTTTTAATTTTCCTAACTAGTAGATGTAGTAACATATCTAACGAAGGATTTTAATTTTTTGAAGTTTTTATCATTTTCTTTTGTTTTTTTCAAAACTGAAATGGCGATAGGGGGGGGATAGAGTTTGAAAATTGGAGAACCCCTTTAGTCCGGGATGGTGTCCATCCAATCCTACCGTCGACTACATCTGCTAGCATCATCCCAGCCAGAGTCACAACTAAGGTTAACCAAGCCAGAGTCACGTTCTATTAAAGTGCCAAAAAGTATTACTTTTAAATGTAGCAAAACTAATTCTAACAACTATTATTAAAGGCTAAACAACTATTAATACAAAACAGTAGCAAACTTTATATTAATTAATTATAAAAATTTATCTACTGTTGTCTAATAGAAGCATACTACAACATGTTAAAATCTACATAAAGAACTAACTAAAAATAATTGAAAACAACAATTAAAGGACTAAAACAACTATATAAGCAAAACAGTACTTTTTTAATTAAAATCCTAATTTAAATTATTCAAAAATAACCGAATAAATCTTACTGTGACAACAATCTAACATGTGACTAGGAGCAAAAAGAATTAAATTAAAAACTATTTTTAAACTCAAATTATTCACAATCTAGGGTTTGAAGCAAATTTGAACAAATTCAAATTTAAATCATTCAAATTTGAAAACTAATGGCACAAACAGAAACTAGACAAAATTTAGAATCTAATGCAAAAAGAATCACTCAAAAAATATCAAATATCCTAAAAGATATAAGCAATTTAAAATAGAAACTAAAAACAAAAAACAAATGGAAAAACAGAAAAGAAACTTTCAGAACCCCTTTAGTCCCGGTTGGTGTCTCTAACCGGGACTAAAGGTCTAACCTTTAGTCCCGGTTGGAGCCACCAACCGGGACTAAAGCCTCAACCCCTTTAGTCCCAGTTGGTGGCTCCAACCAGGACTAAAGGTCTAATCTTTAGTCCCGGTTGGAGACACCAACTGGGACTAAAGGGCATCGCACCCTTTAGTCCCGGTTGGTGTCTCCAACCGGGACTAAAGGTCCCATTTGAACCAGGATTGATGTCTTCCCGGTGCCCTAGCCGCTCGAACCGGGACTAATGCTCACATTAGTCCCGGTTCGTAATGCAACCGGGACTAATGTGTAGATCGAGCTTGGACCAAAGCCCTATTTTCTACTAGTGTCACCCTAAGTACTCATGCACATTGTGTGACTGGCCGGGGACCAGGCCCACCTCGAGATCAGGCATGCCCGCCCACCCCAACAATCAGCCCGCATCTCTGAACTGTGACATCTGGGTTGCTTTTGGAAGGAACGTACGATGCCGAGGGTCCCATATACCATTATCCTGCGTGGTTGGTGATCAAATACCCAAATCTGTTAGTGTATTATTAGCAACTCACGAAGACGAACAGGGCCGTCACTCCAACTAGGTAACTCACGGACCACGACCTGGGACCAGGCCCACCTCTCACCTAGGTGGTCTCCACCTGCCCTGTCGTTCCGCCCCATTATCTCTTGCGGGTACCCTTGGGGCTGACCCGCCTTTATCATTGTAACAGTCGGGGTTCAGGTCCATACCATCAAGGTAAAACCAGAGGAATCACCCTAGATAGGTTTACCTCGATATACTGCACGACAGAGTCATCACCTAGGGTGAAATACAAGGAATCACCCTCGGTAGATCACCTAGATGTGCTACACTACAGAGTCGTCATCGAGAGTGAAATACAAGGAATTACCCTCGGTAGATCACACTTGGTGCGGCTCGGTAGAATTGTACAATTGTAATGGCCTTTAAGGGGGGATGTTCGGTCTCAGTACATCGATCACTGGCTCGGATAACCCGGATAAGAAGCATGGCGACACGGACAAGGGTGTATGGCCACAGATGGGACACTGCCATTTCTATACTAAGCATTTAGGATAACAGGTATAGTATCAACAGCGGGTTATCAAAACAGGCTATGCGTCAGAATAGGAGATACCGGAACAACAGTAGCAAAATCTAATGCAAGAACAAGAGAGAAAGAATGGGCGATATCTGGATGATCAAGGGGGTTTTGCTTGCCTGGAAGCTCTGCAGACAGATACAGACCATCGACGGTGAAGTAGTCGATCACCGGATCAACAACGGTCTTGGGGTCTACCGGAAAAGAAGTGACGGAGGGGGAAACAAATAAATAACGGAGCAATTAAATGCAATGGCACAACAAGATGTGTGGGTGACATGCTCTAATGCATCACTAAACATTTTTAAAAAGAAGAGGGAAAATATTCGGGAATATTTTCCCAGCTCCAAGTATTATTCGGTCAGACGATCTGGAGGGGAAGGTTCCATGTTTGCAGTGTTGGGGGCATGTGATAGGTATGTGGATGGCATATTCGGATTTGGCTTATTTTTCTGATCGGTTTTCATATATAAATTATTTTCATCCGAGTTACGGATTATTTTATATGATTTTTCAAAGTTTAACAATATTCTGGATTTATATATTGATTCGAATTAAATCAGGAAATGCTATGTGTACCCACTATGGGATAGCCACAGTGGATGACAGGTGGGTCCAGAGGGCCCAGTTGACCCGGTCAACAGTACAGTCAGCAGTCAACAGAGTTGACTGGTCAAAACTGCCAAAGTGGGGCCCCATGTCTTAGACTTAGCTATTTTTAATACAATTTATCATTTAATTTAATTGTGGGTCCCACGTGACATTTGCACATTAAACTAACTAAACTTCTAATCTAGTCCTAACAAACCTAATCAACCTGGGCCGGCCCCAATGGACATTTGCACATCCGTCCTCCAGAGGCTGTGCTTGCCATGGCCACTTACAGGATGGGGAGCGGCAGCAGCAGCGAGCGTCGGTGATGGGCGCCAGCACCAGGCACGGGAGGAGGCGCCCGGGTGAGGGCATCTGCAGGGGAGCATGGACAGGTGTGACACCCTAGTTTTTGCCATTTTTATTTTTCTGGAGTTTATTGCAATTTGGTTTGAATTTGAATTTTTGAATTAACTCATTTGGACTTAACACTTGGGCATTGTTTTGATTTTCACCCAAGTGACTCCTCTCACTCTCAAAAACATCTCTCGCCCTCTGACATCTAAAAATATTGCCTTGGGAATACTTTCATATCAGGAAAATATTCATTTTCTCTGTGAAAATGACCTATTTTCACTTATGCTCCAAAGCAACCCCTATTTTTCTTGATCCCAAAAATCTTAGAAAATTCCCAAATATTATTTGGACCATGCCTCATCTTCCCATACAAAATATCCTATGGTTATGAGGATTATTTTTTCTGTAGAAAATCATTTTCATTCTGGTCAGAAGTGGTACTTTGTGAAGCAAGTACATTTTTGACAAATCCTCTTGAGCTGAAATTTTTATGGCATAATGACCTTCCTAAGTAACCCTTATCCTCCAATTTTCAGCTTCTAACTCTCTCTAGAACTCTCCCAAATATCCTCACAAGTTTCTATCCAGAAACTTGTAGTGAAGCTCAAGCCATTCCTTGTCAACCTAGCTTTGATCCTTCAACGTAGTGTGACTAGGTACTGCAAGGACAAGCCACTAGACACGATTTAACCCCTCGGGCATGCCGTGTTGTGCCAACGCCGGCGGTGACCGCGTGTGGCCACGGTGCCAGGTGTGCGTTCGACGCGCTCTGGACACCGGCAGCCTCTCTGTTCGGCCCGTGCGCTCGCCTCCGGCCACGCCCGTGTGTCTTGGAGTTTCCCCTGCCTCAACTCGTCGCCCATGACCACTCGCTGGAGCTCTCCAACGCTGGCGATAGCTCCTGTAGACGCGGCCACAGCGGAACAGAGTGCACAGTGAGCCCGTGTGCTCGAGCTGCCCCCCTCCCGCGTCCTGTTCTTGGCCCATTGCCTCCTCTGTGTGCGCGTGAACCCTCTCGACCTCTCCCATCCGTCTGAGTGCCATTCGTCGCCGCTCCAGAGACTTCTCTGGCAACCTCGAACCCCTCCTCGGTGACGCTTATAAATAGAACCCCTCCCGAGCTCATTCAGCCGCACCACCAACCTCCACTGACCTCAAACAGGCTCGTAGAAGACCGCGGCCAGGCCAGGCGGGCCTCTGGCCGCCGTTCCATACCGGAGATCACCGTTGATCCCCTCTCGGTGCCCTACTTCCTCTAGCGCTCCTCGTCGTCTTCCTCCTCCTCTGGCGTGTTCGTGGTGCTCTCCTGATCGTGCTGGTGCCGCTGAAGCTGCCGGAACGTCCCTGCCTCACCGGAATCATCTTCTCCGACGAGCTCCCTCCGCCGATGCCTCTAGAGACGACCACCGTGATGCCGTCCGTCCACCTCCGACCGAGCCACTGGTACGTGCGTGTTCGCCGTAGAGTGCCACGTCCATCCATCCTCTCGCCGTCTACCACTGTGTTCTCCTCGCCGAAGAATCACCGGCGACCGAGCCGCCGTCCCCTGCCTCTGTCTCTCCTCTAACCCTGCCAGTGGGGCTCGCATGTCAGCCTCACTGTTCGCCCGCCGAAGCGGTATAAGTGGAGGCGTATTTCTGAAATACGTCTTCGACGTCACCCCCTCTGGTTATTTCCAAAAATCATTTTAATTCAAAATATTAACCAAATTTTGACTAGCTCTAACTTTTATTCTATAAGTCCAAATGAGTTGATTCTTTTTGCATTGGTTTTGTCTTGAACTCCTCTATCAGCATGAAAAAATGAGATTTTTTCTTGCTGTAAATATTTTCTGGTGCATTTAAATGTGTTATGTGACATTTTCTTTTTGCTATTTTAATTATTTTCAGAAGGAACTTGCTGCCTTGAGGAGAACCAAGAAAATTGTGACCCTCCTCTGCACTAAGGCAAGCCATCACAAATATTTGCAAGAGTGACATTACAATGATTATGATTTTCACTTGAATATGGTCCCAGTTAATGCATATAGTAATTTTAATAACATCACTTGAGCTAGTTTCATTTTCATACTATGCTTGCTATGTTATCAATGGTATTTAAGTTGAATGACTAAGGATATGTAGTAGGATAATATGATAATGAGCATGAGTAAGTGCATACCGGCATTATGTTGAAATGATGCATGTGAAGATTTTGCATTTTCATAGCATACTATGACTCGGAAATATTTATTTGCAAAGTTGAAACCTGATAATAATCCAACTTGAACATGCTGTTGATCGAGTCATGGTGCCACCGAATTGAGCTTCCCAGTGCAACCACATTTACCTTTATGGGGAGGCCCTTTCTCGGTCTGTTGTTATGCCTCTCGCCGGTGCCTCCAACTAGGGAAGGTTATGCGCTTGCGCTACCCTGGCTCGATAGGCAGGCATAGCCTTGTGTGCCCATAGTTGTTTTGGTACCATGTCCCCATTTGGGACCGTTTTTTTCCACGACGTTGGTTGTTGGATGTCCGGAGTGGCATCGGGGCCACCCATGCCTTAGCACAAGGGGGAGTTCGTCGGAGTGGCCGGGAGAGTGTCATGGCAATAGATTGGTTCTGTCGGAACGCCATTGGTCCACCCGAATGAGAGTTCGAGGCCATGGGTTCTGTGGTGTGGGTACAATGTGCTAACCTTTGCAGAGTGTGTTTAATCTATCGATAGCCGCGTCCTCGGTCATGGACATAGTTCGTAGTAGGTCACACCGTGGATCAACAGAAATATTAAACTTGCACACTAAGGTTATAATTGTGGCACTTGATGAGGGAAAGTTATTGAGGCCATCAAGATGGTTTCTTTTGTGATCCGGAGGTGTTCACCATGGTAAGATGATGATTGTGGTTACGAGGTAACCGAGATGGTAAGCGGGTCCGAGAGACCCTGTTGTGAGCACTATCACTTCATGAGTAGCATGTTTAGTCCTTGCATATAACCTGCTTAAATATCATATTATTGTTTGCCATTGTTGCTTTATTTGTGTGAGCTTGTGAGTACATTCAAAGTACTCACCTGGCGTGTCATGCCAGTTTCAGGAGAAGCTATACCGGAGTTAGAGTTGCATCGTTGCATCGCAGTCTAGGCCGTGTCCACATCAGTGTCCCTGTGAGATGGAGTCCTTCTACGTCGTCTTTCCGCTGCCGCATAGCTATGTCGTGATGTCGAGGCCCCTGTTTATGTTCGCTAAATAATGTACATATGTGCAGCAGCACCGTGTGTGCCGCTTGGCCTAGCTACTTGATGTACTATCGAACCTATGTATCAATTAAGCGACATATTTCTGTACTAAGTTGTTCTGTGTTGCCAGAAGACTTGATCTCTGGGCTGGCAATGCAAGGTAAACCAGTCGCTCTGAGCCGGGGTGCCACAATGCTTGGTATCAGAGCCGCGCTAACTGTAGGATGCCCTAGATAGCTAACGCGCTAGTTGAACGGTAGTTAGTAGTCCTGAGTGCCGGTAATGTATGTTTGCATCTGATTGTTGCATTGCATGCATATAGTTTGTTTTTATTACTAACCGACTAATGATTGTGAGTGTAGATGGCTCTAGTGCCATACCCATACCAGTCTGAGCCAGCACCGTACACTTCTCCACATCTTCTTCGGAACATGTGGCGGCGACTCTACCCTAATGGCGATGACCCAGTGTACCAGGTGTATCGGGAGCGACTGGTAGACTCAGTGTACGAGTACCACGCGGAGGTCACCTTGCACACCATCTCTATATCCGGCGCCTATACTCATTCTTCTAGGAGTGGTTACGCCTCTACCCCAGGTCAGGCAATTCAGTTTGCTGTGTTTGAGGCTCTCGTTGATCTGCGTTACAACGAGGTCCAGATGCAGCATCATCCAGGTTTCTACTACTACCCATCCATGTTCTATAATGGACGTATTCGTTTCGCTACCATTGATTCGGAGTGCGACCATTCATCTAGCCACCTCTCTCACTACATCACTGCTAGTTATCTTCTGCTCTTTGAGTTGGCCCGAGAGTTGACTCGTACTCGTACAGCTCTGGTTGCCGCTAGATCTGGTGTCATTCCACCCTCCATTGGGTTTACCCCATATGTTCCTCCAGCTACTATTCCGCCAGCTACTCCGGTTACCCCTCAGGGTAACTCGGACACCTCGACAGTGACTCATCACGAGTCTCCTACCGATTGGACTTTACTTCTCGCTACTCCCGCCGCTCCTATGCTTCACCCAGCACCTGCCCCTGAGGGAGAGCCCTCGAGGCAGCTTCGTCGTGTTTCCTTTAACCCAGAGGTTTCAGTTAACGTCATCAGTTCAGAATCCGAGACCGAGTCCGGGGAGATCCCAGCAGGATCAGCGGAGCATTAGTTCTTCAGTAGTAGCCGAGGTTGTCATGATGATGGGTTGTATGAGTGTAGTTGTACTTGCCATGCTATTTCCTTTCATGTATGGGTCTATGTATAATTATGTTGGAACTCTTTTTATTATTCACCTTGGTTTCTAGTCGCTTTCTTTTTGGGACTTCGTTGCTTGCTTCCTTCCCCATTTATGGATGTTGGTCATCTCGATGCTTCATATTGGGAAACATAAATAGGATGACAAGAGGAGGTAGCAGCAGTCATGCGGGTGACGATACTCCTGTTCAGCGCTCAGCCAGACAGGCGGGGCATTCCCCTGAACCATATCAGCCACCACCACCTCCTCCACCACATCCACCTACCACAGAGCAGATTATGTGAATGTTCGAGGAAAGAAGGAACCAAGATTTACTTGAATTTCTAAAGAGCGTACAGGCTATGGTGGGTCAGAATGGAAATTAGTATGGTAATCACTCCAAGCTGTCAGATTTTCAGAGGACCAAGCCTCCCAGTTTCAGTCAAGCTGTTGATCCTTTGGAAGCTGACGATTGGCTGCGGACTATCGAGAAGAAGCTAGAGATTGCTCGCACTGAAGAAGTTGACAAGGTTCCGTCCGCTACTCACTATCTTGAAGGAGCCGCTGCTATATGGTGGGACAATACTAAAACCATGTGGCCTGCGGACGATGAAATCACTTGGAATAAATTCAAGGACAAGTTCCGCAAGTACCACATTCCCGTCGGTATCATGAAGGTCAGGTAGCGTGAGTTTCTCGCTCTCACCCGAGGAAACCTATCAGTAAGTGAATATTTGAACAAGTTCAATCACTTGGCTCGCTATTCCCTTTATGATGTGGCCACCGAAGAAAGGAAGATCGAACGATTCCTTGGAGGACTCAATCAACACCTCTTATGCACACTCAGCATGCTCGACTTCACCGACTTCCAGACTTTGGTGAATAAGGATCCTATCGCAGAAAGGGAGCACAAGCTCGTCCATGACAACAAGCCAGCTTACGACGACCGCAAACGCAAGTTTGAGCCTAAAAAGGACGGACAGCCAGTTCAGAAAGCTCGTACTTGGCAGCAGCCTCAGTTTGAGTTCAAGCCAACATGGCAGCAGAATACCAACAAGACCAGCAACTAAGTCAAGAATATTGTGACCAACCCTATACGGGAAGACTGTCATTGTAGCAACGCATGCTTCTCTTGTGGGCAGACTGGACACTATGCAAGGCAGTGTCCCAAGAACGGCAAGCCAGGTGCACCTTTCAAGAAAGTCAACCACCTGGAATCCTTCCCCGAGCAGGAGCTTATCCAAGGCCAAGTGCATCATCTCTCCGTCGAAGAAGCCCAAGAAAACCCCGAAGTGGTCATTGGTATGTTTCCTGTTAATAACATACCTGCAACAATTTTATTTGACTCGGTGGCTTCCCATTCTTTTATTTCGCGGAGTTTTGTTGCCCAAAACAAGTTTTCTTGCTCTCTTCTTGAGAAATGTATGATGGTGCAATCCCTGGGATCCATGCTCAAAACAAATGTGGTATGCCGTGACTTGGAGATAAATGTTCATGGAGTTATTTTCCTTGCCACCCTGGTAGCCATTGAATCCGCAAGGTTGGATGTCATACTGGGAATGGATTGGCTGACAAAGCATTAGGTCTGTATCAACTGTGCAACAAGAGAAGTCACCCTAATAAACGCGGTAGGATAAGCAACGAAATTTGTGGCTCGCAGAACCATGCCTAAAAAGGAGATGATTTTCACCGCTATAGCCTCGGGCATGGAACTAATCCCAGTGGTCCGTGAGTTTCCAGATGTATTCCCTGAAGAGTTGCCAGGAATGCCGCCAGATCATGAGCTCGAGTTTGCTATTGATCTCGTGCCAGGGACATCACCTATATATAAGTATTACCGGATGCCTTCATCCGAGTTAGTTGAGCTGAAGAAGCAACTTGATAAGATGCTCAAGAAAGGGTACATCCGCCCCAGTTCCTCACCATGGGGATCGCCTGCCATATTTGTGGACAAGAAAGATGGTATTCTTCGGATGTGTGTAGACTACCACCAGCTCCACGATGTCACTATCAAGAACAAGTACCCGCTCCCTAGGATTGATGATTTGTTCGATCAACTGAATGGGGCCCAAATCTTTTCCAAGATTGATTTAAGGACCGGGTACCATCAACTAAAAATCAGGAAGGAAGATATTCCTAAGACCGCATTCACCACTCGCTACGGTCTGTATGAGTATACAGTCATGTCATTTGGTCTGACCAATGCCCCTGCCTTCTTTATGCATAGGATGAACAAAGTGTTCATGGACTTCCTGGACAAGTTTGTGGTGGTCTTTATCGACGATATTCTCATATACTCTATAGGTGAAGAAGAGCATAAACAACACCTCCGAGCAGTATTGCAAAGGCTCCATGACCACCAGTTATATGCAAAGTTTAGCAAGTGCGAGTTCTGGCTTAAGCAAGTAGGATTCTTGGGGCATATACTCTCTGCTGAAGGAATAGCAGTGGATCCAAGTAAAGTCAAGGATGTGCTTAATTGGACAGCACCCACGACGGTAACCGAGATCAGGAGTTTTCTGGGACTTGCTGGTTATTACCATCGATTCATTAAAGGCTTTTCCAAGATTGCTAAACCAAAGACAGAACTACTCAAGAAGGACCAAAAGTTCATCTGGTCTGAAGATTGTGAGAAGAGCTTTAATGAGTTGAAGACTCGTTTAACATTAGCACCCATGCTAACGCTTCCAGACATCTATCGAAGTTTTGACATGTACTACGACGCATCTCGAAGGGGCCTAGGATGCGTGCTCTTGTAAGACGGCAAGGTTGTAGCTTATGCATCTAGACAGCTACGACCACATGAAGGAAACTATCCTACCCATGACTTGGAGCTAGTAGCAGTTGTGCATGCCTTAAAAATTTGGAGGCATTACCTCATTGGCAAGCGGTGCCAAATATTCACTGACCACAAAAGTCTCAAATACATATTCACTCAACCCAATTTGAATCTCTGACAAAGAAGATGGCTTGAGTTGGTCAAGGATTATGACCTCGGTATAAATTACCACCCGGGCAAAGCCAATGTGGTTGCTGATGCCCTCAGTCGCAAACCAGCCACATTAAATGCATTAATGGAATCTTTGCCTCCCGAGCTTCAAGAAGAAATGGCCCAGCTCAACCTGACCATCATTGAGGCTGACTGCACTAATAATGTTGGAAGTCTCTCCCACTCTTGAGGAAGAAATTCGCAAGGCTCAGGCAGAGGATCCATTCCTGCAACATCATGTCACATGCATGCACGACGGCAAAACTCAAGATTTCCAGATGGATGAGCACGGTACCTTAAGGTTTCGAGGATGAATCTGTATACCCGAAGTAGAAGAGCTGAGAAAGAAGATATTAACGGAGGCACATGGATCATCGTACTCGATCCATCCAGGCGGAACCAAGATGTACATAGACCTCAGGCAAATATTTTGGTGGGATGGAATGAAGAAGGATATTGCATATTTTGTCACCTGCTGTAATATATGCAATAGAGTGAAGGCAGAACATCAAAAACCCGCCGGGCTGCTTCAACCATTACCCGTCCCGCAATGGAAATGGGATGATGTCTGCATGGACTTCATCACCGGTCTTCCCAAAACCCCTCGAGGTAACAATGCCGTATGGGTCGTGGTGGACATGCTGACCAAGGTGGCCCACTTCATTCCAATCCGAACCACATACCGTGCAGATCAGTTAGCCCAACTCTATGTGTCCAGAATCATTAGTCTGCATGGAGTGCCAAGAACTATCACCTCAGACCGAGGATCTCTCTTTACCTCAACATTCTGGTCTCGTCTTCATCAAGCATTGGGAACAACACTGAAGTACAGTACAACTTATCACCCTCAGACAGACGGACAGACATAGCGAGTCAACCAAATACTTGAGGACATGCTTCGAGCATGTGCCCTTGCTCAAGGATCCAAATGGGAAGACAGTCTGCCTTACGCGGAGTTTTCCTACAACAACAGCTATTAGACCAGTCTCAGGATGTCTCCATATGAAGCCCTATATGGCCGCAAGTTCCGTACTCCGTTAAACTGGTCCCAGACTAGAGACAGTCACATTTTCGGGACTGACTTGATGATGGAAGCTAAGAAGCAAGTAAGGGAGATCCGAGACAGACTGCAATTGGCCAAGTCTCGACAAAAGAGCTATTATGATTCCAAACACCGACAGATCAGTTTTGAACCCGGAGAGTATGTCTACCTCTGAGTCACACCCATGAAAGGAGTTAAGAGGTTTCAGAACCGAGGAAATCTTACACCAAGGTTTATTGGCCCATTCCCTGTCATGTCCAAGGTTGGTACAGTGGCATATCAACTGGAACTTCCTCCCGAATTGTCAGAAATACACGATGTCTTCCACGTATCTCAGTTGTGAAGGTGTATCTCACCGCCCGAGAAACGGACTAATATGACAGAAATAGAGCTTGCTAAGGATCTAACTTATGAAGAGAAACCCTTTCGAATACTGGATGAGATGGAAAGGGTCACCCGCAGCAAGTCAGTTAAGTTTTATAAGGTGCAGTGGGAACACCATACCGAGAGCGAAGCTACCTGGGAAAGAGAGGACTTTTTGAGGACAGCATACCCTGAATTGTTTCCCGAGCAACCGAATCTTGAGGACGAGATTCATCCTAAGGGGGGAGGTTTGTGACACCCTGGTTTTTGCCATTTTTCTTTTTCTGGAGTTTATTGCAATTTGGTTTGAATTTGAATTTTTGAATTAACTCATTTGGACTTAACACTTGGCCATTGTTTTAATTTTCACCCAAGTGACTCCTCTCACTCTCAAAAACATCTCTTGCCCTTTGACATCTCAAAATATTGCCTTGGGAATATTTTCATATAAGGAAAATATTCATTTTCTCTCTGAAAATGACCTATTTTCACTTCTGCTCCAAAGCAACCCCTATTTTTCTTGCTCCCAAAAATTTGAGAAAATTCCCAAATATTCTTTGGACCATGACTCATCTTCCCATGCAAAAATATCCTATGGTTATGAGGATTATTTTTGCTGTAGAAAATCATTTTCATTCTGGTCAGAAGTGGTACTTTGTGAAGCAAGTACATTTTTGACAAATCCTCTTGAGCTGAAATTTTTATGGCATAATGACCTTCCTAAGTAACCCTTATCCTGCAATTTTCACCTAACTCTCTCTAGAACTCTCCCAAATATCCTGACAAGTTTTTGTCCAGAAACTTGTAGTGAAGCTCAAGTCATTCCTTGTCGACCTGGCTTTGATCCATCAACGTAGTGTGACTAGGCACTGCAAGGACAAGCCACTAGACACGATTTAACCCCTCGGGCGCGTGATACGTCTCCATCGTATCTACTTTTCCTAATGCTTTTCCTCTTGTTTTGGAGTCTAATTTGCATGATTTGAGTGAAACTAACCCGGACTGATGCTGTTTTCAGCAGAACAACCATGGTGTTGTTTTTTGTGCAGAAATAAAAGTTCTCGGATTGGAACAAAAATTTGCGAGGATTTTTTATACAATAAAAGAGAATTTCTGGAGCCAAGAACCACCAGAGGGGGGCACCTGGGTGGGCACAACCCACCAGGGCACGCCCAGGTGGGTTTTCCCCACCTGGTGGCCCCGCAGACCTCAACCCTGACACTATAAATTCACATTTTCGGAGAAAAAATCGGAGTGAAAGAATTATTGCGTTTCACGAGATAGAGCCGCCACCACCTCCTATTCTTCATCGGGAGGCCAGATCTGGAGTCCGTTTGGGGCTCCGGAGAGGGGGATCTTCGATCTTCATTGTCACCAACCCTTCTCCATCGCCAATTCCATGATGCTCCCCACCGGGAGTGAGTAATTCCTTCATAGGCTCGCTGGTCGGTGAGGAGTTGGATGAGATTCATCATGTAATATCCCTTAGTTTCCATATGGTCCCCGCTGCCACGGGAGGGTAGGAAAAAAGATGTCATGCAAGTTCTTTTCCATAAGCACATATGACTATTTACGGAATACATGCCTACATTATATTTATGAACTTGAGCTATTGCCGTATCGCCCTAGGTTATGACTGTTATATGATGAATATCATCCAACGAATTCACCGATCCAATGCCAACGAATTTCTCTCATATTGTTCTTGCTAAGTTACTACTGCTACCATTACTGTTACACTTGCTACAAAATCATTGCTATCACTGTTACTGTTACTATTGCTATTGCTACTACTATCAAAACTATTATATTACTTTGCCACTGATCACTTTACCGCAGATAATTAATCTCCAGGTGTGGTTGAATTGACAACTCAACTGCTAATACTTGCAAATATTCTTTGGTTCCCCTTGTGTCGAATCAATAAATTTGGGTTGAATACTCTAACCTCGAAAACTGTTGCGATCCCCTATACTTGTGGGTTATCAAGACCTTTTTCTGGCGCCGTTGCCGGGGAGCATAGCTATATTTGTTGAGTCACTTGGGATTATTATCGAACTATCACTATGAAGAATCTGAAGGATGCTAAGACTAAGATTTTTCCCTCTAAGACGAGGGGAGGTAAGGAACTGCCATCCAGCTCCGCTTTAGATTCACCTTCTATTATAAGTAGACTTGCAACACCACCACATGCTATTAATTCTGATATGTCGCAAGTTATTGATGATGCTACTTCTGCTATGAATGTTACTCATGATGAGACTAGTACCTTGCTTGATGATAATGTGCCACTAGGTGAATTTCTTGATGAACAACTTGCTAGAAACAAGGCTCTTGAGAATGCTGAAACTGATGAAATTGTTGAAACTGATGAAGAGCTTGAAACTGAAAATCTTGAAACACCTATTAGATCTAGTTCTCCTAGATATAAATTGCCTGAGATACCGGAAGGTTATGTTATGGATGAGGAGACAACTAGAGACTTTCTTGCTTCCAATGATAGGGATGATCTTAAGAAATTATTATGCAAACTGAAGGAAAAATCTTTGAATGCTAGAATGAAATGTGATCCTGAGTTTGCTACTTCACCTATCTTTGTTGATGATAAGGATTATGAATTCTCTGTCAACCCAGAGTTAATTACTTTGGTTGAGTCTGATCCTTTTTATGGTTATGAAACTGAAACTGTTGTGGCACACCTTACTAAGTTGAATGACATAGCCACCTTTTTTGCTCATGATGAGAAGATTCACTATTATTATATTCTCAAATTATTTCCGTTCTCATTAAAGGATGATGCTAAGGCTTGGTATAATACTCTTGCTCCTGGTTGTGTGCGTAGTCCCCAGGATATGATTTACTACTTCTCTGAAAAATATTTTCCTGCTCATAAGAAACAAGCTGCTTTACAAGAAATATTTAACTTTGTGCAAATTCAAGAAGAGAGTCTCCCACAAGCTTGGGGGAGGCTTCTCCAATTGATTAATGCTTTGCCTGATCATCCGCTTAAGAAAAATGAAATACTTGGTATCTTCTATAATGGACTAACCGATGCTTCTAGGGACTTCCTAGATAGTTGTGCTGGTTGTGTTTTCAAGGAACAAACTATTGGACAAGCTGAAGAATTATTGAATAAGATATTGAAAAATTATGATGATTGGATCCTTCCTAAACCACCACTTAAACCCACTCCAAAGAAGAGGGGCATTTTATATCTTAGTCCTGAAGATATGCAAGAGGCAAAGAAATCTATGAAGGAAAAAGGTATTAAAGCAGAGGATGTTAAAAATTTACCACCTATCGAAGAAATACATGGGCTTGAAACACCACCACCACTCAAGGTGGTAGAGGTAAATTCTTTATTAAAGTTTGATGAAGGTGATATCCCTTATAATAAACATCCTAGTCAATGCTTATATGAGTTTGATAATTACATTAGAAAGCAAGATCACTTCAATGCAACTGTTATGAAACAATTGAAATATAATTCTGATATGATTGCTTGCTTGATTGACTTGTTATTTAGAATCTCAAATGATGTTAGAGGTGTAGGAAAGCATGCCTCTATGATTCAAACTCAATTAGAACAAGTTGCTAAATCTCAAAGAGAATTGCTTGATGAAATGAATAATAATATCAATGATCATGCTGTTAGAGTAATGACTAGAGGAGGTAGAATGACTCAGGAACCACTTTATCGCGAGGGACACCCTAAAAGAATTGAACAAGACTCTCAAAGAGTTATCACTGATGCACCTAGTCCTTCTAAAAAGAAAAAGAAAAAGAAAAATGGCAGGACTTTGCATGTCTATAGTGAACCCGAAGTAGAAAAACCTCCTGATAATGATAATTAAGTCTCTATTTCTGATGCTGAAACTCAGTCTGGTAATGAAGACTCACCTTCTGATAATGAAAAAGATAATGATGAAGTTCATGAAGATACTCAAACAAATAATAAAGAACCAGACAATGACGTTGAAATAGAACCAGCTGTTGATCTTGATAACCCACAACCCAAGAATAATAGGTATTATAAATGAGACTTTGTTGCTAGAAAACATGGTAAGGAAAGAGAACCATGGGTTCAAAAACCTATGCCCTTTCCACCTAAATAAACTAAGAAGAAAGATGATGAAGAATTTGAACGCTTCGCTAAAATGCTTAGGCCAGTCTTTTTGCGTACCCGCTTGACTGATATCCTAAAAATGCCTCCTTATGCAAAATACATGAAAGACATCATCACCAACAAGAGAAAAATACTGGAAGATGAAATATCCACCATGCTTGCTAATTATACTTTTAAGGATGGAGTACCTAAAAAACTTGGAGATCCGGGAATACCAACTATACCCTGCTCCATCAAAAGAAATTATGTGAAAACTGCTTTGTGTGATTTAGGAGCTGGTGTTAGTGTTATGCCTTTCTCTCTATATAAAAGACTTGACTTGAATAAACTCACACCTACTGAAATATCTTTGCAAATGGCTGACAAATCAACTACCATACCTATCGGTATTTGTGAGGATGTGTCCGTTGTTGTTGCTAATGTTACTATCTTAACTGACTTTGTTATTCTTGAGATGCCTGAGGACGACAACATGTTGATTATCCTTGGTAGACCCTTCTTGAATACTGCAGGGACTGTTATTCATTGCAATAAAAGCAAGGTCACTTTTCATATCAATGGTAATGAGCATACGGTGCACTTTCCAAAGAAACAATTCCAAGTGAATGGTATTAATGTTATTGAAAAATCTCCGACAATCACTATTGCAAGTTTTCAACTACCTCTACCTACTGTCAAAAAGAAATATGAAATGCTTATTGTTGGGGATATTCATATCCCCGTTGAGGTAACTTAGTGTTCTACGAAAGTTCTTCGGTTTCATGCTAACCGAAGGTGGTTGTTAATAAGACTTGATCAACCTTATTAATGAATCATTTTTGGGAATTATGAAGTTGATGAATTTAGTGAGCACTACTTTCTGTCCTTTACTTTTATTTTATGTTTTTCTTAGTTAAATAAAATAAAATGCCATGTTTAGTCTGTTTTCTGAATTTTTCGTGCAATAAAAAATGACCAAAAAATAAAAGTTCTTAGAATGCTCTGAAAATTTAATATGATTTGTTTCTGAATATTTAAGAATTTTTGGTGCAAATAACATTAGAGGGGGGTGCACCAGGTGGGCACAACCCACCTGGGCGTGCAAGCACCCCCAGGCGCACCCTGGTGGGTTGTGGTCCCCACGTGGGCCTCCTCACTTATCTTTTTAGCCCATGTCATCACCTACCTCCAGAAAAAAATCACCATTGCTCTCTCTTTCGTGTTCTTGCTCTCAAACCCGCGGATTTCGATCTCTTTGCTCGAAGCTCCGTTTCTGAAACTGTTTTGGGGGGTTGCTACTTGGTATGTGACTCCTCCATTGGTCCAATTAGTTTTTGCTTTAGTGGCTTATATTTTGAATAAATAGCTACTCTTGGTGCTGCTATAGATGAGCTTGCATGTTGAATTCTTAGACTTCTAAGTAGTTTGAATGCTTGATATGGCCTCTATGCATCCTTATGAGTAGCTGCTATCAATCTTGTGAAGTTTTGTTGAGAAAATTTTTGCGGACTAAAAATTTCAGAATTTTATTCATAGGAAAAAGATGAGTTTCTTTAGGAAGTTTGCTTCCAAGAAGAACTCCAAGGGGGTTATTGGGGAGTCATCGGACAATGACCTCCTCACCCGGAGAATGGCGGAGGCGCGGCCGTGCGAATGGCCGCACGACCCATTCATGGATGGAGCTGGAATCCGTCACGAGTTTGCACAATTTGCTGCTAATTCCAGCCTCACCGACTTCATCGCAGCTGAGTGTGAACAGTATCATCTCCTTACAAATTCCTTTGTACAAAGTTTCCATTTTCTAAGTAGGAATAACCCCCCTGAGGTGCAATTTAATTTATATGCTGAAACTCATCAGATACCACTTACTGAATTCTGTGACATATGTTTGATTCCCTCTGATGGGGATTTAAGAGAGCCTAGGCCCGCGGAGTTTGATGGTTTCTACCGCACTCTGTCAGTGGGAGATGAAAGACGGGTGTCGAGTGTCACCGCCACTAGCTTGCAGTTTCCTTCTATGCATTATTTTGCTCTATTTATTACAAAGTGTTTACTTGCTAGAGAGAAGGTTGGCGCACTTAGTGCCCCCGATTTCGCTGTTTTACCTCATGCACTACACGGCGATGACACTTATAGCTTGGGAGCTATTGTGGCATGTCGCCTTTACCTTAACAGGTCCAAGGGTAAAATTCATGGCGGTATTTATGCTACTCGCTTAGCAAGTCTCTTTAACGTCTAGATACACCAGCATGACTATCCCTTGCCCAAGGTTTATTTAGATCGCCAGGCTATGGCCCATCATCACTTTATTGATGGCGAGAACATCACTATAGATATTCCCTACAACCTGGTTTTCAGCGAGAACACCCGTGATATTATTCCGTTGCCTGCACTTGCTTTGTTTGATTCTATTGCCAGGGGCGGATACAGGATCATGCCAGATGACATCATCGCCTACCGAAACAACCAGGCCACAGCAGAGGAGGAGCCTCAGGAGTGGGACTCTCAGGTGCCTGCTCCACAGCACTTCGAGGTGGGACTCGACGGTTACTACGTGTGGTGATTACCAAGTTAGGCCAAAAGCCTAAGCTTGGGGGACTACGTATGCCCACCGACATTACATTCATGTTTACACATTTCATCACAGTTGACGGTGTACACACATTTTCATTGTATTATCCATGTTAAATTTATTTTCTCACCTTCTTATGTGTTTGAAAAACTTCGAGAAAAAAATGTTTCTTGTTTCTTTTCGGTTTTTCTTTCTAGTGTAGTTAGTTGTAGTATTAAAAGAAAACCCAAAAAGATTTCCTTGTTCTTCTTTTGCTTGTTGGGAGCTTTCCCGTGTAAATAATTTTTCTTTTTTTTGTTTTTCCTTGTCTTTAATTTGCTTTCTTCAAGAAAAAACTAAAAACTCCAAAAATATTTTAGTGTGTTTCTCTGAATTTCTTTTCCTTTTATTGAGTCATACCGAGGGGAAAGCCACGATGAAAATGTTGAGTGGCTCTCATATGCATTACTGATAATCTAACAAAGAGCTCAAATTACCTTGTCTTCTCCTCTTGAATAAAATGTTTGCAGATCCCAGCTTATTCCATGGCATTCTTGCAATATTATCATTTTCATATCGTTCGGTCGTGCAAGTGAAAGGCAATAATGACGATATTTGGTGAACCAGCTGTGGTAGAGAGAAACGGGTATGAACTCGACTTGTTCTGTTTTTGTAAATATGTTTAACCTAGTATCCATGATTCAGCCTATTATGATCAAACATGTTTGCAATGACAATTAGAGATTATAGTTTCTCATGCCATGATTAAGTAGCTAGGAGTGGATAATGATTTATCTTGGATATCAACATTGCGTTAAAATGATTGTGATGTAGTATGATGATATGGTATCCTCCTCTGAATGTTCGAGTGGCTTGACTTGGCACATGTTCATGCATGTAGTTGAATCAAAACCAACATAGCCTCTATGATATTTATGTTCATGGTGTTCATATCCTACTCATGCTAGTATCCAATGTTACTTATGCATAATGCATGTTCGTGACCATTTTCGCTCTCTAGTTGGCCGCTTCTCAACCTATTTGCTAGCCTTCGCCTGTACTAAGCGGGAATACTGCTTGTGCATCAAAATCCTAAAGCCCAAGTTATTTCAGATGAGTCCACCATACCTACCTATATGCGGTATTACCCTGCTGTCCAAAGTAAATTTGCATGTGCCACCTCTAAAAACTTCAAATAAATATCCTTTTTTGTGTGCCTGGATTGTTCATAGAGTGACAGGAGGCAGTCAGTATCTTCCATGCTAAGTGGGTTATTCTCAAGATGAGTGTTTATTCACTCGTCCTTGCACGAGAGGGGCGGTAATAGGGATTCCCAGTCCCGAAATCAAATCGCAAATAATTAAACAAAACTCCCCCAGGACTGTTGTTGGTATGGATGGTACCCCTTGTTTCGGATCAGCCGTGGAGTGTGATTGTTGGTGGAGGGGGAGTAAACTTTTACTTTTATCGCTTGGGAACCGCCACTAATGTGTTTAGCATGGAAGATACGGATAACTAATGGTCACGAAGTAAACAAGAAGGGTGCATTTCTCAAAATTTCATTTACCACTGTTTTAAAAAAACTTGAGCTCTGGCACCACTGCAAATCACTGCTTCCCTCCGCGAAGGGACTATCTATTTACTTTTATGTTGTGTCATCACCTTCTCAAATAAGCGCCAGATCCTGAGAGCACTATTGTCATCCTCATGCATTGTGTGTAGCTAATGTTGGGTGCATCATGACTGGATCCTTTCTACCATGAATTACAATGTTTAGTCACTGCTTGAACTTTGGGGGTGCTCTGCATTTATGTTTTGCGGTCTCAGAAAGGGCTAGCGAGATACCACTATTGTCATATTATATCATGGTTGCTTTGACAAAGTGTTGTCATTTGAGATATCTTATTATTGCTCGCTAGTTGATTATGCCATTGTTACGAGTTAATATAATTTTAAGAGTTATTTGTCGACATGGTTAGTCATGATCTTGGCTGACAACCTGGGTGCTACTTAAGCTTATTTATGTAAACAAGAGCAAAAGAGTTCGTAAATTTTTTTCTTTTCCACTTTCAGTTTATCAACTGAATTGCTTGAGGACAAGCAAAGGTTTAAGCTTGGGGGAGTTGATACGTCTCCGTCGTATCTACTTTTCCTAATGCTTTTCCTCTTGTTTTTTACTCTAATTTGCATGATTTGAATGAAACTAACCCAGACTGACACTGTTTTCAGTAGAACTACCATGGTGTTGTTTTTTGTGCAGAAATAAAAGTTCTCGGATTGGAACGAAACTTTGCGAGGATTTTTTATACAATAAAAGAGAATTTCTGGAGCCAAGTACCACCGGAGGGGGGCACTTGGGTGGGCATAACCCACCAGGGCGCGCCCCCCCTCCTGGTGCGCCCAGGTGGGTTGTCCCCACCTGGTGGCCCCGCAGACCTCAATCCTGACACAATAAATGCACATTTTCGAAGAAAAAAATTGGAGTGAAAGAATTATCACGTTTCACGAGACGGAGCCGCCGCCACCTCCTGTTCTTCATCGGGAGGCCGGATCTGGAGTCCGTTTGGGGCTCCGGAGAGGGGGTTCTTCGATCTACGTCATCACCAACCCTTCTCCATCGCCAATTCCATGATGCTCCCCACCGGGAGTGAGTAATTCCTTCGTAGGCTCGCTGGTCGGTGAGGAGTTGGATGAGATTCATTATGTAATTGAGTTAGTTTTGTTAGGGCTTGATCCCTAGTATCCATTATGTTCTGAGATTGATGTTGCTATAACTTTGCCATGCTTAATGCTTGTCACTTTGGGCCCGGGTGCCATGATTTCAGATCTGAACCGTTTATGTTATCACCATTATATCTATGTTCTAGATCCGATCTTGCAAGTTATAGTCACCTATTACGTGTTACGATCCGGCAACCCCGGAGTGACAGAAGACGGGACACTTCCCGGTGATGACCGTAGTTTGACGAGTTCATGTATTCATTATGTGTTAATGCTTTGTTCCGATTCTCTATTAAAAGGAGGCCTTAATATCCCTTAGTTTCCATATGGACCCCGCTGCCACGGGAGTGTAGGCCAAAAGATGTCATGCAAGTTCTTTTCCATAAGCACGTATGACTATTTACGGAATACATGCCTACATTATATTTATGAACTGGAGCTAGTGCCGTATCGCCCTAGGTTATGACTGTTATATGATGAATATCATCCAACGAATTCACCAATCCAATGCCTACGAATTTCTCTCACATTGTTCTTACTAAGTTACTACTGCTACCATTACTGTTACACTTGCTACAAAATCATTGCTATCACTGTTACTGTTACTATTGCTATTGCTACTACTATCAAAACTATCATATTACTTTGCTACTGATCACTTTTCCATAGATAATTAATCTCCAGGTGTGGTTGAATTAAAAACTCAACTGCTAATACTTGCAAATATTCTTTGGCTCAACTTGTGTCGAATTAATAAATTTGGGTTGAATACTCTACCCTCAAAATATGTTGCGATCCCCTATACTTTTGGGTTATCAGCGCGCCGCGTTGTGCCAACGCACGCGGTGACCGCGTGTGGCCACGGTGCCAGGCGTGCGTTTGACGTGCTTTGGACGCTGGCAGCCTTTTTGTTCAGCCCGTGCGCTCGCCTCCGGCCATGCCCGTGTGTCTTGGAGTTTCCCTTGCCTCGACTCGTCTCCCATGACCACTCGCTGGAGCTCCCCGACGCCGGCGACAGCGGAACAGAGTGCACAGTGAGCCCGTGTGCTCGAGCCGTCCCCCTCGCGCATCCTGTTCTTGGCCCGTTGCCTCCTCTGTGTGTGCGTGAAACCTCTCGACCTCTCCCATCCGTCTGAGCGCCATTCGTCGCTGCTCGCCGCTCCAGAGACTTCTCCAGCGACCTCGAACCCCTCCTCGGCCGCGCTTATAAATAGAACCCCTCGCGAGCTCATTCAGTCACACCACCCACCTCCACTGACCTCAAACAGGCTCATAGAAGACCGCGGCCAGGCCAGGCGGGCCTCTGGCCGCCGTTCCACACCGGAGATCGCCGCTGATCCCCTCTCGGTTCCCTGCTTCCTCCGGCACTCCTCATCATCTTTCTCCTCCTCCGACGTGTTTGTGGTGCTCTCCTAATCGTGCTGGTGCTGCTGGAGCTGCCAGAACGTCCCTACCTCGCCGTAATCGTCTTCTCTGACGAGCTCTCTCCGCCGACGCCTTTGGAGACGACCACCGCGACGCCGTCCGTCCACCTCCGACCGAGCCACTGGTATGTGCGTGTTCACCGTAGACTGCCACGTCCATCCATCCTCTCACCGGCGACCACCGTGGTCTCCTCGCTGGAGAATCACCGACGACTAAGCCACTGTTCCCTGCCTGTCGAGGATATCGAGTGACATATGCCAAGGAATGGCTTATCATGGATGGGGACAAAACTACGTCGCCGGGCTCTAGAAGCGGGAGTGAGCGAGACCGCATACGCTTGCGAATCTTACCCAGGTTCGGGGCTCTCCTAGGAGATAACACCCCTAGTCCTGCTCTGCGGGGTCTTCGCATGATCACTACTTCAACAAGTAGCTACAAGCTTGCTCCTGGAGCTGTTTGGCTAGAGGAGGAAGAAGGGCAAGGCTAGCTCTACTCCGCTCTCTCTACGTGAATGTGTGGCACGTCGGGTGCTCGGTTGTGGTGTTCTCCAAGGTTCCAACCACTTGCATGGGGTAACCCGGGGTGTTTATATAGGTCTACCCCCAGGGGCACAACGGTAATCCGGTTTGCCGCGGGACCCGGCGGTCAGCGTCGCTGGTCGCCGGCTTCTCCGCCGACAGGTGGGTCCCGCCGTCTGCGGGCCAGGGTTGACCACTTTACGCTGTAGTGTTGTTCCTGATGACGAAGGCCTCGTCAGGGGGAGCGTGGGTACAATCCTTCCGCCCGGCGGGCGTTCACTGTAGCCACACCCCATCACATCTGGTTAATGGCGCACAGACTTTAAGGGAGAGAGAAGGCCGCCTGCCGGAGGCCGACCTCTCTTTCGAGCCGGCTGGTCTGGGCTCGCCGCCTTCTGGCTTCTCACGGATAGGTAGGACCCACCGCCTGCGGGCCGTACTGGCCGCACGTCGTGAGAGCATGGCCTCCTCGGCCATGGGTGATGTCACGGGCGGCATGGCAACAGTCCCGCTCTGGGCGTGGGACGCGTGCTCCGTACGTCGCACTGTGGCCACGTTCGGCCTAGGATTCGGGGTTGGCAGGCTTGCACTGTAGCCATGCCCCGTCTCGTCATGTTTAAGTTGGTGCTGACTTTGAGGGCGTGAGGGGCCACCTGCTAGGACCCGGCATCCCAGGAGGCCGCCTGCCAGGAGTCGGCCTACTTCATGGCCGTCTTGTGGACTCCGCTGCCTCCCGGCAACCGGCTGCTTGGACCAGCCGGTCTCAAGAAGGCGGCCCTTGTCCTTGATGCTTGAGGGGCGCAGCCTTCCCCGATGCCTTGAAATAGCAAAGGGAGCTGATGGGGCTACCCATGGTCATTTACTCCGACAGTAGTCCCCGAAGCTGATGAGGCGCTGCGGCTGAAGGGGCGAGAAGCCTCAGCAGCTTCATATTCCGGGTTGTCTGGTATTTTGCTTCGTCCGTCTTCCGAGGTGCCGACTGGTAGGTGTCGGCTATGACCAGGCAGGCCGCCTGGCGATTTCGAAATGTCATGGTGGGAACCAGGTGGCATGCTAGCCAGGCATCAGACTTGCCGCCCGCACAGGTCGGCCACGTGGCGTCGTCAGGCCAAGCCGGCCTGTCAGCCCATGCGCGCGACGGGACTGCGTCGCAGGCCGGGGCCCACCACTACAGTGCCTTGGCGCGCGCGTGGATCCGCTGCGGCCGAGGCGGTCGGTTGGTATTCTGTGGCAGTTAATGCACACCTTTACTGGCACCGTAATCGCGGGAATCGTGGGGGAGTGGGCGCAGTTAATCCCAATGGCCCCCCACGTCCCTGCCCCCTCGGCTTCGCCGCCTGGGCTATAAGTAGGGGGAGGAGGGGGGTGGCAGACGTACGAGCGCCTTCCTCCCCCCTTGCCCTCCTTCTTCTTCCTGCCGCCGCAGCGCTCCTTCCTCCCACCGAAGCGCTGCCACAGCTTGCCGTCGCTGTGCGTCCTCTCGCAGCAGCACCCCTGCTCCGCTGCAGCCTCGTCCGCTCGCCACCGTGCCGCGCCTGCGACGAGCTCCGTCGGCCATGGCGCGTTCACGAGCCGGCGACTGGGATGGCTCCAACGTCCACGAAGACCACCTCTCCTTCCTCCGACAAACACGGCGGCTGCCCCGAGAGGCGAATGTGCAGGTGCGCGTCCCTCCCGAGGCAGAAATCTCACCGGCGCCAGAGGACGATGAACGCGTCGTGTTCCGTTCTCATTTCCTTCGCGGCTTCGGCCTTCCAGCAAGCAACTTCCTTCGCTCTTTCTTTGATTTCTACCAAGTCCAGCCGCACCACCTCACGCCAAACACGGTGGTGCTGCTGGCCGCCTTCGTCACCATGTGTGAAGGATATCTCGGCACTCTCCCCACCCTCGAACTCTGGGGGGAGTGCTTCTACCTCAAACTTGGCACCGCCGCCAAGGGCCAGGTGGCTCAGTGCGGAGCCTGCGTGGCGGTGCGGCGCCCAGGCGCCGGGAACCGCTTCCCTTCCATCTCTCTGCTGCAGTCCGCCAAGCTGTGGCAGAAATCTTATTTCTATGTCAGAAACATCCATCCGACTAGCGATTACGTTAACTTGCCGGCTTACATAGCCGGCCCGCCGGCCGAGCCGCGCGCCAACTTGCGGCTCAAGCCGAGCTCTCTATCGGCCGCCTCCTCCACCGCCCTTGCCCGACTTCATGTGATGACGGAATCGGAGGGCTTGAAGGGCTCGGACTTGCTGGCCGCCTTCGTGACGCGCCGAGTTCTCCCCCTCCAAGCCCGGCCTCACATCATCAGCTGCATGAGCGGGCACCGGGACCCATGCCGGATGTGCACGCGGGAGTTGCCAGACGTGGAGGTGGTCCGGCTGGTCAACTATATCTCTGACTGTAAGCTATCAGAGACGGACTGGCGGTTCGGCAAGCGGCCGTACGACCGCGCACATCCGCCGCCTGCGGTAAGTCTTTGTAACTCTTTTTCTCTTTTGCTGGTCCGAGTTCTTGTTTCGCCGTCTGATCAGTCGGCTATGGTGCAGGTCTTCCCGGCCCAGTCGGCCGCCGGTGCTCTGGATCCAGATCAGCAGTACATGCCGGACCGGACGGGGAGCAATGTGGAAGACCCCGACTTGGGGGCAGCCGCCATGGAGGAGGACGACGACACAGGTGGCAGCGGCAGAGCAGGCGGCTCCGTGGGAGGAGGTAGCCTTGAGGACTGGCCGGACGACGACGAGGAGGAGAACGAGCCGCGCCGCCCGCATGGCACCGAGAGGGCGGGCACGAGCTCCTTGGCCACGCCGACCAAACCAGGCGGCCCACACAAGCGCCGAGCCAGCTCCCTGCTGTTCGGCAGCCGGCCGAAGAAGTCCAAGAACGCGGCCGCCACGACCAAGCGGCAATAGGCCGCCACGAGAGCGGCCCAGTTCCAGAGGGCCCCGAAGCTGCCCCCGATGGTGTCCGCGTAAGTGCCTGGTCATACTTTTCTTTTCTTCTTTGCAACCTTTTTCTGAGCTTCCTTTTGTCTTCCTCGAATCAGTGCTCCACTAACCCTTGAGTGGTCTGCCGCTGCTTCTGTGGTCGGGGCGACGGAGGGCTCCGCCAATACCCGCCGGGTGGACCCGCTCGCCGACCTCCGGGCGGCGACGGAGAGGAACGCGCAGGAGGCGCGTGAGGAGCGGGAGGAGGCGGAAAGGCAGGAGGCGGAGGCGGCCGAGGCTCAAGCAGATGCCGCGGCCAAGATCCGGGCGGATGCCGCCGCCAAGGCTCAGGCGCAAGCGGCCGCCAAGGCGCAAGCGGAAGAATCCGCCCATGGCCGGACTCCGCAGCTTATTATCCCGCTGCGCGCGGCGCCGCCAGCACCATTGATCCCCGTGCCGACTGGAGGGGCCGGCGATGACCAGCCGGTCATGGAGAGGGGGGAAGGTGATGCCACCGTCTCGGGGGCGGAGGTCCCCCTGCGAGCGCCGACTGCCGGGGCCCGAAGCAATCAGCATGTCGCGCCACCGGCGCCGCAAGTCAGCAGCGAGTTGGCGGTGGGGGCGACTCCCACTGTCCATCCTTCGGCGCGCCGGCGTGCGGCGAAAGCGGCCTCGGCGCCACGGGTACAGGAGATCGGGGCCGCGAGCTCGTCGGTCCCAGATGCAGAGGCCACCAGCGCCGCCCCGCCAGAGTGGACGCCTGGGGGCAGGACGGGCATGCTGAACAAGGCCGCGCAGGACGTTCAGGCCCAGCTCCAGGCCCAAGGCGCCGCCCTCCAGCAGTGTACGAAGGCGTTCTTGGCGACGCGGACGGCCGTTCGGGTATGCTTCTTTGCTTTGTTTTTTATTCTTGCAGTCTTCCGTGGGGGCACGTCAGCGCACCCACTGGGTGTAGCCCCCGAGTTTCGGGCCGGCTGCTGAGCAGGCGGCTCGGAACTTTAAGGTAAGTTCCGAGTGCTAACTTGTTTCCTCTTCTTTTGTCTTCGTCGCAGGACTACCACAACATCCGCGCAGCCGCCTTCAACTCCAAGGTCCAGGAGTTGGCTAAGCGGACCGCCGACCTCACCAAAAGCCGGCGTAAGCATTCTGTCTTCTTCCTCGCGGGGGCGCGTCAGCGCACCCGCTGGGTGTAGCCCCCGAGATTCGGGCCGACTGCTGAGCAGTCGGGCAGGATCTTCCGGCAACCACTTTCTTTTTTGGTCATCTTTGTTGATTGTCCTCTCTTTCTTATTTTTGCAGGAGCCAACGCCACACTGCAGCAGCATCTGGGCGAAGTCCAGACCGAGCTGCGCGTCAAGGAAGAGGAGCGCCGTAAGGCGGCCCTGGAGCGCGACCGTCTGGCCAAGAAGTTGGCAGACCAGGCGGACCAGCACAAGGCGGAGCTCCAGAAGCTCAAGGAGGCAGAAGGCGCCCTTCAGGCCAAGTTTGAGGTCGAACGCTCAAAGTGGGCCGAAAAGGAGGCGATCCTCGCCGCTGCCTACGGTGAGATTGAGGACATGATCGATGGTAAGATTCTTTCTTTGGAATAGCTGCCGGCTACACCGGGAGTCGGCTTCTGATCTCTGTTTTTCTTTTGCGTAGACTTCTTTCCTGGCCACGCTGTCGCCGTCAGCCAGGCCATTGAGGCGCGGCGCAACCGGCGTAGAAGGGAAGGAGTGGAGATCCCGCCTGACGCGCCTCGGAACATGAACGAGCAGCTCGTGGCCGTCAGGACACGTTTACAGCCGGTTCACTGTCTGCTCCGCCGCCTTAAGCGTGCCGGGTCTCAGCTAGTTTCCGCCCTCTGGCCACGCGGCCAGGCTCCACGCAACCCCAGTCGAACTGCCGACTGGTTGGACGCGGCAATCGGCCGCTTCGAGGCTTGGAGGGGCTCCTCCACTCGGGCAGGCGCCCGAAGAGCCTTGGAGTTTGTCAAGGCGTGGTATCCTGGGCTGGACCTAGCCCAGTTGGCCATGTTTCGACAGGAGGCCATGGAAGAGTTGGTGGCAGCGGGGCCTGCGCTCACCCATCGCGCGGTGGCGATCGCCGAGTACACCGACACCGGTGTCTTCTTCCCCGAGCTGGACGAGGAAGGTGCCGAGGTGCCGATGGACTGGTTTGGGCTGAACCCGGATGACGGCGAGGACTCGGCGGAAGAAATCGCCTCAAGCGACAAAGGCGAGGACGAGGAAGATGAGGATGGTGAAGGCAACGCACCGGAAGGCGGAGTGGACGCCCAGCTTCAGCTCGATCGGGCCTTGAGCAACGAGCCGCGTGCGAGTGCACCGACTGCTGCTGAAGGCGACCAAGCCGAGACTCGCCAGACGGCCACTCCACCAACTGGTGCCGCCGACTCCACCAACCTGCCAGACCCGTCTGTTGCTTGTTTGGCCTAGGCTGCCAACTTATCTTATTTTTTCCTGCCTTGGTAATCTTTAGAACAAACTTTGTTAAATTCGCGCAGTTCCACCCGCTGGGTGTATTCAAACTTTGTTGAATGCTGACCGAGGGCCTCTTGCTATGTGATTTAATTCTCGCACAAGATGTCCTTCGCCGAGCTCTGACTTGTCTTGCTCTCTGTTCTTTTGGCTTTTTCCTTTGCCGCTTTCCCTTGGCTGCCGCCTTGCCGGCCAGTCAGCCATTCTCGGTCTGCTGGCCGGGTCAAGTACTTGGCCATTTTGGGAAGACAAGTACTTTGGCCACTTAGAACATAGCAATTTAAGTGATAAGCCGGCCGGCCGGCTGCTCAGCAGCCGGACGACCAGGCGAGGAGCCGACTTGGCCTATGTGGGTGTTTTCGTCCTTAGCCATTTTTCATGTGAGCACCATTTCTGGCCTTTGACCCTTGCCGGCCAGACAGTCGCTCTGCGAGCTGCGGCTTATGGCAAGGGTGGGCTTAGATGCCGGCACACTACTTGTCCGACTGCAGGTAGAGCCAACATAGTACAAGGCGGCAAGCCCCCGGGCCGACTGGTCGGACCCGGTGCCGGGCGGAGGAATGAAATAACATACTCACAGGCATGAAACTTATCATACAGATAAGAAAGGTAGCCCCTGAGTGCTCCTCGAGGGACCCGGTGGCTTTGCCCTTAGTACAAAAGGTAGCGTGGTACATACTGTATTTAACTGTAAAATCTTCGAAGAAGATTTGCGTTCCATGGGCGCTCTGCTTCCTTGCCGGAATCGTCCCTTTTGCGCGCCCTGGGCTTCTGCGCGTCGATGAGGTAATAGGAGTCGTTGCCCAAGGCTCTGCTGATGATGAAGGGGCCTTCCCAAGGGGCCGAGAGCTTGTGCTGGTCGGCTGTTCGCTGGATCAGCCGGAGCACAAGGTCTCCCTCTTGGAAGGATCGTGGCTTGACCTTCCGACTGTAGTAGCGGCGCAGGCTCTGCTGGTAGATGGCGGACCGGCTGAGGGCTAACAGCCGGCCTTCTTCCAGCAAATCAATGCCGTCTTCTCGTGCTTCTTTCGCCTCCGCCTCCGTGTACATGGTGACGCGAGGCGAGTCGAACTCGACGTCACTTGGGATGACGGCCTCGGCCCCGTATACGAGGAAGAAGGGAGTGAAACCGGTTGATCTGTTCAGAGTGGTGCAGAGACTCCAGAGGACGGCTGGCAGCTCGTCGATCCAGCAGCCGGCCGAGCGCTCCAGCGGCTCGACCAGTCAGGGTTTGATGCTGGATAAGATGAGGCCGTTTGCTCGTTCTACCTGGCCGTTTGACTGCGGATGGGCAACGGACGCTAAGTCCAGTCGGATGCCCTGCATCGAGCAGAAACGGGCCAAGCCGCCTTTGGCAAAGTTAGTGCCATTATCGGTGATGATGCTGTGTGGTACACCGTACCGGACGGTGATATCCGCGATGAAGGTCACAGCAGTCAGACCGTTTAGTTTCTTGATTGGTTTTGCTTCAATCCACTTGGTGAATTTGTCCACGGCGACCAGCAGATGGGTCATGCCACCGCATGCTGTCTTGAATGGGCCCACCATGTCCAGCCCCCAGATGGCAAAGGGCCAGGTAAGGGGGATGGTATTGAGTGCGGAAGCCGGCAGATGTTGCTTGGAGCTGAATTTTTGGCACCCCTTGCATTTCTTGACCAAATCCTTGGCGTCCTCCAAAGCCATCGGCCAGAAGAAACCATGGCGGAAAGCTTTGGCGACAAGGGATCTGGAGGCCGCGTGGTGGCCGCACTCGCCTTGATGTATGTCTCTGAGGATTGCCTTGCCTTTCTCTGGTTCGACGCAGCGTTGGAAAACGTCGGTCACGCTGCGCCTGACAAGCTCTCTGTTTACTATCGGGTAAGCTTCTGCCCGGCGTTGCACCTGCCGGGCCGAGATCTCATCAACTGGCAGCTCTCCGCTTACCAGAAAGTTGAGGATGGGCTGCGCCCATGATTGTGCTTCGACTTCATCCACTGTCATTACGGCCACTGAAACTAGGGCGGTTGGGCTGGGAGGTGGCGGGGTGGAGTCGGCTGCATCTTGCAGCGCTGTTGAAGTCCCCAGGCTGACTGCTGCAGCCCCCGGGCCGGGTTGTGGAGTCCCCGGGCCGGGTGCGACTGCTGCAGTCCCTGAGCCGCTTGCCGAAGTCCCCGGGCCGGCCGCTGCAGTCCCCGGGCCGGGTTGCAAAGTCCCCAGGCCGGGTTGCAAAGTCCCCGTGCCACCTGCCAAAGTCCCCGGGCCGGCTACTGCAGCCCCCTAGTCAGATCCGACTGCTTCGGGGGCAACCGGCACGAAGATGGATTCTAATTCTGGGAAGGCTTGATAGACGGCTTGCGGAGGCACTGAAGGGACACGCCGGCTGGTATGGCTTGCCGGGTGGAGCCAATCCGCGCCAGGGCATCTGCTTGCTCGTTGTCGGCCCGTGGCACGTGAAGGAACTCGCACCCATCAAAGTATCCGCTGATCTGCTGGACGAGGAAGCGGTAGCTCGCCATATTTGCATCCTTGGCGTCCCAGTCGCTGGACGACTGTTGGACCACCAAGTCCGAATCGCCGTAGCACAGAATCTGGCGGATGCCAATCTCCTTAGCTAGCCGGAGTCCATGTACTAGCGCCTCGTACTCGGCCACGTTGTTGGAGGCGGCAAAGTGGATTTGCAGCGCGTATCTGAGCTTTTCGCTTTTAGGAGAGGTGAGGACGACGCCGGCTCCCAAACCGGTGCGCATCTTCGAGACATCAAAGTGCATCCGCCAATGAGTGGAGTCTGGAGCTGGCGGCAGGTACTGGGTCTCGGCCCAGTCGACGAGGAAGTCGGCCAGTGCTTGGGACTTGATGGCGGCGCGAGGCTGGTAGAAGATGGTGTAGGGGGCCAGCTCGATGGCCCACTTGGCCACTCGGCCCGATGCGTCTCTGCTGCCTATGATCTCCGCAAGCGGGGCGGTGCAGACGACCGTGATGGGATGCTCTTGAAAGTACGGCTTGAGCTTCTTGGCGGCAAAATGCACGCCGTAGCACAACTTTTGGTAATGGGGGTAGTTCTGTTTGGAAGCCGACAACACCTCACTCAAGTAGTAGACGGGCCTCTGGACCGGCAGCGCCTTGCCGTCCTCTTGGCGCTCTACCACCATAACTGTACTGACCACCCGGCTGGTGGCGGCGATGTAGAGAAGCATAGGCTCCTTGGCAGCCGGGGCGGCCAGGACGGGCGGCGTGGTCAACATCTTCTTGAGCTGGAGGAACGCCTCGTCCGCCTTGTCGTTCCACTCGAAATGAGTGGTCTTCTTCATCAGCTGGTACAGTGGAAGGGCCTTCTCGCCCAGCCGACTGATGAAGCGGCTGATGGATGCCAAGCAGCCAGTGAACTTCTGGACGTCTCGCAGTCGGGTGGGCCTCTCCATCCTCTCGATGGCCTTGATCTTGACAGGGTTGCACTCTATGCCGCGTTCTGAGACAAGGAAACCGAGGAGCTGGCCGGCTGGCACTCCAAAGACACACTTCTCTGGGTTGAGCTTGATTTGAAAACAGCGCAGATTATCAAAAGTTTCCTTGAGATCTTCCAGGAGGGTACCGCGCTTCTCCGTCTTCACCACAATATCGTCTACATAGACGTGGGCATTTCTACCGAGTTGCTTGAGGAGGCACTTCTGCATGCAACGCTGGAACATGGCACCGGCATTTCTCAAGCCGAATGTTCATGGTTAGGTAGCAGAAGGCTACGAATGGTGTGATGAAGGCGGTCTTCAGGCGGTCGGCCGGGCTTAACTTAATCTGGTGGTACCCCGAATAGGCATCCAAGAAACTCAACAGCTCGCATCCGGCTGTGGAGTCTATCACTTGGTCGATCCGGGGTAAGGCGAACGGATCCTTTGGGCAAGCTTTGTTGAGGCTGGTGTAGTCAATACACATGCGCCATTTGTTATTCTTCTTTAGGACAAGGACTGGGTTGGCTAGCCACTCTGGGAAGAATACTTCCATAATGAAGTCGGCAGCTAGAAGCCGGGCTATCTCTTCACCAACAATTCCTCTCTTCTCCTCCAACAGGCGGCGGAGGGGTTGTCTGACTGGCTTTGCATCTGCTCTGACATGTAGCTTGTGCTCGGCAAAATCCGTGGGAACACCCGGCATGTCCTTTGGAGACCACGCAAAGATGTCCCGATTCTCACGGAGGAAATCGACGAGCTCACCTTCCTATTTGCTGTCAAGGTGAGCTCCTATGACAGCGAATTTCTCCGGGTGCTCTGGGTCCAAGGGTATCTTCTTGGTTTCTTTGGCCGGCTGGAAAGAGCCCTGAGCTTCTAACTCCTTGGGGTCTGGCGATAGGTCCGGCTGCTTGCCGGCCATGGCCACAACCCGGTCAAGGAGCCGCTTCTCGGCAGCAATCACAAGGGACTCGGCCAGCCGACTGCTGGCTGCAGCACACTTTGCAGACTTCTGGTAGTCGCCGGCTATGGTGATAATGCCCTTGGTGCCCGGCATCTTCATCTTGAGGTAGGCGTAGTGGGGGACCGCCATGAACTTGGCCAGAGCAGGCCGGCCAAGCAACGCGTGGTAGGGGCTCTCAAGGTCAACCACCTCGAACCAGATTGGCTCTCGGCGGAAGTGACACTTGTCTCCAAAGAGGACATCTATCTTGATCTTGCTGATTGGTGAGCAGGATAGGCCAGGCACAATGCCATGGAAGACAGTCCGGCTGGGCTGGAGCTGTTTCTCTTTGATGCACAACTTCTCCATGGTGTCGCGGTAGAGGATGTTGATGCTGCTACCGCCGTCTATCAGAATTCGGGAGAAACGAGCAGCTCGCCTCTCCGTTGCGAAGGTGGCATCCAACACCAGGGCATAGGAACCCGGAGAAGGCATCACCTCCGGGTGGTCAGCTCGGCTCCAACTGATCGGCTTCTCCGACCAGTGCATGAACTCCGGGGCCTCAGAGGTGACAGTGTTCACTTCTCGGCACTGTTGATGCCGGCTGTGCCTGTCATCAGTCACGCTAGTGAAGACGACGTAAGCTCCATGCTCTTCCGGAAACTCGTCTTGGATCGCGCCGACTGGTCGGACCGCCGGCTGCTGGGGAGGCGGAGGCGGTGGGCCAGCAGGCGGCGGAGGCAGCCCTTCGCCTCTGGCGATGCGGGTGAGCCAGTGGCACTTCCGGGTGGTGTGGTTGGATGGCTTCGCGCCGCTGTGGAACTTGCAGGGAGCGTCGAGGGTTTGCTCAAACGAGAAGGCGGGCAACCAGGCAGGCTTGCTGCCCCTCTGGCGTTTGGGGCCGGGCTGCTCTTCTGGCTGCTGGCCTTCGACTGTCGCCACCTGCCGGCTGGTGGTAGCCGGCTGCGGGGTCTTGCGCTTATTGTCGTTTGACTGTTGGCGCCGACTGGAATCACCAGCCGGTGTCTGAGGGGCCGGAGGGAGCATCTTTCCTGACGCATCCACCCGGAGTTCCGACTTCATGGATGAGTCGGCAGTGGCGTACTTGTCCACTGTGATCAACAGCTCGTCGAGCGTGGCCGGCTCGTCGTAGGGGAGCCGGTGCTTGAGTAGGGTGCCCTCCCGGCACCCGGCAGTGAAGTATTCAATGGCTTGCACCTCATGAACCCCTTCGCAGGAGTTGCGCAGTTCGGCCCACCGCGTTAAGTATTCGCGGGTGGACTCGATCGGGCCCTGGATGCATAGGGAGAGCTGGCGAGGCTTGGGCGGCCGCTTGTAGGTGCTGGTGAAGTTGCGGATGAAAACTTCGGTGAAGTCTAGCCAGCTGTTGATGCTGTAGGGCTTGAGGCTGTTCAGCCATGTCCAGGCCGTGCCCTGGAGCATGAGCAGAACATACTTCACGGCGACACGCTTGTTGCCATTCGCTATGTTGACGGCAGTGGAGTAGTCGACCAGCCAATCTTCCGGCTTCACAGAGCCGTTGTACTTGGGAGTGTCCCGAGGGAGCGAGAACCCTTTGGGGAAGGGCTCATCGCGGATGCGGGGGCCCAAACAAGGCGGGCCGATTGCATCTTCTTCTTCCAACGCCAGGGACCGAGCCAAGCGGTCGATCTGGTTGCGAGCGTCGTTCTCTCCGACTCCTTCGCGGGGGCCCAGCCGGCCTCCGAGAGTCGGATGCTCAACAGGCGGCGGGGAGGCGCACCTCTCCCTGCACGGGAGAGGCAGACGACCGTCCCGCCGTTCCACTGCTCGTGGGCGGCTGTCTTGGTCGCGCTCGATGGAAATGCGGGTGCGGCTGCGGCTAGCAGCCGGCTCTTGGTCACGGGCGCCGGTTGTCGATGTCCGGGAGGTCGCGCCGTGCTCTCGGCGAGGGGGAAGGTTCCCAGCCTCTAGGCCGGGTTCCACCACGCGGCGGCCGGCTTCTTGCTGCGCGGCGGCCGCGTCGATGAGCTACTAGACGCGCTCCGTCATGCAGCGATGTTCGTCGCCCTCCAGGCGGTCCAGCTCGTCTGCCGCTACCTGGGCGGCGCGCAAGTTCTCCATGGGCGTGCCGTAGACCGGGCGGTCGGCCCCCAACATGCTGGCGATGGCGGCGCCGCGCCGCGCTGCCGGACCGTGCCCACGCGGCTGGGTTCGCCAGCAGCCGGTGTGCCGCAGACTTGTTGGCACTGTCGAGAAGTGCGATACGGCACGCCTCTAGCGTTTCACCGCTCGCATCGGGCGCTACGGGAGTGGACAGTTCCTGCATTGCCGCCTGCAACGGGTCCCGGCCGGCCTGGTCGGAGGGTCCGTCGTGGCTGATGACCAGCACCATCGCTGAGGTGCTGGTGTCGGCGCTGCTGTCTGCAGTGGGAAGTGGATTGTCGAAGATCACCATGTCACCGGGGAAGGCATCAGGAAGCGCGACGTCGGCGTCGACGACCATGGCGATGAGCAGGTCGGTGGAGCCAACGGACTCCGGGTCGGAGACCGACTCGTCGGCGATGTGAAGCTTGCCGAGGAGATCGATGAGGCAGTTCTCGGAGCCAGCTGCGCCCGCGTCGAGTGCGGGCTCGTCGAAGAGGCGGGTCCCGCCGATGAGATCAGCGAGGTTGCTTGCAGCACAAACAACTTCCACGCCGCGCAGCGTGTCGGCACAAACAACGTCGGGCGTGCCGGGCTGGCTGCGATCGCCAGGGAGGAAGAGGGTTCCCGTCCAGAACGTGTTTCCGAACGACGGTGCACCTAGCCCCACGGTGGGCACCAAATGTCGGGGATATCGAGCGACATATGCCAAGGGATGGCTTATCATGGATTGGGACAAAAGTACGTCGCCGGGCTCTAGAAGCGGGAGTGAGCGAGACCGCATACGCTTGCGAATCTTACCCAGGTTCGGGGCTCTCCTAGGAGATAACACCCCTAGTCCTGCTCTGCGGGGTCTCCGCATGATCACTACTTCAACAAGTAGCTACAAGCTTGCTCCTGGAGCTGTTTGGCTAGAGGAGGAAGAAGGGCAAGGCTAGCTCTACTCCGCTCTCTCTGCGTGAATGTGTGGCACGTCGGGTGCTCGGTTGTGGTGTTCTCCAAGGTTCCAACCCCTTGCATGGGGTAACCCGGGGGGTTTATATAGGTCTACCCCCAGGGGTACAACGGTAATCCGGTTTGCTGCGGGACCCGGCTGTCAGCGTCGCTGGTCGCCGGCTTCTCCGCCGACAGCTGGGTCCCACCGTCTGTGGGCCAGGGTTGACCACTTTACGTTGTATTGTTGTTCCTGATGATGAAGGCCTCGTCAGGGGGAGCGTTGGTACAGTCCTACCGCCCGGCGGGCATTCACTGTAGCCACACCCCGTCACATCTGGTTAATGGCGCACAAACTTTAAGGGAGAGAGAAGGCCGCCTGCCGGAGGCCGACCTCTCTTCCGAGCCGGCTGGTTTGGGCTCGCCGCCTTCTGGCTTCTCACGGACAGGTAGGACCCGCCGCCTGCGGACCGTACTGGCCGCACGTCGCGAGAGCATGGCCTCCTCGGCCATGGGTGATGTCACGGGCGGCATGGAAACAGTCCCGCTCTAGGCGTGGGACGCCTGCTCCGTACGTCGCACTGTGGCCACGTTCGGCCCAGGATTCGGGGTTGGCAGGCTTGCACTGTATCCATGCCCCGTCTCGTCATGTTTAAGTTGGTGCTGACTTTGAGGGCATGAGGGGCCGCCTGCTAGGACCCGGCATCCCAGGAGGCCGCCTGCCAGGAGTCGGCCTACTTCATGGCCGTCTTGTGGACTCCGCTGCCTCCCGGCAACCGGCTGCTTGGACCAGCCGGCCTCAAGAAGGCGGCCCTTGTCCTTGATGCTTGAGGGGCACAGCCTGCCCCGATGCCTTGAAATAGCAAAGGGAGCTGATGGGGCTACCCATGGTCATTTACTCCGACACTGCCTCTCTCTCTCTCCTCTAACCCTGCCAGTGGGGCCCACGTGTCAGCCTCACTGTTCTCCCGCCGAAGCGGTATAAGTGGAGGCGTATTTCTGAAATACGTCTTCGACGTCACCCCTGGTTATTTTGAAAAATCATTTTAATTCATAATATTGACCAAACTTTGACCAGCTCTAACTTTTATTCTATAAATCCAAATCAGTTGATTCTTTTTGCATTGGTTTTGTCTTGAACTCCTCTATCAGCATGCAAAAGATTGTTGGGGAACGTAGCATGCAATTTCAAAAAAATTCTACCCTCACGCAAGATCTATCTAGGAGATGCATAGTAACGAGTGGGGAGAGTGTCCACGTACCCTCGTAGAACGAAAGCGGAAGCATTTATCAACGCGGTTGATGTAGTCGTACGTCTTCATGATCCGACCGATCCTAGCACCGAATGTACGGCACCTCCGTGTTCAGCACACGTTCAGCTCAATGGCGTCCCTCGTACTCTGGATCCAGTTGAGGCCGAGGGAGAGTTCCGTCAGCACAACGGTGTGGCGACGGTGATGATGAAGTTACCGGCGCAGGGCTTCGCCTAAGCACTACGACCATATGACCGAGGTGTGTAACTGTGGAGGGGGGCACCGCACACGGCTAAGAGAAACTTTGATGTCCTATTGGGATGCCCCCTGGCCACATATATAAAGGAGGGGAGGGAAGAGGTGGCCGGCCCAAGGGGGGCGCACCAGGTGTGGGGAATCCTACTAGGACTCCCCAGTCCAAGTAGGATTCCCCTCCTCTTTCCTATTCCTAGTAGGAGAAAGAGGGAAGAAGGAAGAGGGGAGAAGGAAGGAGGGGGGCGCCGCCCCCTCCTAGTCCAATTCAGACAAGCCCATGGGGGGCGCGCGGCCACCCCTTGAGGCCCTTCTCTCGTTTCCCGTATGGCCCATTAAGGCCCACTACTTCCCCCGGCGAATTCCCGTAACTCTCCGGTACTCCGAGAAATACCCGAATCACTCGGAACCTTTCCGATGTCAGAATATAGCCTTCCAATATATCGATCTTTACCTCTCGACCATTTCGAGACTCCTCGTCATGTCCGTGATCTCATCGGGGACTCCGAACTATCTTCGGTCATCAAATCCCATAACTCATAATACAAATCGTCATCGAATGTTAAGCGTGCGGACCCTACGGGTTCGAGAACTATGTAGACATGACCAAGACACATCTCCGGTCAATAACCAATAGCGGAACCTGGATGCTCATATTGGCTCCTACATATTCTACGAAGATCTTTATCGGTCAAACCGCATAACAACATACGTTGTTCCCTTTGTCATCGGTATGTTACTTGCCCGAGATTCGATCGTCGGTTTCATCATACCTAGTTCAATCTCGTTACCAGCAAGTCTCTTTACTTGTTCCATAATGCATCATCTCGCAACTAACTCATTAGTCACATTGCTTGCAAGGCTTATAGTGATGTGCATTACCGGGAGGGCCCAGAGATACCTCTCCGATACACGGAGTGACAAATCCTAATCTCGATCTATGCCAACTCAACAAACACCATCGGAGACACCTGTAGATCATCTTTATAATCACCCAGTTACGTTGTGACGTTTGATAGCACACTAAGTGTTCCTCTGGTATTCGGGAGTTGCATAATCTCATAGTCATAGGAACATGTATAAGTCATGAAGAAAGCAATAGCAACAAACTAAATGATCATAGTGCTAAGCTAACGGATGGGTCTTGTCCATCACATCATTCTCTAATGATGTGATCCCGTTCATCAAATGACAACACATGTCTATGGCTAGGAAACTTAACCATCTTTGATTAACGAGCTAGTCAAGTAGAGGCATAATAGGGACACTTTGTTTTGTCTATGTATTCACACATGTATCAAGTTTCCGGTTAATATAATTCTAGCATGAATAATAAACATTTATCATGATATAAGGAAATATAAATAACAACTTTATTATTGCCTCTAGGGCATATTTCCTTCAAAGATGAGATTTTTGCTTGCTGTAAATATTTTCTGGTGCATTTAAATGTGTTATGTGACATTTTCTTTTTGCTATTTTAATTATTTTCAGAAGGAACTTGCTGCCTTGAGGAGAACCAGGAGGATTGTGACCCACCTCTGCACTAAGGCAAGCCATCACAAATATTTGTAAGAGTGACATTACAATGATTATGATTTTCACTTGAATATGGTCCCAATTAATGCATATAGTAATTTTAATAACATCACTTGAGCTAGTTTCATTTTCATACTATGCTTGCTATGTTATCAGTGGTATTTAAGTTGAATGACTAAGGATATGCAGTAGGATAACAAGATAATGAGCATGAGTAGTGAGTGCATACCGCCATTATGTTCAAATGATGCATGTGAAGATTTTGCATTTTCATGGCATATTATGATTCGGAAATATTTATTTGCAAAGTTGAAACCTAATAATAATCCAACTTGAACATGCCGTTGATCGAGTCATGGTGCCACCAAATCGAGCTTCCCAGTGCAACCACATTTGCCTTTATGGGGAGGCCCTTTCTCAGTCTGTTGTTATGCCTCTCGCCGGTGCCTCCAACTAGGGAACACTACAAAAAAATACACTTCCATGATGATACGTGTTTGTCACAGTAGGTCATGTTTTCTGTCATGCATGTACATCCATGATGATTTTATGACAGAATCAAGATAGTCGTACCTGTGCTGTCGTAGAAGTGTTCCATGACAATACCAAATTTATCATCACGGAAGTATCCACTTCCATGACGATAAATGGCGCGTCATGGAAGTGCTTTCGTCAAGGGTAACCGACACGTGGCATCCACCGTAACGGGTCGCCGTTAAGCTTTCGGGTTCCGTTTTGAATCCAATAACCCGTTAAAAGCCCGGACCAATGGGGATTTTCCACGTGTAAAATTCCAATGGCCAGAAGAACCACGTGGCGGCTCACCGTTGGGACAGATGTCATCCACTCATTGGACCGGAAGCGCCTATGATATTTCAACACATGGCATGGCCCAACAGAGGCCCATTCTGATGGAAAGGCCGGCCCGTTTGACTTGGTCAAAAGGTAGCGGGCCGGCCCACGGAAAGCCTGTTAACGACCTGTTCGCATATAGCCCATTTACAGCCCGCTAACTCACGGCCCGTTACGGCCTATCCGAATTAGGCCCAGTAGCGTCATCTGGGCCGTCCAATATGATTCCAGCCCATTGTAACTTTCGGCCCATTTATGGCCCATGACGACTTTCGGCCCATACGAGGCCCTTTGCAACTCTGGGCCCATTAAAGGCTCGAGGTGAAACTGGCCCATAATGAACAGTGTATCGCTTTATACCCATTAACGGCCCATTATTCCGTCGGCCGTTTCCAGCCCGTGTTAACTTTCGGCCTTCTAAGGTCCCATTTGTTCTTGGGCTCATTTCCAGAATTCGGTTACTTACGGTCCGTTACTGGCCTGTTCCGCTTGTGGGACAAATTCAGCCTGTGGTTACAGTCGGCCCGTTTGTGGCCCGTTAACCCATTGGGCTGTTTTCATAGCGTCATCAAATACGGCCTATTAACGACCCGTTATTCTCGGGCCATAAAACATACGATTTCCACTCTAGCCCGTTTACGGCCCATTTTGCAGACCGTTATTGGTCCACGAATAGTACGGCCCATGATTGGCGAAACAATTATACAACCCGTAGAAGGCCCATTGATTAGACGGCCCATAGAAGGCCCATGGATCCTACGGCCCGTAGAAGGCCCATGGATCCTATGGCCCGTAGAAGGCCCATGGATCCTACGGCCCGTAGAAGGCCCATGGATCCTACGGCCCGTAGGAGGCCCATGGTCACTACAGCAGGTAGCAGGACCATGGTTACAACAGTCCGTGTGTTGCCATGGTTATTGTGGCCTAGTTATAAAAATAGGTTATTGTGGCCACTAGAAAAACGCGAAAAAAGAACTGCAGTGACTACAAGCAAACAACTAAACAAGACAATAAGGAAATAAATAAGCAAGCAACTAACGCTAGGCTATTACGGCTATTACACATATTACATCCACTGGGCATCAAAGTTCGCCACTAGTGCAAATATAGGGAACAAAGCAACATATTACATACACTGGCCGTCTAAATTGGCCACCAGTGCAAATAAACGCGGCAGCAAAACAAGTCCATAACTAAAACAACTTCAGAAGAGCTCAAGAAATGTTATCCTGGGTATCCACCATGCTGGCAATAAGCTTAGCAAGCTTATTAGCTTTCTCCTGTTTGGCGCTAAAATCCTCCAACGCTTGCTGTTGCACCAGAAAGTATGCATCTGAATGCTCCAGGGACTTCCGCAGTCCTTCGGCTTCTTGTCGCAGCACAGCTGATCGATGTCTTTCAGCTTGTAGTTGAGACTCAAGAAACCAAACTGATTCAGACAGTGAGTTTGAATAGCTTGTGCCAGTGGTAGTGGCTAGTAACTCGAACACTATACCAAGACAGGACTTTGGGGTTGTCTCACTATCTTCAAGATAGTTTTCCTTAGCTGTTTTATCAGCTTTGTTGGAGACCAACAAGGATGTCTCACTATCCTGAACCTTATCTGCATTACTTCCTTTACCATTGCTTAATAAGGCACTCTTCCCCAATATTCTGTCAGCATTCTAAAAGAAGAAACAAGTAGACACATAACAGGTTTAGCATGTACTAGTATATGAAACTCATTTCGGTGAACCAGTTCATTAGTAAGGTGGACAGGATTAAACTACCAATTCTTCTATTGCCAAGTAGTACATAATAAAAGCATCATACAAACATATATCTATGTCCTATGGTCACTGCATTATCTTGCCAAATCAAAATAGAGACACGGTTCAAATCATATCAGTTCAAGACAAAGTAGCACTGAAAGAATACAAAGCGTGGGAAACTACACGGCACAACAAGATTTCAGATGGGTACGTCTACATGTACAACAACACTATTGGCTCTGTTGTGATGCTAGTAATGTGCATGATATGAGAAGTCAACTGTATACACAATTGAAATTGAAATCAACAGAGCTATTTATAAGAGCAAACCTGTTAAAGAAACATGCATAAACATACCTGTTGTGCCATTTGAGTTTCAATTGGATCCTTTAATTTAAAAATAAGTTTGTATGAGTAAATATAGTGATACAAGAGCAAAGCAATATGCACGATAGCAATGGAATCTTAAATGAGAACAGTTGTTCTTCAGGTTTAAGCACTTGTTCTACATGAACAGAGTATAGTAAGACGTAGGCATATAGTACTTAAAAATAAAAAATGAGCTCATAGACCTTACCACATTCTTGGTTCGGGACCGGTATAGAACAAGGCATTCCTAGTCATCGTCCAGTAAATGTGTCTCAGGGGAACGTAAGGGAATTTGATGAGTTTCTTTGCCAGTGAAGTACGTTTTCTTCAGGTAATTCCGATACTGCCACCAAGCATTCTTGAAGATAGCAGAGGTATTAGCACAGGTTACCTCATCCTGAGTTTCCAAATCGGTCCTTCTCTATAGAGAAAAATGGGAAAATTTGCTATATTATAACCATCATGGAGGTAGAATGTATGGGACAAAGCAAAGTAATTGCCATGAATAACATTACTTACACATAACTCCTGGACAAACAAATGCAACTGGCATTTTCCTTCATCTTCAGTATAATATTTCCATGATGGGAAGATATGCATATAGGATTTAACAACATCAAATGCGATAGATGCTAAACTATGAATGGCTAATTGTGCTTCCTCCACAGGAATAGGTGTACTAACTGGTGGAGTTGGGGTTCACCGTGGTAGTACTGACGCTTTGGGCACTGGAGCTGCCTTACTAACTGCTCTTGTTTGGGAGCTCTGTGGTGGAGATGGTGCTGTGTCAATAGGAACTGGGTTACTATCTGCTGGGGTTGAGGTTAGATTGGGTGAAGCTGGTTCTCTGTCCATCGCAGTAGGGGTACAATCTGCTAGAGTCTGGGTTATGTGTGGTAGGGCTGGTTCTCGTGCATGTACAACCGGGGTGCTATCTCCACCAAGAGGTAGCACTGTTTATTTGAAGACCGTGTTTTTACTCCACTAGATACTGCCATCAGCCGCTCCAATTCAAATGGCTGATAAACAGGAAACATAGTTGAATGTACAGACATTATATGAGAGACAGATGCAATAGATAGTGTGGAAAAAAGAGGGCATGAAATAGTTGACATGTATATTGTTTAACTAAAAAGGATAGCATGACATAATTTCACATATATGATGTCTATCTAAACTGGATAGCATAGCATGACATAATTCGAAGATATGATGACTAACTAAATAGGATGGCATGAGATAATTATATGATGTCTTTAGTAAACAGGTTCACATGACATAATTCACATACATGTTATCTAAGTAATCAGGATCGCATGATTTAATTCACATATGTGATTTATATGCTAAGCAGAGGGCATTCGCATATATGATGTCTGAACTAAGAACATGGTGTTGAATATTGTGTATATGATGTCTAAACTATGCAATGCAAGACACCATATGCATGATATGAGCAGTATAACCGTGCCAAGTTAGAGCATACACCTCGGTGAGGGAATAGGACCGGTCATCTGTCTCTGAATCCATCTCTGAGGAGATGCTGGGACCCAGCAAGAGATCTGCTTCGACAGGTAGCACTGTCTGCTCTGAAGACCTTGTTTTCTCTCCAGATTTTTCCATCACCCACTCAAATGGCTGATTCACAGGAAGAGTAGTTTAATGTACAAACATTGTCGACAAATGGAAATGTAATGAAGAAAAGGATGGGCAAGATATCATTCAAATATATGATGCCTGGTTAAACATGATGGCATTGCATATTTCACATATATTATGGCTGGCTAAAAGAGATGAGACTGCATAATTCCCATATATGATATAGAAACTAAACATGTGGCATTATAGAACATGTCTAAACTAAGCAGATGACATATATGATGTCGAAAGTAGGCACTGCAAGGCAACATATGCATGATATGACCAACGTCATCATGCCAAGTTAGAGCAAACACCTTGGGGGGTAAATAGGAGTGGTCAGCTACGTCTGAATCCGCCTCAGAACAGATATCTTCCTCTGGATTACAATCTGGAGAGGGGGGAGGGTTTGCCATTGAACCCACCAATGAGCGATGTCTGCATGACATTGTATTGCTGCGCAAAACTCTTCTCATTTTCTCTACATGTTCAGCATGACTGTGTATAATATTTGACATGCATACGAAAAAAATATAGTGAGATTATGTAAGGAGAGCATGCAAAAATCTAGAGTGATGGTAACAACCAGTGGATGGATCCAAAAATAATGATAGCAGGCTGATGATAGCTTTAATTTAATAAAAAGAACGATGATGATTGTTTTACTATTTGTTTCCCACCCAAGATGAACAACATAGGCATACCCTAGGTGAAGCAGATAATAGACAGAGATACTATTTATTGTTGCCTCGATATGTGCCCCACAAGTAATTTTAAAACTCAAGTTTGAACATTAATTTGGACCTGACTTGGAGTCTAAGAGATGAAAAGGATGATAAAGTAGCAGGTAATATTAAGCAATGCATAACATAAGCAGAAACAAAAGAGTGCGACCTCTCTTGTGGACCCGTGTACTCCTCAGGTTCATCTGCTGAGTCGATGATGGTGATGCAGTTGCGGTGGGTGCCGGCGACAGGGAAGGAGATCTGAGGCAGCGAAAGATGGTCAGGAGTCGTGATGTCTGGTTTGGTGGATGATTCTGTCGATGGAGCAGCTCAGGTGAGGTGGACGACGTCACGGCAGGAGCAGGACAAACCACACAAAGTTTTCTTCGACACCTACCTATAACTGAAGTAATTCTGTAAGGGCTCCTTTTGCTTGCAGGATTCTAAAAACGCAGGGATAGGAAAAACACCGGAATAGGATAGGAATGCACGTGGGAAACAGAGCATTTGTAAACACAGGATTTCTATCAACTTGGGTGTTTGGTTCACATGAATTGGAAGAGCAGAGGAATGCAAAGAAACATGGCCAAATTAAAGTGAAACCATATGAAAGCGTGTACAGTTAGAATGTTATTCTGCCACTAATACACTTGGTCTTGTTTTCATGCATAGGATTTTGAAAAGTAGGTCTAGGTGGATGTTTTGCTCCATTCCTTTCAACAAAATGCATGAATAGAATAGTAGAGTGCCATAGGAAAATTTCCTATTGCTATGTTTTTCCTTCACTTTTTCCTTTGAACCAAAATAGCCCTAATGGATCGACATGAATGTAGAGTAATAAGTGATGCGACAAGTGTACAACCTCTTTGCCATAGCCGTGTCGACCTCAGCATCATTGGGTTGGTCGCTGAAGAAGTTGCGGCAGAGGTGGCTGTCGGAGGTGTGGAGGAAGATCTGAGGAATCTGTAGACGGCGTCCAGGGCACTGCTCTGTTGTGATGGATGGTTCCGTCATTGGAGCAGCTCCGGCGAGCCGTAAGACATCAAGGCTGAAGCAGTACAAGACAGACATGATTAATCTCAAGTGGGATTCTAATAGCATCTCCAATAGATGATGTAAAATACATTACCAAAAAGTGATAGATGTAAAATGTACATCACCAAAAAACACCTGACTACAACAGATGAGGTAAAAACTGTTGACTCTGAACTTAACTGTTGAAACTAAAATTTACTGTGGAATCTGAATGTTACTGTCGAAACTGAACACACTGGTAGCAGAAAGGAACTTCACATGTAGTTTAGGCCGCTCGAGCACTAGTAGTAGAGAAACAGTGATCTAAATCAGCAGGCGATTGATGGGGAACACAGTAGCAGATAGCAGCCGGAGCAGCAGCGTGAACTAGAGCCAGAGCATCAACTTGTGTGCTGCAGTAGCCCATGTACCAGCATCAGCAGCGCGAGTGAGAGCAAGAGCAGAGTAGTAGCACGAGTGAGGGGGAGAGCAGAGCAGCAACGCGACCGAGCGAGAGACGGAGCAGCAGCAACGCGAGCGAGCGAGAGCTGAAGCAGCAGCAGCAGCGCGAGCGAGCGAGAGCCGGAGCAGCAGCAGCAGATCCAGCTGGTATGGATGCCGCCGCCAAAGGGGCCTCGCACTGGGGGAGAGCCGCCGTGGAGATGTCGCCCGCAGCGTCAGCTTCAAGGTTGCCGCACCATGGGGGTGCGGGATGGAGCATCATCGGCGCCGGCAGGTCGAGTTAAATAGAAGGTGCGATGCGATGATTGTACAACCTCTTTGGTGGCGCCGAGTAGGCCTCTGCTTTGTCCGAGGAGTCGGTGAGGATGATGCGGTTCTGGTGGAGCAGGTTAAGGCGGCACTGTGGGGATGGATCAGCCGCGATAGACGAGGTGATCATTTGAGCAGCTCCTTGGAGGTGGAGGATGGGGCGGCTGAACCGGCGGAACGACGAGATCGACAACGGATCCTCATCCGAGGAGGTGTGTGATTGATGTCGGGCTATTGCGGTGGACGACATCGTCGGGGAAGAGGCTCCGGCTGGGTAGTGGTGGGGTGGCGGACGGAGGAGGGTGGGGTTTTGCGGCTGGAGCGCAGAGAGGTTATAGCGGCCTGGGATTTCGAATGGGGATTTCGAATGGCAAAAGGGAGGTGATGGGAGGGGGGGAACCATGACTTAGGGACGCGCTTGTCCAAAATGTAGGGTGTGTTACAAAAGTACCCCCACCGATTTGAACTAGCGGCCCTTTCGGCTTAGGGTTAGTAGGGGATTTCGCGTGTCGGGATTTGGCAGCTGGAGGGAGTTTTCGCGAGCGTTGTAATTTCGGGATAGCAAGGCGCGGGTTGTGAAGGCGCGAGTTTTGGGAGCACGATATCTGAATTTTCGGGATATAACAAGGCACGGGTTGAATTTTAGGGAGAAGCCTAACATGTAATATTGTACGTACGAAATCAATTCGCACTTCCCTCAACGAAAAAAATGAAAAAAAATAAAACTATTCGCACCACACAAAGAGAGAGTCTTGTCTCGTTTTACTGTACAAATGCTATTCAAAGCTATGAATCCATGTTATGCCCAATTACATTTTTTCGCTGGCTGTATAATGCATGTAACCTACTCATACCAACATTTTAGTGCATTCCAAATGTCTATACTACCGCTGCAATTCGAACTAAATTTGAATTCATTTCTCTATTTGAATAAGAATCTACAATCATGATTGTTGCCAACTTAAACCATCATTCGTGTATTATCTTAACAACTCACCACATGATTACTATAGAGATAGATATGAACTATGTGTACTATATGAACTCGAATTCGAAATTTTGAATACACTTGATGTTGATTCCAAATAATAGTACATTTGATGTACTAACTAGATCTTCATAATCTAAACCATGTTTCATACGTACACTGTGTTTATCACACAAAGTATAGTGCCCCGCCCCCTACATTGTGATAAGTATTTAGCCCTGAGCTGCAAAAGCCACACATTATCACAAATTCAAATAAATGTTCTATATATTATATGTAGTATAACATGTTCATAACCACACCATGCGCATCACCATTATATATATTCATGCATGCGTCGGTTTAAACCACTATGATATCTTCTTCAAATATCCGAATCCCCTTTTATAATGAATTATGATCTCTATTCATCTTTTACACCCACACAATCCTCTTATCTTTGTAGCTAGCGCTAAATTTCTCTCATGCATGCACACGCCCGCCACCCTCTCACCCTCCCTCAGCATTCTCTACCTCCATCGTGCACATTCGTCATTTCACTTTAGGTCGTTCACCCACGGTGTGTGTAGGCCCCCCAGCTCCTTCCTTCTGGCACACACCGATCGATATACCTCTCTAGCCAGGTGTGCCTACCACAAACACAAGATTTCACTCTTCTCTTCTCACCGTCTATGCCTCACTCTCGCCCCTCTTTTCATCAATCTAATACTCGCACACTCCTTCCCCCTCGATATAGTAGGCCTCTCGCACCACCTCCTTGCTGCATCCCTCTCTCTCTCTCTCTATCCTTCTCTTCGGGTCTTATTTGCTTCTAACACATACATGCATGTATACCGATCGATCTCCCTACATATACCTAGGTCGACTATAACTCTTTTTCCCCACGCATCGATCGACGTACCTCACAAGTTATGTCTCTCCCTTTCTTCGACAAAGGATGATTGATCTTCCTATGTAGTTACATCTGCTTACCACAGCCATATCATCCCCCCTCATAATTCATGCATGCCTCCTGACCCGTCTCTCACACGCACGTGCACAGACAGGCAGGCATCCCCTCTCTTATTGATATTGCACGCGTGCCCTCCGTTTGTCTAGCAGGCCTCTCCCACCATTTGTGAGAAGCAACTCTAGCACCAACCCCTCCGACACTCTAGCTCTGTCTCTCTCCCAACCTTATTCCTCTCCTACACATATGCATGGATGCCGATCGATCTCCCTCAATACATAAGGTAGGTCTCTCTCCTCCTCCACACATATACCAGCCATTCTACCTCTATAGTTAGGTCTCTGCCCCCCCCCCCAACACACACACCGATAGTCGAACACTGTAGGTAGGTGTCGATGCCACAGAGTCAAACTGCACCTGTCCCCTCTCATGTTCCAGTAGGCCAGCCACCATATATCTTTGACGTGGGCACACACAAATTCGATGCCACTCTTTATCAATCGCGTGCACACACACACACACTTCATCCCTCTCTTCGATTCTATGGATACCTCACGCCGATGATACCTCCACTCTCTTCTCGTGGATCACCCCCTCTATATATATGATATATCTAGGCCTCTGTTTCACACACATTGCATATGTTACATTTTTTGTTTGAAATATCATCGACACATATTCCCTGTCTATCTCTCAAGCACTCCCCAAGAAAAAACACTCACGAACCCACACACTATCTCTCTCTAGGTTTGTATCTCTCTCACACAAACCCACGTAGGTGGTGCACGTACACGAAGAGAATAGGTGCATGTACTCATGCTTCGTGCCCAGCCACACCCGCGAGGGTGCATGGTGGAGCTCATTTCTGTACGAAATGGTAGCCCACATGCTAATTTGAGCGCGTGTAGCGGTTGTTTACCTATGGAGGTCGTGTACCACACATGCACGGAACAAATTTTGACTTGATGTGTTGGCGCGTTATTTTTAAAGAAAGTTATATTGCTCAATGCCACGTACACAGAATATAAAACAATTTTTATGGAGAAAAAAGTAGTCCACTCCACTATATACAATGGAGCCTGCCTGCCAGGTTTTGTCTCTCTTCAGAGTATCTCACACAAGGCGGCGGTGGCCTCTCTCTCTCACCGTTGGTCACTGATCCGGCCGCATCCCGTCCGCCGGCGGAAAGGGAGGATGTGCATCGTTTCTCTGTTCGACGGCGCCGAGGCAGCACGTCCTGATCTGCGGTACCCGCCATTCTCTCTGACCAAGCTCCAGCGCGGTAGGGCCTACGACACTTGCTCGCTGCCACAGTATGGGCAGATCCCGCCCGCCGCTTCGCTCCTAGTTACATCCCGACGACCCCCAGGTATCCCCTCCTGCCTTGCTCCACTGCCCATCTTCCCACGTCGCTGCATGTGGAAAATCTTGCATGTGGATCTTCCCTAGTTCTTTTCCCAAAACGTAGCTCGTCCAACGTACTTTCCATATTGCAATATCGTCCTCACACCGTTTTAGATAAACACAACCGTGCTGTTATCTTCCATTAGGACAAGGAATATGCTTATTTTTTGTCGTCGTATGTGTCATCAACTGTTATTGGCCAGTAATTGTTTCCTTTCTACCTCTTTTTTGCAAACAGAGCTATCCATTTCATGTCGTTGCTATTGCGACCTTTTGGTGAACTACACAAATCACTTTTTTCTTAAGAGTATTTTGTGCAGTTCTACTAAAATGTCACACGGGCAACATCTCTACATTTCAGTGCGACTACACAAAGGGAGATTGGTTTTGCTCTATCCTCCTCATCCAACTCTGAGCCTAATCTTCTCGAACTATTTGCTTAATCTTCTCCAACTAGTTAGTCTTAAGAGAGACTGCAAAGGTGACCGGCTTCTATTTGTGTGTTTACTGTTTCATCAACAGTCCTCTATTATTGTAATCACACTTAATATCTTTGGAACAGGGACACTCAGCTCTATTTTAGTGGAACTGCACAAAATGATCGGAATGTTGCATGCTCCTGACAGCTACTTTTTTTTCCAACATGCCTTGTTGATTTAGACAGAGCTGGGGCGAAGTTGCTGCCAATGAAAGCATGGATCAATTTTAGTTTAACACCTTCTCACAACTTTGTCTTGAGTTGTGATGTAAATATTAGCTCTGATCTGCTAATCATTGAGATGCATTAGCAAGGAAGTTAGTTTTTTATTTTTTTCGAAAGAGCATGGATGGCAAGACACACGAAACAAAAGCTGAAAGCTCAGAGCATTGTACAATTTCATGTCGATGGAAAATTATTTGTATAGTACGTCAATTATGTAAACAAATGCTGGAATCTTGATAGCATTGCCAGAAGCCTCTTCAACATCTGGGTCCATGTGCCATGCACCAAATTATACTCCCTCCGTTCCTAAATATTTGTCTTTTTAGAAATTTCAAATGGACTACCACATACAGATGTATATAGACATATTTTAGAGTGTAGATTCACTCATTTTGCTTCGTATGTAGTCACTTGTTGAAATCTCTAGAAAGACAAATATTTAGGAACGGAGGGAGTAGTGCACAACCGCATGGGAGACTCAGCCCGGTCGTTGCGCCGCACTAATAGTGAGGAATGAGCAGTCAAATCATAAGCCCCACCTTTCCCACTGTAAGTTGCTCGGAAGAAGCAACCATCAATACGCTCTTCTTTGAATCCGCTCATACTACTCCCTCCGTCACTGTTTATAGAGCGCGCTTCAACAATCTCTAGGACCAAGGCGACTAGCGATCGGCCTGAAAAATAGCATTGGTAGTTATAGCACGGCGTCTATTACTAGAGGAAATAATGCGTACACACATGCATGCAGTGCTTCCACCCCGAGTACACACATGCATGCACTTACTCCACTCCGCGTCCACACATACATCAAGAGAAAATTGTGGACTTGATTGCGGTTACCATGCCCTAATTAATTGAGCATTAAACCAAACGCGTCTAAAATCTCACTGGTGGTGGAAATGCATGGAGAGAAATGCATGAGAATGAAGCGCGCCCTATAAATTGTGACAGAGGGAGTATTATGAAGGTGCAAAACCAAGTACGCGTATGGCCTATCGGTCAACGCACTTCCTCTTGGCATATCACTGACATGTGGGACCGGAGTGTGAGCAAACCGATCTCAATTGACGGCAAAATGGCCAACCCGTCGTTCCTTGAGAGAGACGAGGAGCGAGAACACACAGACGGGCTCGCACGGAGGACAAGATATATTCGAGCATGGTTGATCGATATCATCATTACATGTTCGATGTTTTTTAATAGTACTATTGGGCTGCCATTTTCCGCACTTCTCCCGAATAAATGTGTACTTTATCAGAGATTAAAATAAAATTAGAGTACAGACGCTCCACCATGTGGTTCCTAGTACTTGTATACTAGTAGTACTACTCGTACTACTAAACCTTGCGCTTGGCTCTTCGCCTCTTCGGGAAGTCGAACAATGATGGTACTACAGTGTATGCCTCTGGCAATCTAACACCGAATGAACTGCTGCACGTCCACCGCTTGGGCGAGGGTAGGTTGCATTAGTCAAAAGCTTCTCCTTGTCCTGCGAGCCACCAGGCTTGAGGTAGATGGAGAGGGCATAAGCGAGCTTCACCTTGTCCTGCAAGCTTCTCCTCGTTCTGCGAGTTGACGGGACACACCAAAAAGTAGTGCTAGTCCATACTCCCTCCTTTCCGGTTAATATGGCTTAATCTTTTTTGCGGGTAAATGAGAGAGCTTTATTCATATATAAGCATTCTTAGGACGATCAGCCAAGAGACTGGTCACTAGGAAGCGAGGTACCCCGCAAAAATAGAAGAAGGAAGCGAGGTGTTTCATCAAGCCAGCTCTCGGTCACATTCAAAGTGCAGCAAGCACGGTTCGCACAAAGATGCGCCGCAAGGTTTGCTAACCTGTTTACATGCTGAATAACAAAAAAAGAGAAAATATTACTGAGCGCTCCTATTTCTAACAGGATAGGAGCCAGAATTAAGCGAGAATTGTGGCGAGTGTTCCATGCAATCAACTTCCATTATCACATGCGAGAACCCTCGAAGAGAACCAAATGTGTTGAAGATTGCTTTATCACAGATTAAAATAAAATAAGAGTGCAGACGCTCCACCATGCGGTTCCTAGTAGTACATACCTGCATAGTAGTACTAGTAGTACTACGTAATACTAGTACTCGGAGTAGTAAACTTTGCGCTTGGCTGTTCGCCTCTTCGGGAAGTCGAACAATAATGGTACTAGTACAGTGTATGCTTCTGGCAATCTGACACAGAATTAACTATTGCACGTCCACCACCTGAGCGAGGGAGAGCTTGCATTAGTCAAAAGTTTCTCCTTGTCCTGTGAGCCACCGCGCGCAAGCTTCTCCCGTCCTGCAAGCTTCTCCTCGTTTGGCAAGTTGATGAGACACAACAAAGTAATGCTAGTCCATACCGCCTCCTTTCCAGTTAATATGGCTTAATTTGAAACGAGATAAATACACTGTTTGTCACTGTATATTTATAAAAATACGGTTAGTGGACTTCATAATACACTCATTGCGGTCAATATATACATTTTCTGGTATTTATACGGTCATTAGCTCACCCTGGCTGAGTATGTGTGTGCATGCACGTGTAGGTTGAGCACTTGAGCGTGACCGTGTGTGTTCCGTCGTGTGCTCGGACATGCATGCATTAGGGCGTCGCACGCGTTTTTGCCTCCATGTGTACGTGTGACTGTTGCATGCATGCACGAGGTTGTAGTCCCTCACATTCACATGTTCGTAAGTCAATGCTTTGTCAAAACGTTGCATGCAAGGTTTAATCATTCGTTGTTCACGCATGCATTCCCGATATTAATACATTGATAAAGACAATTTCTTGAGGAAAATGAGCCCATGAATTGAGTACAAAGGGGACCAATAAGCCAGGACGGAGGGAGTACTAGTAGTGAACCAGAAGGAGTGAGTAGGTACTAGTAGTACGTAACAACGTGTAGTAATAAAATTCCTCTATGCGCATCCTGTCTACGTGTCATGCAAGAAAATAGAGATAAGTACAAGTGAGACTCAGGAACGGTCATACACGTAGGGGGAGTACGTGTATGGGCCACTCAGGAGCAGTCAAATCACACAGTAAGTTAGTCGGACAAAGCAACCATCATTTCACTCTTCAATGACACGTGCGCAATATAAAATGGTTTATGTGGAGAGAAAAAGAAAACCGCTCCACTATATATACACTAGCAGGAGCCTAAGCTAAAAGCCTGCTTGCTTGGGTTGCTCTCTTCACAAGCATAGAATGACGGTGGCCACACCGCTGGTCACAGATCCGGCCTGATCCCGCCGCTAGGGGAAGGGGACGATGTTCTGCGTAGACACGATCGACAGCGGTGAGGGAGAAAACCCACTGTCGGTGCACACCGATCGGGGGTCCCCGCGGTATGGGCTGATGCCGCCTCCCAACTGCCCTTCTAGCTACACCCCGACGTCCTAGGTACAACTTCCTTTTGGATCCGGCTTGCTTCACTCCCGCAGCTCCCCACGTAGCTCCATCTCGATGTGGATCTTTCTCTACTTCTACCGGCTTCTATTTGTGATGAGTTTATGTCTCATGAACTAGTGCCACTACTATTATTCTAATCACACTTCTTCAATATCTTTGCCAACAGGGATGCTCAGCTCGATTTTAGTGGAACTGCACAAAAGCATCGTATGATCCGAGGGTGCCAGGCTTCTTTCCTTCGACAGGTTCTACCTAGCCAGGAAATTAAATCCTGTTTAGGGTTTAGGGTCTACGACATAGACCCCATCAGTGGTTTTTTTTTGTACACACTCTCACAACTTTTGTCTTTAGTTGTGAAGTAAATATTGGCTATGATATGTGAATCATTGAGATGCATCAGCATGTGTGTTAGTTTTCCTTTGTATTTGATGGAATGTTGTAATGGGGCAACCTTGGAGTCAGGATACATACATGAAACAAAATCATAAAACTTTGTACTCCCTCCGGTCCTTTTTTGTATGCGTATAAGGCTACTCATAGTGGGGAGTATCATATACTAGTATCATGCATAAATTACATAGGGGACAGAGGTAGTATGTGAGAGTGTATGGTGGGTCATGTGGTAAAATGTACTACTACGCAAAGAAAAAAGGACCGGAGGTGTTGCACAATGTCCAAGGAATATGGTGATAGTGGGAGGTGGGCCATGTAGTTACTGGGCTGCCGTGTTTCGTACTCCTTTGGTGTAAGAGTGGAGAAAGTTAGTTTTATCACAGAATAAATAAATAAGAGCGCAGGCGCTCTACGACGCTCTACCGCCGCAGTAATAGTGACCAATGAGCCGCCAAATCACAAAGACCTGGTATAGTTATTGGATGGAAGAAGCAAACCATCACTCTATCTCTCTCATGCAATACAGTATTCTTTTGGAAACCAACGTTTCGTTTCATTGGAACGCGCCATCGAGCAAAACCAACATTTAAATCACGTCTGTCGCATTCGTGTCTCACCCTCCTCCACGGCTCCACCCCACACGGTCGCTCGGCATGCCACTCACCGCCAACCGAGTATACGATAACTTTCCCGCCTGCTTGTCGATGGATCGTGCCATGGAGTACTAGCACTACTGGAAGAGATTGACGAGGAGGGGGAGGACAGCTAGCTATAGCACGGACTCCCAAGAACTTTTTAATTGCATGTTGTGGCTGGCCGTGGTGATGTTTGAATGCGAAGCAGTCGCATGCACTGGAAAGCGGCGCGGGCGGCGCTCTCTCGGCCAGCGCGCCGCTTCAATGCCGGTGCCAGTGAGAGGTCGCGTCCGCTCTGGCCGGGCATGAATGCGGCACTAACCGTTTCGGGCGGGAAGCACACGCGGGTGATGAAGACGGTTCGGGTTGGCCAGGGCGGTCAGGACCGGGCGTGGCAGCGGTCTAGACGCCCACAAACAAGAGATGTTGTACGTAAATATTGCTGCATATATAATTAATAACGTCAATAATGTGCCAGTTGGACAAATATGATTGGAGATGGAGATGGAGATGGAATTTTACGTAAACACGGATATATAGCCTCTTGCTTGATAGGGTTTCTCGCGTCTCGCTCTCTCACCCTCTCCATATCTAAACAAGATGACAATGTCCACTCTATCTCTCTCCTCACCGGTGGTCACAGATCCGGCCGGATCCCGTCCCCTGCGGGAGGTGAGGAGGTCCAGCGTTGACGTTGTCGCCGTCGGCGATGGAGGAAGCCGATGCGCACCGTCCTATCTGAGCCGAAGCAGACGCGGACGAAGGTCCTCCGCGCCCTTGTTCGCTGCCGTCATGTGGGCAGATCCCACCCGCCCGCCTAATCCACATCTCGCCCACCTGAGGTATAACTTCTTTTGGATTTCATGCTTCATTGTACTCTGCTTGCGGGTTTTCTTCTATACCACTACTCCCCAGCTCCCCATGTACAGTAGCTAGGGTTCATCGGCTGGTCCAACATCACCTATTTTTTACTATTATAGAGGAAAGGCCACTCCAAAAGTTGTCCAAGTTTATCATTTATGCATCGGTGGAGGGATACATGTTTTTTTTCGACAACAAGTACATGGTGGTTGTGCGGCCATTGTCCATATGCTCGTATTGCTGCTACTAATCTAAAACTATCACTGGTAAAATGAAGCAATGCCCATGTAGAGGCATTGACAATTAAGATGCCGCTGTTAATCTTGTTCCACTGCTAAAACAAAGTAACGACACTACTTAAATATCATTTTTTTATTTTTGCAAACAGGGATGCATATCTCCATACTCATGCATGTCTTCCTCAATTTTTAGTGGAACTGCACAAAATTGGATGGCCACTGTTGCTCAGTTCTTCCTTTCTCGAGCTTGATTAACGAGAAGAAACAAACCGCAGTGAGGATTATCAAACTTCATTGGTGCCTGACCCAAACATGATGCCAAAATTGATGATGCATCACACCACGATGAGCTATCGATGCTCATGGTTGCGTCTCATGGCTGCATCGGCTGGTGAAGCTGATCGATGTTCAATGAAGAACGAGCTGTCTTCCATCAGTGCTCTTTGTTTGTTACCGCAAAGATGATATCCTTCACCAGTTCATCTTGGAGCAGTCGTTTACGTTGGTGCAATTTTATCACACAATTGGATATGAACCAAATGTTTCCTCGAAGAAGCATCGACGTTGGTACTAAGAGCAAAAGTTTTGTATTGATTTCTAAGCCTTCTCACAACTTTGTCTTCAGCTACCTATAATTTTATTTGACCAGCTTTTAACTAAATATGTGGTCTGACTTTGATTAAAAATATGGTGTGGACTAAAAACCCGGATGGAGGTAGTACCCCTTCATTTTTATTTACTCTGCATATTAGATTTGATTGAAGTCAAACTTTAACACAACAAACCATAATTATTGAGAGAGGGCAAACTGTACATACAAAATAATTGAAATTAAATTTCTTTATTTGTACACACTCTCACACCTTTCCGATAATTTGGCGCGTGTGTGGTTGTTCACCTAATGGAGGGTAGTGTTATGCACATGAACGACAGGAAGTGCGACCAGGACGCATGGATCGTTACTTGATCGTAGTTTTCTTCACTGGTACGTTAAATAAAGAGTTTCGTTTCGTACACAATTTAAAAGGATTGTTACAGAGAGAAAAAGAAAACCACTCCACTATATTAGTACTATATAAGCTGGAGCCTCAGTGCTTGTTCGCTAGGGTTCGCACTCTTCACACTCTCGCTGCACTACATATATATACACACGCTGGAGGCTCAGCGTTCCTTTGCTAGGGTTTGCTCTATTCACACTCTCTCACCCTCTTCATCATATCTAAAAAAGACTGCGTCTCTCTCTCTCTCTCCCCTCACAGCTGGTGAAGGAGCCGTCCGGATCCCGTCGCACCGGGAAGGGGAGGAGGTGCAGCGTTCACTCTCTCGCCTTCGGCGAGGGAAGCAATGCACTGCTGGCTGCGCTGTTCTCTTTCACCTAGTACCTGTGCGGGAGGGCCTCCAACCCCTTCTTCCTTGCTACCGTACATAGTGTGGGCAGATCCGGCCTCCTGCCGCACGCCTAGCCACATCCCAACGACCCTAAGGTATAACTTTCTTTGAAACCGTCATTGCTCTAGCATGCGGATCTGTTTTGATTCAGTAGTCGAATCTAGATCTTGGTTCAAAGACGAAAGAAGGAAGGGCGGGGTGGAGCATGAATCTAGGATGTGGTTCAATGAGGAAAGGAGGGAGGGAAAGTAGTATAGACTGGCTATCCAGCCGCTTTGTTGGTCGAAAAGGGAAAAAGGGGGTAATCCAGTACACACATCTGTAATGAACCGATCTCTTTGTTGAAAAAGGAAAGAAACTGGGGGGTCGGGTAGTTTGTGCAGGACTAGATTTGCTGCCCTCACATAGGAAAAAGGTTCAAAGAGAACGAATATGGGACCAGCGCAGATATGCTGCTTGGCAACACACTCTCCATCACCCATTTATACGTGTGGACGCACATGGTGCTGGCATGTCCCATGTCCCATGTCCCATACAACTATTTTGCTGTTGTTAATCTAAGAATGCCGCTGGAAAATTGAAGCAATGCCATTGTTAAAAGTAAATTACATTTTTAATGAATGTTGTTTTAAGAGAATGTCTCTGTTAATATGAATCAATGCAACCGTTTTAGAAATGCTACTGTCCTACTTTGTTTTCCATCAAGATAAGGTAGATGCTTCTTTTTGTCGCCGTATGTTTCATCCTCCTTTATTGGCCAGTAATTGTTTCCTTTTTTGCCTCTGTTAAAACAGGGATATCTATTCAACTTGTTGCTATAGCAAAGTTAAATGTCACACCGGCGACTTTGCTTGATTTAGTTGAACTACACAAAACAAGATTGGATTTCCTATTCGTGTTGGCAGATTCGTAGGTGATCTTGACTGCGTCATGAAAGGTCAGTACCGGCCTTCATCCACATGATCGTGTAGTGTGCTTTGAGATGTTGTGCTACTTGTATTGGTACTGTTTTAAATAAATGTTGAATTGATGCTATTGAATTGCTGTCTTTTCCCATTAAGTGAACAAAAATGGGACCAACCCAGACATGATGCTTGTTGCTTTGTTACAAAAACTCTGCATCACCCCCTTTATAAGTAGATGGAAGCACATGGTGCTGTTGCGCCCACTCTCCCTTGGAACTGTTTATGCTTTTTGTTAATCTAATGCCACTGGTAAAATTAAGCAATGCCACTCTCAGAATTAACTACTGAATCTTAGTTCAAAACTACAACACTTGTTAGGGATCGGTGGGAGTACCATTTCTGTTAGGGATCGACCGGAGTACATGTTTAAGAAATGTATTGTTGACATAATATCTCTGTTATTATATATCAGTTACAGTGTTTTACAAATGGTACTATCCTGCTTTGTAGTTCTTTCTACATGTTTAACCAAGGTATTGTTAAGATAATGTCTCTGTTAATATGAATCAGTTGCATTGTTTTAGGAATGGTACTTTTCTGCTTTGTCGTTCTTTATACATGTTGAAACAAGGTATTGTTAAGATAATGTCTCAGTTAATATGAATGAATCACACTGTTTGAGAATTGCTACTCTCCTGCTTTGTTTCCCATTAAGATAAGGTAGATGTTTTTTCTTCTGGGAGTATAAGTCATCAACCGTTATTTCTCAGTAATTGTTTCCTTTATACCTATTGTTGCATACAGGGATATCAAAACTTCTCCTCGGTTCTATTTCCACTTTGATTTTAGTTGAACTGCACAAAAGGAGCCAATGTGTTTAAGGCAAACTATTACATTATTGGGCCCAGTTGGTCTTTCCACTTTGCAGAAAGAAGCAGTCACTGTTTGCGCTACATTACACAAGGAATAATCGAGAAGCTTTACAGAGTATTAGTAGACGCTGGTGACATGACTAGTCTGCAGAGAGCATGGGAAACTCAACAACACGTGGAGTGCAAAATTCACTCCACAAGGAAAGGTATGACCAAGTCAGTTGCTGACGCAGCTGTAACAAACGAGGTTAGTAACAGCTTTCATCCACATGATTGTGCTTTGTTATGTTGTGCTACTTGTATTGTTGTATTGTTTTGAATAAATGTTTAATTGAAGCTATTGTATTGCTATCTTTTCCTATTAAGATAATGAAGATGACTATAGTTGTAAGTGTATGTTTAACCAACTAGTACCACTATTATATTCATCACGCTTTTTCTGTATTTATGCAGACAGGGATGCTCAGCTTGATTTCAGTGGAACTGCACAAAATGTTCAGATGATTCGTGTCCTCCATAATACTTCATCATGCACAATACATCGAATGGTTCTCTAATCATTCATCGTCACCTTGAGCCAACAGACTATCTACTTGAATGGAGCTGCCAACGTGTTCAACGCCTTGCAACATATAAATACGAAATCCACTATGCTACGCAAGACATTGTTTGATTTCAGTGGAACTGCACAAAAAGATACGCTGGTTAATCTGGCTCCACGTGCCATTTCAATATGCAAACTGATGACAAACCCTGCCCGTCTGAATGGAGCTACCAACGTCTTCAAGGCAAAAGAATTCCCATAAGTTCAAGGGAAAGAACTCTGTCTAGCAGAATACTACCTTTAAGAAGAAGGGTAAGAAGAAAGACAAAAGGAGAGATGGCTGCTTTACTTGTGGTTCAGAGGAACACTGGGCAAACAAGTGCCCAAACAAGTACAAGAAGCCAGGACAGGACTCCAAGTTTGTCAATGTCACTCTAAGCAACAATGATGGGGCATCTAGGTATGGTAATCTGTTTACCGTACTTTCAATGTGCAAGACATTGTTTGATTTCAATGGAACTGCACAACAAGATACGCTGGTTAATCCGGCTCCATGTGCCATTTCAATTTGCAAACTGATGACAAACCCTGCCCATTCCACAATCATATGCATTACATATTTTGAATGGGAAAAGCTTGTCAAAGTTTAATCATTGTTGTTAGCAAGAAGACATTAGTTTAATATATTGGAATTGGAAAACCTTGTCAAATTTTGCTCATTGATGTTAGCCAGAAGACATGCATTTGATATTTTGGAGTGGGACGCCCTTTGCTGTGAGCAGCGTCGATCGTTTTTTCCTATCCTCTGTTCAGTTCAGAAGTAAATATTTACTCTGCTGAGATGCATAGTCACATGAATGTTGACTTATGTAAGGTATTTTAAGAGTTTGTTCTTAATGTTGTCTATGTAATGCCAGGCCTTGTGAGTTTGATTGCAAATTTGAGCTTGGAATGCTGTGGCATGCGGCATCACGAGCTGTTCACCATGCCTCCTGAGAATAATACTTCATATTATTTTGCATGTTGATCTAATGCCAGTGATTTGCATGTTAAGAAGATCATCCTCTTCTGTTGTTTATGTGCTTAAGAAGTTCATCGTCTTATGTTTCATTCATAGCCTATACGACAACTCGGGTAGGTTAGAGGTTAAACCATATGATCTTCCGACCAACTCATCATCTTAGGCCGTGATTGGATCATCATTTTCCAACCAAAATCGCTTGTAAACTGACGCTTGTAAATAAAATCAGATGGTCTTGGGCGAAGCGCTTGGTTGGTCGATTTCGACTGGTAAAATATACACTGGTCTCTCAAATTACACGCGTAACTCGCCGGTTTTCGTTACAAACCTCGGGCCGTCAGTTTCATTATGCCTGTATTTTACGCGTTATTTCCGGTGACGAGTAAATTACACTTGTATCTTAATACAGGTGTGAAACAATCCAGAGCTCCCAAGCGCGGCCTTAACGTTTCATGCCGGCTCAGTCTCTCGAAGGTGCTCATAGGTGTCCGATGATCCTAGCTTCCTGAATGAGCAGCGGGCGCTATATCAGACCATCCATAGGGCCCGCGAGGCCCTCTCCGTCATCCTTTGAGTTGTTGCACTCGCCGTGGCGCCGAGCGTTGTCAACATGGTCAACGAACATGAGGAATCAGGAGATGACTTTACTTGGAGAGGATGACAGTAGGGACCCACTAGGGCCATAGCCGTACGTACGCAAGTTCCTCCTTATTATATACAACTATAATTTTTTTTGCTTCCTCCTGGTTTCCTAACATCACGGTCCCACACCATTGTCAACCTATATACTCAATAAACGAGAGAATTGCACAAGGAGCGGCCGACAGCTGGGAACCAGCAGCTCGAGCAGTATTTGTTTTTTTAGGTGTAAGCGGAGTTTTTCTTGAGCGATGTTTTTGTTGTTGTTCAGAGGAGTAGGGTATCAACTGGGCGGGTTGTGGCCCGTCTAGCCCAGGCTATTATTTTATGTCAACCAAATATCCAGCCCAGATATTAATTTTTCAAGGTGAAAATGGCTAGCCCAGCTATACTTTTTTTGCGGAATACCCAACCCAGGTCAACTTGTTATTCTTCGTCCCGCTAGGCTGTAAATCTTTCCTAGGAGGGATGCATTAGGCCTAACAAGAAAATGGGCTTTAAGAAAAAATAAATGGGCTGTAATTATAAAAACTGGGTTGTAAATATACAAAAATGCACCAAACAGGTAATTAGTTTCAAAAATATTATTTTTTGAATTTGAAAATTTTAATTTCATTACTTATTGCGCGTGCAATATTTCATTAGATTTTTTCCTAATACAAATTCATTTTGAAATTATATTTAAACTGACTCAAAATTTTGGGATAAAAATATTTCGGATCCCACCAAAATGTGAGATTTTTAGTTGAATTCTATTTTGAGCGGTTGGTTGAAATTATTAATCGTTGTCCTGGCTAGAAAATGGGCTGTAATTTTAACAGACTGTAAATGGGTTGTAGTAAATTCCATTAGAATTCAAAAATGGGATGTACATTATTACAAATCGCAAATGGGCTATATGTTCTCTGCCACAGATGTGATGCTCACTTGTGGGTCTACTATTTTTTTTGAGAATTATAGTCCGTGACGCGTACGGAAGGCTTGTGGGCCTACTAAGGAGTACGGAAGGCTTTGTCAACTTATAGTGAAGACACGATTCTAGCAGCAGTGGCCGTTGGATGTCCATCCAATGGCTGTAGTGCTTCTTCAATCTCAGATATTCTTGCTTCAGCCGCCCAAACCACCGCCGGTGATACCGCCTGCTACCGCCTCCCGTGGCCGGCTGTGCTGCCGCGCAGGCTTCACCGGCCCACCCTACTCCCAAACACCGTCCAGGCCATTCCTCTACTCACCAACACCTCCTGTTCTTCTCCGGCGACGACAGCCTCACATCCCAGCCGAACCAGTGAACCCTCGTACTCCCCTCCGTGTGGGCATCCACTATTGTGTCTTCGCCGGCTCCGGGTCGTTCCCTTCCTAGGAATCGCCATCGTTCATTTCGTTGGTTCTCTCGGCGCGGCGTGGTCAGCTTTGTCAGCAAACGACAGCCATCGGAAGAGGCATCTACATGGAGTGGCTGACAGTAGGGACCCACATGGCCCATGGCCGCACGCAGCAAGTGCCCCCATATTATGCGACAACAAATAATTTCTCCGCCTGACAGGTTTGACCCACCAACTACATCTTCGCACGCAAGGAAGTGCTTCCTTTATTACGCGGAAAAAAAATTTTCCTCTCCCTGACAGCTGGGACCCACCAGCTTTATTATGATCATTTTCGTGAAAATATAGATTGTACCAAAGATGCTAAATTGTTTTCTTTTTATTCTAACTCGAAAAAGAAGAAGTAAAAAAACCAGAAAACATCTTCGCACGCAAGGAAGTGCCACCTTATTACGCAGAAAAAAAATTGATTCCCCCTGCTAGCTGGGACCCACCAGATTTGTAGGCTGACTTGTGGGCCTACTAAGTTAATGTGTACGCAGGGCTTTGTCAACTTAGTCAATAAACGACTCTAGCTGCACTGACCGTTGGATGTTAATCCAACGGCCAAGCTGCGTCTTCAACCTCTGGTCTTCTTGCTCCAGCCGCCCAAACATGCGCCCGCCGTACCGCCTGCTCTAGCCTCCCGTGGCCGGCTGTGCTGCCACGCCGGCCTCACCACCCGACCATACTACTACTAGCCAGACCTTCCCTCTACTCACCCACACTCCATGTTATTCTCCGGCGACGGCAGCCTTACACCGCAGCCGAACCAGTGAACCCTCGTACTCCCCTCCGCGTGGGCATCCACCTGCCTCATCTTCCCTGGCTTAGCGTCGTTCCCTTCCTAGGCCTCGCCGTCGTCCACCGCCTGGGTGCTGTCCGCATGGCGTGGTCGACGTGGTCAACGAACGACAACCATCGGAAGAGTAGTGTACGTGGTGAGGCTGATAGATGGACCCACCAGCTACATCTTCGCACACAAGGAAGTGCCTCCATATTAGGCGCGGAAAAAAATGAATCCTCCCCCTGACAGCTCGGACCAACCATCAATAACTTCGCACACAAGAAAGTGCCTCCTTATCCTCCCTGACAGCCGGGACCCACCTGGTCGAAGCATACATAGCGTTGTCATTCTGGTCGCGAACGTGTATGTACATACTGGTCAATCGGTCTCTCTGCAACGATGAACCATGACCGAGCACGCAACAGCACGTGTACTAGTAGAGCCCCCGACATAGCAGTTTAGGCAGTCCCTTCTAAACCGTGTACACGTACGTACAACCACATGCCAAAAAATACGGCCACATACGTACATACGGGCGGGGTCTCGAACGCCTACTTGCGCATACGTACGGACAGGGCTCGTGTACATGGAGAGGCAACGAGCGGCAGCAACGGCGTCCCATTCATCGAGCAGCCAACCGGCTGGGTCAGAACGGAGAAACAACGTCATGTTCATCGAGAGGCAACACACTGGGTCGGAATGCGTCCTGTTCAACGGGAGCCAACCAGCTTGGATGAAACAGCCGAAACAGGGCTGGCGTATCACAGTACGGAGGAAACGGCCTTCTGTTCGATCGGCTACGGTCGAAACGTGGGTCCTGTTCATCGGGAGGGGTGTGGCGTACCGCAAAACAGAGGAAATGGACTTGTGTTGGAGCACTACGGTCGAAACAGGGGTCCTGTTCATCGGGAGGGGTGTGGCGTACCGCAAAATGGAGGAAACGGACTTGTGTTGGAGCGCTACAGTCAAAACGGAGGTCCTGTTCATCCGAGGGCTGTGGCGTACCGCAAAACGGGACTCCACGGGCTACTGTTCACCCACCGTCGACTTCCTTCAGCAACCACCTGCACTATTCATCCACCGCGTCTTCCTCCTGCCTCCACCAGCTACTGTTCTTCCATGGGCTAATGTTCATCCAGCCCTCCACCGGCTACTGTTCAACCAGCCCTCCACGGGGTCCTGTTCATCCACCCCCAACCAGCTGCTCGGCTGTGGTGGCCTCCTCTCGGGGTCCTGTTCATCCAGCGGCAACGGCCTACTACTACCACGGGTCCTGTTCATCCAACCCCCATCGGGAACTGTTCATCCAACCCCAACCACGTATGTCTCAACTCGTTCAACCAACCCCCACATTCACTATTCATCAAGAGGCAGCAGGTTCGATCGGCTTCAGAAAGCAGCAGCAGCGATCGATCGCTCGGGTTCAGTTAGCAGCAGTAGCGAAGGATCGCTCAGGTTTAGTTAACAGCCAAGGGATCGATCGCTCGGGTTCAGTAACATAGCTAGTGCAATTGCTCGGGTTCAGTAAGCGAACGCCTCGCTCAGGTTCAGTTAGAGCCCAACGCCTCGCACACACGCACGTGCATCGCTCGGCCCCGACCACCCACCGTAACCGGGAACTCCTCGAAATTTTCTTCGCCCTCGCTTCTACCATGATTTTTTCCATCATGGACGGCCCAAAGAATGTCATTCAGGTGCGTCTCCGGCCCGCCCAGGATGAAAAGCCCATTTTCTATCATGATTTTTTGTCATAGAAGTAGGAGCCCACCACATCTATGATGATACCGGGTTTTGTCACAATTATCATCATAGAAGTGTCATAAGCATGACAGAAAAAAATTCGTTCGGCCCAAAATGTCACGGATGTGTCTTTTTTTTGTAGTGGAAGGTTATGCGCTTGCGCTGCCCTAGCCCGGTAGGCAGGCATAGCCTTGTGTGCCCGCAGTTGTTTTGGTACCATGTCCCCATTTGGGACCGTTTTGTTTTGCCACGACGGTGGCCGTTGGATGTCCAGAGTGGCATCGGGGCCACCCATGACTTAGCCCAAAGGGGAGTTGGTCGGAGTGGCCGGGAGAGTGTCATGGCAATAGATTGGTTCTATCGGAACGCCGTTGGTCCACCCGAATGAGAGTTCGAGGCCATGGGTTCTGTGGTGTGGGTACAATGTGCTAACCTCTGCAGAGTGTGTTTAATCTATCGATAGCCGCGTCCTCGGTCATTGACATAGTTCGTAGTAGGTCACACCGTGGATCAACAAAAATATTAAACTTGCACACTAAGGTTATAATTGTGGCACTTGATGAGGGAAAGTTATTGAGGCCATCAAGATGGTTTCTTTTGTGATCCGGAGGTGATCACCGTGGTAAGATGATGATTGTGGTTACGAGGTAACCGAGATGGTAAGCGGGTTCGAGAGACCCTGTTGTGAGCACTATCACTTCATGAGTAGCATGTTTAGTCCTTGCATATAACCTGCTTAAATATCATGTTATTGTTTGCCATTCTTGCTTTATTTGTGTCAGCTTGCGAGTACATTCAAAGTACTCACCTGGCATGTCATGCCAGTTTTAGGAGAAGCTGTACCGGAGTTGGAGTTGCATCATTGCATCGCAGTCTAGGCCGTGTCCACATCAGTGTCCCTGTGAGATGGAGTCCTTCTACGTCGTCTTTTCGCTGCCGCGTAGCTATGTCGTGATGTCGAGGCCCCCGTTTATGTTCACTAAATAATGTACATATGTGCTGCAGCACCATGTGTGCCGCTTGGCCTCGCTACTTGATGTACTATCAAACCTATGTATCAATTAAGCGGCATATTTCTGTACTAAGTTGTTGTGTGTTGCCAGAAGACTTGATCTCTGGGCTGGCAATGCAAGGTAAACTGGTCGCTCTGAGCCGGGGTGCCACAACAGGTGCAGGAGGGGGCCGGCGCCTACCGGCACGACCAAGGCACGACCAATGCGGGTGCGGCACGTGGGTGAACGGTAGGCGAGGCCACGCGCAGGCGGGCGGCACGAGGGGGCGGTGTGATGCGGCCAGGGTAGTGGGCGGCAGTAGCAGCGCAACAGCGATGGCTAAGCAGCGGCAGCAGCTGGCGAAGCAAGCAGCGGCAGTAGCTAACACACCCGGCGGCTACCAGTAGAGCAGCAGGGGCGACAGCTGTAGCAAGCAGTAGCAGAGGCTGCAGGCACGCTTGCTGTTGCGCGCACGCGGACGAGGATGGGCAGGGGCGTGGCCATATGTGGTTGGGCGCGCGAGCGTAGCTGCGTCATGGAGCTCCGACGGCCATGGTGAACGCACGAGCAATGACTAGGGAGTTAAATGAGAATGGGGTGAGAGAGGTTCGATGCGGGAGCTCACAGCGGTCACTATGCAGTTGTTGGTGGAGCCGGGGACGCAGTGACATCGGCGGATCAAGCGGCGGAGTTCCGGTGGCCATAGAGGAAGGGGGCAAAGCAGGCGACGTCGGTGGTGCTCATGGGCTTCTATCTGATGGCGAGGAAGATGAAGACGAAGGCTGCGGTGATGCCGGACATCACAGAACAACGAACAGTGGCTGATGGCCGGTGATCATGACAACGAGAGTGGTGCGGGGACGAGCATGCGCGAGCGAGCTAAACATAGAAGGAGAGCATGAACGAGGGAGATTGGGCATGTTAGGGTTTGCTAGGGGGGTCGTAGGGGTCCTTGTCCATGCGGTGAAGACGGCAGATGATCGACGCATGGAGATCGTTGCATGAACAGGCACGAGCAAGCCACGGCATGGCCTCTGCCTCCTCCTGGTGAGAGGTAGGAGAGAAGGCCAGGACGACTAGGCCAGGCTGCATTGTTCGGTCGTTGGGCCAAAGTGCACAGTGACCGTTTGCTCTTTTCCTTTTTCTTTTATCTTTTTCTATTTCATATTTTTCTTACAGTTTTCTATTACTTTTAGCCTCAAATGATTTTTGCTCGGTAAGAAACTTGCCACATAAATACAATGCAGTATTATGAAGCTGTCCACAGAGTTTGGTGGCATTTTGAGTCCATTTGATTGATGCTTATATTTAAAAGGGTTGAATAAGTGTTGTTGGTCCACTGTTTTTAATATACAGGGGAATTTTAGTAATTTAGGTGATGTTGTTTTCCTTAGCATAATTACTTGGGGATTATTTGCAAAGTTATGAACTATTTTGTTTGCATTTTTGAAGATGTAAATATTTGACTTGCATTTCAAATTGGATTTTGAATTTGATTTTTGGGCAAGTGGCAATTAGCAAGGTAATCATGATGACATGGCAACCATTAGGGGAAGATTACTGTAGCATGATTCTCGGGGTGTTACAAATATCCTCCACTACAAGAAATCTCATCCTGAGATTTAAGAGGTGGAGTAAGAGGGAAAGTTCTGGTTACGAAATTCTAACGGATCCTCTCGTTCTTGGTTGCTCTTCTCAAATAAGTAGTTCCCTTTTGTTGATGTCTTCATTTCTCTGCTTCAGGTCATCATGATGAAGTCATCATCCTTTCTTCAGGAACTCCTTCGTACTTATGAATAGGGTAGAAGGGGGAAACTATAAGGACATATGTCTGAAAGGATTGGCATGCAGTAATTATCTCAGGGAAGGAGATTTTAGAAGCACCAGGAAACATATCGAGAGTGATATAAGGAGGTTCAACAAGTTTCAACCAGGTAAGCATCCAGCTGATACCTAAAACAGGTGATGAAGGGGTTCAGAGCAATGAAGAATAATGTTGCATCTGATACCGGAATGAAACAATGTAAGGAAATTAGCTCGTAAATTACATACGAAGCCAAGTGCAAAGGATACTTCAGAATCAAGATTGTACAGGAGAGTCGGGTTTCGATCCTATGGAACTGTGGTTAGTGTGGATTAAGAGTAGGAAGGGCGGTGACATCTTGCATGGTCATGATAGCAAGGCATGTCAGAGGAAAGTTTTTCAACTATGTTGGCAACAATGTCGGTACCAAGGGCGGGGGACGAAGAGAACCATTTTCCTGCTCGCAAGACAAGGCAGACCAATAGGCAATGTTCTCGTCCATCGGTGGTTACCGGAATGTCATCCACAATAGTAATAGGGTCTTGCTGACAAGCTTGTACAACCGACATGTTGACATAAGCAGGGAATTATCACGGCTCAAATAAGTTAGATTACATGAAAGGTTAAACAAATGAATGGAAAGGAAAATTTGATTATCAGATTAAACATACCAATGGAAAGGAAAATGTGGTTATACACAAGTATAAGGAGTATATCTTTCCCAAGGACAAACAGAGCATGATATACATGACAAGACAGCAAGTACATATCTGATAATCCCCAAGTGCAAGGAATCATCGTAGCAATTTCCAAAGGTGGAAGTGATAAGTATGGAGTGTCGAACCCACAAGGAGCTAAAGGTAAGATCAATATTCTCTCAAGTCCTATCTGCCACTGATACGACTCTACGTACACCGAACATTTGCTTCCATCTAGAAACGAGAAATAAAACTACGTTGTGGGTATGAAGAGGATAACTTTGCATGATATCGGAGAACTAAAATATAAAAATAGGTGCTGTTATCATAAAGTTAGAATATATTACTATATATTATAAATAGCGAGTGTGGAATAATGATGTATCGGTGTGCGGAATTATCCTAGGCAATTGTTAACAAGATCGATAATCATTATTGCAATTTTATATGAGGGAGAGGCATAAGCTAACATACTTTCTCTACTTGGATCATATGCACTTACGATTGGAACTCTAGCAAGCATCCGCAACTACTAAAGATCATTAAGGTAAAACCCAACCATAGCATTAAAGTATCAAGTCCCCTTTATCCCATACGCAACAACCCCCTTACTCAGGTTTAGGCTTATGTCACTCTAGCAACCCACTATAAGTGAATCATGAATGTATTGCAACACCCTACAGCGGGAATCCTTCACGTGTGCGCGGCACGGAAGGCACCATAGGACAGCACCAAAATAAAACATACAACTCAAACCAATCTAGATCATCAATCAACCCAAAAGACAAAAGAAATCTACTCAAAACATCATAGGATGGCAACACATCATTGGATCATAATATGTGGCATAAAACACCATGTTCAAGTAGGGGATTACAGCGGGGTGCGGGAGAGTGGACCGCTTAAAAGAGATGAGAAAGGTGATGAAGATGGTGATGTTGATGAAGACGATCACTATTGGGGATATAACTCCGAGGTGTGACCCGCCGAGGAGGGGCCGGGTTACACTGTTGGCGGTTTAAAATGAAGAAGGTCCAAGGAGGCCAGAGGAGGTGTGAAGACGGCGGCTCATGAAGGCAGGCCTGGTGAAAGCCCAAGACCTGGGCCTATGAACCACCGTACGGTGACTTGCTATGTAAGGCATGACTAGTTAGAAACCGAGCCGGTCACGATGTGTGAGCCAGATGGGACTCTGTAAGCCTCTAGGTCTTGACCTATGTATATAAAGGTGAGACCCGACGGCGTGTTAACTCAAGAAACAACCAATCAAGAACTAGGTTAAGCGTATTCACTCCCTTTTAATCGAAACTCAAGTAATACAACTCGAAGCAGGACGTAGGCTTTTACCTCGTTGAGAGGGGCCGAACCTGGGTAAGCTCCTTGTGTCCTTTTTCCCGTTCAACCCCTTTAAGCTAACCTACGTGCGATGGATCCACACCTAAGTCCTTTCACGAGGGCATCTGCCATGACAAAACCACGACAGTTGGCGCCCACCGTGGGGCCTGAGCATGGTGGTTTCGAGTTCTTGAAGGGCAGCTTCTCAGGGATCAAGGGATACGCCGTGCGCCGGATGACCAAGAGCCGCCGCGGCAAGATCTACATCAACGATGCTGGCTAGGGTCCCGAGGCTAATTCAATCGAGTACGGGTACCAGGTCCCCTTCGGCGGAAATCACGTCTTCATCGGCAAGATTGGCTAGTCAGAGCCCGAGCCAGACACATGCGCCGACACCATTGAGACGGCTCGGCGCGCACGACCCGCCAAGGTCCAACCTACCCGGAAGTGTGCTTTCATTGGCTTTGTTCATGGGGCGGATCTTGAGGAAGGTTCTGTGTCTGGTGGAGAGACAGCCATCTATTCAGGTGATGAGTCTTCAACCGGCGAAACCGAGTCTATCTATCAACTACAAGATAGCGGGCTTGGGGGCTACTCCGATGGTGACAGTATTCCGGACCCCTATGAGCCGCCGAGTAGGGCTGCTATCTTCATGGCTGGTACGCAGCAGATGGTGAATTCATCAACCACCGCAGCTATGACCTCAGGTTCAACGGCTGCTGCAACGGCTGGGGTGAGCGGCGCCGCCCACCGGCTCAAGTCTTCTCCGAGCTTTTGGATGCTTTGGCGACTCTGTTAGCCGCAGAGGTGACTCCGGCGAATCAAACATAGCATAATGCGGAGGTCGCAAAGTTGCGAGACGAGGTGGCCAAGGCCCAAGAGGATCTTGAGGCAGAAACCGTCAGGATGGCTACAAAACGGACCGCCCTAGAGGCTGAGACGCAGCGGGTAAGGGCCGAGGCTTTTCGTTTAAGTCTGGACCAGAACGCGTCAAATGCTGTCATGCGAAGGAGGCACCAGAGCTATTTGCCACCGCAGTTTGAGGGGAGGAATCTTTTTACCACACCCGAAGCAGGGCCGAGTAACCCGCCCGGTGAGACCCGGGCTACTGAGGCGCCTGCGACTGGGGCGGCGGCTCAGCCTTGTATAGCAGACCCGCCTTGTGAGAACTTGACCCCGCCTCAGCGAGTGCCAACACCTCCGGGTCATTACTCCAACCCGCTGGATAATATGATTGCTGCAGCCTCGCGGCTGGCGGCTCTTCCAATTGAAGGTAAGTTGCCAGCTGTGATAGAGGCCCGGAACACCGTGGAACTTCTTAAGACAGCCGTGACCCAGCAAGCGGCTTACTCATACAGCCATGAGCGAATTCATTCAATTCCGCACCACAGTTGAAGCTACAGCCGGCGTGTTGAGTCGCAGCAGTTTCCAGCAGTGAGTGGCGTCGTAACCCACCCCATGGGCATGACCCATCCTGCGATGATAACAATGTTCAAGCCATCAGGGATCATGCGAGAGCACGCCAAGAGGTGGAACTGGCGGCTCAATTAGCGGCTCATCAGCAACTTCAACGAAACCCTTCAACGTATGTGGAGGCCGGGATGACTTCCAGGACAGTAGGTGTGCCATGTCTAGTGCCAGCTCTGCGTAATGAGCGTCTGCCTAAGGATTTTAAAGGTCCTCGCAAGGTGCCTAATTATACAGCTGATATTCCACCTGAGACTTGGATCGAGAGCTACGAGCTGGCCATGGAGATGCTGGATGTTAATGATGCTGTATGTGCCAAATACTTTACCATGATGCTGGATGGGCCGGCTCGAACTTGGCTGAAAGGGTTGCTTGCCAACTCCATCAACTCGTGGGCTGAGTTGAAGGCGCGTTTTATTTAGAATTTCAAACACACGTGCAAGCAGCCTCTGTCGATCATCGACCTAGACGCTTGTGTCCAGCACGAGGATGAGTCGGCCCACCACTGGGTGCGCCGGGTCTCGGCTGTTATTCACTCATCGGATAGCATCAACGCTGGTTCTGCTGTTCTAATTCTGGAGAAAAATTGTCGTTTTCTCCCCCTCAAGCAGAAGTTAGGGCGGCTTAAATGTCACTGCAATGACATGGGAGACCTCATGGCAGCTCTCATCAAATACGCCGACTCAGACATCACTAAGGACCATGGGTCCGATCAGGAGAAAATCAGCAAGGGGAAGAAGAACGGCAATGGAAAAGGACAGCAGCAAAATATGATAGGGCATAATCAAGGCAATAACAGTAAGCACAAGCAAACTGACGGCGGGTCAGATTTTGTGGCCAATACCAATGTAGAGAATAACAATCAGCATCGTAAGGGAAAGCCGCCTCACTTTAAAGGACCAAAGCTTAACCTGGAAGCGATGTTGAACGAGCCTTGCCCAAAGCACAGCCTTTCGAATAGGCCTTCGGGTCATTTGTGGAAGGATTGTTTCATCATGAAGGAATATAAGAACTCCGGCTTTTATCAGGACCATAATAACAATAACGACCCGCACGGCGGGTCAGGATCAGGTTCACAAGGGCTCGGCTTTGGGAGCGGCGGCTCAAATTCTGGGTATCAAGGACAAGGTAATCAGAGTGGTTATAATCAGCAGCCCAGTCAGAATAACCAGCAACAGTAGTCAGGGTATCAGAGTAATCCAAAGCAGCTTAATAGTGGCCAATATCATGTTTTCACCACAAGCCTTTGCAAGTGAGATCAGAAGATTCATAAGCGTGTGGTTAACACAGTTGAGCCGGCGGTACCTCGATACTTAAGGTGGTCAGAGCAGCCAATTGTATGGAGCCGTGAGGATCACCCGCCCCGGGTTGACAATTCGGGTCAACTGGCATTGGTGGTAGCCCCTCAAGTTGGGGGTTATAAATTTACGAAGGTGCTCATGGATGGAGGCAGCAGCATCAATATCCTTTATTATGATACTTTCCGCCATATGAATTTGACTGACAAAAGCCTTAAGCCGTCTTCTATACTCTTTCATGGCGTGGTACCTGGTAAGTCGCATACCCGGTTGGTAAGATTGCCTTGGAGGTAGCTTTTGGTGATACCATGATTACAGGGCAGAGACATTGTGGTTTGAGGTGGTTAAGATCATGTAACAGCCCCAAATTGGGTTATCAATTTTTGTGCTGGTATTCCTTCCTGGCAATGATTTTTAAATCTTTCTCCTGAGTTTGCTAGATGATTCTAAGAATCCAGGCAACTTTCAACCTTTCAAAACCTTGCCTCTGCCTTTGATGTTGGGAAGGACCTCATTTGCATCATCTCAAACTCCATCAAAACCATAATTCCAATATTTGGAATTTCAAATCTTGCCTTTGTGATTTCAAAGGAGCCCTCATTTCCTTTGCTCTGTTAATCCTCCAAATACTCCCAGAGATCCTCCTACATCTATAAACCCTGGATATGCAAAAATATTGCGAAGTCATTTGCAATATTTTTCATTACAAATTAATTCCTTTTTCTGTTATTTAAAGGAATTAAATCCAGAAAAATATCTATCTGTCTCCAAAGCTCCTGAAAACTTATGGAGATATTATTTGTGACCACATTGAGCTCTCCTAAAAATATTGGCCATAACTAAATAAGGGAAATTTGTCTTTTCCTATTTTAAGCCAATATTCCATTTCTGCCAATTTTCAAAGGATCTACCATTTTTATAGCAAGGAAAATTTCCAAATAATTTGTGGAGCTTGTCCTTGCTGTATCTTCACCATTTCCATCCAAACCCATGCTTCACAGTCCGTAATTTGAGCACATGATCCAATGCAAGTTTCTGCCCTGTCTGAAATTTTTGCAAAGGAAGTGCTTGACTCCTTGATCTTTTTGAGCTGGAATTTTTTAGGGTGATTAACATTGTCACCCATGGATACCAAAAATCAGCTCAATCCATCTATCCAATCTTCCCCTGGAATTTTTTCAAGTTTCTGTTTAGATTTGCTTGTTGGTGAAGGAAGTACCTTCATGGATGATCAAAATGAGCTGAAACTTTTCCAGCAGTCTCTCATGATTATATCATCACCCTCCACCAAAATTCAGCTCATTCCATCTAGCCATTTTTCTCCAGCACCCTCATTTGCATTTCTGGTCAGTGGGGCAGTTTGCACAGCAAGTACCAGCTAGACTCATCATTTTGGGCTGATATTTTGGCACAATCGTCACCTTAGTAAGTGACCATCCTCACCCAAATCCCATGTCTAATGAAGCTATGCACTGCCTGATATTTCCATCAAACACTTTGCTGTTGGAACTTATTTTTGCAGGTTCCTCCAACTATAGTGCCTTCCAGCTCAATACAGTCTCACATATCATTTTACTGAGCACTGTGCCACCCTGTAGACATGTTTTGGCATGAAGGAAGTGGCCCGGACAGGTTTGGCCGTGGTGATCACGAGGGGAGCCGGCCAAAACGGTGGTCTAGCTCCTGTAGTCACCGGCAGGCCTGCTCCGGACCACCCTGGCTTGTCCAAGCATGTCCTACAGCTTAGCCTCGATGTCCTCTTCACCCTGGACCCCTCTCCCCCTCCGATTTCTTCACCGACGAGCCGTCCCCGTCGCCGCACAGTACGCGCTCGTGAGCACGTCGTCTTCCTCCTCCCTGTCTTCTTCCTCCCTGGGCCCCTTGGCATTGCGTTGCTCCGTGACCCTTATCCGCTCCCCCTCATCGTGATCTCGCCCCTCCCCGTGACCTCTGTGCACGCCAGAGCCCTAGCCGGACTCGGGCAGCGGCGACCAGCTCGGGTGCTCCTCCACTCGGCTATATATAGCCCCTGAACCCATCCTCGAGCGGCACCAGTCCCCTCAGCACCCTTCCCTCTCCCTCTGGTGCGCTCCATCAAGCTCGCCCGGCCGACTCCCTCGCCGGAGCGCTCGGATTTCCGGCGAGCTCCCCCCCTCTGCTCCGCCGCCTACTCCCTCACCCAAGCTCCCCCGCGCCCAGTCAGGCCCATGGAGGAGCGCACCACACCCCGGCGATCCTCCCTGGCCTATCACCCACCTCTTTCCCCCACTGGAGCCACCATACCACCCGACCCCGTCACCCTCTATCTCCGCGTGTCGCCGCACTTCCAGCCACCACCGGCGCCCGCGCTACCCTCCCCTGGATACGGTACATGATGGCGACCTCTTCCTCACCGTCGCCCGGCCCTGCAGCTCACCGGAGCACCGGGACCGCGCCAGAGCTGGATGCCCTCACCGCTGAGTCGGGGAACAGAGGAGGAGGAGAAAGGAGAAGAAGAAGAGGAGAGAGAAGGAGGCGCGGGACCCACCTGTCGGCGACTGAAGGGTGTGGCCCAGTTCGCCACGTTGGATAAGTGGAGGCGCCTTCCTCCAGAAGCCGCTTCCCTATGGCGAAAATGTATTTCGGAAGAATATGTTTTCTGTTTTCAGCCGCCCGCGCTGAAACAGTTAAATTGTGAACGTTCACTGTTTAAGCCGCTTTTCAGCCTAAAAAGTGAATGGCCACAACTTTTCAACCGTAACTCCGATTGAGGTGATTCCAACGCTCACATTCTCTGCTCGTCGAGCCCTTTCTGATATATTATTTTCATAATGTTTGCACATCCTGAAAATACCCATTTTGCCCTTGCCCTATATCCAGCAAATTCTTCTGTGAGGTGATCACACTTCTTCCTGGAGTATTCCTCGACCCCCAGGCAAGCCAACCTCTTATCATGAGCCCCAGACTTGCATGTTGACTTTGCTTGCATCCTGTGTGTGTGTAGCTGCAGTATATTCTTATCATGTTTCCGTTTGCATTTATACCAGCTATGCTATGTGTTGATATTGCTTGCCATGTCATGCCTTTACTTCGTGATATCTTTTGCCATGTTACCTAGAATACTTTTGTTGATTATATCATGTTGATACTTTGATCTAGTCTTAGGCCATGTTTATCAGTGCTATTATGATCATGTTACATTGTTGATATGCTTATATCATGTATTGCCCTGCCGCATATGCTCTAGCTGTCCAATTGAGAAGCTTGGCATTATTTGGTTGTTAATGCATTTGCGTGTTACATGTTCATGTTATCATGCTCATAATATGGATGATGACGGAGTGGTTAAGAAAAATGACTTAATAATAACAACCTCCTCCGTCATCGATGGGATCAAGTTAAAGTGCCACCGAACCGAGTTTTTTCCAGTGCAGCCACATTTGCCTTTATGGGAAGGCCTTAATGCGGTCTATTGTCATGCCTCTCGCTGGTGCCTCCCACTAGGGAAGATTATGTGCACGCGCTACCCTGGCCCGGTAGGCGGCAATAACCTTGTGTGCCTGTGTTTGGTATTGAGCTCATGTCCCCGTTTGGGACCGTTTTGTTTTGCCACGACGGTGGTCGTTGGATGTCCAGAGTGGCACCAGGGCCACCCATGACTTAGCCCAAAGGGGAGTTGGTCGGAGTAGCCGGGAGAGTGTCTTGGCAATAGATCGGTTTCGTCGGAACGCCGTTGGTCCACCCGAGTGGGAGCACGAGGCCATGGGTTCCGTGGTGTGGGTACAGTGTGCTAACCTCTGCAGAGTGTGTTTAATCTATCGATAGCCGCGTCCTCGGATATGGGCACAAGTTCGTACTAGGTCACACTATCGGGTCTTGGTCGAAATGGAGGACAAACCCAATATAATAATTTGATAACTAATGTGCTATAAGGAATGTGGCGACTCGGACTATGAGATAGTCACGAGAAGTCATAGAGTTGTTTCGGACATGTTCACGAGATGAGATCTCGGTGAGTCATGAGTTGGCCCAGAGGAGCAGTGGCAGAGTAAGTGATTGATGAACAGGATACTACTTTCATTCTCCACGGAAGGTAATTAGTAGTTTACTTTTCCGCATAGTTCATGCATCTATGCCATGCCATGCTATGATTGAAATGCCAAGATGTGCCATGTTATGATATGCTATGCTATGCCTTGATATGCCATGCTACAATATGCTATGATATGCCAATGCTTAGTTTGATCCATGTTCCTTGTTAATATCATGCCATGCTTAGTTGTTGTTATGAGGTAAATTCTTGCATGCGCTCGGTACTTGCTTTGTCATCTGCTTGTTTGGATGCTATGTATTTGGTTGTCTTGCGAGTACATTCAAAGCACTCACCTGGCCTTGCACGTGGCCAGATTGCAGGAGGAGACTTGTCACGCTAGGCCGTAACCTTGCCAGTCCTGTGAGTTGTGGAGCCTAGCCAGAGTCGTCGAGCCGCCAAACCAAGACTTCCGCCGCCATTTAGAGAGCCTTAGAGCTATGCCAGTCATTGTATTCATCAATGTTTAATGCTCCATGTCATGTAATTGATGAATATTTTTGTACCTGGAATGCCGTATCATGTACCTGTCGTGCGTCAGGTGTTATCCTGGGCTGACGTGCGAAGGCCCCCTGTTCCATGCGGATCGGGGTGCCACAGATCAAAAGCCCCTATCATGCTCTGTTTGGATGGCCGGCTTACGCCAAGTTTATGGCACGGCCCTGTTATGTGTATCTACAGCTCAAGATGCCAGGACATAAGGGTACCATTATGGTCCATGGTAACAGAAAGATTGCTTTGGAATGCGAGGAAGGTGATGCTGCTTACGCTGAGTCTGCCTGTGCTACAGAGGAACTTAAGTTTTATAAGGATAATGTTGACCCAGCTGACATGACTCCGTTAAAGAAGCCAACCACGGAGCAAGACCCTTTATTGAAGTTTAAATCGGCAGATGATACCAAACAGGTCGACTTTGTTCCTGGCAACTCGTCTCAACATTTCACTATCAGTGCTAATATGGATCCGAAATAGGAAAGCGTGCTCATCGAGTTCATCCGTGAGAACCGGGCATCTTTGCATGGAAGCCTTCAGACATGCCAGGTGTACCGAGAGAACTCACTGAGCACACTCTCAATATTGATCCTAAATTTAAGCCGGTCAAGCAATTCCTTGGTCGTTTTAATGAACAGAGACATAAGGCCATTGGAGAAGAGGTGGCCCGGCTCTTAGCGGCCGGGTTCATCATTGAAGTTTTTCATCCTGAGTTGTTGGCTAATCAGGTGCTGGTACTTAAGAAGAATGGCACTTGGCGTATGTGTGTGGATTATACAGACCTCAATAAAGCTTGTCCAGCTGATTCTTTTGTTCTTCCCCGTATCGATCAGATCATAGATGCTATGGCGGGTTGTGAGCGTTTGTGTTTCTTGGATGCTTATTCTGGTTACCATCAGATCAAGATGGCAGTCAAAGACCAAGAGAAGATGGCTTTTATCACACCTTTTGGAGCTTTCTGCTATGTGTCTATGCCTTTTGGGCTCAAGAGTGCCTAGGCGACTTATCAGCAATGTGTCCAAAACTGTTTTCATAGTCAGATTGGACGTAATGTTCATGCTTATGTGGATGATATTGTTGTGAAGTCTAGAAAGAAGGAGACTCTGTTAGATGACTTGAAAGAGACCTTTGATAATCTCCGGGTCTACAAAATGATGCTTAACCCGGCCAAATGCATTTTTGGTGTGCCTGCAGGCAAGCTCTTGGGTTTTTTGGTCTCTGAGAGAGGAATTGAAGCTAACCCGGAGAAAATCAAAGCTATCACTTCGTTGGCTAAGCCGGCGTGTGTCAATGATGTCCAGCGTTTGGCGGGTCGTATTGCAGCCTTAAGCCGGTTTATAAGCTGCCTGGGAGAGAAGGCTATTCCTCTGTACCAGATGATGAAGAAAACAGATCGCTTTGTTTGGAGTGATGCGGCTAATGAGGAGCTTAAAAAGCAGTTGGCTGAGCCGCCGGTTCTTGCAGCTCCTGTTGAGAAGGAGCCTTTGCTCTTATATGTGGCTGCTAATAGTAAGGCTGTCAGTGTGGCGATTGTTGTGGAGCACAAAGAAGCGGGTAAGGAATACCCAGTCCAGCGGCCGACTTATTATGTCAGTGAGGTGTTAATTGCGTCTAAGCAGCGATACCCACATTGGCAGAAGCTAGTGTATGGGGTGTTCATGGCCAGTCGTAAGCTGAAGCATTATTTCTTTGGTCATCCCATTACTGTGGTCAGTTCTGCTCCATTAGGGGATATTATTCAGAACAGAGAGGCAACGGGCCGAGTGGCCAAGTGGGCCATTGAGCTCGGGCGCCATGGTTTGAAATATATGCCAAGAACAACTATCAAGTCTCAAGCTCTTGTGGATTTCATCAATGACTGGACAGAATTGTAGATACCTGAGGAGAAGCCGGATAACACTTACTGGACAATCCACTTTGATGGTTCTAGGCAGCTGGAGGGCTCGGGGGCTGGAGTTATTTTGACTTCCCCACGAGGTGACAAATTTTGCTATGTTTTAAGGCTAATGTTTCCTTGTACTAATAATGCAGCTGAGTATGAGGCTCTGCTCCATGGCCTTCGGGTAGCCAAAGAGATGAATTTAAGCCAGGTAAGGTGCTTTGCGACTCAGATTTGGTGGCTCAGCAAGTTTCAGGCACTTGTGATTCTAAAGACCCGCTCATGGCGGCTTATCGCCAGGCGGTTGATAATATCGCTGGTCACTTCAAAGGTTATCAGGTGGAGCATGTTGATCGCAGAAGGAATGAGGCGGCTGATGCTTTAAGCCGGCTGGGGTCTCAGCGTAAGCCGGTGCCCCCTAATGTTTTTCTTGATGTATTGAATAGTCCTTCAGTTAAGTTGCCGACAGAGGAGGATCTTGCTATTCCTGACCCAGAGGCACAGTTGGTGGCGGCTCTCCATGCTATTCCTGATTGGACAGTTCCATACTTGGCTTATATGACCCAGGGCGAGTTGCCTGAGGACGAAACTTTGGCCAGGCAGATAACCCGACGGTCTAAATCTATGACCATTGTCAATGGTGAGTTACACCGCTGCAGTGTCACAGGCGTGTTCCAGCGTTGTGTTTCTCTGGAGGAGGGCCATGAGATTCTAAGGGAAATCCATGAAGGTGATTGTGGTCATCACGCCGGCTCTAAATCTCTGGTGGCTAAAGCTTTCCGTCATGGATTTTATTGGTTGACGGCTCATGCTAATGCAGAGGACCTTGTTAGTAAGTGTGATGGATGTCAGAAATTTTCTCGACGGGCTCATGTGCCGGCTCAAGAATTAAGGATGATTCCAATCACTTGGCCGTTTGCAGTCTGGGGGCTTGATATGGTTGGACCTTTCAAGCGGTCTAAGGACAAGAAAACCCACCGCTTGGTGGCGGTTGACAAGTTTACCAAGTGGGTTGAGGCAGAGCCGGTCAGCAAGTGTGATGCAACAACGGCGGTTCAATTCATCAAGAAAGTAATCTTCCATTTTGGTTTTCCTCATAGTATCATAACTGACAATGGTACCAATTTATCCAAAGGTGCTATGAGAGAGTTCTGTCAAAACGAGCATATTCGTCTTGATGTCTCATCAGTAGCTCACCCACAGTCTAATGGTCAAGCTGAGAGGGCCAATCAGGAAATCTTGAGAGGTACAAAACCCCGGCTTATGGTTCCATTGCAGAGAACGCCGGGTTGTTGGGTTGAGGAGTTACCCTCAGTAATTTGGAGCATCAATACTACTCCCAACAGGTCAATAGGTTATATGCCCTTTTTCATGGTTTACGGGGCAGAGGCGGTTCTTCCGAGCGATATCCGTCATGACTCGCCCCGTGTGGCGGCTTATGTTGAAGCTGTTAACGAAAAAGCACGTCAGGATGCACTTGATGTGTTGGATGAGGAGCGTGACCTTGCGGTGGCTCGTTCGGCGATATACCAGCAAGACCTGCGTCGCTACCCCGGGTTAAGACCCGGACTTTTCAAGAAGGCGATTTGGTGCTCCGGTTGATCCAAGATTAGACAGATATGCATAAGCTATCCCCACCCTGGGAAGGACCCTTTGTGGTCAGCAAAAACCTGAACAACGGGTCATACTACCTTGTTGATATTCGAGAACGCAAGGATTCATGTACATCGGAGGAGGAGACCCGCCGCCCTTGGAACATCGCTCATCTTCGGCCTTATTATACATGAGTCATTGGCTCTTGTAATTGTACATACATCTATCCATGTATATATTATCACTACTAGGGAAAAGCCTAGCAGTAGCGAGGGTTTTAGGTATATCAGTAGCGCGGGGTCCCGCACTACTGATACGGCGCTACAGGTAACCTGTATCAGTAGCTCGCGATGGCCCGCGCTACTGCTATACATGCGTAGCAGTAGCGTGCTCTGCGGCAATGCGCTACTGCTAATAGCTGCAGCGCTTTGTGTTGAGCCATGTTACTACTATACTTCGGTAGCAGGAGCGTGCTTTGCAGCAACGCGCTGCTGCTAATAGCTGCAGCGCTTTTGGTTAAGCCGCGCTGCTGCTAGTTTTATTAGTTTCTAATTTTTTTCCTGCATATTTGTTTTGTATTTGAACAGGCTTTATACAATAATCTTTAGCACATACAAATGTCATCATCATACACATACAAATGTAATCATAGCATATACATACAAAAAGTCTCATCAAATCATGTCATCATCATAATCATCATCCAACACAAAGTGGTCTCTTGTCATCATCTCGGAAATAGCGATACAAGTCTCGAATACTTGCAACTACATCGTCATCCATCTAAACAATGGTATACGCGAGAAGAGCTATCACTATGAGTGAGAGCGGAACTATGCAGTACATGAGGCGGCAGTTATGAGTCCTCTCACGCGCTAGCGTGAACATCAAGTAACTAGTTTCTGCTTTTTGTCCGCTTTTGAAGCCTTTATGGCTGGCGGCCGAGACCCCCTCCACTTGCGCCTGACACTCAGGCCACTCATCGTACACTCCCGGAACCTTCCCTTTGTACACGACATAGCACTGCTTCTTCGCCATCAAGAATCTAGGTACCTGTTAGAAATGCATCTTCATCAAGAGAATGTACAATCATATATGCAACAAAATATACTTGAGCAACACGAAATAGAAAGGATTAGAAACTAGATGCAACATATAGTAAACATACAAATAATGAACGTAGTTTCATCGTACGCAAACTAATTAACTAGAGGTACGCAGGTCATCGTACCCAAACTAACAAAGTAGCGTTACGCAAGTTCGGCAGGGACCGTGGACAACACAAAGTTTCATCGCTACAGAAACTATACAAGTTCAACCGACACATATCATCATCATCGGCATTGTAAATCACTAGAAGTTCCATCCTTCCATATCATCGAGGATGGACCCTAGCTTCTTGAACGGCGTGAGGTCCTGACGTTGCATGCCTATGCGAGTTCGGACGTCAGCTCATGATATATGGCCGTGGTGGAACATCCCCTTCTCATCGACGACTTCTTTCATGATGATCGTCGCAATGTCCCTCTGGATGCGAAAGAAGTCATCTCTAAGTTTATAATCCACTTCTCCACGAGATTCTACCCACTTAAGGATATGATCATCATTTCTGCTTGTCATGCGAAGCTTTTGGTGATCCATTCTGAACTCCATCATGAGATGGAGGAGGTAGAATCCATCGTTCTTGCTTGTTTTTGGGACATGGATGCAGCAGAAGTTAGTTTTATGCGAGAAACCCATCTTCTTGTGCCTTTGTTTCCTGATCTGCAGGTGGCCACCCCTCAAGCGGAAGCCTTGGAGAGCATCATCTAGAATCTTCATTATGTGGGTGTAGTCCTTCTTCTCGTAGTTTCTGGTAGGGTCAAAATACACGGCGTGGGAGACTCGTGGGTAAATAACGATAAGGATGGCGCGCCCGTTGTTGCGGGGAAAAAAATACCTCAAATTATTCTCCATATGAGCGAGAAGGAATGATTGAAATGTACGAAAGGGTTGTCCGGCACTGACTGACTTTGGATGATAAGGCAGGAGGACAATTTCTTGGTCCTTATTCTGTACCATGAAGTTTTTGAGGTACTCCCTAGCAGTTTTACGCTCAAAGATGCCGAGACTCAAGAAGGACTCGTGCATGTAGTATGGATCCGCCACACAGATTTGCGAGACTTCTTCTCTCTTCATGACGGAGCTCATATGTAGCACAAAAAGGTGGACGATTGTAAAATCGAGCCGCCTTGTCAGAAACATCTCGAAGAAATGGTCAAACCGCAGGAAGAACACCTCCGCGGGCCATTTGTCGACGTAGCACTTCCCCTCAGGCACACGAGCCACGTATGTCGGATATCCTGGATCCTTCGAGGTTAATAGGCTTTTCTCAGTCGATCGCACATGGTTGTGCAGTCTCCTGAGATCCCTTGATAGTGCCTCCAGTGGTTTCAGTGGTAGCATCGGCTCGCCCGTGACATGGAACATGGCCGCACCTTTGACGGGTACACGCTCTTCAAAATCCACCGTCTGGCTGCTATGTGCCCTGGCTTGTTTGTAGGCAGCAGAGCCTCTCTTCCCCGGTCTCTTCCTCTCCTTTTTCATGGGCTGACCTTCCAGACCCTTCCTTAACCCCTGCCCCAGTGTTGTCAGGCTAAGCACTGTATGACCCTCGAGTTGAGCCTGTGTTGAGGCGGCATCTTCAGGCGTGTCCTGTGAGGATTGCATGAAGAGAGACTTCTTGCAATCCCTGCTAGGACGTTCCTGCCCGGGCAGATCATCCATATCCACATCAGAATGCTGATAGCCCGAGTCTTCATATTGCTGACTCATCATATCCAAGTCACCGTCATAGGCGCCTGTATTGAGGAACCGAAGAGGGTCCTCCTCCATCTCATCATGCATACTTTGTTCTACGGGGGCGATTACATCAGCCACTATTGGACCCCTTTCATCACATCGTCCGCCGCTCTCACCTGGCACTACAGGCGCTGGTAATTGCGTAGGCGGTGTGGTGGTGTTCGTACCTGCTTCTTGATGTGTGGTTATTAGTGTGCTCTCGGCCGGCTCCAGACGAAGAAGATTCTTCGGCCATAGCAGCACCCAACCCTTGTAGTTTCCAATCCTCAGCGGGGTCTCGTCGTCCTCTCTCCCTAGCCGTACTGGAGGAGGCAAATCTTCGTGCCCTGATTTCACACTCGACAAGGTAACCCTGAAGTGCCCACAAGGCATCGGCTGGCCGTGGAACATGAGTTCCAAGGGCTTCGTTATCACCGCCTTTCCCACATCCACCTTCTGGCCTTTGATCAAGTAGAGTACGGTGCACGGGGTTTTGTCGGCCTGCAAACACATGTCTGCGGCGTAAAACATCCGAAAGGCAACGAAAATGGAATATTCTAGATATATGTTGGTGCGACATGTAATTACCGTGAGGGCGTCGAGCTCAGCCAAAGACGAAGGCCCGCCTAGCGTGCCAGAGACTAAGGACGGGCTGCTATGAGCGGGTGCCGGTGCGGGTGCGGGTGCGGGTGCAGGAGCAGGCCCGGTTGCGTGAGCAGGTGATGGTGCGGTGGTGTTGTTCACTGAGTTGCCCCCGACGAAACTGGGCGTGGGGAAATCATGTACCGTCTTGTCAGGTTTTCCTTCGTCTAGTTGACGATAGCCGGGATCAAGTTAGTAGCGAAATCATTTCTGCAGGCATGTACAGCTGCATCGACTGCCTGCTGTAGCAACTCATTTTTCTCCTCGGCTGCTTTTTTCGTGTCCTCAGCTGCTTTTTTCTTGAACGCAAGCTTCACCTTCTCGTCGATGTCCGCCTGACTAAACTTCTTTTTCTGCTTCTTGGCCACCGGGCCCTCATTGTAAAACACCTTCCATGTGGCGCCGTCTCCGGCACCGTGCACATGTCCATATTGTGGCCGCTGGCCCAAAGGGAGTCCCTTAAGTTCGTTCAAGGACCGGTTGAGAGGGGTGTCCCACTTGGGCCTCATCGGCGAAGTAGGGCTTTCGGCTGCAAGCTGGTGTTGCTTCTCCTGCAGAAGGAACGTGAACCGTTTACGAATGTGTAGTCGACTTGATCAGAAGCTAAATGTAAGGTGGTAAAAGAATAAATACCAGTATTCTAATCAATTTCCTCGTGATCGGGTCTGTGTAAAAAACCTTCTTTTCCTTGTCCCACTTGTAGCGGCCCCTGATGAAGTCACGCTCCAAGGGGTTGGTGAACTTCTCGAAGGGGTCTGGGAGACCCGCGGTTTCATGTTCCGTTTCCTCCTTATCCCATATGGGCCTTTTGCCAAGGTAGCCACGGATTCCGAGGCGATGCTTCCCCGTGTTCCTTTGCTGAAGGCTCTTGAATTTCGCAGCCTTAGCCTTGGCTGCCTCGGTAGCGCAAGTGTCCTTGAACTTTTCGAACTCCTCTTCCGTAAGTGTCAGATTTTCCTCCAGAATCTTGGACAGGGGTTCTCAGCCTCAATAGCTCATTTCACCCTCCCTTTCCAGGAGGCCAAATCATTGCTGAACATGCCCATGGCATGATTGTTAATCTTTTTCATCTTCGGATCATCCCACGGTTGTTCTATGCTATCATCCCGGTAGGGGAACTTGAATCTCTTATGCATCTTCGTCAGGAGCAACTGCCTCAAATGTTCTTTACTCCTTAAGTCATCGTCGTTGATGCTCGCGCATTCCCGTAGGATGCATCCTACTTGGTTCCCATAGCACTTGCGAGGTTCTTTCGGCTCTAATGGCTCAAACTTGCCAGGGGCCATCTTTGTGATCACCAGTCGTCCGATGCCGAGTTTGTTAGGTTTTCGTATCCTCTGCTTCTTCTGCTTCTTCTTTTCGGTAGCGGCATCGGCATAGGCGCCGGTACCTTCCCCACCGGTACCTTCCCCGCCTGTACCTTCCCCGCCGGTCTCGGCGCTGCCATCGGTGCCGGCGCCGTCGGTGTCAATGTCGGCGTCAGTACCATCATCGAGGCCGACCTGCAATCCTTGACTGTGCTTAGCAGACAAAAAGTCGAGGTACTGTTGTTCACCCTCATAATCCACCTCGTCTGCATCTTGGTCAGAAGGCCCGGTTTCTTCGTTGTTCGACATGTTTCCTATGATTAAGTCTCCTCGTTTAATTCTAAAACTATAAAAAAAATGAGAAATGACATAAAAAAAGATCTATGTTTGCCGGAATGCTGTTTCCCAGCAAATCCCGGCACTCGATATGCCTACTTTCTAGCACAAGTCATGCCAAAATTCATGGAAAATTTGGCATGACCTTTGCTAAAAAGTGGACATATCAAGCGCCTGAAATTCACCAGAACAGAAATGAATCAACATTCCGACGAAACATAGGCCACTCGGATCATTTACCCTGCACATAATCATCATTTTCCAAATATGACATGTCCAAAACATCACATGTCCAAATGACATGTCCAAATTCCAAATATGACATGTCCAAATCACATGTCCACATATCACATGTCCACTTCAAATTTGCATATAAAAGGAAGAAAAATATAGAACTTGAAGAAAAATGCAAGAAGTCATTTTTCTTCACAATATTTGAAACTAAATTCAGCCTACCTAAATTTGAAACAAAAAATAGCAACAATTGCTTTAACTAAAAAACTTAAATAGCAGCAGTTGCTTTAACTAATCTGTTCACTTCAAATTCTATTTTTTTAAATAGCAACAATTTCTTTAACTAAAAAATTTAAATAGCAACAGTTGCTTTAACTAATCTGTCCACTTCAAATTTTGTTTTTTTAAAATAGCAACAATAGCTTTAACTAAAAAAAATTAATAGCAACAGTTGCTTTAACTAATCTGTCCTAGGTTTCATACTAATTCTAATTAACTAACTAGCACTATAAAATTTAAATAGCAACAATTGCTTTAACTAAAAAATGCAAGAAACCTATATAATCAATTCTATTTTTTCTTACACTAAAAAATAGCCTAGGGTTCATACTAATTCATACTAACTAGCACTAAATAGCAGAGAAGAGGGGAGGGGAGAGGGCATACAGAGGGCAGAGAGAGAGAGAGAGAGAGATGGGGTCGGGGGAGACGGCGCGGCACCGAGGCGATGCGGGGTCGGGGGAGACGGCGCGGCACCGAGGCGAGGCGGGGTCGGGGGAGACGGCACGCCACCGAGGAGAGGCGGGGTCGGGGGAGATGGCGCGGCACCGAGGAGAGGCGGGGTTGGGGGAGACGACGACTCCGGCGAGGGAGAGGGCGAGGGAGACGGCGCGGCACTAGGCGAGGCGGGGTTGGGGGAGACGATGACTCCGGCGAGGTCGAGGGCGAGGGCAGGGCTCCAGCGGCGATCAGGGGGGAGAAGATAGAGTGTGGATTTGGGGGAAGAAGTAGAGGCGGGACGCCCGCTGGGGGGTTAAGTGAACATAGCAGTAGCGCGGTCCCTCAAACCGCGCTATAGCTAAGTTAGCTATAGCGTGTTTCGACAAGCAGCGCTCTGCTATCACCGATAGCTATAGCGCGTTTTCCTAAAGAGCGCTACTGCTATGTTGACTACCTATAGCTCTTTTTTAGAAAAGCGCTACTACTATAACCAGTACCTATAGCAGTTTTCCTGTTTTGTTTCTTCTATTTTCTTTTCCTTTATTTTCTCTTCATTTTCTTTTCTTCTTTTCCTTTTCTTTTCTTTTCCCACTTTTCCCGAGAGCAGGAACGAAGGGAAGGTGATACAATGTATATAAGTAAGGCAATATATATTGCATCATTTGATGGTTAAGTATGTATACAAAATAGAAACATATATATTACATCATTTGACCCATGCATAACGATTAAGTGTGTACACAAAATAGGAACATATATATTACATCATTTGACCAATAATGGTTCCTCAGCGTCAACGTTTTCATTTTTGAGTGAGCTTCTTTCCCTTCTTGTTCGTTGAAGAATAATTGAGCCCCTCATTGTGACTTTTCCTTTTACATGGAGTACGATCTTTCTTAGGTAATGTAGTATTGATTCTTCTTTTGACGTATACTTCATCGTCATCGTCATCTTCCCTCATTGGGTTGCCGTACTGGTCGTAGTCTTCCTCGTTGGTGACTCCATCCATTCCAATGATGTTCCTTTTGCCTCTCCTCACGACAACACGGCTGGGATTGCATGGGTCGGTTATGAAGAAGCATTGTGTCATGTGCTTAGCGTGTACCCATGGCTCATTTTTTGCTATAGCATTCACGGTACCGCTCTTGGCGTCGGGTATAGTCATGGTAGTGAAATACCGGTTTTCTCTTTCGACATTCTTAGCCCATCTGACACGGAACATCGTCGCGTTGTGCAGTCCAGAGTAGTCAATCTCCCAGATCTCCTCGACCCTTCCGTGAAATCTGTCAGTTGTGCCGTTGTCGCTGCCGGTCATGCATTCCATCGTCACCCCTGAGTTCTGATCATCACTGTCCATATCTTTGGCCTCCGTGTAGAACATGAATCCGTTGATATCGTATGCCTGATAGATGACGAGGTTGGGCGAGGGGCCATGTGCTAAGGCGTATATGAGCAATCCGTCCTTAGAGCCATCTTCCGGGGGATTAGCAATAATATGCTCTTTGAACCAATGCAGGAAAGTGGAGTTGTGCTCTCTAGTAACTTCGGCGTCCGTCCTGCATACCCCCCGGTCATGATACTTATTTGCAATAGTTTCTTTGTGCAGTGCCGCGAAAGGATCTACCTGGTGTAGGTGTTGTAGCACTACCAAGTTTGCTCTGTCAAAGTCGTTGCGTTGATCTGAGTAGGCCACATACAGTTCCCTGCGACCGTTGGAGTGACCTTCTCCTTCGAACCTCCCATCATGCTTGTTAACGGGCAAACCAACACCAGGCGGCCGGTCTGCGCCATATAGAAAATTCTCACAGAAAGAGATGCACTCTTGTGTCAGATAGCCCTGGACAATGCTTCCATCCGGACGGGACATGTTACGAACGAATCCTTTGATGATCCCATTCATCCTCTCAAACGGCATCATGTTGTGCAGGAATGACGGCCCCAGGTCTATTATGTCGTCCACAATATGGACACACAGATGCACCATGACGTCAAAGAACGCGGGCGGGAAGTACATCTCAAGCTCATTTAGTATGACAATGATCTCTTCCTGTAGCCTTCGGAGCTGCTTCACACTGATCGACTTTCGAGAGATGACGTCAAAAAAGTTACAGAGACCAATAAGCATGTCACGGACATGCTTGTCCATGATCCCTCTAAGGGCAACAGGTAGTATCTGCGTCATCATCACATGACAGTCATGGGACTTCATCCCGCTGAACCTTTTCTTCTTCGTGTCTAGATATCTGCTTATCTTGCCACAGTAACCGGAACTAACTTTGATTCCGGTAAGGCACTTGAAGAATTGATCGATCTCAGCCGGACTTAAGGTGAAGCAAGAAGGGGGGCAATAATCCTCTTCCTTTACTTTTTTGCCCTTCTTCTCCCGCGCCTCTGTCTCTGTCTCTGTCTCCTCTGACTTTTTACGGGGCGGCATGTGCAGATCTGCCCTGATCTCCAAATCTTGCAAGTCTTTTCTTGCCTTCGGCACATCCTTGGTCTTATCCGGCATGTTCATCAGTGTCGCAAGCAAGCTCTCAAGGACATTCTTACATATATGCATTTGATCAAGGCAATGAAGCATGTCGAGTTTGTTCCAGTACTCCAAGTCCCAGAAAATAGACCTCGTCTTCCATACCTTCAGCAACGGCTCCGGTGCCTTTTTCATCGTCTTTCCCGGCGCGGGGCACTGTTCCTAGTTTTTCAACCGCTCATCGATTTCGGCGCCGCTCCGCTTACATGGAGGTCCTCGATGCTCAGCCTCACCATTGAATAGATCTCCACGGTTTCTCCACGGGTCGTCCTTCTCAAGCCATCTTCGATGCCCCATGTACACGATTTTCCCAGACCCGCCATCTTTCCTTGACGTTAGCTGCTGAGACATCGTATCATCCATGCACCGCGTGCATCCGCAATATCCATGGCACACCTGGCCTGCGACATATCCGTAACCGAGATAGTCGTGCACCGCCGTGATCAACGCGGCTCTCATATAGAAATACTCGCCTTTTGCTGGCGTCCCATGTCTTGGCCAGTGTTTTCCATAACGTGTCTAACTCCTCTTGAAGTAGCCCCAGATACATATTAATATTATTTCCCGGTTGTTTCGGCCCTTGAATCAACATGCTCATGTGTATGTACTTCGACTTCATGCACAACCAGGGGGGATGTTGTACATCCATACAAACATGGGCCATGTGCTATGGTTGTTGTTCTGGTTGCCAAACGGATTCATGCCATCGGTACACGCGCCGAGCACGATGTTACTTGCATCACATGCGAAATACCAATATTCGCCGTTGAACGCTCTCCACTGGCTTCCATCCATGACGTGTCTCAGCTTAGGATCATCTCCATCGTCGGGCTTCTTCCTCTCCGCGTGCCAGCGCATGAGCTTTGCTTCCTTGGGATCTACAAAATACCGTTGTAGACGGGGAGTGATCGGTAAGTACCATACAACTTTCTGGGGAGATTTCTTCCCGGCCTTCTTGTATCGAGAAGCATTGCACACCGGACAGCTTGTTTTTTCCACGTGCTCCTTCCGATAAATTATGCAATCGTTGATGCATGCATGGTATCTAACGTGCGGCAGATCAAGAGGGCACACGATCTTCTTGGCCTCATCCACACTAGTAGGACATAGATTCCCCGCGGGAAGAACATCCTTTAGGTACTTGAGAAGCTCATTGAGGCTAGTGTCGGTCCATTTGTTTTTAGCCTTCGTCTTCAGGAGTTTGAGCGTGAAACTCAAGCGGGTCACCTCAGGATTGCAACCATGATACAATGGAGTGTTCGAGTCTACCACCAGTTGCTACAGCTTGGCCTCCTCTCTAGAAGCAGCTCTCTCAGTACTCGTCTCCTTGCAAAGCAGTGCTTAAACATGAGGGTCCCGCACGATTGAACTTAGTACCGACGAATTCTGCGGCGTGGAGTCCATGTTCTCTCCACCGCCATGTCCGTCACCTTCTCCGCTGCCATGTCCGGCCTCTTCCCCGCCGCCATGTCCGGCCCCTTCTCCGCCGCCAATATTGATCATCTCTTCATCTTGCCCCGTGTCATCTTTGCCTGCCCCGTCGGCGTCCTCAACATCATCATCCTCATCTTCAATTATCCACCGAGTATAGCCATCCATGAACCAGTCATGAGCAGGTGCGCTTCGACACAACCATCGTCATAGGGGTCGAGCCAAACTCGTCCTTTGCATCTTTGACACGGACATAAAACCTCTGTCAGGTTATTTTCTTTCATGTCCTGCACCGCCCACCGCAACCACCTGTCCACCATCGTTCCACTGACCATCATGAACGCCAGCATGGTAATAATAAACAAATTGATTATAAAAATGCATGCATGCATCAAAGTCATACAAAAATTCGACATGACCTTCCCTAAAAATAGGACATATAGAGTTTGCCCGGAATTCACCGAAACGGAAATAAATCGACATTTCGGCAAAACATAGGCAACTCACAAGCAATATTCGGCGTCAACTCATGCCACACACACAATTTCCATCATATCGCCCGATTATGTCATATCGCACACACATACACATATTTCCATTCTTGCAAAAGCATAAATTTTTAATCTTCTATCTCGAGATCGAGCACGGTGAGATGATGATGTAGTTAGGGAGATCAAAAGTGGACAAAGCTCTTCTTGACAAGGCTAGATCTAGTTAGGGGGTACATAGGTCACTTCACTAAATGTTACATCTACCTAGCTAGCTAGTTTGGGAGGAGACAAGTTCAACTAGTGGAGGGGGAAGGAAAAAGAGAAAGGAGATGCATTAATGGAGGTGGTGTAGTTAGCTAGGAGTAATAAAGAGAGAGAAAGGTAGGTAGAAGAAGGAGAGTAATGGGGGGGAGAAGTAGTGAGGAAGAAGCAAAGTGAGGGAGAGAGGAGGTGGGAGCTAGGGGAAAGTGAGGAAGAGAGGATGGGGGAGGGGGAGGGGGGAGGAAAAAGGTGGTATGGCTGCGGCTTAGCAGTAGCGCTGGGCGTAACACGCGCTACTGCTAATAAGATAGCAGTAGCGCTCTTTTGGCACACGCGCTACTGCTAAGTGGGGCCCGCCATGTGGCCAGTTTCAAAATTAGCAGTAGCGACCTGCAAAAAAAGCGCGCTACTACTATTACTTTAGCAGTAGCGTGGTTAGCGCGGGAACGCTACTGCTAAACCTAGGGTGGCGGGAACGGTCGGTCAATTTTAGTAGCAGCGTGGTTCGGCCAAGCCGCGCTACTGCTAAGTTGGTAGCAGTAGCGCCTGTTTGGGGCCCGCGCTAATGCTAATTATCAGTACCGCCTCTTTCTGACCCGCGCTGCTGCTAAGATTCTGTGTATAAGGTTTTTGTGGCACCCCGGCTCAGAGAACCGGTTTACCAGTGTTGCCAACCCAGAGATCATTTCTTCCGGAAACACACAACCACTTGGAACAGAACATAACTGAACTTTATTGATAATAGTCAAGTACAAGCTCATATATTACATGATCATCGACGCCAGAAGCACATCTAGTGCTTTGACAATATCTACATTATTTATCTAACATATCAGGGCCTCGGTACTACAGTGGAATACTACAGCGGAAGACTACTGCATAGCGGAACATGAAAGTAACTCCATCCACAGGGACACTGCTATGGACACATCCTAGGCATCGCAACACGGACATCGAGACCTTCGTCTCAGTCTTCTCCTACATGTGGCATGATACGCCAGGTGAGTACTTTGAATGTACTCACAAGCACATGACAACCAAATATGCAGCAAATAATAGCATGGCATTGAGCACGTTAAGACGTAAGTGATTCACTTACTGTCACCAACTTACTCATATCCGGATTGTCTCACAACCCTCAGAATACTCGACCTCGACGAGTATTTCTGCTTATAAGACAAGTTCTTCCATCATTACTATGGTTATTATGGTTGATCACCTAGAGAGGTCTAGACAGGCTGTCCAATTCCGTGGACGCGGCTATTCGAATAGATTTTACACTCTACAGAGGTTCCGCACTTTACCCACACTATGGAGCACTGACCTCGTGATCCCATTCGGGTGGACCAGCATTGCTCCAACGAAACCTGCCTGACCCGTGACTCTTCCATCGTACCACCAGCAATCACACTCCCCCGGAGTCAAGCCTTGGGTGGCCCCGTGTCACCTCGTGACACCTGCCACCGTTGTGGCCTAACTAAACTGTCCCAAACAGGGACGCCGGCAAACAACTCAACTGGGCTCACAAGGTTATCGCCGTCTACCTGATCAGGGCAGCACGCACGCATAACCCTCCCTCTTTGGAGGTACTGGTGAAAGAGCACCGAGCCAGACCAAGTCAAGGCCGTCCCATACCGGCAAATGTGGCTGCACGGGTAAGCCCGGACAGGTGACTCTTGATCAACCAACTTAGTTTCACTTAGCAAGCAAGGTTAATCATCATATCAATTTGAGTTATCTTCATAAGGCATTTGAATAATTTACTTTGAATTATCAATGATAATTTAAATGAAAGAAATGAATATGAATTATGCAATGCTATGAAATGCTTCATAATATGGATGTCCTGGCTTGCCTTGATCAGTTGAGTTGTTTAGAAACTCCTGGTCCTCAAATCCACAAGTATCTCCTTCTGAAAATATTTTTAAATGGCAAAAGAAAATGTCACATAAAGCCTTTTTATTCACCAACAATTCTGTGAGTATTGGAAAAATACCAAACTTGGTGGAAAAATAAAGGGCTTCATTATGAACACAATGCAAAAAGAATCAGGTCAAATGGACCTTCCTGTAAAAAGTTATAAGCAGTCAAACCTACTGGTCAACTCTGTTAAATAAATCAAAAATGGAAAAAACCAGAACGGGCCATGTCGAAGGCGTATTTGCCCCGGGCACCTCCACTTACTGCTTCCTCCAGTCACTGGCAAGTGGGGCCCGGCCCATTTAAATAGAGGAGGGAGAAAGAGTAGAGAAGAGGGGCGGCTCACCGGCGATGATTGCCGGCGATAGCGACGGCGGTGAGGCTCGTGGATGGTGGGGATGGATCGGGCGTTCGACGGCGGTTCACCCTGTACCCGTAGCTCCTCCGGAGATGGTCAGACGACGTCGCGCCCTTCTTCTCCAGCAGACAGGTGCTACGGTGATCGTTGGCGATGCGGATTCCGGCGGCGGTTTGATTCGGGGAGGGGTCTGGAAGCACCAGTGGAACACCACGAACTCAGCGGTGGGCTCAGGCGGAGCTGGGATGGGGTGGAGAGGGCTAGTGGTGGAGCTTAGCTGGCAGCGGAGCTCCGGCGAAGCTCGAGGCCATAGGGCCTCTCAGCCTTGGCTCTTGCTCTGTGGGGGCGATTGAGAAGGAGGGAGAGGGGTGAAGAGCTAGGCGAGACCGGGTGGGGCTTTAAATAGGTGGAGGGGGCGCTCGGCGAGCTCTCTAGATGCGGTGAGATGCGGGTCATGGCACCGGCGAGACGTACGCCGTGCTGGCTGGATGTTTGCGATGAAGGGACTTGAGAGGGCAGCAGCATTCAATGCGGGAGGCGACGGCTCGAGAGGAAACGACGAGCAGCACCGCAACTATGACCGCACGGGTCTCACAGTGCGGCGATGGCGTGGCGGCCGGCGAGGGCGAGGATTCTGTAGGGGCTGCGTGTCGACCAGAGGTGATGTCGACATGCCCAGATAAGCTGCTGCGGCACCGTGGTCTCGCTCGGATGAGACCCGAGCCTGGCGCAGCACAGAGCGCGGCAACAAGCATGCCAGCGCCGTGCTCACCACGGTGCTTGGCACCAGGAGGCCACACAAGCCGGGCAAAACATGTCCAGCATGTCGACCTTCAATCCCTCAGATCACCTACAGCCTTGGTTTGGCTTGGTTTACGCAGAGATGAGAGGTAAGATCATCAACAGTCTCTGACAGCAAACTTGGGGAGATTCCAGAGAAGAAATGAGGTGGAGATTGAGCCAAAGAAGGTGTCTGGAGTGATCCTCGTGGGAAGGACTCCAAACTGGCCAAGTTTAAGGTGGTTTGGATAAGTTTTGAGGGTAGTTCATGTACAAGCTACATTTCAGGTCCAGAATCAAAATGTTGAAGTACTGCTCACTTGGAAGATCTTCAGATGCTGAAGCTTGGTGTAGGGAAGTCATTTGTAGGTGTCCTCATGCCACAAAAATTTGAGAGCATTTGGATAAACCTAGCATGTACTTCCTTCACAAAGGTCCAGTCTGACTAGAAGCAAAACTGAATTATTTTGCAGAATAATTGAACTAGGTCATGGAATATTTTTGGATATTGGGGCAAGATATGATCCAAAGTATTTTAGGGAATTATTTGGGAATTTTCTTAGCATCATAGCTATAGGTTGCTTCACAACCCATAGTAATGCCCTAAATTCTCAAATAAAAGAAAAGAGTTATAGAAAATGATTTAAATTGGGATTTGGGTTCTTGAAGTACTTGGCAGGGTTTTGGTAAGGTGATGAGGCTTTGGATCACTTGGAAAGGGTTCAGAAATGTCCAAGATCAATGAATAGGTTCAAAAACCATTCAAATTTCAAATAAAGCCAAGAAAAGTTTGAAAAGAAAAAGTTGCAAAATCAGAGTGTCACAAACCTACCCCCCTTAGGATGAATCTCGTCCTCGAGATTCGGTTGCTCAGGGAACAAATATGGGTAAGAGGATCTCAGAAAATATTCTCTTTCCCAAGTGGCCTCTTCCTCGGTGTGGTGCTCCCACAGCACCTTGTAAAATCTTATCACCTTACTCCTTGTGGTTCTTTTCATCTCATCCAGGATCCTGACAGGTTTTTCTTCGTAGGTCAGTTCCTTAGCCAATTCTAATTCACTCATATCCGCTCGCTTGGCTGGGGGTGCAATGCATTTCCTCAATTGTGAGATGTGAAAGACATCATGAACGTCAGACAGTACTGGTGGTAATTCCAACTGATATGCAACTCTGCCCTTCCTGGCAATCACTGGAAAGGGACCGATGTATCTTGGGGCTAGTTTTCCTCGGGTGCCAAACCTCTTTACTCCCTTCATAGGAGTTACCCGTAGATAAGCATAGTCTCCGGGCTCGAAAGTTACTTCCCGGTGCTTTGGGTCGTAATAGCTCTTCTGTCGGGACTTGGCTGCTCGCAGATGCTCTTGAATATCCTTGACTTGCCTTTTAGCCTCGAGAATCAAGTCCATACCAAAGATGCGACTATCTCCTGTTTGGGACCAGTTCAGTGGTGTGCGGCACTTCCGTCCGTACAATGCCTCAAAAGGCGACATCTTGAGACTTGCCTGATAGCTGTTGTTGTAGGAGAATTCCGCGTATGGTAGACTATCCTCCCATTTGGGTCCATGGGAGAGAACACATGACCGAAGCATATCCTCTAATATTTGGTTCACTTGCTCGGTCTATCCATCTGTCTGCGGATGGTATGATGTGCTGTGTTTCAGCATGGTTCCCAAGGCTTGATGTAGCCGTAGCCAGAATGCTGAGGTAAATAAGGAACCCCTATCTGAAGTGATAGACTTGGGTACTCCGTGCAGACTGACTATCCGAGACATGTAGAGTTGTGTCAGCTGATTTGCGTTGAAAGTGGTCTTTACTGGGATAAAGTGAGCCACCTTCGTGAGTATGTCTACAATGACACAAATAGCATCATTGCCTCTCGTGGACTTGGGCAGTCCCACAATAAAATCCATACATATGTCGTCCCACTTCCATTGGGGCACTGGTAAAGGTTGCAGTAGCCCAGCGGGTTTCTGATGCTCAGCTTTGACCTTGTTGCAAATGTCACAGCAGGCGACATAGTATGCTATATCTTTCCGTATTCCTGACCACCAAAAAGTTTCTCTCAAGTCCTGATACATCTTGGTACCTCCCAGGTGGATCAAATATGCAGACTCATGTGCTTCCTTAAGTATTTGTTGTCTCAAGTTATTCTGATCCGGCACACAAATTCGTTTCTCGAACCACACGGTACCTTGTTCATCTACACGGAAGGACTTGGCCTTCCCTTGCTGAACTAACTCTTTGATCTTCCTAATTTCTTCATCTGACTTTTGTGCTTCCTTGATTTCCTCCATGAGGGTTGAAGTAATTTCCAACATGTCCGGGGTCATTGGGCCGCATAGCACCATATTGAGCTTAACAAACTCCTCTTGTAAGCTTGGATGCATACCCTCAACTAGAGCATTCACAGCAGCTTGTTTCCTGCTCAGGGTGTCAGCAACCACATTCACTTTCCCTGGATGATAGTTTATTCCAACATCATAGTCCTTGACTAGCTCAAGCCATCTTCGTTGTCTGAGGTTCAGGTCGGGTTGAGTGAAAATATACTTGAGACTCTTGTGGTCTGTGTATATTTCACATCGCTGTCCGATAAGGTAATGCATTCAGATCTTTAGGGCATGAACCACAGTAGCTAGCTCCAAATCATGTGTGGGATAGTTTTCCGCATGAGGTCATAGCTATCGTGATGCATAGGCTACAACCTTCCCTTCTTGCATTAGCACACATCCAATTACACGCCTGGATGCATCGCAGTATATGTCAAAACTCTTGTGAATGTCTGGAAGGACTAAGACAGGGGCTGTGGTTAGCCTCGTCTTTAATTCCTGGAAACTGCTATCGCACTTGTCTGTCCAGATAAACCTTTGGTTCTTTTTCAACAATTCCGTCAGTGGCTTGGCTATCTTAGAAAAGCCTTCAATGAAGCGACAGTAGTAGCCTGCCAAGCCCAGGAAACCATGGACTTCAGTCACCGTGACTGGTGTCTTCCAGTTCAAGACCGCAGTAACATTACTGGGATCAATGGCTATTCCTTTCTCTGACAGAATATGTCCGAGGAATCCCACCTCTTTTAGCCAAAATTCGCACTTACTGAACTTGGCATATAAGCAATGGGTTCTCAACCTTTCCAAGACAGCTCTAAGATGTTGCTTATGCTCATCTTCATCCTGAGAATATATCAGGATGTCATCAATGAACACTACTACAAACTTGTCCAGAAAATCCATAAAGACTTTGTTCATCATACTCATGAAGTAGGCTGGAGCGTTGGTCAATCCAAATGCCATAACTGTAAATTCATATAGTCCATAACGAGTGGTGAACGTTGTCTTGGGGATATCCTCCTTTCGGATTTTCATTTGATGATATCCCGTTCTGAGGTCAATCTTAGAGAATACATGTGCTCCATTCAACTGGTCGAATAAGTCATCAATTCGAGGGAGCGGGTACTTGTTCTTGATAGTGACCTCATTAAGCTGGCGATAGTCTACGCACATTCGTAGACTTCCATCCTTTTTCTTGACAAATAATACTGGTGACCCCCATGGCGAGATGCTTGGATGAATGTATCCTTTTTGTAGCAACTCGTCCAACTGCTTCTTTAATTCTGCCAGCTCTGGGCCTGGCATACGATAGTATTTCTTGTATATTGGAGCCGTACCGGGAATTACCTCGATCGCAAACTCCAATTCTCGGTTGGGCGGCATTCCTGGTAATTCCTCAGGGAACACATCTAGAAACTCGCAGACTACTGGGATCAGGTTCATATCTGTAACAGTGGTCTGGTATACCGTGCCCTTTCTTGTTATCATTCTGCTGGCTAGAAATTGGACGGTTTGTCCAGTGGGGTTCACCAATGTCACCGTTCTGGTGGCGCAGTTGATACACACTTGGTGTGGTGCCAACCAGTCCATTCCCAGGATTATATCCAGTCCTGGGGATTCAATAGCAACCAGGGTAGCTGGGAATTTGACTCCATGGATTGAGATTTCCAGCCCCTTGTATATTATATTTGTTCTGAGCATAGAGCCAGGGGATTGTACCACCATGATTTTGTCCAAAAGTGAAGGAGAAAATTTGTGCAAGGTGGCAAAACTTTGAGAAATAAACGAGTGGGAAGCCCCAGAATCAAATAAAATTATGGCAGGTATGTTATTGACAGAAAACATACCAAGGACAATATCTGGAGCTTCGCAGACTTCTTCGGCAGAGATGTGGTGGACGCATCCGTGGCTGAAGTTGTGGTTGGGGCGGCGTCCAAGGTGATTGACTTGTGGCTTGTGGTCAGCTGATTGCTTCCCATTATTAGTAGGGCACTGCTTGGCGTAGTGTCCACTCTGGCCACAAGTGAAACAGGTGTTATTGTGGCGGCAGTCCTCTATGACTGGCTGCTTGCCGAAGGTCTTGCTCTGGTTGCCTGGCTTGCTGTTATTGCCACCATTGTTCCACACAGGTTTGTTCTCAGATGGCCCTGACTGCCAGCTGCGGAGCTTTTGCGCATATGGCTCCCTGTTGTCCTTCTTGGGCTCGAACTTCCTCTTACGATCATCATTACCAGACTTGTGTTCTTGTTCGGCGATGAAGGCCTTATCCACCAAGGTCTGGAAATTGGGGAAATCCAACATACATAGCTGACATCGGAGGGCGTGATTAAGTCCTCCGAGGAACCGGTCTATTTTCCTTTCTTCGGTAGCCACACCATAAGGAGAGTACCGGGCCAAATTGTTGAACTTGTTTAAGTATTCTCCCACAGACATGTTTCCTTTGGTGAGAGCCAGGAATTCTCTTTGTTTCACTTTCATGATGCTCGTGGGAATATGATACTTGCGGAACAACTCTTTGAATTTCTCCCAGGAAATCTCTTCAGCAGGCCACATTAACTTGGTGTTGTCCCACCATATGGCTGCCGGGCCTTCGAGATAATGGGTGACAAGTGGGACCTTATCTGCTTCTTCACAACGAGCGATGTCCAAGTTCTTCTCCATGGTCCTTAACCAGTCATCATCCTCAATAGGATCCATGGCCTGACCAAAGTTGGGTGGTTTTGTGCGCTGGAAGTCAGACAGTTTGGAATGCACCCCATTGCCATTATTCTGACCTACTATTGTCTGCATACTCTTGAGAAATTCCATGAGGTCTTGGTTTCTCTTTTCCTCAAACATTCTCATTATCTGATCTGTGGTTGGTGCTTGAGGTGGTGGTGGTGGTAAGTCTTCGGGCGGTTGCCCTGCCTGTCTGGCGGATCGACGGACAGGGTTTCCATCGCCGCCTTGACTGCTACTTCCTCTCTTCATCCTAATTTTGTTCCCATGGTAAACACCGAATTGCTGAGCAACATCCATAAGGAGAATACGGTAATATGACACCAAAATAATTCATGACGAAGACAATAAAGAGAACAGCATAATTATACAAGATAACCCAACATCATAAATGGCAAGCTAGTAGGGGGAATATCATGGCTAAACTGCTCATACGACAGTCGGCATATGCAAAGATGCATGCATTACTACTCAAACTCTAGTCTAGTGTGTCGGTGACACGAACACTGCCCATCTGAAGAGTCCTCGTCGTCAGATCCTGAGTCGGAATCAGAACTGATGATATGAGTCACCGGGTCAAAGGAGACGCGACATCGCTGCTGAGACGGCTCTCCTTCTACGGAAGAGAGAGCACGTCGCCTCAGCATCGGCGGAGCAGGAGTGGCTAGAAGTGAGGCCCACTCAGCTGGGGTCTCAAGTCAACTACCAGACGATAAGCCTGATGGTCCAGAAAAACCAGAAGGGGGATCAAGCACACACGGAGGTGGAAATGGTGGTGGATAACTAGGTGGAACTACGGGAGGAGGTGCTGGAGTCACTGCTGCAAGTGCCCCCTAAACACGACACAGCTCCTTAGCCAAAGAAATGATCATACGGTAACTGGCGTTCAGGTAGCGAGACAAAACACCAGCCGCATGATCACACGCCGGGTCAATAGGTGAGAAAAGGACTCGCCCTGTCGCAGGTGACAGGGTGGGATAGTGGAAGAAACCTGGATGGGTCTGCATCTCGACCTCGTGGAAGCGCAAGTCAGTAATAGCCTCCATGGTAGCAAACTGGATCGCCAGCTCTGGCGTAGAAGCCACTCCGCCCTTGGAAGAGCGAGAAGAGCTTCCAATGTCCGAAGTCGCAGTCATGTAAGCCACTGCATGGTACTCATATACTGACTCGCCCAACTGCTCCCGAAACGCTTGATACACCGGGTCATCACCGTTGGGATACAGCCAAAGCCAGACGCTATGAAGCAGAGCTGGAAAAGTGTGGGGTTCTGGCTCATAATGGAATAGATATGGAACTGGTGCCATCTACACTCACAATGCCAAAGGTTAGTAACATAATGAATTATGATGCATGAGGTATGGCATGCAACAATCACATGCAACAAGCAAGATGCACACTCAAAAACCTATGCTAATCGCAGTCCTAGCGCGGGTTACCTAGGGTATCCTACAGTCAGCCTGGCTCTGATACCAAGCGTTGTGGCACCCTGGCTCAGAGAACCGGTTTACCAGTGTTTCCAACCCAGAGATCTTGTCTTCTGGAAACACACAACCACTTGGAACAGAACATAGCTGAACTTTATTGATAATAGTCGAGTACAAGCCCATATATTACATGATCATCGAGACCAGAAGCACATCTAGTGCTTTGACAATATCTACATTATTTATCTAACATATCAGGGCCTCGGTACTATAGCGGAAGACTACTGCGTAGCGGAACATGAAAGTAACCCATCCACAGGGACATTGCTGTGGACACATCCTAGGCATCACAACACGGACATCGAGACATCCGTCTCAGTCTTCTCCTGCATCTGTCATGATACGCCAGGTGAGTACTTTGAATGTACTCGCAAGCACATGACAACCAAATATGCAGCAAATAATAGCATGGCATTGAGCACGTTAAGACTTAAGTGATTCACTTACTGTCACCAACTTACTCATATCCGGGTTGTCTCACAACCCTCAGAATACTCGACCTCAACGAGTATTTCTACTTATAAGACAAGTTCTTCCATCATTACTATGGTTATTATGGTTGATCACCTAGAGAGGTCTGGACGGGCTGTCCAATTCCATGGACGCGGCTATTCGAATAGATTTTACACTCTGCAGAGGTTGCGCACTTTACCCACACTATGGAGCACTGACCTCGTGATCCCATTCGGGTGGACCAGCATTGCTCCAACGAAACCTGCCTGACCCGTGACTCTTCCATCGTACCACCGGCAATCACACTCCCTCAGAATCAAGCCTTGGGTGGCCCCGTGTCACCTCGTGACACCTGCCACCGTCGTGGCCTAACTAAACTGTCCCAAACGGGGACGCCGGCAAACAACTCAACTGGGCTCACAGGGTTATCGCCGTCTACCTGATCAGGGCAGCACGCACGCATAACCCTTCCTCTTTGGAGTTACTAGTGAAAGAGCACCGAGCCAGACCAAGTCAAGGCCATCCCATACCGGCAAATGTGGCTGCACGGGTAAGCCCGGACAGGTGACTCTTGATCAACCAACTCAGTTTCACTTAGCAAGCAAGGTTAATCATCATATCAATTTGAGTTATCATCATAAGGCATTTGAATAATTTACTTTGAATTATCAATGATAATTTAAATGCAAGAAATGAATATGAATTATGCAATGCTATGAAATGCTTCATAATATGGATGTCCTGGCTTGCCTTGATCAGTTGGGTTGTTCAGAAACTCCTGGTCTTCAAATCCACAAGTATCTCCTTATGAAAATATTTTTAAATGGCAAAAGAAAATGTCACATAAAGCCTTTTTATTCACCAACAATTCTGTGAGTATTGGAAAAATACCAAACTTGGTGGAAAAATAAAGGGCTTCATTATGAACACAATGCAAAAAGAATCAGGTCAAATGGACCTTCCTGTAAAAAGTTATAAGCAGTCAAACCTACTGGTCAACTCTATTAAATAAATCAAAACTGGAAAAAACCAGAACGGGCCACGTCGAAGGCGTATTTGCCCCGGGCGCCTCCACTTACCGCTTCATCCAGTCACTGGCAAGTGGGGCCCGGCCCATTTAAACAGAGGAGGGAGAAAGAGCAGAGAAGAGGGGCGGCTCACCGGCGATGATTGCCGGCGATAGCGATGGCGGTGAGGCTCGTGGATGGTGGGGATGGATCGGGCGTTCGACGGCGGTTCACCCTGTACCCATAGCTCCTCCGGAGATGGCCGGACGGCGTCGCGCCCTTCTTCTCCAGCGGACGGGTGCTACGGTGATCGTCGGCGATGGGGATTCCGGCGGCGGTTTGATTCGGGGAGGGGTCTGGAAGCACCAGTGGAACACCACGAACTCAGCGGTGGGCTCAGGCGGAGCTGGGATGGGGTGGAGAGGGCTAGTGGTGGAGCTCAGCTGGCGATGGAGCTCCGGCGAAGCTCGAGGCCAGAGGGCCTCTCGGCCTTGGCTCTTGCTCTGTGGGGGCGATTGAGGAGGAGGGAGAGTGGTGAGGAGCTAGGCGAGACCGGGTGGGGCTTTAAATAGGTGGAGGGGGGGCGCTCGGCGAGCTCTCTGGATGTGGCGAGATGTGGGCCATGGCGCTGGCGAGACGTACACCACGCTGGCTGGATGTTTGCGGCGAAGGGACTTGAGAGGGCAGCAGCATTCAATGTGGGAGGCGACGGCTCGAGAGGAAACAACGAGCAGCACCGCAACTATGACCGCACGGGTCTCACAGTGCGGCGATGGCGTGGCAGCCGGCGAGGGCGGGGGTTCTAGAGGGGCTGCGTGTCGACCAGAGGCGATGTCGGCATGCCCAGACAAGCTGCTGCGGCGTCGTGGTCTCGCTCGGATGAGACCCGAGCCTGGCGCAGCACAGAGCGCGGCGACAAGCATGCCAGCGCCGTGCTCACCATGGTGCTTGGCACCAGGAGGCCACGCAAGCCTGGCAAAACATGTCCAGCATGTCGACCTTCGATCCCTCAGATCACCTACAGCCTTGGTTTGGCTTGGTTTACGCAGAGATGAGAGGTAAGATCATCAACAGTCTCTGACAGCAAACTTGGGGAGATTCCAGAGAAGAAATGAGGTGGAGATTGAGCCAAATAAGGTGTCTGGAGTGATCCTTGTGTGAAGGACTCCAAACTGGCCAAGTTTAAGGTGGTTTGGATAAGTTTTGAGGGTAGTTCATGTACAAGCTACATTTCAGGTCCAGAATCAAAATGTTGAAGTACTGCTCACTTGGAAGATCTTCAGATGCTGAAACTTGGTGTAGGGAAGTCATTTGTAGGTGTCCTCATGCCACAAAAATTTGAGAGCATTTGGATAAACCTAGCATGTACTTCCTTCACAAAGGTCCAGTCTGACCAGAAGCAAAACTGAATTATTTTGCAAAATAAGTGAACTAGGTCATGGAATATTTTTGGATATTAGGGCAAGATATGATCCAAAGTATTTTAGGGAATTATTTGGGAATTTTCTGAGCATCATAGCTATAGGTTGCTTCACAACCCATAGTAATGCCCTAAATTCTCAAATAAAAGAAAAGAGTTATAGAAAATGATTTAAATTGGGATTTGGGTTCTTGAAGTACTTGGCAGGGTTTTGGTAAGGTGATGAGGCTTTGGATCACTTGGAAAGGGTTTAGAAATGTCCAAGATCAATGAATAGGTTCAAAAACCATTCAAATTTCAAATAAAGCCAAGAAAAGTATGAAAAGAAAAAGTTGCAAAAATCAGGGTGTCACAATTTTCCCTATTAGTGTATGATCAATTTAATAAAGCCGGCATACCCTGATAATTCAGGGCCCTTGTCGTTTCATTTCAAAACCATCTGAGTCTTTGTTAATTGGTCATAACATCATTTGGGGGCTTCCAACCCAATGGGTTTAGCTTTAACACCCTCTTGCCTAGGCATAAAATGCCGAAATCTGGGTTATCTTGCCTGCATTTGTGATGCTTCTCCACCAGGTAATCCTGAATGACCCGCCGTACTCTTAACAGCCAATCTTTTAAATAAGACCCTAAACTTGTTAAGGTTAAAATGGTGGTTTGTCATGTGAGGGTCGGCTTACGGATAGCGAGGATAAACCAAGGCTGTTAAGCCGCCTTCATTGAAATTTGGTTAAACCTGCCTGTTTGCAAGATGCTACTCCGAACCCCGTGTACTCTCAATAAGTCAATCTTTTAAATAAGACCCTGAACTTATCCAGGTTAAAACATCGATTGGGTCATGTGAGAGCCGGCTTACGGAAAGCGAGGACAAACCAGTGGCTATCATGCTAGTTTCATTGAAGTAAGATTTGAGTTTGAGCTTTGGGTTTGGAGGCTTATAAAGCCTCATTTTTTCTAGATTTCTGTCCTTCCTGAACATTGTGGATTTACATCGCTCTTTTTTCTATATGGTTTTCACAATTCGGGCCAAGCAGCCCTGACTATGTCTCATATCTAAGCATCTTTGGGTTTCACAACCCGCCCTGATAGCGGACTATAAGAACCAAGATGTTTGCTTTGAGCAAATTCACATCATGATATTTCATACCTATGGGTCAAATACCCGCTTTGGATTCTCATTATCAAGGTATCATCATGATATTAATCTACAGGTATGTCCTTCAAACAATTATATGAATATTCGGGCTTTGGTAACCCGCCCTGGCTTTCGACTTTAAAGTCCCCAGCATATTTCTGGTTTAAATGGCCTTTATTCTAGTCTTTTTATCCAATATTTCAAAGACAATTATATAAGGATTTGTTACCCGCCTTGGCTTAAACCGCCAGGGCGCATACTATTTACCTTGTGTGCAGAAAATATGAAAACATCGATCTGCCCCACATGGATGGTGATACTATGAAAAGGAACAGCAGCAAATCACAAAACGATTCTACTGGCGGTTTAACAGTTACACAGCTAGATATGCGCGATGGCATAACAGAACATTGTTTGCAAACCTAGGCTATTACAAGGCCACAGTGGACCTGCCAAATAGAAAGTGTTTTTTGAGCACATTGTGCTTATGTCCTGGTTTAAGAGCCGCCTGGACTCAATTGCCTTCGTCGTGGCGGGTTGATGACTCCGGGCCATCCTGCTCCGGCTCTTCCTCTTCGTCCATCTGGAGGTCAGGTGAAGTCCAGTCGATGCCGGTTAAGGCTTCGAATACAGCTTCATCATTCATAATGGGGGACGGATCAACATCAGGAGCAAAAGTATGCTTACGCGTTGGAGGTGTGAGATCCATGACATCATAAGCCAGCGCTTTTACCTTTGGTATTCTCCATGGTGTAAGCCACCTGATATCTGGCTAAATCAGCTTCCTCGGCCAGCTTGCATGCCAAGGGACGCATCTCCTTTACGCACTTTGCAAAGTCTGTCTGATCAAAAGGAGACCCATCTTCTTTAAGGATTGGACAACCGGTGGCCATCTCCTCCGGATCAAGTTCTGCTTGCCATGCTTTGGCTCGGGTAAGAGCTGTAATGGCGCCAGCACGGGCGGCTGAGTGTTTGATTTCTTCGAGTTTTTGGGGCATGACAGACAGCTTATCTAGCACTTCCCTAAGAAGGGTCGGCTGCTCTTTACCATTGGAGATAGCCACAAGAGTCCATTGTGTGCCTGTGTATAATTGTTCCACTAGAGCGTACACGGCTTTGAGTTTCAGCAGCATATCTTGGCCAAGATTGGTGCTCCTGGGGCCTATTGAGTAAACATGCCGATGAGTCGCCAGGCGGGTTAAAAATTGAGAAAATTTTGGAAAGGTTGAAACATTCTGAATTGCTTACCAAAAATAACATATGTCATCTGTGAGATATGGCGTTTTAAGCCGGTCAGCTCTGCAGTGGTCTCCTTCAAGGATGACTCAGCAGCTTCTGCCCTCTGCAGTAAGGTGGTTTTCTCCTTCTCCCAGCCGGCTCTCTCTGTGGCAAATCCTGCTTTGAGCTTCTTGTTTTCATCCAGGCTAAACTTAAATTTGGAATCAGATTTGCGTGTTTCAGCTTCTTCGTGTTCAAGTCTGTTCTTCAGTTCCACCAATTGGGACTCATTCAGGCTTAAGACATCCTGCAAATAAGAGTCAAAGGATATAAGTATGTCAGTCAGGGCATGGTTTTCATGCAAGTCCCAAGTACATTGCAAGCAATACACTTGACACTTGGGAGCTAATCCACGAGGAAATTCTTTTCAAATTATATTGCTAAAGAACCGGCTCATCTTTTTCAGATAAGTCGGCCCTTGGGGGCTAGGAATTGAAGCTATTCTTTCGACTGAACGAAAATAACCCAGTTCATCTTTCTCAAGATAAGCCGGCCGATGAGGGCTATGACTTGAAATTTGTAGTGGTATATTGATAAGTCTTACACCATACTCAACATATTCTTTCCTATGGATAAGACTTGGGGGCTGGATGACTATATATAGAGGGAAGCAGAGATTCATACCTCATATTTCTGTCGCATTCTCTTAACTAAATCAGCTTCCATGTCACGACTGGTATGCTGGTGGCTCAGATAGCCGGAATATAATTCATTGACGTCCAAATTTGAATAGCTCGCAATGTCAGATTTGGCTTTATTCTTCTCAGAAGCAAGAAGTTCATCCTTGGCAGAATGCTTGGCCCAGACCGTGGGGTTTCCCGGTTCTGTGTAACCAGTGCCAGTAACCATGACATCCTCAGTATCTTCTTCGGCAGGCTTGATAGGGCTTGGCGGCTTAGCACTGGATGGGTCAACACCCATTTGATCCACTGGAGTGTCATGAGTTTTCTGGTGGCGGGTCATTGGCAGTGGTTTCGGGATTCTGATGTGAAACTTCCGAGGCTGGCGTCTCTTTTTCTGGCTCATTGACCTTAGGATCTTCGGCCGGTTTACCTATCTTCAACTTCTTGCTTGGTTTGGCTATACCACTGAAAATGAGACATATGAGGATGTGAGTATATCAGTTTAATAAAAGTACTAAAACAAAGAGGTCAAATGTTCATACCCAGGGCAAATCTTGAAGGGGGGCATCTGAGTCCCAGTAGAGTCGCCAGAGGATGAGTGAGAAGTTCCCTGATAATTTGAGTCGGAAGGGTTAAGTGGCTGACGGATAAGACCCGCCTTTTGAAAGGACAGGATTGAGCTCTGAGGCACCTCTTTTCAGCGTTTATGAGGCGCCGGCGTGTTGGGTAAGTCGGCAGTAAGATCTCCGCCTCGGCTGTTCCGGGTTCTGCGCCGGGCTTCATGCTGTTGTTTCTTCAAAATAAAGTTTGGATCCAAGTAAGCTAAAGGATGAGAAAACCTTACTTTCCGGGTCACCTGCCGAGCTTTCTGTCTTGGCAAAGGCTCTAAGTCGGAGGAAATAATAGTTACCTGTTCAACATCTGCCTGGCTGGTCTCCGCATCATCCTGAGAGTAGTCAGCGTCAATAAGATGCACAAAAAAGGAGCCAAGAGAATCAAGTTCTACCTCTGACTCATCATCTAGGGCAAGTAGCTCTGTTGCATCTGGTTTCTTCTTGGATTTCTTCGGGGCCTTGGTTTTTGCCCTGGCCTTTTTGGACGGCTTACCTTGCAGTTTCTTGCTCCAGAAAGAAGAGTCAGCCTGAAGAAAGCAAGTGATGATAAGGAGTGTGCAGTTTATGCGAATACTGAATAAAGTAAATTGGATTGAAACGCTTACATCGGGAGCCGGATTAAGAGCGCAGAAGGGATTGAACCCCGTCTTGCTACAACTTTCTAAGCTTTCCCCAAGCAGCGTCTTAGTCATCTCATTGATCTCTTTATCTTCCAGATGCACTTGACAGTGACGTTGTGGATCTTTGACATCGCAAGTATATTCGCACATTAAGCCTGGACGGCGGCTCAAAGGTATGATCCTCCAAGCGACCCAGCATCGGACCAAATCAACTCCGGTTAATCCATTAGCCAGTAAGGCTCTTACCTTCGAAAAGGTTGGCATATACTTAGCTCGTTCAGCGGTGCAGATTTGGTCTGGAAGTGGGTGTTTTGGGCTAAGCCGGCAGTCGCGGAAACCCGGCAGAGGATTTTCACCAGGTGGAGATGTGTCTTGGCAATAAAACCAAGTTTGGTTCCAGTCTTTAGGATGACTGGGAAGTGCGGCTCCAGGGAAGATAGCATCTCTTCGTCTTTGAATTGAAATTCCACCAAGTTCTAAGCTGGGCCCGTCTGTAAACTCGGTCTGGCGGTTCAAATAAAAGTACTCTCTGAAAATATCAACGCTGGGCTCTTCTTGAAGGTATACTTCGCAGAAGACTTGGAAATTGCAGATGTTGGAAATGGAATTGGGTCCAATATCTTGAGGATGAAGTTGAAAGAAGTGCAGTACATCGCGAAAGAATTTTGAGCCAGGCGGTGAGGAGCCACGGATCATATGGTCAGCAAAAACTATAACTTCACCTTCCTTTGGCTGAGGTCTCACTTCTGTCCCTGGAACTCGCCAGTGGATAACATCTTTGGCTGCCAGGATGCCCACTTGAACATATTCGTTAAGGGTTTGCTCCGTAACGGTGGAAGCGACCCAGTCGCATGAGGTGAAAGTCTTAGTCATTTTTTGTCGCGAAAAGCATAGAGAGGAAGTATTGGCGGGTCAAATTCATGATGGTAAGCCGCCCAATGGTTAGAGAAAGCAAGCTTATTATGCAGGATTGGTTATGTGCAGAGACTGATTGCTATTAAAGAAGAAAATAAATGGCATGGCTAATCGGCAGAGCGCAGACGGGTAATATTAACATTGGATGAATACTGGCGGTTTAAAAATTCATAAGTAAGCCGGTTGGTGTTTGGCGGGTTACAAAGTATCGTTTGAGCCGCCCATATAGCAATGGTCAAGCAGGCATTTATAGATCTGGATTTGAGTGAAATTTCACCAAGTGCTAAACAAACAAGTTTCACAGGTTCTGCTTATAATTTTGGATCTACGGCAGTTTGGAAAGAGGCGGAAATTGTTAAACCTAAAACATGGAGGACGAACTACTGCATTGGGGAACGAATCTCAATAGAAGGGAATAGATCTATGGTTAATGGCGGATACTAAAATAATCAAAGCATAACTTCGGCATCGCATCTGGGCTCGACTAAGCAACATGGAAGATGAACTACGTGCACGCGTGCTGAACCTCGATGAACACTGAAGAACTGGGGAACCCTAATGCAGATTGGAAGTGAAAGGGGATAGGTACCTAGAGATGCTGATGGACAGCGGAGGGGCGCCGCAGTTTTTCTGGTCGAAATCAGGTTGATGTTGTGGCCAAGACGAAGCTGTTGACTGGGGCGGCGGTGCTCCGGTGGCGTCGGTCGTCGTGAGGTGGAAGAAGAAGAGGCAGTGGCAGGGGTAAAAGTGAAAAGGAGGGCCCCCTGTCCCTATTTATAAGAAAGTGATAAGATGGCATGCGCGGAAATTGAGGAGGTAAAATGATTATGTTAGCCATGCGAGCGCCTCAATTTTTGGGAAGCCCATTAAAGATAAAGATCCGTTGAGATATCCGGGGTCTTGTGCGGGATTAATGCATATGATGTCATGGCGGGTTATAGCGGTCTGCATAAAGTTCAGCACTGATGCACAGTTTGTCAAGTTAAACAGGTGAAGATTGACATGAACAAGTTCAAATCAACCTGGGGCCTAATGTTGGGGATATAATTCCGAGGTGTGACCCGCCCAGGAGGGGCCGGGTTACATTGTTTGCGGTTTAAAATGAAGAAGGTCCAAGGAGGCCCAAGGAGGTGTGAAGACGGCGGCTCATGAAGGCAGGCCTGGTGAAAGCCCAAGACCTGGGCCTATGAACCGTCGTACGGTGACTTGCTCTGTATGGCATGACTAGTTAGAAACCGAGCCGGTCATGATGTGTGAGACGGACGGGACTCTATAAGCCTCCGGGTCTCGACCTATGTATATAAAGGTGAGACCCAGCGGCGGGTTAACTCAAGAAACAACCAATCGAGAACTAGGTTAAGCGTATTCGCTCCCTTGTAATCAAAACCCAAGTAATACAACTCGAAGCAGGACGTAGGCTTTTAACTCGTTGAGAGGGGCCGAACCTGGGTAAGCTCCTTGTGTCCTTTGTTCCGTTCAACCCCTTTAAGCTAACCTACGTGCGATGGCTCCACACCTAAGTCCTTTCACGAGGGAATCTACCGTGACAAAACCACGACAATCACTGCGGCGATGGTTCCCCCGACGGCACTCCGGCGCCACCGAGAGAGAGGGGGAGAGAGTCTCCCCCTTGTGCTTCCTCCTCATGGCCTCCCCCCTAGATGGGGAGAGGTTCTTCCCCTGGTCCTTGGCCTCCATGGTGATGATGGCCCCCTCCAGCTTCCTCCTCCATGGCCTCCGGTGATGACGGCCCCCTCCGGCAGGGTGCCGGAGAGGGCCTAGATTGAATTTTCGTGGCTACAGAGGCTTGCAGCGGCGGAACTTCCGATCTAGGGTTCTTTTCGGAGGTTTGGGTATTTATAAGAATTTTTGGCGTTGGTCTCACGTCAAGGGGGTGCCCGAGGTGCCCACAAGCTGTAGGGGCGCGCCCTGGCGGCTTGTGGCCACCTCAGTCACTTCCTGGCCCAGCTCTGGTGCTTCGGGGGTCTCTTTTGGTCCATAAAAAATCACCGTAAATTTTCAGCCCATTCCGAGAACTTTTATTTCTGCATAAAAAAATGACACCATGGTAGTTCTGCTGAAAACAGCGTCAGTCCGGGTTAGTTCTAATCAAATCATACCAAAACCATATAAAATTGTTGTAAACATGGCATGAATACTTCATAAATTATAGATATGTTGGAGACGTATCAGCATCCCCAAGCTTAATTCCTGCTCGTCCTCGAGTAGGTAAATGATAAAAGAAATCATTTATGAAGTGTGAATGCTAGCATAGTGCATAAGTTTGATCAATAATAATTTTAATCGCTTTTTCTAGCATCATTATATATCATAAACAGTAGCTCATCTCATAAAACTTCTCACGATCAAGTGACAAGCTATTCACTTGTTAAAGTATAGATCATAAAGTTTCTTGAAAACTAACAAACTATGTTCTCGGTCACCAAACAATCGCAATTCATCTTATTTTTCAGGAAGGGTCTATGTAAGAGCTTTGATTTAGAAAATTCCACATACTCAACTATCATATAGTCTTCCATGATTGCTAACACTCAAAGCATATTTTTAGAACAAATAGCATCCATTGAACACAGAGAAAGATAGGGGCTTAAAGTTTCGCCTCCCAACTTATTTACCATATAGATAATTGTCAACAATAGTAATTCATGATCAAATATATTTGAATGGCCATATATGCTTGGATCTTTCCCCACCATAAGATGCTTGCCAACTAAAGAATAATTGAGGTTGAAATAAGAAGGAATACTATTGACTCTTGCATAAAAGTAAATACATGAAAGTAAAAGATAGGCCCTTCGCAGAGGGAAGCAGAGGTTGTCATGCGCTTTTTAATTTTGGATGTGCAAACCCTTAATGCAAAGGAACGTCATGTTGTATTGCCCTTTGTGATAGCAACCTTTATTATGCAGTCCATCGCTTTTATTTCTTTACCATCACAAGTTCGTACAACACTTATTTTCCTTTACATTAAAGGATCAAACATATTTAGGAGCAATTTTTATTGCTTTATGCACCGATGACAACTTACTTGAAGGATCTTATTCAATCCATAGGTAGATATGGTGGACACTCATGGCAAGAAACGGGGTTCACAGGTTTTTGGATGCACAAGTAGTATCTCTACTTAGTACAAAATTTTGGCTAGCAAAAGGTCCTAAGCAAGCACCACATGTTGGAGGATCCATAACAATATAACTTATATACAAATATACCCAAACATAACTCATTATGATGTCTTCCTTGTCCAACTTCAATTAATTTGCTCAAGTTTGAAAATAATTAATGGGGCTCACAATCATATAAGATGTCCAAGATAGTATATTTATATGTGAAATCTCTCTTCCTTCAATATTCTTTCATGAATTTTCAAGCGACTAATGTTGTGTTTGCTAACTTTCAATAAATTTTACCACCTTTACTTCTTATATGTGAAGTCATTACTCCCCATGGGATAAGCATATGAAACATATATAATTTTAGATTTATGATATTCAATTCATTCAACCATTTACTCATAGGATATAAGTGAAGCACGAGAGTAAATGACAAACTACTCCAAAAAGATATAAGTGAAGAACTATGAGTAGTCAACTAGTTAAATATCCATGTGAGGACTCTCTCTCATTAAAGATTTCAGATCCAATGATTTTATTCAAACATCTAGTAAAATGAAAATACGCTCCAAGCAAAACACATATCATGTGATGAATAAAAATATAACTCCGAGTAAGGTATACCGATAGTTTTGAAGACGAAAGAGGGGATGCCTTCCGGGGCATCCCCAAGCTTAGGTGCTTGAGTCTTCCATGAATATTACCTTGGGGTGCCTTGGGCATCCCCAAGCTTAGGTTCTTCCCACTCTTCATTCTTCTCATATCGATATCTCACCCAAAACTTGAAAACTTCAATCACACAAAACTCAACAGAAAACTCGTGAGCTTCGTTAGTATAATAAAACAAATCATTCACTTGGGTACTATCAAGACAAGATTCATAATTGTTTCCACATAATTCCTACTGTACTCTATAATTTCCACAATTTATATTAAGCAATATAAGCCATAGAAACTAGAAAACAAGCAAACTATGCATCGAAAACAGAATCTGTCAAAAACAGAACAGTCTGTAAATATCTGAATTATTCTCATACTTCTGTTACTCCAAAAATTCTGAAAAATTATAAAAACGTATAAAATTTGTATATAAATCCTCTGTAAAATATTCAGAGTTTTTCCACCTTCCAGTGAATTTTAACAATTCTGTTACTGGACGCAAAAGTTTCTGTTTTTGCACAGAATCAAGTCAACTATCAACCACACTATCCCAAAGGCTTTACTTGGCACTTTATTGAAACAAAAGCTATAAAACATGATTAATACATTATCTTAATCATGTGCACACACAAAAACAGTAAGGATAAATATTGGGTTGTCTCCCAACAAGCACTTTTCTTTAATGCCTTTTTAGCTAGGCATGATATTTCAATGATACTCTTCCAAGCCCAATTTCGATGATAATTTTATTCATACTCTAAAAGATATAAGTGAAGTTCATAGAGCATTCTAAAATTTAATATAGATTGACCAATATCCAAGCTCAAAATATATAAGTGAAGCACACGAAGCATTCTATAAAGCCATACTCAAAAGATTTAAGTGAAGCACAAAGAGCATTCTATAAAGCCATACTCAAAAGATTTAAGGGAAGCACATGAAGCATTCTATAAATCAATGAAGTACTATCTCATACTAGCATGGTGCATAAAGGAAAAGAAAATAAAAATAAACACAAAAGACGCATATCATGTGAACAAAACAAAAACCGAGGTATACCGATAATTGTTGAAGAAGAAAGATGGGATGCCAACCGGGGCATCCCCAAGCTTAGATGCTTGAGTATCCTTGAAATATTTACTTGGGGTGCCTCGGGCATCCCCAAGCTTGAACTCTTGCCTCTCCTTATTCTTCTCATATCGATAATTCCTCGATCTTCGAACACTTCATCCACACAAAACTTAACAAAAAACCTTGTGAGATCCGTTAGTGTAATAAAGCAAATCACTACCTTTAGATACTGTTGTAAACTCATTCCAATTTCATATTAGCATTATATCTACTGTATTCCAACTTCACCATGGTTCATACCCCCCGATACTACCCATAGATTCATCAAAATAAGTGAACAACACATAGAAAACAGAATCTGCCAAAAACAGGACAGTCTGTAGCAATCTGGAAACTTCGTATACTTCTGTAACTCCAAAAATTCTAAAAAAAGGACAAAATAAAAAAATGCATAGAAGTACTGTGTAAGAATTTCAGGACTTTTGCATGTTCCAGTAAAAAATGTAAATGCACGCACTACAGCAAAAGTTTATGTTTTTGCACCGCACATACCAAACAAGCAATCTAATCATCCTAAAGGCAAATCTAGGCACATTATTTTTATAATACAATGGATATATACAAGGGGATAATTATTTTTGAGAAACTTCCATGAAAAATTCTACATTGTTTCCATGAGCATGAACACAAGTGTTCAAGGTCGACCCTCAATTCTCCAATGCATAACCTTCCAATCACTTCTCTTTTTGAAAAAAGTTTTCAGGCATAAGATGCAAGTAAACTTTTTGTATTTTGCATTTTCTATTTTTTTATTTATTTCACCCTCAAATAAAGAAATCAAGAAAACAAAAACAAAAGGAAAAGCAAAATCTACTTAGTGAAGAAATCAAACAAGCACACACGAGAATATCAACCCCACACTATTGCTCCCCGGCAACGGCGCCAGAAAAGAGCTTGATAACCCCCAAGTGCAAGGAATCATCGTAGAAATTTTCAAAGGTGGAAGTGATAAGTATGGAGTGTCGAACCCACAAGGAGCTAAAGGTAAGATCAATATTCTCTCAAGTCCTATCTACCACTGATACGACTCTACGTACACCGAACGTTTGCTTCCATCTAGAAACGAGAAATAAAACTACGTTGTGGGTATGAAGAGGATAACTTTGCATGATATCGGAGAACTAAAATATAAAAATAGGTGCTGTTATCATAAAGTTAGAATATATTACTATATATTATAAATAGCGAGTGTGGAATAATGATGGATCGGTGTGCGGAATTATCCTAGGCAATTGTTAACAAGATCGGTAATTATTATTGCAGTTTTATATGAGGGAGAGGCATAAGCTAACATACTTTCTCTACTTGGATCATATGCACTTATGATTGGAACTCTAGCAAGCATCCGCAACTACTAAAGATCATTAAGGTAAAACCCAACCATAGCATTAAAGTATCAAGTCCCCTTTATCCCATACGCAACAACCCCCTTACTCGGGTTTAAGCTTCTATCACTCTAGCAACCCACTATAAGCAAATCATGAATGTATTGCAACACCCTACAGCGGGAATTCTTCATGTGTGCGCGGCACAGAAGGCACCATAGGACAGCACCAAAATAAAACATACAACTCAAACCAATCTAGATCATCAATCAACCCAAAAGACAAAATAAATCTACTCAAAACATCATAGGATGGCAACACATCATTGGATCATAATATGTGGCATAAAACACCATGTTCAAGTAGGGGATTACAGCGGGGTGCGGGAGAGTGGACCGCTTAAAAGAGATGAGGAAGGTGATGAAGATGGTGATGTTGATGAAGACGATCACCATGGCGATGGTTCCCCCGGCGGCACTCCGGCGCCACTGAGAGAGAGGGGGAGAGAGTCTCCCCCTTGTGCTTCCTCCTCCATGGCCTCCCCCCTAGATGGGAGAGGTTCTCCCTCTGGTCCTTGGCCTCCATGGTGATGATGGCCCCCTCTGGCTTCCTCCTCCATGGCCTCCGGTGATGATGGCTCCCTCCGGCAGGGTGCCGGAGAGGGCCTAGATTGATTTTTCATGGCTATAGAGGCTTGCGGCGGCGGAACTTCCGGTCTAGGGTTCTTTTCGGAGGTTTGGGTATTTATAAGAATTTTTGGCGTTGGTCTCACGTCAAGGGGGTGCCCGAGGTGCCCACAAGCTGCAGGGGCGCGCCCTGGCGGCTTGTGGCCACCTCGGTCACTTCCTGGCCCAGCTCTGGTGCTTCGGGGGTCTCTTTTGGTCCATAAAAAATCACCGTAAATTTTCAACCCATTCCGAGAAATTTTATTTCTGCACAAAAAAACGACACCACAGTAGTTCTGCTGAAAACAGCGTCAGTCCGGGTTAGTTCTAATCAAATCATACCAAAACCATATAAAATTGTTGTAAACATGGCATGAATACTTCATAAATTATAGATACGTTGGAGACGTATCAATATCCATTTAGATAATGTGGCAAGGAGAATCATGATGTTTACCCATACAACGGTGTTTGGATAATTGATCAACAAACATTTAGCATGGCGCGTCCAATGTTCTTGTTGACGTTCAGAGTACCACAGTCATGCTACGGGGTAGCAATGATATGGTGTTTAGAGTAAGGTTTGTATTGGAAGATCGAAAGAAATACTCAAGGAACAATGTCAAGAATAGAATGGAGCTCGATGTATAAACAAAACATGACCAAGACTATGTTGGAAGGAAAGCAAGGATATTGTGGATGATAACACAAATCATCGAGGGGCAAGGATGGTATTTCTCACCATGAATTCGATTGACATCTCAAAATAAGTCAAAATGTTGATGATGATCACAACACATTTTGTTGAGAGGTTTCAAGAGGATGCAATCGAACAGCGACGACATCAAGCAAGGGAATGACGAAGTGGAAAGTTATGGGGTCAATAGATAAGATGCAAGCTCGGAATTGGAGTTGCTTTTCAAGACAACAAAATGATGTTGAAAATTCGACGTAAGCCTTGCTCATGTTCTGAAGAATTTGTGCACCAAAGAAGGACGAGGTAGCACAGCCAAAGGTAGCATCATAAGGATGTAGCTGACCAGGCTAGGAATGATATGATGGAGTATTAAATTTCCCAGCAACAAATTACTAGGGGTATTGAATTGCAGTGCGGATTCGATTCACTAATCGGTGTTCTCAGTTGACAACAACCCAGAGCCCATGGAGTGACTATGACAGGGAAAGGTATTACTGCATCAAAAATTCATAAGATGTACTGCAATGGCATGATATCCTCGAGATACCAAGGGGTAAGACTCAAAGGTAGAACATAATAGAAGTTAAACTGGGTCATTGACTTGCGATAGCAGATACTTTAACCTTGTCAAAAAATAGACAAGGCACGGGAATTGAGTTATCAATATGAGGTCGGCATGGTCAAAATCATAGCTGCATGGAATCTAGTTAAGGATACCGAAAGAATTATACAATTGGATAATTATTTTGCAAGAAGCTTCCGTGATGGTCTACATCATTTCCCTGGGCATGAACACAAAGTTCAAGGTCGACTCCCACTTCATCAATGCATAACCTTCCATTCACTTCTTGTTTTTGATAAAGTTATAGTGTTGAAATTTTACATGGCGTAATACCAGTAGAGTATGACCCATAGAAGTTTCCGGGTTCACACAGATTAGGGAAGGCATTGGTTCAACCCATCAGGGCATCTTAGGAACATATACCACAAACGTCAAGAGTAAATAACACAAGCTCGATAGTAGAGCATGGTTGACGAAAGCAGAGGATACAATTTACCAAAGGCATTATGTATCAGGGGAACAACTCACAAGGTTTTTGAATGTGAAGGACACTATCGGATAATAACCCAGCAATGGGTCTGGCGGTCCACAACGGAGCTGAGGTGCGTATCGGTACTCAATCAGAGGAAGAAAGAATGCAAAGGCATCAGATTATAGAAACATTTGAATAATTCAAAGCTTAAATACAAAGGAATTATGATTTTCCAAATTGGTGTATCAGAATCAGATGCTCTGATCAAAGATGAGTAAGTTGACTAGACTTAGAGGCACAATCTATTGTAACTTGATTGGCTGAGAACCAGCTCATGTCCAAAATGACGTCTGAGCCGGAAGGATAATTCTAAGGGATCAACTGATGATTGTGTGCATTTGCACACATGTTGAATCAATATGATGAGAATGACAATCACAAAGGATTTTAAGGAATATTGCTAGACATATGGTATTAACCATAATGCAAGCAGGTAAGGAAGATCAAGAGCAATAGGATACTGAGGATTTCGGAAGATCGAATAGCATTTCGAAGAATTTTGTGAAACACATGAACAACTGGGGATGAACGAATCCCCGGTAAGTGTGAGGAATTATTCATAGATGTATTGATGCGAAAACGGAGCTGCAAGGCAGCAGGCACAATGGATTCTCGGAATATAGGAAAATGTTTCGGTATCTTGTAATAACAAGAGAAACTGGGAATGAATGTATGAACGACTAGTGTATGTAGTTATCCATAAGGATTTATCGGTGGTAGGGAATTGCAAAGGCGGTTGGCACAAGGGTCTCGGGAAAACATCGAAGAGTATCTTCGGAATCTTCTGATGAATCAGGCGATCATCTAGAATGAAGGGGCTCTCCGGGAGGAAGTAGCTACGAGAAGCTAGTGTTAGAGTTAGGAAAATGTTTAACCTGAATAGAAGAGAGATCATAGTCCCAGAATAAAGAAGATGAATAAAAGATCTTAATCCCATCCATTGGCGATGTGGGCCCGTAAGCCACACAACAATGTTAGTAAAATAGTTTTTCAAAGACTAGACTCAACTTCGGCCAAGGAGTTGGAAAGGGGCTTCCTACAGGCATTCGGCTCTGATACCAACTTGTGCGCCCATGTTTATAATTGTGCACTAATCATACACGCATCATGCACGATCACGAACGGTGACTCACGTCAATATCACAACACAACTCTACGGCACAAAGGATAAACATAAATCTCATATATTACAAGCCAGGGTCACAAGGACCCAAAATACATCGGTCAGCAAAACAAGTATTATCTTAGTACAGATATAGTTAGACAAGTTTGCCTTAAGAAGGCTAAGCAAAACAACGACACTAGATCGAAAGGCAAGGCCTCCTGCCTAGGACCTCCGAACTACTCCTGGTCCTAGATCTCCCCGTAATAGACAAGCTTGGGATCCTCTGGCGCTCCTGGGCTCCATCATCTGATCGCAACATCCAGGAAGAAGAAATGAGGTAGTAAAGGAACTGTGAGTACTCATGCAAACTACTCACAAGACTTGCATCAGATCTATACTACATATGCATCGGTATCAAAGGAATGGGGTATATTTGTGGACTAAACTGCAAAAATGCTAGAATAAGGGGGAGAAGCTTATCCTATCGAAGACTACATCTTCTGGTAGCCAACGTCTTGCAAAAGTAGAAGAGAGTAGCATAATATGGTAACATCATGTAGCAACGTATAGTAGTAAACCTACTCGGAGATCCTCTCCTCGTCTCCCTTAGAGAAAGCGATCACCGGGTGTATCTATCTCTTATCTGGGTGTGTTTTAACAAGTATCTGGTTTTAGTTGTAAGAGGTCGGAATTCAACTCCAAGTCATCATGTTATCATGAACACGGCAATTTGAATAGATTACTTCCCTGTAGGGGTGCACCACATTACCCAACACGCTTGATTAACTCTAGCTGGACACACTTTCCTGGGTAATGCCCGGCCTCAGCTGATCAACACGCCGTAGACCAACCTAGACTCTATAGAAAGGTCAACACGTCGGTCTAAATCCTAAGTATGAAGGGGTCATGGGCCCATCACCCTAAGTACTCCTGCACGTTGCGTGACTGGCCGGGGACCAGTCCCACCTTGGGATCAGGCATACCCGCCCACCCCAACAATCAGCTCGCATCTCTAAACTGTGACATCTGGATCGCTTTCGAAAGGAACATACGACGCCGAGGGTCCCATATACCATTATCCTGCGTGGTGGTTAGTGCGTATAGGCTAGCTATCGGCCAACTCAGATCAAATACCCAAATCCGTTAGTGTATTATTAGCAACTCACGAAGACGACCATGGCCGTCGCTCCGACTAGGTAACTCACGGACCATGACTAGGGACCAGGCCCACCTCTCAACTAGGTGGTCTCCACCTGCCCTGTCGTTCCACCACATTATCTCTCGCGGGTAACCTTGGGGCCGACCCGCCTTTATCATTGTAACAGTCGGGGTTCAGGTCCATACCATCAAGGTGAAATCGGAGGAATCACCGTCGATAGGTTTACCTCGATATACTACACGGCAAAGTCATCACCTATGGTGAAATACTAGGAATCACCCTCGGTAGATCACCTAGATGTGCTACACTACAGAGTCATCATCGAGAGTGAAATACAAGGAATCACCCTCGTTAGATCACACTTGGTGCGGCTCGGTAGAGTCATACAATTGTAAAAACCTTTAAGGGGGGTGTTTGGTCTCAGTACATCGGTCACTGGCTCGGATAACCCGGATAACAAGCATGGCGACACGGACAAGGGTGTAGGGCCACTGATGGGACACTGCCATTCCTATACTAAGAACTTAGGACAACATGTATAGTATCAACAATAGGTTATCAAAACAGGCTATGCATCAGAATAGAAGATACCGGAACAACAGTAGCAAAATCTAATGCAAGAATCAGAGAGAAAAAATGGGCGATATCAGGATGATCAAGGGGTTTTGCTTGCTTGGACGCTCTGCAAACAGATACGTGATACGTCTCCAACATATGTATAATTTTTGCTTGTTCCATGCTGTTATATTATCATTCTTGGATTTTTATATTCATTTTATAGCAACTTTATATCATTTTTTGGGACTAAGCTATTGACATAGTGCCCAGTGCCAGTTGCTGTTTTTTTTGCTTGTTTTTTACTTCACAGAATATCAGAACCAAATGGAGTCCAAATGCAGCAAAACTTTTTGGAGATTTTTTCTGGACCAGAAGACATCCAGTGGGCCAAGAAAGTAACAGAGGGGAGGCCCGTGGTGGGCACAACCCACCAGGGCGTGCCCAGGAGCCCAGGGGGGTTGTGCCCCCCCACGAAGACCTCCCGCACTACCTCTTCGCCCTATAAATTCCCAAATATTCCAGAAACCCTAGGGGAGTCGACGAAACACAATTCCAGCTGCCGCAAATTCCAGAACCATGAGATCCAATCTAGACACCATTACGGAGGGGTTCATCATCCTCATTGATGCCCCTCTGATGATGCGTGAGTAGTCCACCATAGACCTAAGGGTCCGTAGGCAGTAGCTAGATGGCTTCTTCTCTCTTTTTGATTCTCAATACATTGGTCTCTTGGAGATCTATTTGATGCAACTCTTTTTTGCGGTGTGTTTGTTGGGATCCGATGAACTTTGAGTTTATGATCAGATCTATATCCATGAATATTATTTGAGTTTTCTTTGATCTCTTATATGCATGATTATTTATAGCCTCGTATTTCTTCTTCGAATCTTTGGTTTAGTTAGGCCAACTAGATCATTTTTTTCTTGCCATGGGAAGAGGTGCTTTGTGATGGGTTCGATCTTGCGGTGTTCTTTCCCAATGACAGAAGGGGCAGCAAGACACGCATGTATCGTTGCTATTAAGGATAACAAGATGGGGGCTATTCCTACATGAATAGATCTCACCTATATCATGTCATCGTTCTTATTGCATTACTCCGTTTCTCTATAAACTTAATACACTAGATGCATGCTGGATAACGATCGATGTGTGGAGTAATAGTAGTAGATGCAGGCAGGAGTCGGTCTACTAATCTTGGACGTTATGCGTATATATTGATCATTGCCTTGGATATCATCATAATTATTCGATCTTCTATCAATTGCCCAACAGTAATTTGTTTACCCACCGTATGCATTTTCTCGAGACAAGCCACTAGTGAAATCTACGGCCCCCGGGTCTATTCTTTATCATGTTTGCTTTGGGATCTATTTTTATTCTGTTTTATTTTCAGATCTATTATTCCAAAAACCCAAAAATACCTTGCTGCACTTTTTTATTACTTACTTTATTTCTCATTTTATCAAGAGCTATTTATCCAATCTATCACAAATTTGTCTATCTTTTTACCGTGGAGGGATTGACAACCCCTCTTACGCGTCGGGTAGCAAGTATTTGTTCTTTGTTTGCAGGTGCCGTTTACATAGTGTTGCTTGGTTCTCCTACCGTAGTTTCACAACTGAGGGAAATACCTACCGTAGTTGTACTACATCATCCCTTCCTCTTTGGGGAAATACCGACGCAGTTTCAAGCGAAGGAATTTCTGGCGCCGTTGCCGGGGAGACATCATCAACATCTATCAGGTTCCTAATCACAAATCTCATCTCCTTGCAATTTACATTATTTGCCATTTGCCTTTCATTTTCATCTCCCCCACTTCACAAAATTTGTCATTTTATTCGCCTTCTTTTTCGTTCAACGTTTTCTCGTTAGATATGTTTTTTGCTTGCAATCTTGTTTGCCACTTTGATGTTATGGCTAGTTCTTCCTCTATTGCGTGTACCCCCGAGAACGAGGTTCTTAATTTCAAACAAAGGGGAGGGGAGAATCTAAAAGATGCTTGGTATAGGATTTGCAATGCTCATAATAGATCTGTTTGTAAGCAATCTACCGTTGTTCTTCTTCGCAGTTTTTATGTGGGCATCACCACTTGGTATAGATTCGTCCTTGATACGATTACCGGTGGGAATTTCTTGACGTGTCCATCTTTGGATGCTTTTAATGCCATGGGAGATCTAGTAGGTGCACCACCTACCATTATCTATACCTACTAATAAAGCAAATAGGTATTCTTAGTCCGTCATGCTATTTTATAAAAAAACCCCTGATGTTTTTGACATTAAACCCGCAGTACATATCAAATGTTTTTTTAAATACTCATATCTTCTAAACCGTAACTCCAAATTTAACATGTTATATATGGAATTTAATTAGAAAAATATATAGAATCTAAATATGATATTATTTTACCTGTTAACCATTTAAAAAAAAACTATCTAGGGTGCAATCTTAATCAACAATGCATTATCTGTCTTTCTTTCATATCGGTACTGATCCAGATTGTGGATGAACATCTGAGCAAAATCAGGATTGGAGAAGAAATTGAAGATCACTTGCCCATTTCTTTATACGTATTAAATGTACATGCAATGCAAGCCATGTTTAAATAGAAGACATGTGGAATCTTGAACTTGCGCTTTTGTAGGCAAAGACCATCTCTGTTTGGGCCGTAGCTACAAATACTCAGATTATAGACCATTTTTTGTAAATTAAGAGCATGTGGTATTCTTTTCTCCCGTTGCAACGCACGGGCCCTTTTGTTAGTTAATGAAACAGTCTTAACTCTTGAGCATGTTATGCAAAGATTAGATGCTATTGAAAAGAAGATGGTCACCTTAGAGCAAATTGAAAACTTGGATACAAAGATGTCGAATCTTGCTAATAAATTTGGGTCAAAAGCAGGCGATGTTTTCAAATTACTAAGGGAAAAGGAAACCATAATTAATGAAAGAATTGGAGAGAGTCCTTCTCGGATTGATAAGTTGGAAGAAATTTTTATTAATTTAAGCTCGGCCTTTGCTTCTGCTAAAACTATTGAAAAAACTCCGTAAAAATTGGCAAGACTACTCAAGTCACTAAGAACAAGGGTGCAACTTCTAATAATAGCAAAGAAATCTTAAGATGATTAGTATTCACCCTGACTTTGTTGAAGTTGTAAGAAACCCTACTTGCAAGAATGAATTCTTCAATCTTATTCCTAGAAGTATTATTATTGAAAATATGCATGCTAAATCCTTGAATAATATTGGTTGTGTGATTGAGGAATTGGAAACTAAAGATGACAATACTTGAATCTATGCATTATGCCTAGCTAGGGGCATAAAACGATAGCGCTTGTTGGGAGGCAACCCAATGAATAAATTTTTGTTTTCCTTTTTTTTTCATTCTGTACTTGAGTGTTTGCACAATTATGCTACTGTTATGATTGTGTTTTTTATGTTTTAATTAGTGTTTGTGCCAAGTAAAGCCTTTGGGATCATGTTTGGTGATAGTTGATTTGATCTTGTTGAAAAACAGAAACTTTTGCATCCAGTAGCAGAATTTTTTAAATCACAGAAGCGACGAAAAATTCTGAATTTTTTACACAAGATTGATATAAAAATTTCCTACGTTGTACTAATTTTTCAGAATTTTTGGACTTACAGAAGTATGGACAAAGTCCAGATTACTACAGAATGTTCTGTTTTTGACAGATTCTGTTTTCGTTGCATTGTGTGCTTATTTTGATGAATCTATGGATTGTATTGGGGGGGGGGGTATAAGCCACGAAAAAGTTGGAATATAGTAGATATAATGCAACAATAAAATATGAATAGGTTTTCAACAGTACTTAGAGTGGTGATTTGCTTTATTATACTAACGGATCTCACGAAGGTTTTGTTAAGTTTGGTGTGATTGAAGTTTTCAAGTTTTGGGTGAGATCACGATTGATGAAGGAATAAGGAGTGAAAAGAGCCTAAGCTTGGGGATTCCCATGGCACCCTAATTTAATAATCAAGGAGAACCAACCAACTAAGCTTGGGGATGCCCCAGAAGGCATTCCCTCTTTCTTCTAACGACCATCGGTATTTTACTTGGAGCTATATTTTTATTCGTCACATATCATGAGTTTTGCTTGGAGCATCTTGTATTATATGAGTCTTTTGTTTTGATTTTTAGTTTTTCACAAGTATCCTTGCTGGACAAACTTATTTGAGAGAGCCAAAATTATGCTATGATTTGTTAGAATTGCTCTTTATGCTTCACTTAAATTTTTTGTGCTATGGAATTGCTCTAGTGCTTCACTTATATCTTTTTGAGCACAATGTGCTTTAATATTTTTGAAGAAATGCTCTCATGCTTCACTTAGATTAATTTGAGAGTTAGTAAATTTTTGAAGAAATTCTCTCATGCTTCACTTATATTATTTTGAGAGACGAAAAATTTTATGCTCATGTTCTTCACTTAGATTTATTTTTTGTTTGTCAAAAGCAATTGCAATATATGAAACTAGTCCCAAAGTGATAGATATTCAAGAGGGATATAATAAAAACTTTCATGAAGATCATTGGACAAAATAAACTTAATTCTTTGTAATAGTTTTGAGATATGATGATAGTTATATGTGAGTCATGTTGGTGAGTAATTATGCTTTAGTAAGAATATTGGTGTTAAGGTTTGTGATTCCCTATGCAAGCACGAAAGTCAATATGCAATGAAATTACATCCTACTTATGGTGCATTATTCGGTGTTAGTTATGCTTAGTGCTCGCTTATGTGAATTTTTGTTTCTTGGTTGGTTGTTTCTCAATCTTTTTGCTAGCCTCCACTTGTACTAAGTAGAAATACTACTTGTGCATCCAAAATCTTTAAACCTAGTTTTACCATATGAGTCCACCATACCTACCTATATGCGGTATTTCCGTGCCGTTCTAAGCAAATTTGTATGTGTCATCTCTAATTTTCAAAATGAATTTCCTTTTTGTGTGCTCGTACCGCTCGTGAAGCGGCAGGGGGTGGCCAATATTTTCCATGCTAGATGTGTTATTCTCAAGATGAATGTTTATTCACTTGTCATTGCACGAGAGTGCGGTGGTAATAGGGATGCCCAGTCCCAAAATGAAAAAGAAGTTTACTTTATGTTCTCAAATAATAAATTCATTGTAAAGTGTTGGTATTGAAGGCACCCGTGGATACGGCTAGCCATGGATTGTGAAAGAATGGTGGAAAAAGGAACAAACTTTATTTTCTGTTTGGGAACCGCCTATGATATATTTAGCATGGAAAGTGTTGGGAATTACTTGGTCGTTTTCGTTGACGGGAAAATTATGCCTCTCAAAATTTTTATCTCTCAATTTAAGCTTTGAGCTCTAGCACCTCTACAAATCCCTACTTCCCTCTGTGAAGGGCCTATCTATTTACTTTATGCAATTTTTATTTTTATTTGAGTCTCCATCTTCTCTTATAAAGCACCAACGAGGGAGCACTATGATCATACTTGAGCATTGGACGTAGCAAATATCTGAGTGTGTTTCATGAATGGATCAATGATTGAGCATGATGGGCTAGGGATAAGTTTCTTTAGTATTGTTATTTTGAAAGACATGGTTGCTTGTTGATATGCTTGAGTATTGAAATCTTCATGTCAAAACTAGACTATTACTTTGAACCATATAAAATTCCAAATGTCCATGCTACAAGAGAAAAGAATATGTGATGAGCATGTTAGGCAGCATTCCACATCAAAAATTCTGTTTTTATCATTTACCTACTCGAGGACGAGAAGGAATTAAGCTTGGGGATGCTGATACGTCTCCAACGTATCTATAATTTTTTGCTTGTTCCATACTGTTATATTATCATTCTTGGATGTTTTATATTCATTTTATAGGAACTTTATATCATTTTTTGGGACTAACCTATTGACATAGTGCCAAGTGCCAGTTGCTATTTTTTTTCTTGTTTTTACTTCGCAGAATATCAGTACCAAATGGAGTCCAAATGCAGCTACACTTTTTGGAAAAAAATTCTGGACCAGAAGATACCCAGTGGGCCAAGAAAGTACCAAAGGGGAGGCCCGTGGTGGGCCCAACCCACCAGGGCGCGCCCAGGAGCCCAGGCGTGCCTAGGGGGGTTGTGCCCCCCATTGAGACCTCCCGCACCACCTCTTCACCCTATAAATTCCCAAATATTCTAGAAACCCTAGGGGAGTCAACAAAACACAATTCCAGCCGCCGCAAGTTCCAGAACCACGAGATCCAATCTAGACATCATCACGGAGGGGTTCATCATCCTCATTGGTGCCTCTTCGATGATGTGTGAGTTGTCCACCATAGACCTAAGGGTCCGTAGGCAGTAGCTAGATGGCTTCTTCTCTCTTTTTGATTCTCAATACAATGATCTCTTGGAGATCTATTTGATGTAACTCTTTTTGCCGTGTGTTTGTTGGGATCCGATGAACTTTGAGTTTATGATCAGATCTATATCCATGAATATTATTTGAGTTTTCTTTGATCTATTATATGCATAATTATTTATAGCCTCGTATTTCTTCTTCGAATCTTTAGTTTAGTTAGGCCAACTAGATCGATTTTTCTTGCCATGGGAAGAGGTGCTTTGTGATGGGTTCGATCTTGTGGTGTTCTTTCCCAGTGACAGAAGGGGCAGCAAGACACGCATGTATCGTTGCTATCAAGGATAACAAGATGGGGGCTATTCCTACATGAATAGATATCGTCTGCATCATGTCATTGTTCTTATTGCATTACTCCATTTCTCCATAAACTTAATACACTAGATGCATGCTGGATAGCGGTCGATGTATGGAGTAATAGTAGTAGATGTAGGCAGGAGTCGGTCTACTAATCTTGGACGTGATGCCTATATACTGATCATTGCCTTGGATATTGTCATAATTATTCGATCTTCTATCAATTGCCCAACAGTGATTTGTTTATCCACCGTGTGCTATTTTCTCGAGAGAAGCCACTAGTGAAATCTACGGCCCTCGGGTCTATTCTTTATCATATTTGCTTTGAGATCTATTTTTATTCGGTTTTATTTTCAGATCTATTATTCCAAAAACCCAAAAATACCTTGCTGCACTTTTTTTACTTACTTTATTTCGCGTTTTATTGAGAGCTATTTATCCAATCTATCACAAATTTGTCTATCTTTTTACCGTGGAGGGATTGACAACCCTCTTACGCGTCGGTTTGCAAGTATTTGTTCTTTGTGTGCAGGTACCGTTTACATAATGTTGTTTGGTTCTCCTACTGGATTGATACCTTGGTTTCACAACTGAGGAAAATACATACCGTAGTTGTACTGCATCATCCCTTCCTCTTTGGGGAAATACTGACGCAGTTTCAAGCGACATCAATACGGACCCTCAACGGTGAAATAGTCGATCTCCGGATCAACAACGGTCTCAGGGTCTACCGGAAAAGAAGTGACGGAGGGGGAAACAAATAAATAACCAAGCAATCAAATGCAACACAAATGCAATGGCACGACAAGATGTGTGGGTGACATGCTCTAATGCATCACTATACATTTTTAAAAAGAAGAGGGGAAATATTCGGGCATATTTTCCCAGCTCAAGGTATTATTGGGTCAGACGATCCGGAGGGAAAGGTTCCATGTTCTCAGTGTTGGGGGCATGTGATAGGTATGTGGATGGCATATTCGGATTCGTATTATTTTTCTGATCGTTTTTCATGTATAAATTATTTTTACCCGAGTTCTGGATTATTTTATATGATTTTTCAAAGTTTAACAATATTCTGGATTTATATATTGATTCGAATTAAATCAGGAAATGCTATGCGTACCCACCGTGGGCTAGCCACAGTGGATGACAGGTGGGTCCAGAGGGCCCAGTTGACCCAGTCAACAGTACAGTCTGCAGTCAACAGAGTTGACTGTTGACTGGTCAAAACTGCCAAGTGGGAACCCATGTCATAGACTTAGCTATTTTTAATACAGTTTAGCATTTAATTTAACTGTGGGTCCCACGTGTCATTCGCACATTAAACTAACTAAACTTCTAATCTAGTCCTAACCCTAATCAACCTGGGCCGGCCCCACTAGATATTTGGACAGCCGGCCTCCAGAGGCTGTGCTCGCCATGACCACTTACAGGATGGGGAGCAGCAGCACAAGCGAGTGCCGGTGACGGGCGCCAGCACCGGGCGCGGGAGGAGGCGCGCGGGCGAGGGCGGCAGTAGGGGAGCATGGACAGGCGCAGGAGGGGGCCAGCGGTGGCCGGCGTGGCCAACGCACGACCAACGCGGGCGCGGCATGTGGGCAAACGGCAGGCGAGGCCGCGCGCAGGCGGGCAGCGCGAGGGCGCGGTGTGACGCGGCCGGGGTAGTGGGTGGCAGTAGCAGCGTAACAGCTACGGCTAAGCAGCGGTAGTAGCTAGCGCAGCCGGCGGCTAGCAGTAGTGCAGTGCAAGGAGCAGCAGCGGCGGCAGTTGTAGCAAGCAGCAGTAGAGGCCGCAGGCACGCTTGCTAGCGCGCGCAGGCGGATGAGGATGGGCAGGGGCGTGGCCATATGCGGCTGGGCGCGCGGGCGTGGCTGCGTCATGGAGCTCACGACGGCCATGGCTAACATAGGAGCAATGACTATGAAGTTAAAACGAGAATGGGGCGAGAGGGGTTCGATGCGGGAGCTCACAGTGGTCACTATGCGGTGGTTGCTGGAGCCGGGGACGCAGTGACGACGGCGGATCGAGCGGTGGAGTTCCGGTGGCCGTAGAAGAAGGGGATGAAGCAGGCGGCGTCGGTGGTGCTCCTGTGCTTCGATCCGATGGCGAGGAAGATGAAGACGAAGGCTGCGGTGATGCTGAACATCGCAGAACGACGAACGGTGGCCGGTGGCCATGATAACAAGAGTGGCGCGGGGACGAGCACGCGCGAGCGAGCTAAACAGAGAAGGAGAGGGTGAGCGAGGGGGATTGGGCGTGTTACGGTTTGCTAGGGGGGTCGTAGGGGCCCTTATCCACGCGGTGAAGACGGCGGATGATTGACACGTGGAGATTGTTGCGTGAACGGCCGCGAGCAAGCCACGCCATGGCCTCTGCCTCTTCCTGGTGAGAGGTAGGAGAAAAGGCCAGGACGACTGGGCCAGGCTGCACTGTATAGTGGTTGGGCCAAAGTGCACAGTGACCGTTTGCTCTTTTCCTTTTCCTTTTATCTTTTTCTATTTCATATTTTGCTTACCGTTTTCTATTACTTTTAGCCTCAAATTATTTTTTATCTGTATGAAACTTGCCACATAAATACAATGCAGTATTATGAAGCTGTCCACAGAGTTTGGTGGCATTTTGAGTCCATTTGATTTATGCTTGTATTTAAAAGGGCTGAATAAGTGCTGCTGGTCCACTGTTTTAATATACAGGGGAATTTTAGTAATTTAGGTGATGTTGTTTTCCTTAACATAATTACTTAGGGATTATTTGCAAAGTTATGAACTATTTTTTTTTCATTTTTGAAGATGTGTAAATATTTGACTTGCATTTCAAATTGGATTTTGAATTTGATTTTTGGGCAAGTGGCAATTAGCAAGGAAATCATGATGACATGGCAACCATTAGGGGAGATTACTGTAGCATGATTCTCGGGGTGTTACATGTGTACAAGTTAATAGACTAGATTAAAGAAAAGGCTTGTTCAACATCAATGATAACCAGCTTCACAACTGTCTTTTTTCTAGTGAAGGAAAAAATCGGAACGTAGGAGTATTAACTTTCAACCGATTGTTTTGCTAGATTGCTAACTGTTAAAATCGCAGGAGGTTAGATTCTAATGGTAGCATTGTATGTTTAGTTTATGATATGGAAAACTTTGCCTAATTAACATGAAGCATACCAACAACAAGTCAACATCGTCGGAGCCAGGTAGTCCTGATAACTACAGTGGGGAAGTCGCTTGACATTGCAAGAGATATAAATGGTTTTTATCGACTATTTTGCTCAATGGATTCTATCTTAACATACATTTCTGGCATAATAAAACTTCTAATTTCCTTATATTGATATGAAAAAGGAGAAATAAATGGATTTCTAGTCACATGCAGCAATTTGCAGAATTAGTCCAGGCTGCTTTGCAACCAAATGGTGTTTTTGCAACAATCATGGGTGTTGGTTCACTTTTGGTCCTGCTTTTAAAAAACATACACAAAGAAAAAATGGCTATTGGTTTTACGTCAAGCAATGCATATATTTGTTTTTTCATTTTCCAATTTTGTTTTACGTATATTTTACAATTTTGTATTTTTAGTTTACTATCTTCACTTCCTATTTATTGTTGATTCCCTTCCTTCTTAGCTTTTTTATGGTTTATTATGTACCCTACATATGACACTCCCCTTATGTTTTCTTCTTTATTGTATCTTTTCTACTGGACGATTTGTTCATTATTTTTGTTATCCATTCCTGAGGTAATCCACAAACCTTTTATTGTTGCTTATAGTTGTTGTCGAAGAACCACATCAATTTTATTAAGATGGTGTATGAAGTTGTTCAATTAGTATTCAACATGAAAATTTGAAAAGTGAAATATATTTATCTCATCAAGAATACTTTTTCACAAGGATGGAGAATTTATTTTTCCAAATGTTAAGTGCCACACGTGTGACATGAAGTAACACCGCCCTGACATTTTTATAACTAAAATTGCCATAAAAAACCCCAAAAAACTGAAACTTGCCATCTAAACAAAAAGTTGCCACGCTTCACAACTAAAGTTGCCATCCTCGGGTAACTAAAATTGCCATAGAAAAACGTCAGGGCGGAATTGCTTCGTGCCACTCGTGTGGCACTTATCAGGGTCCTTTATTTTTGTTGGATAAATGAACCCTCTGGTCGTAAAAAAATTTCTCATATATAATTATTTTTAGTTAGGGAACAAAATACATTTCCATGTCACTCTATTGTCTCACACCTCTCTTAAAAGAAAGGCGGCTAGGATTTTCATGTAAGTGTCGCCTCCAGGTTCACTCGCCTCTAGGTGCCTTTTGGTGCCAGCGAGGTGGGGGATCGAACCCCGGTTGTGTTTGGCTATGTTTGGGTCACTCAAGAACTAGCTATGACTCAGTCTAGGTGTCTGGTTAGCAGTGGCATCATTGATGGCATGGAATAAGTTTTCCCCGTTCTATCCTCGTTTCGCCGATGTTGGTTGGTGTCGATGGATGACATGTGGAGCTTTAGTTAGTACCAATTCTCGGGCCCCATTTTTGTCTATGTTTCATCTAGGTGGTCTTGGCCGATGATGGTTCGTTCTTTGGTCATATGGCTTGTTCTCATTGATGCACGACAAGCTTTTGCTTCGTCAAGAAACTAGTGAGGTAAGGCCTACCCAGTTCTATATGTCCTAACCTGGGATGCTTATCCAACCCCTTCGTCGCCTTGTTCTCACGAATGGTGATCTGACCCTTGGTTCATTGTCACTGGCTTCTTTGACTTTGACTAGCAACTTCCCAACTGTGTCAACAACATTACCCTAGCTCCGTGTGTGTTTTGGAGATCCAAAGGCATTGAAGTTTGCTTATGGCGCGTTGTTGCGAGAGTGTAGGAAGAATGCGGCATCAAGATTCCTTAGGGCATATGTTTTATTTTTTGTTTTTGTAAAGATGGCCTTGTGATGGTTGGACAATCCATATATTTATATAGACAAATCGCACTACAAGTCAATAATTGCTATTTCCTTGCACATGCGTGCTTCCACATCATCCAAATTCTTATAGCCATTGGATTTGCTAGCTTGGTCAACTAACATCTGTGTAATTTGAACATGAGAGTCTCTCTACCTTGCAACATGCATTAGTGGAATGCCACCACATTTCACTTTTGACACGCATAACTTTTTATACTATTTTTTTGCTTTTTTGTTTCTAAATAGCATAGTTTAAATCCCGGGGATGAATTCATATTGTATACAATATTTAGAAATCAAATATATAGTCCATGCGGCAACATGCAGCGTATCATCTAGTTTTAATGTATTGTTGTGTCTATCTTGCAAAAAAGGATTTCTAGAACATTCTTGTTGATCTAACTGAATATTTTCTTTGGTAGAATGATAAACAGCTCAGACCTAATACTATGTATGCTCTCAAATGAATGATGAAAATATGGTAATGCTATTGTGACAATATGTTCATGCTTTAGTGAAAAACATGACATGTCTTGTTGATAAAATCAAGAAGCATACAGCTAAAGATTTATGTTTTGGTTATAGATTTATCACTATAAAATTCTTATTTATCTTTGGTAAATCAGGTAAAGTACTTGGAGTTGGGGTTTCTACTTCAAATATATTTTCGTTTTAACATCACACTCCCATCGGTCCGTCCCATAGTTGAGATCACGCATGCACACAGAAATCCCTTAACTAGCTTCTAGCGACTGAAAGTTATTGGCTTAATTTTCTCGAGGCGAGTTGTTGGAGAGTTCCTATACCGAAACCTAGATTTGTAAAGGAACAACGATGTTTTCTCAATGAGTAAATTGTTGCTATTCAACCCACGGAGAGTCTCTTACGATACTAATATTAGAGAAACAAAATAGCTATGAGCTTAAGACAAACCCCTGAATTAAGAAAACGGGCCACCGGATCTTTCCACACCCGAATTTCTGCGCATACTCTCACCTGAAGAGGTGAGGATTGCACTTTACCGGGTCGTAGAAAACAAATCTATGTTGTACATCGGGTTGGCTTGCAAACAGATTTGCCTTTGTTCTCCTTACGAGTTAGGCATTGCTATATCTAGGTTGTGCTTCTCGCAAATAAGCAATTATAGTTGCTTCACCAATTTTTTTATGCCTTTGTAATGCATAAATCAATATTTTTTGTTCATTTTAAAGTGGTGATATGTTTTGTCGTCCCCAAAAGCTACAAAAGAACAAAGATTGTTCACAAATAAAAATTATTGTACATATAAGTTATAACCACGACAAATAACCATTTGCCAACATATAACAATTGGTCCTTGGAAAATAAGAAGAATAAACATATGGTAACACTTTTCATCCATCTTGCATGTGCCATGGGACAAATTCTTGCACTGAAGGCTTTTAAAATTGTTACTAGATTTTTCTTGGTGATATAAAATGGAAAATATAATTATATATTGGTAAAGATCTACATACCTAATCCTTGGTACAAAAAATGTCAATCATGCATAGTCGTAGTATGTGTGGTCCGGGGTCCTTTGATCTACACAAATTTGAAGTGTCACCATATCATCATGCCTCCGGTCCATCCGCACCAACATCATATCCTCACCGACCGCCTCCCGTGCTGAAGCATGACCCAAGCAATATGATAGAGGAAGGGCGCAAGAGCAGGCAACACCACATGGCCACTAGATGGAAGGATGCTGATGATAGAGATATGGGATGTGGAGATAATGCTTGTTGGGAAGCATACTCAATAGGGGAAGAGGATGTGGTGGCTCATGAATATCTCAGGGTGCATGAGTTTTTTTTATCTGCACGTGAACTTATATGGATTTTGACCTATCCGTGAGTTTCTTCATCGTTTAAAAGAGAAGCTTGAATACCATGGTGCAGAGCAGGGCCGGCGAGATGAGATTCCACCCATCAATAGTCAGCATCAGACCAGTAATGCAGTAATCACGACCGAGTAGCTTCCATCACTTCATATTTTTAGTAGGCACCATTTAAAAGAAATAACTTACGTAAGTAGATAACAATGGACAACAATAAGTCTATAGTTAAGTAATAGAAAAAAATCTATAAATATTTCTTTATTAATTCATATGTGAACACTTTCTTAATCACTATACATGACAGAAGCAACATGCATATCCAAAAATAGTGCAAGGACAAAAAGTAGCTGGGAAAAACGACAAGGACGCAAAGATAAAGAAACATACCACTAAAAACAACTTTTCCTGATTTTCGAGCACAACTTTTATGTTTTCACTAGTAAAATTCTTATTTATCTTTGGTAAATCAAGTAAAGTACTTGGAATTGGGGTTTCTACTTCAAAAATATGTTTTTGTCTTAACATCACACTCCCACCAGTTCGTCCCATGGTCGAGATCGCGCACGCACATAGAAATTCCTAAACATGCTTCTAGCGACTGAAAGTTATGATTTTGTCGAGGCGAGTTGTTGGAGAGTTACTATGTCGAAACCTAGATTCGTAAAGGAAAAGTGATGTTTTCTCAATAAGTAAATTTTTGCCATTGAACCCATTGAGAGTCTCTTACAATATTAATATTAGAGAAATAAAATAGCTGTGAGCTTAAGACAAACCCCTGAATTAAGAAAACTAGCCCATCAGATCTTCCTACTCCCAAATTTCTACACATACTCTCACCTAAAGGGGTGAGGATTGCACTTACCGGGTCGTAGAAAACAAATCTATGCTGTAACGGGTAGGCTTGCAAACAGATTTTCCTTCGTTCTCCTTGGGAGTCTTAGGCATTGCTAGATCTAGGTTGTGCTAGTTGCAAATAAGAAATTATAGTTGCTTCACCAAATTTTTTGCCTGTGTAATGCATCAATCAGTATTTTTGGTTCATTTTACAGTGGTGATACATTTTGTTGTCCCCACAAGCTACACAAGAATAAGATTGTTCAAAAATAAAAATTATTGTACATATAAGTTATAACACAAATAACCATTTGCCTACATATAACAATTGGTCCTTAGAAAATAAGAAGAATAAACATACGATAACACTATTTATCCATCTTCCATGTGCCATGGGACAAATTCTTGCACTAGAGCCTTTGTAAATTTGTTACTTGATTTTGTTTGGTGATATAAAAATGGAAAATATAATTATATATTGGTAAAGATCTGGAGTACATACCTAATCCTAGGTACAAAAACATGTCAATCATGCATAGCTATAGTATGCGTGGTCCGGGGTCCTTTGATCTACACAAATTCAAAGTGTCAGCATATCATCATGCCTCCGGTGCATCTGCACCGACGTCATTTCCTCACCGGTCGCCTCCCTTGTTGAAGCATGACCCAAGCAATATGATAGAGGAAGGGCGCAAGAGCATGCAACACCACATGGCCACTAGATGGAAAGGATGCTGAGGCGAGAGATATGGGCTGTGCAGATAATGCTTATTTGGAAGCATGCTCAATAGGGGAAGAGGAGGTGGTAGCGCATGAATATCTAAGGGTGCACGAGTTATTTTTATCTGCACGTGAACTTGTATGGTTTTTTGGTTTTGACCTATCCCCGAGTTTCTTCATCATTTAAAAGAGAATCTTAAATACCATGGTGCAGAGTGGGGTCTGCGAGATGAGATTCGACCCATCAATGGTCAGCAACAGACCAAAGTAATGTAGTAATCACGACCGACTAGCTTCGATCACTTAATCTTTATAGGAGGCACCATTTAAAAGTAGTTACTTACGTAAGTAGATAACGGTGGACAACAATAAGAATATAGTTAAGTAACGGAAACAAATAAATCTATAAATATTTCATTAGTAAATCATATCTGAACACTTGATTATACATTAGAAGCAACATGCATATCCCAACATAGTCCAAGGACGACGTAAAGAATGATTGGATATTTATTTCTTCGTTGGTCCAAAGCGCCTGTTTTTGTGGCGTTGGTTATTGAGGACCGAAGTGCTTCCTAGCACCTCCACCTCATTAGCTGGACTAGCGACAGCTTCCGCACCTTCATTTGCACCTCCAAATCATTCTACTCAACTACGTACCTATACTTCCAATATGTCCTTCCATGTCTCCTTCTATTAATATACAATTAAAAACTCCCCATAAAATTTCATGTTAATCCTAGAAATAAGAATTATTTGAGTCATCGGTCCAAGTTAGAATAGCATAGTTGAACTTCAGGGGAATTGGCTCAACCCACATGGCAAAAAGAATGAAAGAAAAACATTATCCAATGTTTCTTTATGAAAAGACACATTCCCATAAATGTCTATAACTCCATAAACTAATTGCTTCTTTTGGCCATGTCATCCATTTAGTATATATTCTCCCATGTCTGTGCCCCAACCCTAGGTCTTGAAAGCAAGAAGAAAATCAACACAACTTTTAAGTTGTTGTCATCTTGTTCGTAGCATGTATACTCTATGCTTTTAGTGAATTCAAGATTCACATTGAGTATACAACCATATTATGAAGAGTGGCACAAGCAAAGTACTTTGGTCTGAACTCCACAGACAAATCCTAAGCCGAAAGCCTCGAAAATCCACTCCATAGCCATTTTTTGTATGAGTTTCTCTAAGCCCAAGTAATTTCAATGATCATCCTCTGGTACTAATGAGCCACATGTGGTTATTCATAGTCAGAGAACAAACCCAGTTTCAACAATTCGGAGCCCTTTTTTTTTTGTTCCGAGACTACCGAGCCATTTCATTTTGAAACATACTTAGATAACTAGATATTTCATTGATTCAGAAGTGTCGCTAGAAGTTCGCTGGCTAATCCGAGGCCATGTTCAGGACAAAGTTCTAGGTGAAGTCACTCGGAACTGCCATTGACCCGGAACTTCCTTTTTGTGGGAAACGAAAAATTGTGTTTTTGTTGCAGATGGCAACGACAGGTGAAATTCGTCCCTGTGGGCCACCCATTTCGTTCCTGGCGGCAGCCACAGGGTGATAGAAGTAAAATTTCTGGGATCATGATGATAGTTTTGTGATTTAGTAAAGAAGAATATTTTCACCTAAAAAAATAAAAAAATATTTATAGGGAAAAAAGACGAAACAGTGTTCGGCCGACTTTACACGTTTTGGAACTGCAAGGCCCATCGAATTCTTAGGGTGCAGAGAGGCCACAAGTTTCCAAAAAGAAAAAGCAGAGAGGCCACAAGAAAATGGAAGCAGCAGCAGCACGAGCGCGAGCACCAATGGCGTCGATCTGGAGCTTGGATTTGGGAAAGATCGTGCCCGGCGCCGGCTTCCTCCTCCACCGCCGCGCCGCCGTTCCCAGCGCCCCTGTTCTCCGGGGGAGGAGCGCGAGCGGGCGGTGCGGCCTCGCCGTCTCGGTCTCGTCCTCCAATGGTAGGTCTGCTCCGTGGAATTGTTTGTGATGTTGGAGCTGGGTTCAATCATAGTAATGAGGTGCGAGGATTCGAATCTTAGTATTACTGCTCTTACCGATTTCATGGTCCATTCTGAAGCCATAGCGATTCAGTTGACTCCGGTAATAATTTAATTCCAACTTCTTCGCTACTAATCCTGAGCAGGCAAAATTAGAGATCCATTTGGAGGGGAATCGCATGTAAATGGTGTCCAGTTGGGCGTTGTTGAGATTAATCATGGTGTTGAATATTCAGTTACAAACTTGTAATTTCAGGTGCCTATTTCTGATGTTTAAGTTCAGACTCTGCGCTTGAACATACACTGAAGTAACAATGGCTCATATTTAATGGTGTAGGTGCAGCTGGGCTCTCCCCACTGAGTGACTCGGAGAAGAAATGCCCTGTGGTGATGGAGATCCCGCTGGAAGATATCCGGAGGCCGCTAATTCGAACGCGTGCTAATGATCCCGATAAGGTGCAGGAGCTCATTGACAGCATCCGTGTCATCGGCCTCCAAGTACTTGTGGGCATCTTTTCCTTTAACATTAATTTTACCGAAATTATTTTCTTTTAGCTCACTAGCAAACATGCCCGTGCGTTGCAACGGGGGATACACTGTACATGACCCCGAAAAGTGCAACGAAAAAAATAGAAAATAATTTTTTCATAAATTCAATCTTTTAAAAAAATGTTCAAGATTTCAAAATTATTTGATAATAAAAAATTTGTTCATGATTTAAAAATTCGTTCATGTTTAAAAAATTTGGTTCATGTTCAAAATTCCAAGTTCCAAAAAATGTTCAAAATTACACATGTTGATCATCTTTTTAAAAATTGGTCACGTTTCAAAAAAAGTTCACCATATTGAACAAAAAAGTTCACTGTGTATAAAAAATGTTCATCTTGTATTGAAATTTTGTTCAACATGCATGAAAAAAGTTCAGCATATATTTTAAAAATGTCCAATCTGTATTTGAATATTGTTCACCGTATACTAAGAAAATGTTCAGTGTGTATTTAAATTTACTTTCAGAAAACTGTTCATAGTTCAAACAAATTGTTCAGAATTCTATTTTTTCTGAATTTCAAAAAATCTTCACATTTTTGAAAATAATATTTACCTTTAAAAAATCACTATTGAAAAAATAGTTCATGCTATTATTAGAATTTTGTAATTTGTGCATGACTTTTAAACATTTTTTGTATTTTTTGAATAAATTTTCTTCACATTTTCTTCAATGAAATGTTGAAAATGGATCTGCTGCTGTCGTTACACTTCAATTTTAGTGCCTCTTCTTGGTCGTCCGGTGTTGCTAGCTCGGTTGGATAGTCTCCCTAATATCCAGCGTGAGGTCAAAGTCTTTGACAAAAAAAATGGAGAAACAATCCTCCCTTTAATATTAGGTATAGATTAATATTAGGTATAGATAAGATAAATTATATCAGAACTTGAATTTTCTTGTGTGGAATGGAGTACATACAAATAAAGTTATAGAGTAGCTAATACATGGCCGACCACTGCTACTGAATTCAGTGATCTCCACACAGTTCTCTGAGGACGTTTGTGCTATGGTTGATTGAGATTCACTTGATTGAGTATGCGTGTCAATATTCAAGTTGGGTTGTTTACATGCATGTTCTGCATACAACGTCACAAAGTACAGATGCATTTTTTGCCCACGAGATCTGGCACTATTATGTCTAGAATAAGTTTTCCCAAGCTCATTTTGACATGTGAAGTCTATTCACCCGCGCTCCTCTGAATCAGTCTTAGTTCAAAGGAAGTGTGCCCTTTATGCCGGGATCAGTGGCTTTATTATTTCAACAGAGGCTCTATTATGTCTAAGATTGGATCTAATCTAGGTCTAAACTAGGGCTTTACTTTTGTTATCTTGGCCGTCGAAGTAGAAGGTGCCCCCTTCTGGTTCCGGCACACGGGTATTTATACCCGGTCTTGAGTCGGTTGGACGCCTTCCTTTCCTGGTCTCCTGGTTGCGAACGCCTTGAGCCTCCCAATCTTGATCTCTGAATGGTCGACGTCTCGGCCTCTTTCCCGTGTGAGTGGTGAACTCCCTTTCGCCTGGGGCCTTGATTATAGATGCTCTCTTTAGAATACAAGTTTCCCCCTTTTAGAGGTAACCTTAAGGGTTTGATCGACTCTGAACAGGGTCTGGCATGATGCGGTATGGGTAATTTCAACTTCCCGCCGACATCGACCAGGGCCGGTGAGTTGAGATTCCACCCATTAACGACCAACATCACAATAATGAGATCAAAGCAATGAGTAGGTCCCATCACTCAACCTCTCTAGGAGGCACTTTTTAAAAGAAGTAACTGAAATTAGTAGATAACGGTAGACAACAATAAGTCTACAGTTCAGTAAGAAAAAAACTAAACATGTAAATCTGTATCTATTAATTCATATCGGAACACTTGCTAAAGCACTATACATGACAGAAGCAACATGCACGCATAAAAACAGCGCAAAGACAAAAAAAAAGACCTAATTGGGGAAAACGACAAGGACGTAACAAATGATTGAGTGTGTCTTTCTTCCTTGGCCTGAAGCACCCATTTTTGTGGAATTGCTGATTGATGACCGAATCGCTTCTATAGCACCTCCACCTCATTATCTTGGACTAGCGGCATCTCCCACTTCGCCATCTCAGCCTCCTACTCATTCTTCTCAACTGTCCGTACTTCCAATATGTCATTCCATGTCTCCATCAATTACTATACTGATTACAAGACTCCCCATAAATCCTCATGTTAATGGGAGAAAATACGAGAGATTTGAGCCAACGGTCCAATCTACAATGCCGCAAATGAACCTCAAGGGGACTGGATCAACTCAGGTAGCCAAAAGAAGGAAAGAAAAACACTATCCAATGTTTCTTTATGAAATGACCCATTCTGATAAATGTTCATCTACTAATTTCTTCTTTTGGCCACCCCTGCCATTTCATATATAATCTTCCAAGCCTACGTCCCAACCTAGGTCTCTAGAGCAAGAAGAACGTAACATGAAATACCTCAATAAATGCCAATCGTGCCCCTGATCTCTTCATTCTCCATTCTCAGAGAGACAAATTTAATATTATGGAGAGTGTTGGGATTTAAAATGATGGTGAGGGTAAGATTTTTATAACTGATTGGTTTCTTTGTTTGACCCCCTAGTGACAAACTGCGAACTACAGTAACGGTGAAATATGAAATCCTTAATTTTAATTTATATCAAATATACAAGTATATCATCATATTTATATATAGGCATTACATTGCTGCAACGTAGTAACACCACACAATATTTAATTTCTAGGGGCTCTTGGACAAAAAACAGGAAGAGCCAATATGCATGCTTTAGATAAACTAGTGTTAGTATAGTAGGATCTGACTATCAAGTAGAACGTCTGATTTTCAAGTAATTCGGTAACTGAATCTTATTTGATGTAGTCAACGAATATTTAACATTTTGCTAAGATTCCTGTGCTTTTTCATGGGGTGATTGCTATCTCGTAATGTAGGCAAATTATGATACAACAGTCAGGGCCACGTATTGAGACAACATGTACGCTTTCGTATGGTAATACAACAAATATATATAGTCTTACAAAATAAGGGAGATGACAAACACTTATTTTTAGCATGACAAACACTATTAAGTTGATGAGACTATCAAAGGTGAAATATTATATATATATAGAAACAGAACTATTTATTCACTTATTAAACACACATGCCGGCTATAATGTCTTGTTGCCATCCTTAGGAGGACAGTCCGTTTATTCATGGGACACACGCCTGGCTAGCATTCCAAACATGGCCCAAGCCTACGATCTACTACATCTTGTTCATACATTGCCAAGATAAAAATAAGCTGACCCTTGTTGGCCATCAGGCACATAGTTTCCTGCCCCGCCCATTACAGCAGCAGTAGAACCCATCATCTGCTGCTCACGCCACATTGGCTGCTGGCCCACTTGTTGATTATATATGGAAGGGGAGCACTGAGCTAGGTTGTTCATGATTGCGAACGAGCTCGTCGGAGCCTGCAACCTAAAGCTTGGGTCATTGTTGAGGCCGGTGAAAGAAAGGGTTTGCCGAGGGGCAGAACTATTATTTGCTGCCAATAGCTCGTTGTCATGGAGCCTGACATCATTGATGCTGTAACGCTTTGTCCCTGACGATGCCTTTTTCTCTATTCTCTTGAAAAACTTTTGTGCATGGCTTGAAACTTGGACAGGGGTCTTAGTTGTGATGAAGTGCTTGGATATGTTTTTCCAGTCGCCACGACCATAGACTTCCAGCCCATAAAGAAATGACCTGTGGACATAATGTTCACAAGAATTGTTAGGTTAAATTGTTTACTGAAAGATGAATCATGCAATTGTTTTATTGAAGCACCTAGTATAGATTGAAGCAAAGTACCTATTTGACAGGTTCGAACGACTACTGCAACACATGCTTATTTTTGTTGATTTACGGGTACGGGATATATTGCATGTATATCAGAAATCCATAAGTGAACGAACATTTTGTAACATATTGATAACCGAAAGATATTACAATTTCAAAATTATCATACCTCTATTTTTCTATAGTGAAATGACAATCATTAAAGTTTATTGCTCTGTTTGATTGGGACAAGACGTACCATATTGGAATTTAATGGCCTATTTAATTGCCTTTCTATTTTTTAGTCAAGGTCCAATCACATCAACAATTTAAGGCAGAAAGAAAGTTCATCAATATCTAATTTGCAGGGATTAGTATTTATCAAAAATGTAAACTGTAAACGTCCATGTATACATTTAGTAAAGTGCAATATCATTGCAAATTTAACATACTTGCCTCATAAAATTAATTTCAGACATGCTTAATTATCATATGTTGATTTTAAATAAAGAACAACTAAAACTAATGACAACGAAGAATATAGGCATCGACTAACTTGTGTTCCTCTTTGGTCCAAAACTTTCGTTGATGTGGGGCAACAACTGGTCGATCATTGGAACTATTGTTCTCCAAGACCACCATTTTGTTCTTGTCTACCATCACCGGAGCCTCCTCCGTCTTCCCGATTCTTGTATCCTCCATTGTACAATGAAATGAAAATCCATTATCATCCATGGTCATCTCCTCATCCTCTTGTACCTCAATGTTTTCATTAACAAGGCCGCCCATGCTGTAAATGGAAATTGACAGGGTCCGTGTGTACATTTAGTAAAGTACAATATCATCACAAACATAAGCTGCTGTTCTTACATAATAAATTTGCACAACATTCTTAATTAGTATATGTTTGCTGAAAACAAACAACAATTAAAACTACACGACAAAGAAGAGTATACAACCATGGACGAACCTGTGTTCCTCATCGGTCCAAAAACCCCATTGATGTGGGGCAACAACTGGTTGATCTACGGAAATATTGTTCTCCAACACCTCCATCTTGTTGTTGTCTGCCATCAGCGGTGCCTCGCCCGTCACCGTGATCCTCGTATCCTCCATTGCCCAACCAAAGGACAATCCGTTATTGTCCATGATTGTTGTCTCCTCCTCTCGTACCCCAAAGTTTTCATTTGCATGGTCACCAATGGTGTAGACACCGTGTGTGCTGCTAGCACCATTCTCCTCCTTCGGTAGCTCATAGTTACCATTGACAGGGTCACAAAAGGTGAAAATGTTTTGTGGGCTACCACCAGTAACATGGGTCCCCTCCCTCCGCTGGATCATATGCATGTCCATGGCGAGATCAACATAAAGATCTATTACCTGTTTCATGGTCTTTGAAGGGAACAATGCATGGAGAGAATTCACGATGTAGTTGTACTTCTTGTTCTTGTCATCGTTGTCGTCGTACATGATTTTGTTGGTGTTGAGCCTTGCAATGAGTGAGCATGCCTCCTCTACCTCGGATGAGGTCCACCCCTGGTTGACTATTGGATCCATGAGAGAGTGGGTAGTTGAACGCTATAGAATTATGAGGAGTATGAACTATGAAGATGGGTTATAGCTTGGGGATGGAGAGACTCGAGAGTAAGATAGTGTATTTATAGCCATCTTGTGTGCAGTCCTACTTTTGCTAATTAATTTGGCACATTGATAGTTTGTCGGTCCATACAAAAGTAGATTGAACTATAGTTAAGATAAATCTTATGACCCTTTGAGGAACATGCCAAACTATTCTAAGTTGACCTCGACATTGTGTCTTTCTTTGAAAAAGATTTTTTTTATTTTTGCCAATGCAAATAATCGCCACATGCCTCCAAATATATGCAAGAAGATTGCTAGAAACAACACATGCAGGCCTATTGAGTATTGATCAATTTCGGTCTAGATAGATAGAACACGCATCTTGTGCGCATGCATGACATGTGCTCTCATCTTAGAGTGCAAGACTCAAACCATGGTGTCCGCCACTCTCAAATATGCATGGCACACAGGATATATCCATTCGGTTTTGGTTGCTAGTGACCCATGCATCAGTGGAGTTTTATTGCATACATATGTGCAAATAATTGATTAATATCTCCCCACGATAACTAGGCTACATATATGATCCATACATTACCAGCAAATGTAAGCATATCTTTTCTCTTAATTTTGGTGACCATTCTTCCCACATTGAGAGCACGAAATTACATCTATAGGCAGATTTCTTGGCTTAGGTCATTTAATGGCACTTCATGGTAAAAAGATTTAGTACATGGGCCAATCAATTGTGTACGTATCTACATATCTTTTTTATATAGAGATACAAATTAATAACCCATGAAGTCAATAAATTTGACACACTTATCTTACATCTCTCTCTCTCTCTCTCTCTATCTATCTCATGTTCAAAATAATTTCAAGATTTCTACATGATATACACAACACATAGAGGTTGCAAAACAAACATAGGTTTTTTAAGTGCATGATGCATCTTCTGGCTATCATATGGGACTATGTGCATACTCATGCACTCATATGCCAATGTTTCAGCCATGTCCATAAATGGTTCTTTGCTTTGTAGTTTTAAACTAAGTTTTAATATTGTGTACAAGTTAATAAAGTGGATTGAAGAAATGATTGTTTTACATCAATGATAACCGGCTTCACAACTGTATTTTTTTTTCTAGTGAAGGAAAAAAAATCAGAACGTAGGAGTATTAACTTTCAGCTGATTGTTTCGCCAGATTGCTAACTGATAAATCATAGGAGATTAAATTCTAATGTAGCATTGTATGTTTAGTTTATAATATGGACAACTTTGCCTAATTAATATGAAGTATACCAACACCAAGTCTACATTAGTGGAGCCAGATAGTCATGATAACTACAGTCGGGAAGTCGCTTGACGTTGCTAGAGATACTGGTGATGACAATCTGAAGCACAGACCTTCAACATGGAGAACAAAGGTGAAGGCGAGGCGAGGAGACCCAACCCACCACGTCGATGATATATGCTCCATACCAGGACTTATCGACGTGAGTACGAGCGCCACCGTGGATCGAGGTGGAAGCATTGTGGTTGCCGACTCTCCCTGCCCCCTCCACCGTTATGGTAGATATAAATTGTTTTTATCCAGATTCAACTATTTTGCTCAATGGATTGTATCTTCAACATACATTTCTAACATAATAAAATTTCTAATTTCCTTATATTGAGCTAAAAAGGGGAAATAAATGGATTTCTAGTCAAATGCAACAATTTGCAGAATTAGTTCGGGCTGCTTTGTAACCGGATGGTGTTTTTGCAACAATCAAGGGTGTTGGTTCACTTTTTGCCTTGCTTTTAAAAAACATATACAATCAAAACGATTACTGGTTTTACGTCAAGCAATGCATATATTCGTTTTTTCATTTTCCATTTTTTACATATATTTTACAATTTTTATTTTAGTTTACCATCTTCACTTCCTTTTTATTGTTGATTCCCTTTCTTCTTAGTTTTTTTTATCATTTATTGTATACTCTACATATGGCACTCCCTTTGTGCTTTCTTCTTTATTGTATCTTTTCCACTGGCTGATTTGTTCATTATGTTTGTTATCCGTTCCTAAGGTAGTCCACAAACCTTTTATTATTGCTTCTAGTTTGTTGTCGACCAACCACATCAATTTTGTTAAGATGTGTGTGTGAAGTTATTTAATTAGTATTCAACATGGAAATTTGAATAGTGAAATATTTTAATCTCATCAAGAATACTTTTTCACAAGGACGGAGAATTTAATTTTGTTGGATAAATGAACCCCTCTGATCATGAAACATTTATTTGTCATATATAACTACTTTTTATAAAATAGGGGAACAAAATGCATTTCCATCTCACTCTATGGTCTCACACCTTCCTCCAAAGAAAGGTCGCTAGGATTTTTTGCCTAAGTGTCGCTGCCAGGTTCACTTGACTCTAGGGGTCTTTCAGTGCCAGTGAGGTGGGGGAACCCCAGTTTTGTTTGGCTATGTTTGGGTCACTCAAGATCTAGCTATGGCTCAATCTAGGTGTCTGGTCGTCAGTGGCAAAAAACGATATATATAACATTCTTGTTGACATAACTGAATATTTTCTTTGGTAGAGTTATAAACAACTCAGACTTAATAATATGTATGCTCTCAAATGAATGATCAAAATATGGTAATGCTATTGTGAAAATATGTTCATGCTTTGCTGAAAAAACATGACACATCTTGTTGATAAAATCAAGAAACATACAACTAAAGATAGCTTTTCCTGAGTTTTTAGCACAACTTTTATGTTTTTGTTGATGGTTTCTCACTAGAAAATTCTTACTAATTTTTGGTAAATTGGGTAAAGTACGTGGAATTGGGGTTTCTACTTAGAAAATATGTTTTCATTTTAACATCACACTCCCAGCGGTCCATCCCATGGACGAGATCGCGCATGCACACAGAAATGCCTTAGCATGCTTCTAGCGACTGACAATTATTGGCTTAATTTTGTCGAGGCGAGTAGTTGGAGAGTTACTATATCGAAACCTAGATTCGTAAAGGAAGAATGTTGTCTTCTCAGTGAGTAAATTGTTGCTATTGAACTCACTGAGAGTCTCTTAAAGTATTAATATTAGAGAAATAAAATAGGTGTGAGATTAAGGCAAACCCCTAAATTAAGAAAGTGGGTCCATGGATCTTCCCACTCCAAAATTTCTACACATACTCTCATCTGAAGAGGTAAGGACTGTACTTTACCGGGTCGTAGAAAACAAGTTATGTTGTACCTCGGGTTGGATTAAAAAAGATTTTCCTTCATTCTCCTTGGGACTTCTTAGGCATTTCTAGATCTAGGTTTTGCTTGTCGCAAATAAGAAATTATAGTTGCTTCACCACCATTTTGCCTTCATAATGCATAAACCAATTTTTTTGTTCATTTTACAGTGGTGATACGTTTTGTTGTCCCCAAAAGCTACACAAGAATAAAGATTGTTGTAATATAAGTTATAACCATTACAAATAACCATTTTCCTACATATAACAATTGGTCCTGAGAAGATAAGAAGAATAAACATATGGTAACACTATTTATCCATCTTACATGTGCCATGGCACAAATTCTTGCACTAAAGGCTTTGTAAATTTGTCACTAGATTTTTGTTGCTGATATAAAAATGGAGAATATAATTGTATATTGGTAAAGATCTACATACATAATCCTAGTGCAAAAAGATGTCAATCATGCATAGTAGTAGTATGTGTGGTCTGGGGGTCCATTGATCTACACAAACTCGAAGTGTCACCATAGCATCATGCCTCCGGTCCATCTGCACCGACGTCATATCCTCACGGGTCGCCTCCCATGCTGATGCACGACCCAAGAAATATGATAGAGGAAGGGCGCAAGAGCGGGGCAACACCACATGGCCACTATATGGAAGCATGCTGATGAGAGAGACATGGGATGTGTGGATAATGCTTATTGGGAAGCATGCTCGATAGAGGAAGAGGAGGTGGTAGCTCACGAATATTCAAGGCGCACAAGTTATTTTTATCTGCACGTGAACTTGTATGGGTTTTGACCTATCCCTGAGTTTCTTCATCATTTAAAAGAGAAGCTTAAATACCATCGTGCAGGGCGGGCCCGGCGAGATGAGATTCTAGCCAGCATCAGACCAAAGTAATTGAAAGAGAATGGTGCCCCCATGTTTGGTTTTGGTAATTTATGACAATCCCTAAGGACCAATGGTTGCTTTGAGATACTTGAAGGGTTTGTCCATAGGCAATTCTTGAGGATCATATGTTGGCTTCAAGGTTGAATATAGAAGATTATTGGTGACCAAGGTGTTATTCAAGGAGTTATCCAAAGAATGGTCATGTGAGAGTTGAGCCTATTGAAAGCATGTCTTAAAGAAGAATATTATCTGAACACTCATGTTTACCTTCAAGACATCATCCATGGATAGTGAGAAAAAAGGTTCAATGTTGAGTTGTGCAAGTTCAAGAGGAGCATCATGAAGAGATCACATGCTTGAATCTTGCCATCCATTTTGGTGATAATGGACAAGTGAAGATGTGCCTAAGAGAGTATCTCCCATAGTGGTGTATGAGGGACCAATTTGTGACGCCCCCGGCTTAATCGTACACTAATCATACATGCAAATGCACACGATCAAGCCTAAGGACTCACTTGAAGGAATCACAACACAACTCTAAAACATAAATAAAGTCATACAAGCTTTGTATTACAAGCCAGGGCCTCGAGGGCTCGAATACATAAGCTTGATGTCATCAAGCATCAGCGGAAGCGTTAGATATCTGAGTACAGTTATAAAAGAGAAACAGATAAGCCTTTAAGAAGGCGGTGCAAAACAAAAGCTACGATCGAAAAGGCGTAGGCCTCCTGCCTAGGACCCTTCGAACCTACTCCTGGTTGTCAGCCAACTTGAAGTAGTAACCACCCTCGGGGTAGTAGTAGTAGTCGTCGGCGGGGGCAGCTGGCTCCGAGGCTCCGTCGTCTGGATGCAACATTCGGGTATGGGGGAAAAGAGGAAGCAAAGCAACCATGAGTACTCATCCGAAGTACTCAGCAAGCAAGGATCTACACTACATATGCAACATTATCAAAGAAAGGCTGTATATGTGGACTGGGCTGCAGAAATGCCAGAATAGAGAGAAGGCCTAGTCCTATCGAAGACTAGCATCTTCAGCGGTCTTGCAGCATTAGAAGACTGTAGATCAGTACAATATAAAGTAATAGTAGTGTTATCAACCTCGCCCAGAGATCCTTCCTCGACTCCCTGCGAGAAAGCAATCCCAGAGCCATACTATCCATATCTCATCTCAAGTATCCAGTTCTAGTTGTATCGATCGGGATACAACTCCGAGCGTCCGTTACCAAGGATCTGGCTATGCATAGATGTTTTCTTCCCTGCAGGGGTGCACCAACTTACCCACCATGCTCGATTAACTCTGGCCGGACACACTTTACTGGGTCATGCCCGGCCTCGGCCAAACGATACGGCACAACCCGACCTAGGCTTAACAGAGAGGTCAGCACGCTGGACTAACCTATGCCCCCAGGGGTCTTGGGCCATCGCCCCGGACGCTCCTGCACGTTGCGAACGCGGCCGGTGAGCATACCTAGTCCCCCTTATACAAGTGCGGGGCGTTACCAGTCCAACCCAGCGCGCGCCGCTCAGTCGCTGACGTCTATTAAGCTTCGGCTGATGCATACGACGCAGAGTGCCCATAACTGTTCCCACGTGATGGTTAGTGCTATCGGGCCAAAGGCCCACTCGAATCAAATATCCAAATCGTTAGTGTGTTGGCAGCGTGCGGTAACGAGCAGAGACTCACGATCGATGTGACCCTGTCGCCGCGCCTCAAGGACTTGCTTCAAGGGCTAAGAATGCCCAGCCACGCCTCGTATTTATCTCTCGCGTACCCTCCAGGTCAAGCCGACTCCATATCACTCGCCACTTAGGCTCACGCGGGTACCCCTCAGGGTCGACCCGCCTTTCCAAGTAACAGTTGTAAAGTCCAAGTATCCGTGTGTCCATAACATCAAGGGAATCCGAGGTATCACCCTCGTTGGATTCCTACTCGATGTAACCGTCAAGGTGAACTCGGAGGAATCACCCTCGATGGGTTCACACTTGAGGTGTTGCACGACAGCGTCATTATCAGGAGTGGTGAAGGAGGAATCACCCTCGATGACCACGACCAAATAGCTACTCTATAGAGTTAACATCAGAAGTGCTAAACGAGGTATCACCCTCGGCACTCGATAGTAACGCTGCAGTGTCGTACAACTAGGGGGGGTGATGTGCGGTGCTGGGGCCTGGTTGTCGATCACGTTGATCGAGTTATCTGATAATCCAACGGGGGCAACTGGGTCAAAGTGGGGTCTCTGGTGGGTCTCTATCCAGCCTATACTAAGCAGTTTAGGATAAGCAGGTAGGTATTAACAGCAGTTACAAAAACAGGCTATGCATCAGAGATAGGATAAACAGTAGCAGCAACAATTTCTAATGCAAGCATAAGAGAGAAAGAATAGGCGATATAGGCATGCTCAAGGGGGGGTGTTTGCCTGGAAGCTCTGCGACAAAAGCAGGGTCGTCAACAGTGTAGTCGGTCTCCTGAGCTGCGTCGGTCTCGGGGACTACGTCAGTGTCGGGGTCTACCGAGAGAGAAGAGGGGGAGGAAACAAATAAATACAAAGCAAACATATGCAACACAGAGCATGCTATGCTAACATGCAGTGCAGGGTTGCCTAAAAGCATGTCTAAATCATTTTAGTTATTTTAGGATTAAAGTTGGATTTATTAACTGGTTTATATGCACTATTCATCTACCAGAAACAGGCTAAAAGTTGCGGGTTCACCTCCGTAGAGGGACCCGACACGGAAACAGATAGCACGGTCGGCTTCGTCTTGTCTTTCTGATCAACTTTCATGCAGAAAGTTTTTCGATCCGAGCTACGGTTTATTTTCTACGAATTTTTCAAAGTTTTAGCATTTTCAGAAATTATATAAATTAACATAAATGAATTATTACGTCAGGAGTGATGTCAGCATTAAGTCAGCAGTCAACTGAGCTACTGAGTGGTCAAACTGACAGGTGGGACCCACCTGTCAGCCTCTCTAGGTTAACAGTGAGTTAAACTAATCTAACAGAATTAATTAGTGGGGTGGGCCCTAGGTGTCAGTGACTCATTAGGGTTAACTAAACAGATTTTAATTAAAAAGTGTTTATTTAGATTAACTAAATGAAGGGGCCCACTCGTTAGTGACTGGAGTGAACAGTAATCAGCGTTGACCCTAGTCAACGGAGTCAAAGTGGGGTCCGGGGCCCACTGGCAGTGTCCCATGGCGGGTTCCACGCGGTGCCAGGTCAGCGTGGCCGCCGAAGGAGCTCCGGCGAGCGCCGGACGCAGCAGAGAACTCCAGCGAGCTCGGGATTCCTCCACGGGGCACCATTTTGCGCGTTCTTGGGCTTGTTCGAACGGGCGCATCACCCCGCGTCTAACTATGGTGTCGAAACGTGCTGGGGTGGCCGGAAACTCGCCGGCATTGAGCTGTGGCGGCGACGAGCTTCGGGCGAAAACAGGGGCGCGACTATGGTGTGTTTGCGCGTGCGTTCTTGGTCATGTTCGGACGAGAAGAGGACGGCGCATCGAACGGTGGCGATGGGGTCGGCTGGGGTGAACGGAAACGGCGCCATCAATGAGCTACGGCGGCGGCGGCGTTTGGTTCTCGACGGGGATAGCACTAGGAGCACGCAGGCACGGCAGGGAAGGGCTAGGCAGCTCCCACCCGATGCGAGGAGCACCGTGGTGTGCTCGCCTTAGCCGGAGATGGACCACAGCAGCGGCAGCAAGTACGGCGGCGGCGACCAGCTACGGCAATGGCGGGAGCGGCGCCTATAGTGCGCGGAGAGGAGCAGGGAAGAGAGAGGATCGAGCAGGGGCTCACCGTGCGGCCAAGAAAGGCCGACGACAGGTTAGTAGCTGCAGACCAGCGGGAAATCGCGGTGACGGCGTCGCGGTGGCCGGAGATGGGGACAAAGGCGAGCGATGTCAGCAGGGCTCCCCGACTCCAACGGAGAGCATCAAACGACGAGGCGGTCGCCGGCGGACATACTGGACACCACGGAGGGAGGAATGGTTGCCGGTGGCCGCGGTGGAGACGGAAGATGGCGACGGTGGCGCTCGACGGCAGATCTAGAGGAGGAAAGGAAGGGAGAGAGCGAACGAGGCGAGAGGGGAATGGATGAGGACGACGAGGGAGTGGGCAGTGGGTGGAACTTATCCACTCGGCCGGCCGCGAGTGTCGCCGTCTCGACGTCTCGACGGAACGACGAGCTGCGGCCATGGGTGTGGTGACAGCGCGAGGGAGAGAGAAGGAGGAGGGGAAGGTGGGCCTGCTGGGCTGCCTGGGCCGGCTTGGCCCAGAGCCAGGTAAGTTGCTCTGGCCCTTTTTCTTTTCTGTTATTTTCTTTCCCTTTAATAACAGTGAGAGAGATGAAATTAATTGGGCATCCAAATATCTTAGCAAAATTATGGAAATTGTCCCATAAAATCCAAGGCATTTTTATGCACTGCCACAACAAGTTTGAGGATTATTTGAATCTGTTTGGATTTTCCATAAATGAAATAGCATTTAATTATGCTGGTTTTGCACTGTTTTAAATGATATTATTCACCTTTGCATAAGAGTGATGTTGTTTTCCTTAACAATTAAATGTTATGGAATTTTTGCCAAATGGTGAACATTTTTCCAGCAGGTTTTGAGCAACTTCAAATTGCACTTTGAATTTGAATTGAATTCAGAGAAGGATTTTGAAATGAGATGTTTCACCACTGTGATCAAGCATTGCAAATGAAGATGACTTGGCATGATTAAGAGGTGATCACTGTAGTTGATACATGGGGGTGTTACAATTCTCCTCCACTACAAGAAATCTCGTCCCGAGATTTAAGCGGGGAGTAAACGGGTATAGGGACGGAGGCCTGGAAGAATTGGCATCCGGTAGTTGTCTCAGGGAAGGAGGCTTGGCAGCATTTGGAAACATATCGAGAATAATATAAGGAGGTCCAACAAGTTTTAATCAGGAGGCATCTAGCTGATGCCTAAAACAGGCGAGGAAGGGGCTCAAAGCAATAAAGGGTTATGTTGCAGATGATACTGGAATGAAACATGGGAATGAAATTTAGCTCGTGAATTATATACGAAGCCAAGTGCAAAGAATATTTTGGAATCAAGGTTGTACAGAAGAGTCAAGTTCCGATCCTGTGGAACTGTGATGAGTGTTGTTCGAGATTAGGGAGGATGGTGACATCTTACCGGTCACGACAACAAGGTATGTCAGAGGATAGTCTGTCAGTTATGTCGGTAACAACGTCGGTACCAAGGGCGAGGGACAAAGAGAACCATTTTCCTGCTCGCTAAAACGAGGCGGACCAATAGGCAAAGTTCTCGTCCATCGGGGGTTACCGGAATGTCATCAACAATAGTAACAGGGTCTCACTGACAAAGTTGTAGACCGAGGTGTTTTCATAAGCAGAGACTTAATACTGCTTAGGTCATATAGATCACAAGAAAGATTAAACAAACCAATGGAAAAGAAAATGTGTTTACACACAAGAACTAGGAGTATATCATTTCCCAAGGAAAAACGGAGCATGATATACATGATAGAACAACAAGTTCAAAAGCATGTAGATAAAGGACTTATGACGCCCCCGGCATAATCGTGCACTAATCATACATGCAAATGCACATGATCAAGCCTAAGGACTCACTTGAAGGAATTACAACACAACTCTAAAACATAAATAAAGTCATACAAGCTTTATATTACAAGCCAGGGCCTCGAGGGCTCGAATACATAAGCTTGATGTCATCAAGCATCATTGGAAGCGTTAGATATCTGAGTACAGATATAAAAGAGAAACAGATAAGCCTTTAAGAAAGCGGTGCAAAACAAAACCTACGATCGAAAAGGCGCAGGCCTCCTGCCTGGGACCCTCCGAACCTACTCCTGGTCGTCAGCCAACTCGAAGTAGTAACCACCCTCGGGGTAGTAGTACTAGTCATCGGCGGGGGCAGCTGGCTCCGGGGCTCCGTCGTCTGGATGCATCATTCGGGTATGGGGAAAAAGAGGAAGCAAAGCAATCATGAGTACTCATCCGAAGTACTCAGCAAGCAAGGATCTACACTACATATGCAACATTATCAAAGAAAGGCTGTATATGTGGACTGGGCTGCAGAAATGCCAGAATAGAGAGAAGGCCTAGCCCTATCGAAGACTAGCATCTTCAGCAGTCTTGCAGCATTAGAAGACTGTAGATCAGTACAATATAAAGTAATAGTAGTGTTATCAACCTCGCCCAGAGATCCTTCCTTGACTCCCTGCGAGAAAGCAATCCCAGAGCCATACTATCCATATCTCATCTCAAGTATCCAGTTCCAGTTGTATCGATCGGGATACAACTCCGAGCGTCCGTTACCGAGGATCCGGCTATGCAAAGATGTTTTCTTCCCTATAGGAGTGCACCAACTTACCCACCACGCTCAATTAACTCCGGCCGGACACACTTTACTGGGTCATGCCCGGCCTCGGCCAAACGATACGCCACAACCCGACCTAGGCTTAACAGAGAGGTCAGCACGCCGGACTAACCTATGCCCCCAGGGGTCTTGGGCCATTGCCCTGGACGCTCCTGCACGTTGCGAACGCGGCCGGTGAGCAGACCTAACCCCCTTATACAAGTGCAGGGCGTTACCAGTCCAACCCAGTGCGCGTCGCTCAGTCGCTGACGTCTATTAAGCTTCGGCTGATGCATACGACACAGAGTGCCCATAACTGTTCCCACGTGATGGTTAGTGCTATCGGGCCAAAGGCCCACTCGGATCAAATATCCAAATCGTTAGCGTGTTGGCAGCGTGCGGTAACGAGCAGAGACTCACGATCGATGTGAACCCGTCGCCCCGTCTCGAGGACTTGCTTCAAGGGCTAAGAATGCCCGGCCGCGCCTCGTATTTATCTCTCGGGTACCCTCCAGGTCAAGCTGACTCCATATCACTCGCCACTTAGGCTCACGCGGGTACCCCTCAGGGTCGACCCGCCTTTCCAAGTAACAATTGTAAAGTCCAAGTATCCGTGTGTCCATAACATCAGGGGAATCTAAGGTATCACCCTCATTGGATTCCTACTCGATGTAACCGTCAAGGTGAACTCGGAGGAATCACCCTCGATGGGTTCACACTTGAGGTGTTGCACGACAGCGTCGTTATCAGGAGTGGTGAAGGAGGAATCACCCTCGATGACCACGACCGAATAGCTACTCTACAGAGTTAACATCAGAAGTGCTAAACGAGGTATCACCCTCGGCACTCAATAGTAACGCTGCAGTGTCGTACAACTAGGGGGTGATGTGCGGTGTCGGGGCCTGGTTGTCGACCATGTTGATCGAGTCATCTAATAATCCAGCGGGGGCAACTGGGTCAAAGTGGGGTCTCTGGTGGGTCTCTATCCAGCCTATACTAAGCAGTTTAGGATAAGCAGGTAGGTATCAACAATAGTTACAAAAACAGGTTATGCATCAGAGATAGGATAAACAGTAGCAGCAGCAATTTCTAATGCAAGCATAAGAGAGAAAGAATAGGCTATATAGGCATGCTCAAGGGGGGGGGTGCTTGCCTGGAAGCTCTGCGACAAAAGCAGGGTCGTCAGCAGTGTAGTTGGTCTCCAGAGCTGCATCGGTCTCGGGGACTACGTCGGTGTCGTGGTCTATCGAGAGAGAAGAGTGGGAGGAAACAAATAAATACACAGCAAACATATGCAACACAGAGCATGCTATGCTAACGTGCAGTGCAGGGTTGCCTAAAGACATGTCTAAATCATTTTAGTTATTTGAGGATTAAAGTTGGATTTATTAACCGGTATGTGTGCACTATTCATCTACCAGAAACAAGCTAAAAGTTGCGGGTTCACCTCCGTAGAGGGTCCCGACACGGAAACAGATAGCACGGTCGGCTTCGTCTTGTCTTTCTAATCAACTTTCAGGCAGAAAGTTTTTCGATCCGAGCTACGGTTTATTTTCTATGAATTTTTCAAAGTTTTAGCATTTTCAGAAATTATATAAATTATCATAAATGAATTATTACGTCAGCAATGATGTCAGCATTGCATCAGCAGTCAACTGAGCTGCTGACTGGTCAAATTGACAGGTGGGACCCACCTGTCAGCCTCTCTGGGTTAACAGTGAGTTAAACTAATCTAACATAATTAATTAGTGGGGTGGGCCCCAGGTGTCAGTGACTCATTAGGGTTAACTAAATAGATTTTAATTAAAAAGTGTTTATTTAGATTAACTAAATGAAGGGGCCCACTGGTTAGTTACTGGAGTGAACAGTGATCAGCGTTGACCCTGGTCAACGAAGTCAAAGTGGGGTCCGGGGCCCACTGGCAGTGTCCCAGGGCGGGTCCCACGCAGCGCCAGGTCAGCGCGGCCGCCAGAGGAGCTCTGGCGAGCGCCGGACGCAGCAGAGAACTCCGGTGAGCTCGGGATTCCTCCACGGGGCACCATTTCACGCGTTCTTGGGCTTGTTCGAACGGGCGCATCACCCCGCGTCTAACTACGGCGTTGAAACGTGCTGGGGTGGCCGGAATGTTGGGGAACGTAGCAGAATTTTAAAATTTTCTACGCATCACCAAGATCAATCTATGGAGTCATCTAGCAACGAGTGAGAGGGGAGTGTATCTACATACCCTTGTAGATCGCGAGCAGAAGCGTTCAAGAGAACGGGGTTGATGGAGTCGTACTCGTCGTGATCCAAATCACCGATGACCGAGCGCCGAACGGACGGCACCTCCGCGTTCAACACACGTACGGAGCAGAGACGTCTCCTCCTTCTTGATCCAGCAAGGGGGGAGGAGAGGTTGATGGAGATCCAGCAGCACGACGGTGTGGTGGTGGAAGCAGCGGGATTTCAGCAGGGCTTCGCCAAGCGCTACTGGAGGAGGAAGAGGTGTCACGGGAGGGAGAGGGAGGCGCCAGGGGCTGAGCTGTTTCTCCCATGCACCTCCCCACTATATATAGGGGTGGAGGGGGCTGGTTTCTTGCCCTCCAAGTCCATTGGGGCGTTGGCAAAGATGGAAGGAAAGAAATCCCATCCTTTCCCTTCCCCACCGATTGTTATCCCCCTTTTTTAGGGATCTTGATCTTATCCCTTCGGGATATGATCTTATTCCTTCTAAGGGGGAATCTTGGTGCGCCTTGACTAGGGGTGTGGGGCCTTGCCCCCACTACCCACGTTCATGTGGGTCCCCCCATGCAGGTGGGCCCCACTCCGGAACCTTCTAGAACCTTCTCGGTACAATACCGAAAAATCCCGAACATTTTCCGGTGGCCAAAATAGGACTTCCCATATATAAATCTTTACCTCCGGACCATTCCGGAACTCCTCGTGACGTCCAGGATCTCATCCGAGACTCCGAACAACCTTCGGGTTACCGCATACTAATATCTCTATAACCCTAGCGTCACCGAACCTTAAGTGTGTAGACCCTACGGGTTCGGGCGACACGCAGACATGACCGAGACGACTCTCCGGTCAATAACCAACAGCGGGATCTGGATACCCATGTTGGCTCCCACATGCTCCTCGATGATCTCATCGGATGAACCACGATGTCGAGGATTCAATCAATCCCGTACGCAATTCCCTTTGTCTATCGGTACGATACTTGCCCGAGATTCGATCGTCGGTATCTCGATACCTTGTTCAATCTCGTTACCGGCAAGTCTCTTTACTCGTTTCCGTAACACATCATCCCGTGAACAACTCCTTGATCACATTGAGCTCATTATGATGATGTCCTACCGAGAGGGCCCAGAGGTACCTCTCCGTTACATGGAGTGACAAATCCCAGTCTCGATTCGTGCCAACCCAACAGATACTTTCGGAGATACCCGTAGTGCACCTTTATAGCCACCCAGTTACGTTGTGACGTTTGGTGCACCCAAAGCACTCCTACGGTATCCGGGAGTTGCACAATCTCATGGTCTAAGGAAAAGTTACTTGACATTGGAAAAGCTTTAGCAAACGAACTACACGATCTAGTGCTAGGCTTAGGATTGGGTCTTGTCCATCACATCATTCTCCTAATGATGTGATCCCGTTATCAATGACATCCAATGTCCATGGTCAGGAAACCGTAACCATCTATTGATCAACGAGCTAGTCAACTAGAGGCTTACTAGGGACATGTTGTGGTCTATGTATTCACACATGTATTACGATTTCCGGATAACACAATTATAGCATGAATAACAGACAATTACCATGAACAAGGAAATATAATAATAACCATTTTATTATTGCCTCTAGGGCATATTTCCAACAGTCTCCCACTTGCACTAGAGTCAATAATCTAGTTACATTGTGATGAATCGAACACCCATAGAGTACTGGTGTTGATCATGTTTTGCTCGTGAAAGAGGTTTAGTCAACGGATCTGCTACATTCAAATCCGTGTGCACTTTACAAATATCTATGTCTCCATCTTGAACATGTTCACGTATGGAGTTGAAGCGACGCTTGATATGCCTGGTCCTTTTGTGAAACCTGGGCTCCTTGGCAAGGGCAATAGCTCCAGTGTTGTCACAGAAGAGAGCCATTGGACCCGACGCATTTGGAATGACTCCTAGGTCGGTGATGAACTCCTTCATCCATACTGCTTCGTGTGCTGCCTCCGAGGCTGCTATGTACTCCGCTTCGCATGTAGAACCCGCCACGACGCTTTGCTTGCAACTGCACCAGCTTACCGCTCCACCATTCAAAATATACACGTATCTGGTTTGTGACTTGGAGTCATCCGGATCTGTGTCGAAGCTAGCGTCGACGTAACCCTTTACGACGAGCTCTTCGTTACCTCCATATACGAGAAACATATCCTTAGTCCTTTTCAGGTACTTCAGGATGTTCTTGACCGCTGTCCAGTGTTCCTTGCCGGGATTACTTTGGTACCTACCTACCAAACTTACAGCAAGGTTTACATCAGGTCTGGTACACAGCATGGCATACATAATAGACCCTATGGCTGAGGCATAGGGGATGACACTCATCTCTTCTATATCTTTTGCCGTGGTCGGGCATTGAGCCGAGCTCAATTTCACACCTTGCAATACAGGCAAGAACCCCTTCTTGGACTGATCCATATTGAACTTCTTCAATATCCTATCAAGGTATGTGCTTTGCGAAAGACCTATGAGGCGTCTCGATCTATCTCTATAGATCTTGATGCCTAATATATAAGCAGCTTCTCCAAGGTCCTTCATTGAAAAACACTTATTCAAGTAGGCCTTTATCATTTCCCATCAGCAGTATGTCATCCACATATAATATGAGAAATGCTACAGAGCTCCCACTCACTTTCTTGTAAACACAGGCTTCTCCATAAGTCTGTGTGAACCCAAACGCTTTGATCATCTCGTCAAAGCGAATGTTCCAACTCCGAGATGCTTGCACCAGCCCATAGATTGAGCGCTGGAGCTTGCATACCTTGTCAGCATTCTCAGGGTCGACAAAACCTTCCGGTTGTATCATATACAACTCTTCCTTAAGAAAACCATTAAGGAATGCCGTTTTGACGTCCATTTGCCATATCTCATAATCATAGTATGCGGCAATTGCTAACATGATTCTGACGGATTTCAGCTTCGCTACGGGTGAGAAAGTCTCATCGTAGTCAACCCCTTGAACTTGTCGATAACCCTTAGCGACAAGCCGAGCCTTATAGATGGTCACATTACCATCCGCGCCAGTCTTCTTCTTAAAGATCCATTTATTTTCTATGGCTTGCCGATCATCGGGCAAGTCAGTCAAAGTCCATACTTCGTTTTCATACATGGATCCTATCTCGGATTTCATGGCTTCAAGCCATTTGTCGGAATCCGGGCCCGCCATCGCTTCTTCATAGTTCGAAGGTTCACTGTTGTCTAACAACATGATTTCCAGGACAGGATTGCCATACCACTCTGGTGCGGAACGTGTCCTCGTGGACCTTCGAAGTTCAGTGGTAGCTTGATCATGATCATTATCAATAACTTCCTCTCTAGCCGGTGTAGGCTCCACAGAAACATTTTCCTGTGCTGCGCTACTCTCCGGTTCGCGGGTCATCTCATCAAGCTCCACTTTCCTCCCACTTACTTCTTTCGAGAGAAACTCTTTCTCTAGAAAGGATCCATTCCTGGCAACAAAGATCTTGCCCTCGGATCTTAGGTAGAAGGTATACCCAATAGTTTCCTTAGGGTATCCTATGAATACGCATTTTTCCGACTTGGGTTCGAGCTTCTCTGGTTGAAGTTTCTTCACATAAGCATCGCATCCCCAAACTTTCAGAAACGACAGCTTAGGTTTCTTCCCAAACCATAATTCATACGGTGTCGTCTCAACGGATTTTGACGGTGCCCTATTTAAAGTGAATGCGGCAGTCTCTAAAGCATAACCCCAAAAAGATAGCGGTAGATCAGTAAGAGACATCATAGATCGCACCATATCCAATAGAGTGCGATTACGACGTTCGGACACACCGTTACGCTGAGGTGTTCCAGGCGGCGTGAGTTGTGAAACAATTCCACATTTCCTTAAGTGCGTGCCAAATTCATGACTCAAATATTCTCCTCCACGAACTGATCGTAAGAACTTTATTTTCTTGTCACGTTGATTCTCAACCTCATTCTGAAATTCCTTGAACTTTTCAAAGGTCTCAGACTTGTGCTTCATCAAGTAGACATACCCATATCTACTCAAATCATCGGTGAGGGTGAGAACATAACGATAACCACCGCGAGCCTCAACACTCATTGGACCACACACATCAGTATGTATGATCTCCAATAAGTTGGTTGCTCGCTCCATTGTTCCGGAGAACGGAGTCTTGGTCATCTTGCCCAAGAGGCATGGTTCGCATCTGTCAAATGATTCATAATCAAGAGACTCCAAAAGTCCATCTGCATGGAGTTTCTTCATGCGTTTAACACCGATATGACCAAGGCGGCAGTGCCACAAGTATGTGGGACTATCGTTATCAACCTTGCAATTTTTGGCATTCACATTATAAACATGTGTAACATCACGTTCGAGATTCAATAAAAATAAACCATTCACCAGCGGGGCATGACCATAAAACATATCTCTCATATAAATAGAACAACCATTATTCTCAGATTTAAATGAGTAGCCATCTCGCATTAAGCGAGATCCAGATACAATGTTCATGCTCAAAGCTGGTACTAAATAACAATTATTGAGGTTTAAAACTAATCTCGTAGGTAGATGCAGAGGTAGCGTGCCGACGGCGATCACATCGACCTTGGAACCATTCCCGACGCGCATCGTCACCTCGTCCTTTGCCAGTCTATGCTGATTCCGCAGTTCCTGCTTTGAGTTACAAATATGAGCAACCGCACCGGTATCAAATACCCAGGAACTACTACGAGTGCTGGTAAGGTACACATCAATTACATGTATATCATATATACCTTTGGTATTGCCGGCCTTCTTGTCCGCCAAGTACTTGGGGCAGTTTCGCTTCCAGTGACCGTTTCCCTTGCAATAAAAGCACTCAGTCTCAGGCTTGGGTCCATTCTTCGACTTCTTCCCGGCAGCTGGCTTACCGGGCGCGGCAACTCCCTTGCCGTCCTTCTTGAAGTTCTTCTTACCCTTGCCCTTCTTGAACTTAGTGGTTTTATTCACCATCAACACTTGATGTTCCTTTCTGATCTCTGCCTCCGCTGACTTCAGCATCGCATATACCTCAGGAATGGTCTTTTCCATCCCCTGCATGTTGAAGTTCATCACGAAGCTCTTGTAGCTAGGTGGAAGCGACTGAAGGATTCTGTCAACGACCGCGTCATCCGGGAGATTAACTCCCAGCTGAGCCAAGCGGCTGTGCAACCCAGACATTTTGAGTATGTGCTCGCTGACAGAACTATTTTCCTCCATCTTACAGCTGTAGAACTTATCAGAGACTTCATATCTCTCGATCCGGGCATGAGCTTGGAAAACCATTTTCAGCTCTTCGAACATCTCATATGCTCCGTGATGCTCAAAACGCTTTTGGAGCCCCGGTTCTAAGCTGAAGAGCATGCCGCACTGAACGAAGGAGTAATCATCGGTGCGTGTCTGCCAAACGTTCAAATCGTCTGGCAGTGCTGGGAGAGCAGGTGGGTCACCTAACGGTGCTTCAAGGACATATGATTTCTTGGCAGCTATGAGGATAATCCTCAGGTTACGGACCCAGTCCGCATAGTTGCTACCATCGTCTTTCAGCTTGTTTTTCTCTAGGAACGTGTTGAAGTTGAGGGTAACATTAGCGTTGGCCATTTGATCTACAAGATAGATATGTAACATTTAGACTAAGTTCATGACAATTAAGTTCATCTAATCAAATTATGTAATGAACTCCCACTCAGATAGACATCCCTCTCGTCATCTAAGTGATTACATGATCCGAATCGACTAGGCCGTGTCCGATCATCACGTGAGACGGACTAGTCATCAACGGTGAACATCCCCATGTTGATCGTATCTTCTATACGACTCATGCTCGACCTTTCGGTCTCTTGTGTTCCGAGGCCATGTCTGTACATGCTAGGCTCGTCAAGTCAACCTAAGTGTATTGCTGTGTAAATCTGGCTTACACCCGTTGTATTCTAACGTTAGAATCTATCACACCCGATCAACACGTAGTGCTTCGAAACAACGAACCTTCGCAACGGTGCACAGTTAGGGGGAACACTTTCTTGAAATTTTAGTAAGGGATCATCTTATATATGCTACCGTCGTTCTAAGCAAATAAGATGCAAAAACATGATAAACATCTCATGCAATCAAAATAGTGACATGATATGGCCATTATCACTTTGCTCCTTTTGATCTCCATCTTCGGGGCTCCATGATCATCATCGTCACCGGCATGACACCATGATCTCCATCATCATGATCTCCATCATCGTGTCTTCATGAAGTTGTCTCGCCAACTATTACTTCTACTACTACGGCTAACGGTCAGCAATAAAGTAAAGTAATTACATGGCGAATTTCAATGACACGCAGGTCATATAATAAATTAAGACAACTCCTATGGCTCCTGCCGGTTGTCATACTCATCGACATGCAAGTCGTGATTCCTATTACAAGAATATGATCATCTCATACATCACATATATCATTCATCACATCCTTTGGCCATATCACATCACAAAGCACTTGCTGCAAAAACAAGTTAGACGTCCTCTAATTGTTGTTGCAAGTTTTTACGTGGCTGCTATAGGTTTCTAGCAAGAACGTTTCTTACCTACGCCAAAACCACAACGTGATATGCCAATTTCTATTTACCCTTCATAAGGACCCTGTTCATCGAATCCGATCCGACTAAAGTGGGAGAGACAGACACCCGCTAGCCACCTTATGCAACTAGTGCATGTCAGTCGGTGGAACCTGTCTCACGTAAGCGTACGTGTAAGGTCGGTCCGGGCCGCTTCATCCCACAGTGCCGCCGAATCAAGATAAGACTAGTAACGGCAAGAAGATTGACAAATCGACGCCCACAACTACTTTGTGTTCTACTCGTGCAAGATACTACGCATAGACCTGGCTCTGATTCCACTGTTGGGGAACGTAGCAGAATTTTAAAATTTTCTACGCATCACCAAGATCAATCTATGGAGTCATCTAGCAACGAGTGAGAGGGGAGTGTATCTACATACCCTTGTAGATCGCGAGCGGAAGCGTTCAAGAGAACGGGGTTGATGGAGTCGTACTCGTCGTGATCCAAATCACCGATGACCGAGCGCCGAACGGACGGCACCTCCGCGTTCAACACACGTACGGAGCAGAGACGTCTCCTCCTTCTTGATCCAGCAAGGGGGGAGGAGAGGTTGATGGAGATCCAGCAGCACGACGGTGTGGTGGTGGAAGCAGCGGGATTTCAGCAGGGCTTCGCCAAGCGCTACTGGAGGAGGAAGAGGTGTCACGGGAGGGAGAGGGAGGCGCCAGGGGCTGAGCTGTTTCTCCCATGCACCTCCCCACTATATATAGGGGTGGAGGGGGCTGGTTTCTTGCCCTCCAAGTCCATTGGGGCGTTGGCAAAGGTGGAAGGAAAGAAATCCCATCCTTTCCCTTCCCCACCGATTGTTATCCCCATTTTTTAGGGATCTTGATCTTATCCCTTCGGGATATGATCTTATTCCTTCTAAGGGGGAATCTTGGTGCGCCTTGACTAGGGGTGTGGGGCCTTGCCCCCACTACCCACGTTCATGTGGGTCCCCCCATGCAGGTGGGCCCCACTCCGGAACCTTCTAGAACCTTCTCGGTACAATACCGAAAAATCCCGAACATTTTCCGGTGGCCAAAATAGGACTTCCCATATATAAATCTTTACCTCCGGACCATTCCGGAACTCCTCGTGACGTCCAGGATCTCATCCGAGACTCCGAACAACCTTCGGGTTACCGCATACTAATATCTCTATAACCCTAGCGTCACCGAACCTTAAGTGTGTAGACCCTACGGGTTCGGGAGACACGCAGACATGACCGAGATGACTCTCCGGTCAATAACCAACAGCGGAATCTGGATACCCATGTTGGCTCCCACATGCTCCTCGATGATCTCATCGGATGAACCACGATGTCGAGGATTCAATCAATCCCGTACGCAATTCCCTTTGTCTATCGGTACGATACTTGCCCGAGATTCGATCGTCGGTATCTCGATACCTTGTTCAGTCTCGTTACCGGCAAGTCTCTTTACTCGTTTCCGTAACACATCATCCCGTGAACAACTCCTTGATCACATTGAGCTCATTATGATGATGTCCTACCGAGTGGGCCCAGAGGTACCTCTCCGTTACATGGAGTGACAAATCCCAGTCTCGATTCGTGCCAACCCAACAGATACTTTCGGAGATACCCGTAGTGCACCTTTATAGCCACCCAGTTACGTTGTGACGTTTGGTGCACCCAAAGTACTCCTACGGTATCCGGGAGTTGCACAATCTCATGGTCTAAGGAAAAGTTACTTGACATTGGAAAAGCTTTAGCAAACGAACTACACGATCTAGTGCTAGGCTTAGGATTGGGTCTTGTCCATCACATCATTCTCCTAATGATGTGATCCCGTTATCAATGACATCCAATGTCCATGGTCAGGAAACCGTAACCATCTATTGATCAACGAGCTAGTCAACTAGAGGCTTACTAGGGACATGTTGTGGTCTATGTATTCACACATGTATTACGATTTCCGGATAACACAATTATAGCATGAATAACAGACAATTATCATGAACAAGGAAATATAATAATAACCATTTTATTATTGCCTCTAGGGCATATTTCCAACAGTCTCCCACTTGCACTAGAGTCAATAATCTAGTTACATTGTGATGAATCGAACACCCATAGAGTACTGGTGTTGATACCACTGTTGGGGAACGTAGCAGAATTTTAAAATTTTCTACGCATCACCAAGATCAATCTATGGAGTCATCTAGCAACGAGTGAGAGGGGAGTGTATCTACATACCCTTGTAGATCGCGAGCGGAAGCGTTCAAGAGAACGGGGTTGATGGAGTCGTACTCGTCGTGATCCAAATCACCGATGACCGAGCGCCGAACGGACGGCACCTCCGCGTTCAACACACGTACGGAGCAGAGACGTCTCCTCCTTCTTGATCCAGCAAGGGGGGAGGAGAGGTTGATGGAGATCCAGCAGCACGACGGTGTGGTGGTGGAAGCAGCGGGATTTCAGCAGGGCTTCGCCAAGCGCTACTGGAGGAGGAAGAGGTGTCACGGGAGGGAGAGGGAGGCGCCAGGGGCTGAGCTGTTTCTCCCATGCACCTCCCCACTATATATAGGGGTGGAGGGGGCTGGTTTCTTGCCCTCCAAGTCCATTGGGGCGTTGGCAAAGGTGGAAGGAAAGAAATCCTATCCTTTCCCTTCCCCACCGATTGTTATCCCCCTTTTTTAGGGATCTTGATCTTATCCCTTCGGGATATGATCTTATTCCTTCTAAGGGGGAATCTTGGTGCGCCTTGACTAGGGGTGTGGGGCCTTGCCCCCACTACCCACGTTCATGTGGGTCCCCCCATGCAGGTGGGCCCCACTCCGGAACCTTCTAGAACCTTCTCGGTACAATACCGAAAAATCCCGAACATTTTCCGGTGGCCAAAATAGGACTTCCCATATATAAATCTTTACCTCCGGACCATTCCGGAACTCCTCGTGACGTCCAGGATCTCATCCGAGACTCCGAACAACCGTCGGGTTACCGCATACTAATATCTCTATAACCCTAGCGTCACCGAACCTTAAGTGTGTAGACCCTACGGGTTCGGGAGACACGCAGACATGACCGAGACGACTCTCCGGTCAATAACCAACAGCGGGATCTGGATACCCATGTTGGCTCCCACATGCTCCTCGATGATCTCATCGGATGAACCACGATGTCGAGGATTCAATCAATCCCGTACGCAATTCCCTTTGTCTATCGGTACGATACTTGCCCGAGATTCGATCGTCGGTATCTCGATACCTTGTTCAATCTCGTTACCGGCAAGTCTCTTTACTCGTTTCCGTAACACATCATCCCGTGAACAGCTCCTTGATCACATTGAGCTCATTATGATGATGTCCTACCGAGTGGGCCCAGAGGTACCTCTCCGTTACATGGAGTGACAAATCCCAGTCTCGATTCGTGCCAACCCAACAGATACTTTCGGAGATACCCGTAGTGCACCTTTATAGCCACCCAGTTACGTTGTGACGTTTGGTGCACCCAAAGCACTCCTACGGTATCCGGGAGTTGCACAATCTCATGGTCTAAGGAAAAGTTACTTGACATTGGAAAAGCTTTAGCAAACGAACTACACGATCTAGTGCTAGGCTTAGGATTGGGTCTTGTCCATCACATCATTCTCCTAATGATGTGATCCCGTTATCAATGACATCCAATGTCCATGGTCAGGAAACCGTAACCATCTATTGATCAACGAGCTAGTCAACTAGAGGCTTACTAGGGACATGTTGTGGTCTATGTATTCACACATGTATTACGATTTCCGGATAACACAATTATAGCACGAATAACAGACAATTATCATGAACAAGGAAATATAATAATAACCATTTTATTATTGCCTCTAGGGCATATTTCCAACACGGAAACTCGTCGGCATTGAGCCGTGGCGGCGACGAGCTTTGGGCGAAAATCGGCGCGCGACTACGGTGTGTTTGCGCATGAGTTATTGGTCGTGTTCGGACAAGAAGAGGACGGCGCATCGAACGGTGGCGATGGCGATGGCGTCGGCTGGGGTGAACGGAAACGGCGCCATCGATGAGCTACGGTGGCGGCGGCGTTCGGTTCTCGACGGGGATAGCGCTAGGAGCACGCAGGCACGGTAGCGAAGGGCTAGGTAGCTCCCACGCGATGCGAGGAGCACCGTGGTGTGCTCGCCTGAGCCGGAGATGGACCACAGCAGTGGCAGCAAGTATGGCGGCGGCGACCGGCTACAGCATCAGATGACGAGGTGGTTGCCGGCGGACCTACTGGACACCACGGAGGGAGGAATGGTTGCCGGTGGCCGCGGTGGAGACGGAAGATGGCGACAGTGGCGCTTGGCGGCGGATCTGGAGGAGGAAAGGAAGGGAGAGAGCGAGCGAGGCGAGAGGGGAATGGATGAGGACGACGAGGGAGTGGGGAGCGGGTGGAACATATCCCCTCGACCGGCCACGAGTGTCGCCGTGTCGACGTCTCGACGGAACAACGAGCTGCGGCCATGGGCATGGCGACAGCGCGAGGGAGAGAGAAGAAGGAGGGGAAGGTGGGCCTGCTGGGCTGCCTGGGCCGGCTTGGCCCAGAGCCAGGTAAGTTGCTCTGGCCCTTTTTCTTTTCTGTTATTTTCTTTCCCTTTAATAACAGTGAGAGAGATGAAATTAATTGGGCATCCAAATATCTTAGCAAAATTATGGAAATTGTCCCATAAAATCCAAGGCATTTTTATGCACTGCCACAACAAGTTTGAGGATTATTTGAATCTGTTTGGATTTTCCATAAATGAAATAGCATTTAATTAGGCTGGTTTTGCACTGTTTTAAATGCTACTGTTCACCTTTTGCATAAGAGTGATGTTGTTTTCCTTAACAATTAAATGTTATGGAATTTTTGCCAAATGGTGAACATTTTTCCAGCAGGTTTTGAGTAACTTCAAATTGCACTTTGAATTTGAATTGAATTCAGAGAAGGACTTTGAAATGAGATGTTTCACCACTGTGATCAAGCATTGCAAATGAAGATGACTTGGCATGATTAAGAGGTGATCACTGTAGTTGATACATGGGGGTGTTACACAATTTACTAGTCTTCATCCAGCCAACGCAATCAATGAAGGTGGTTCTACTTGAGCAGGTCGGGATCATAATCATCTAGCTCAAGTGGATTGTGCAAGGAAAAGGTATTACCTTGATAGTTTTTCTACCTTACCGGTCTCATGGTGTTAGATCGGAGACCAGGTTATAGGACCAATAGCAATCCTATTGAGGGGGCTCTTGAGGGAGTAACTTGATCGTATCGTTCGTAGAGAACTCAAACCTTTGTGTCCTTGGCATCATCTTTCTTGGTTCTTGTTTGGCTTTTCTATTTGTGAGTCTTCGAACTTGTGGCTATCTTCATGACAAGCTCAAGTTCATCAAAAATAGATTTTCTATGCATGTTCTATTACATTTTCGATGTTGTTGCCTTTGCCGGTCATTCACTCATAGAGGTTTCACACTTATATATCATTGGTATATTTCTCTAGTCGTTAGCTTTTATATCAAGCTGGAGTTTGTTGAAATCAGAGTTCATTTGCAAAGTTATGACAGTTCTAATTTTACCTATTTTCTACAGTCTTTACCTGGTCTAGTTGTACCACTCGTGCTAGCGGTTGTCCGGCTACTTGGAGTGAGCACAACTATGCATGGCCAAGCGGTTGTACCACGTTCCTTGGCGTTTGTACTGCTACCTTCTTGAGCGGTACTACCGGACCAAGTTTCGGTCCAACTATCATCCGAGGATTGATTCCCTTGGGTTTGGCAGCGGTGATCGGGCGGTGCCCTAGCCGTTGTTCCTATTATTTTCATAATAACCAGTACAACCGGGCAACCGAGCAGTTCTACCACTTTGTTCGCCCTGACCACCCATGTAGCCGGGCCGCAGCTGCCTGTTTGCTGCCTGGAGTTCTTGTACCGCTCTAGTGTTTTCTGCACTGTAACAATTGAATCAGTGGGGGCCTATTTAAGGGGGTCTTCTTCCCCAATGGTCCTCACGTTTTTGGAGCACTCTTTCTCCTCCATTGTTGACCTCCAAAAGCTTTGCCTTCTCTCCATTCCCCCCATGAATCTTCATCTTTTTGAGGGAGAAGAGAGAGAGAGAGACCTAGATCTACATTTCCACCAATCCATATCTCCTTTAAGTGAGGGGAACCTTGTGGATCCAGATCTTGGAATTCTTTGTGGTCTCCTCCTTTGTTCTTCCTCTCATATTCCTCCATAACATTACTTGTTGTGGTGGGATTTGGGAGAGAAGGACTTGAGCACTTCCTGTGTTCTTGCCATTGCTTTTGTTGCATATGTTTGAGTTCTCCACGAGGATTTGTGGGAGTGAAAGTTGAGAATCTTATTAATATTGGGTGCTTGGTAACCTAGAGCTTGTTACTCTTGGATGCTTGGGCGCCTAGAGGTTGGTGTTGTCATGAATCTCAACCATTGTGGTGTAAAGCTTCGGCAGCCTCCAATTAAGGTTTGGAGATTGCTCCGGGCAATTTGTATGGGTTCGGTGATCGCCCTCAAGGGTATCCAATTGTACGGGTTCGGTGACCACCCTCAAGGGTCCCTTAGTGGAGTCACGACACCTTGCATTGTTTGACGGCGCTGGGAGAATATAGTGAGCCATTGTGGCACTTGGGAGCATTGTGCCTCCACACCGCTCTGACGGAGATTAGCATCCGCAAGAGTGTGAACTTCAGGATACATCCTCGTCTTCGTGTGCCTCGGTTATCTCTTACCCGATCCCTTTACTTATGCACTTACTGTGTGATAACATTCGTGCTTCAAGTTATATATCTTGATATCACATAGTGGTTTATCTTGTTTACCATAAGTTGTTGGTGCACATAGTTGAGCCAAGTTTTATTTAGGTTTTGTGCTTGATAAATTAAACGCTAGTTTTATTCCGTATCTGTTGAAGCCTAAACCGTATTTTTTTTAAATGCCTATTCACCCCCCTCTTGGTGACATCCACGTCCTTTTAGTAATGCAGTAATTATGATCGAGTAGCTTCCATCACTTAATCTTTCTAGGAGGCACCATTCAAACTAAGTAACTTACATAAGTAGATAACGGTAGACACCAATAAGTATATAGTTAAGTAAGAAAAAAAATTAAAATCTATATATATTTCTTTATTAAATCATATCTAAACACTTGCTTAATAACTATACATGACGGAATCACCATTCATATCAGCCATCTTAGGAGTCCTTTTAGGGAGTCCAAGTTCCTGCTCCAAAAGGGTTTCATCGACTTGAAAGTTCTATTTGATCGCCGAGAATGTAACAAACCTGCCCATTTATTGGCTTGTCATGGTCCTAGGTTGGAATTGGGAGGTGACCGCAAAAAAGGAATTGGGAGCTGACCGCATGTGGCTCACTGACCTACCGCCTGATGTATTTTGTGCCGTGGCCGACGATTTAGTAGCCACTAGTTAATGACATGCATGGTGTTCCTGTCAAAAAAAATAGTGCAAGGACAAAAAAAACTAGATGGGAAAAACGGCAAGGACACAAAGAATGATTGAATATTTATTTCTTCCTTGGTCCAAAGCGCCAGTTTTTTTGGCATTGGTGATTGAGGACCGAATTTCTTCCTAGCACCTCCAGCTCATTATCTGGACTAGCGGCAACTGCCGCATCTTCATCTGCGCCTCCAACTCATTCGACTCAACGGCGAACCTATACTTCCAATATGTCCTTCCATGTTCCTTCTATTTATATACTAATTAAAGACTCCCCATAAAATTCCATGATAATTGGAGAAATAGGAATTATTTGAGCCATCAATTCAAGTTAGAATAGCATAGTTGAACTTCAGGGGAATTGGCTCAACTCACATGGTAAAAAGAATGAAAGAAAAACATTATCCAATGTTTTTTTATGAAAAGACCCGTTCCCATAAATGCCCATAACTCCATATACCAATTGCTTCTTTTGGCCATCTCGTCTTGAGAGCGAGAAGAAAGCGAACCACAACTTTCAATTTGTTGTTTACATCTGTCGGAATCGGGGCTCCGGGGACCCAAGAGGTTCGAACTCTTGGGTGCGCTCGTTCCTACCACCCTACTCTTTCTTGCAGCTAACCACGACGAAGCTACGGCGAGAACGAGCTAGCGGGAGCAGGCTAGCGACACAACAGTTACCCAGGTTCGGGCCACCTTGCGGTGTAAAACCCTACTCCTGCTTGGTTGGGATTGGTCGAGGGAGAGAGAGTGTACAAGGCAGGGGAACAAGTGCTCCACAGGTCTCCCCTCTATGGCGGCTCCCTCCCCCTTCCCCTTTTATGCTTGCCTTGGTCCTCATCCCCTAAAAACATTGGCGGGAAGGGTGGCTACACAACGACAATTTTGAAGGGGGACAATGGCGCAGTCTATCCTGACAAAAGGTGGTCTTCACTTGCAAAGCCTCCGTCCATGACGCGCCAGTAGGCTCGGTGATGACCTTCGCCCTGCGCGCCCGTCGTCTTGGTCTTATTGCACCGATCAAGCAGCCTTTGGGGATTGCTTTGGGAACTGGTGGCTGGCCTTGCTCCCTTAGCATGAAAGAGGAAATCCTCCACGTCTGCGCTCGCTGGCGTGGCGCCTGCTGTCCTTCATCGCCGCACGCGTCACCCACGTGGTGGGCACGGGACTGCGCAACCGGGCTGAGAAGCCCCTGATCTACCCGCCTCTGGACGGGGCCTCGGGAGGTCGCCTCAGGCGGCCACCTCGCGAGGCTCTCGGTGGGGCTGCTTGACTCGCTCGGGACACCTGTCGACGGGGGCCTCGCGAGGCAAGGGCCTCGCGAGGAGTCTTGCTCGTGAAACTTGCTGGCGGGCCATCGATATGCGCCGCGCTCTAGGCGGTAGGCTGATGGGCCTGGGTATCCCAGTACCACGGGCCCGACAACATCTTGTTCGTAACATATATATTCTAGGCTTTTAGTGAATTAAAGATTCACATCGAATATACAACCATATTATGAAGAGTGGCACAAGCAAAGTACTCCCTCTGTAAACAAATATAAGAGCGTTTCGAAGGAAGTACATTGGTTTGAACTCACGGACAAATCCTAAGCCAAAGGCCTCGAAAATCCACTCCCTAGCCATTCCTTTATATAAGTTTCTCTAAGCATGGTACTTCCAAAGATTATCCTCTGGTACTAATGAGCCACATGTTGGGAAACGTAGCATGCAATTTCAAAAAAATTCCTACGCTCACGCAAGATCTATCTAGGAGATGCATCGCAACGACAGGGGGAGAGTGTGTCCACGTACCCTCGTAGACCGAAAGCGGAAGCATTTGACAACGCGGTTGATGTAGTCGAACTTCTTCTCGTTCCGACCGATCAAGCACCGAACGTACGGCACCTCCGAGTTCTACACACGTTCAGCTCAATGACATCCCTCGAACTCTTGATCCAGCAAAGTGTCGAGGGAAAGTTCCGTCAGCACGACGCCGTGGTGACGGTGATGGTGAAATGATCTGCGTATGGCTTCGCCTAAGCACTACGAAGATATGACCGGAGGCGTAAACTGTGGAGGGGGGCGCCGCACACGGCTAGGAATCAATGTTGTGTGTTCTAGCGGTGCCCCCCCCCCTCATATATATAGGTTGGAGGGGAGGAGAGGCAGCCAAGGGGGCGCCCCAAGTAGGAGGAATCCTACTTGGGCGCCTCCCAATTCGGCCTCGCCCCTTACCATATCTACCGGAGGGGGAAGGAAAGAGGAGGGAGGAGGGAAGGAAGGGGGAGGCCGAATCCCTCCCCTTCCTTCTCTCTTCTCCCCTTTCCTTTTCCCTTAGGTGCGGCCCATATGGGGGGCGCAGCAGCCCCTGCTGGCTGCTGCGTTTCCCCTCTTGGCCCATTAGGCCCATATCTTTGCCGGGGGTGCCCGGAACCCCTTCCGGTGACCCGATATGTACCCGGTACCCCCGGAACACTTTCGGTGTCCGAATATCATCATCCTATATATGAATCTTTACCTCTCAACCATTTTGAGACTCCTCGTCATGTCCGTGATCTCATCCGGGACTCCGAACAACATTTGGTCACCAAATCACATAACTCATATAATACAAAATCATCATCGAACATTAAGCGTGTTGTGACGACCCCGGCTTAATCGTGCACTAATCATACACGCAAATGCGCACGATCAAGCCTAAGGACTCACTTGAAGATATCACAACGCAACTCTAAAACATAAATAAAGTCATACAAGCTTAATATTACAAGCCAGGGCCTCGAGGGCTCGAATACATAGCTCGATGGCATACAAGCGTCAGCGGAAGCATTAGATATCTGGGTACAGATATATTACAGAGAGAAAAAATAGGCCTTCACAGAGGCGGGGTAAAATAAAATACTACGATCGAAAGGCGTAGGCCTCCTGCCCTGGACCCTCCGATCCTACTCCTGGTCGTCGAACGGCTCCTCGTAGTAGTAGTACTCGCCAGGCGGGTAGTAGTACTGGTCGTCGGCTGGGGCGTCTGACTCAGGGGCTCCGTCGTCTGGTGGCATCAAAAGGAATATGGGGGAAAAAGAAAATAAAGCAAACGTGAGTACTCATCCGAAGTACTCAGCAAGCAAGGATCTACACTACATATGCATCATTTTCAAAGGGGGCTGTATATGTGGACTGGGCTGCAGAAATGCCAGAATAGAGGGGGAAGCCTAGTCCTATCGAAGACTAGCATCTTCAACAATCTTCGACAGTCTTGCAGCAATAGACGAGAACAGATGGACATAAGATAAAGTAGTAGTAGTATCATCAACCTCGACCTGAGATCCTTTCTCGACTCCCTGCGAGAAAGCAATCCCAGAGCCGTACTATCCAGTGCTCATCACATGTTCTAGTTGTACCAATCGGGATACAACTCCGAGTGTCCGTTACCGTAGGACAGGCTATCGATAGAAGTTTCTTCCCTGCAGGGGTGCACCAACTTACCCACCACGCTCACTTAACTCTGGCCGGACACACTTTTCTGGGTCATGCCCGGCCTCGGCTAAGCAACACGCCGCAACCTGACCAAATACTTAACAGAGAGGTCAGCACGCCGGACTAAACCTATGCGCCCAGGGGTCTTGGGCCTTCGCCCTGGGAACTCCTGCATGTTGCGTACGCGGCTGAAAGCAGACCTAGCAACCCCTTATACAAGCGCGATTGCGTTCCCAGTCCAATTCAGCGCGCGCCGCTCAGTCGCTGACGTCCATTAAGCTCCGGCTGAAGTATACGACGCGGAACGCCCATACTATGCCCACGTGATGGTTAGTGCTATCGGGCCAGAGGCCCCTCGGATCAAATATCCAAACCGTAGTGGATTAGGAGCGCGCGGAAACGAGCAGAGACTCACGATCGATGTGACCCCGTCGCCCCGTCTCGAGGACTTGCGGCAAGGGCTAAGAATGCCCGGCCACGCCTCGTAGTTATCTCGCGGGCACCATCCAGGTCAACCCGACTCCACATCACTTCGCAATAAGCTCGCGCGGGTACCCCTCAGGGCCGACCCGTCTTTAGTATCATGGTTTAGTGCAAGTCCACTCATCAATAGTAAATGTGTGTCTGACACCGAAGGGAACCCTGAGGAATCACCCTCGATGGAATTCCCGCTCGATGTTATCATCAAGGTGAACGAAGGAGGAATCACTCTCGAGGTCCACACTTGAGGAGTTGCGCGACGATGTCGTTATCGGGGGTGGTGTAGGAGGAATCACCCTCGCTTACCACGACCGAGTAACTAACCTACAAGGTTAACATCAGAAGTGCTGACGAGGTATCACCCTCGGCACTCGACGGTAACCCAGCAGTGTCGGCAACTAAGGGGAAGTGATGTGCGGTGCCAGGGTCTGGTCTTCAATCCCGATGATCGGGTCTTCTGATATCCAGCAGGGCAGTCGGGATCAAGTGGAGGTCTCTGTCGTGTCTCTACCCAGCCTATACTAAGCAGTCTAGGATAACCAGTAAGGTAGCAAGGCAGGTTACAATAAACATGCTATGCAACAGATATAGGAAACAGTAGTAGTAGCAGTTCTAATGCAAGCATAAGAGAGAAGAGAATAGGCGATATAGGCATGTTCAAAATGGGGGTGCTTGCCTGTTTGCTCGGGGGCAAGGACAAGGTCTTCAGTGGTATCGTCGGGGACGTAGTCGTACTCCTGTGCGGCGTCTGCCTCGGGAGCTACGTCAACGTCGGGGTCTACCGAGAGAGAAGAGGGGGAAGAAACAGGTAAACATAATGCAAACAAATGCAATACGGTGCGTGTGATGCTATGATGCAGTGCAGGGTTGCCTAATTATGCATCTAAGTCATTTTAGTTATTTTTAGAATTATTCTGGGATTTAATATCCGACGTGTGTGCACTATTCATCTGCCGAATTTGGGTCCGGAGTTACGAGTTCTTCTACATAGGGGGTTCCGATGGAGAAACAGACGGCACGATCAGACTCGGCTCGTCGTTCTGAGCAAGTTTCATGTTTTAACCTTTTCGATCCGAGCTACGGTTTAAAAGTTATTAATTTTTAAAGTTTATTTGAATTTTTGGAATTATTTTATTTATCAGAAAATGAATTATGACATCAGCATTGCGTCATAGTGATGTCAGCCGGTCAACTGCGGTTGACCAGGGTCAAACCTGACATGTGGGTCCAGTGGGACCCACATGTCAGCCTCTGTTAGGCTAACAGTGGATTAATCCTAATTATCAGATTAATTAGGATTGTGGGCCCACATGTCAGTGAGTGATTAGGTTAACTAATTAGTTTTAATTTACAAAATGTTTTATTTAAACTAAACAGTAGCGGGGCCCACATGTCAGTGTCTGTAGCTGCCACGTCAACATAGTTGACTTGGTCAACTGGTCAACGTGGGCCCCTGGGCCCACGGGTCAGTGACCCAGGGTGACCTACGTGGCGGCCACGTCGCCGCCGGCGCCGGAGAACGCTCCGGCGACCATTTCGCGCGGCGGCGCGCTCGGGCGGTGGCCGGAAATCGCCTACAGGCCACCAAAAGGGACGGGGCCGGGTGCGTTCGAACGGCCGCTCGACGGCGCGTTGAATGGTGGTGGAGGTGTGGCCGGAAACGGCGTGTAGCGACGGCGGCGAGCATCGCGGCGGACGCCGGAGTTCGGCCGTCGTCGGATTCGTAGCTAGGGGGTACAGGAGAGCGCGTGCGCGTGCGCGTTCGGCTCCTAGAAGCAGCAGGAACACGATGCCGTGCTCAGAGGAGCACGACAGAGATCAGGACCACGGCGGCGAGGCGAACCGCGGCGTCGGGCTCACGGCAACGGCGCTGAACTATCTACGGTGCGCGGGGAGGGCAACGAGAAGAGGCAGGAGGCGGAGAGGCTCACCGAGAGGCGCACGGTGGCCGTTGGAAGCTTAGTAGCGCAGACCGGCGACCGGAATCGAAGAAGCTCGCCGGAGCCAGAGAAGAAGGGGGCGACGGCGTCCAGCGGCTGCAGGGGCTCCGGGCTCCTGCTCGTTGTTGGGGACGAAGTAGCGGAGAGTGGCGGAGCTCGTGGATGTGCTGGTGGAGCTCGGGAACGTCGGTGGCCACGTCTACGGCAAGGCCACGGCGACGGTGGCGCTCGTCGACGGATCTGGGAGGAGAGGGAGAGGCGAGGCGCGCGTGGGAGAGGACGGGGGAGTGGATAGAGTGGCCAGGGGGGAAGCACTGAGGCTTGCCCTTATCCCCTCGGGTGGCTGCGGCGTCGGTGGCCGTCGGCGTGTCGCTGCCCGGCTGGCGCTGGCGCGCGCGGCCAGGGGCGCGCCGACACGCACGAGGAGGGAGGTGAGGTGGGCCGCTGTTGGACTGGGCCGCACACTGTGCACTTAGGCCCAGCCAACAGTAGCGTTTTCCTTTTTCTTATTTCTCTTCTCCCTTTTCTTTTATTCTTTTTCTGTTTCAAAATGATTAGGCCACTTGTGCTCTTTTGTAAAATGTGGAAGTTGGCCCAAATATTGCAATGCAATATTATCTCTCACCAAAAAGTGGCTCGGGCAGATTTGGAGTTCATTTGAATTTGTAATGATTTTAAATGGATTTTAATATTCTGTTTAGGTGCTGTTTCACCTTGTTTGAGTCACTTGTCCAACTCCAAATATTTTGATATTGGTTTTAGAAATGTTCCTGGATTATTGGCCATTTAATGAACATTTTCCCAACAGCGTTTGATCAACTTTATAATTCACTTTTGAATTTGAGTTGATTTTCAGATGTGAATTTGAATTGGATCATTAACCCATATGACTTGGCACTGCAAATGATCATGACTTGGCAGTTTTAACAGAGTGTCACAGAGTTTATTACAAGGGGGTGTTACAAGTTCTCCTCCTCTAAAAGAAATTCTCGTCCCGAGAATTTAGGAGGTAGAAGGAAAAAGTCCGGGATATTCTTCCCGAAGACGATCCTCGCGTTCCCAAGTGGCTTCATCCTCAGTGTGATTCGACCACTGCACTTTTAGGAACTTGGTCGTCTTCTGACGAGTACGACGCTCAGCTTCATCGAGGATGCGGATCGGATGCTCCTTATAGGAAAGATCATCTTGTAGCTCGAGAATCTCATGATCCACTGCACGGTGCGGGGATTCCTTGAAGCACTTACGGAGTTGCGACACGTGGAAGACATCATGGATATGGGAGAATTGCGGTGGCAACTCCAATTGATATGCCACCTGTCCACGTCTAGCCACGATGCGGAAAGGACCAATATAGCGAGGAGCTAGCTCGCCCTTAATTCCGAAACGACGGGTGCCCTTCATTGGAGTGACACGAAGATAGGCTTGATCACCAGGTTGATAGATCACACCCCATCGCTTGCGATCATAATTACTCTTCTGACGGTCTTGAGTTGCTTTGAGATTCTCCCGAACAATTCGGACTTGTTCTTCGGCATGCTGAATAATGTCCGGTCCAACAAGAGGTCGTTCCCCAGTTTCTGACCAATTCAGAGGGGTTCGACATTTACGACCATAAAGAACCTCAAAGGGGGCCATTTTCAAGCTGGCTTGATAGCTGTTGTTATACGAGAACTCGGCATACGGAAGAGATTCCTCCCACTTCTTACCGAAGGATATAACACAGGCTCGAAGCATATCTTCAAGCACTTGATTAACGCGCTCAACTTGGCCTTGGGATTGGGGATGATAAGCTGAACTCCAGGTAATATGAGTTCCCATTGCTTTCTGGAAACTTTCCGAGAAATGGCCAGTGAAAATGCTGCCACGGTCTGAACTGATTTCCTTGGGAATACCATGGAGTGAAACAATTCTGGAGATATATAGCTCTGCTAACTGACTAGCAGTAATAGTCTCCTTAACTGGCAGAAAGTGTGCAACCTTGGAGAGTTGGTCGACGACGACAAGAATAGCATCGTGACCCTTCTGAGACTTGGGAAGACCAGTAATGAAATCCATCTGCACTTTATCCCACTTCCACAGAGGAATAGGAAGTGGTTGCAGAATTCCAGCAGGTTTTTGATGTTCTGCCTTCACGCGACGACAAACGTCACACTCGGCAACATAACGAGCAATATCTTGCTTCATTCTAGACCACCAGTACCTTTGACGAAGATCTCGATACATTTTGGTACTACCCGGATGGATAGATAGCGGTGTATCATGGGCCTCCGTCATGACTTTGTCAGTCATCAGCTCGAAGCGAGGTACTATAATGCGGTCTCGGAAGTACAAGGTTCCATCTTCAGCAATCGAGAAATCCCTGTACTTTTGAAGGTGAAGCTCTTTCTTCATTAGATCAATTTCAGCATCCTTAGATTGCGCAATCTTGACAGCTTTCTCAAGATCTGGTTGTATCACAAGGTTATTAAGAGAACCTTGCGGAATGATGCAGAGATTCAGCTTGCGCAATTCTTCATATAGCTGGGGTTGAGCTTGTTTAACCATGAGGTTACTACAATATGACTTGCGGCTCAAAGCATCAGCCATCACATTAGCTTTGCCGGGAGTGTATGAAATTCCACAGTCATAATCGGTGATTGTTTCCAACCAACGCTGCTCACGAAGATTAAGTTCCGGTTGAGTGAATAAGTACTTCAAGCTCTGATGATCGGTGTAAATCTCACACCGATTACCAAGGAGGTAATGACGCCACTGCTTCAAAGCATAAATGACAGCAGCAAGTTCGAGGTCATGCACTGGGTAATTCTCTTCATGTGGACGCAGTTGTCGTGAAGCATAAGCAATAACTCTTCGCTCTTGCATCAGGACACAACCTAGTCCTTGGCGAGAGGCGTCGCAGAAGATCACAAAATCTTTGCGGGAGTCTGGAGGAGCAAGGACTGGAGCAGAAGTCAGCTTGTCCTTGAGGGTCTGGAAGCTTTCCTGACATTTGTCTGTCCACTCAAACTTAACGCCTTTGTGAAGCAGATTAGTCAGGGGCTTGGCAATCTTGGAGAAATTCTCAATGAAACGGCGACAATAACTTGCAAGCCCGAGGAAACTTCTGACTTGCTTGACATTCTTCGGAGGGGTCCAATCAAGAATAGCCTGAACTCGCTCCGGGTTAACTGCGATACCATCCTTGGAGATGACATGTCCAAGGTAGGTTACCTCAGAAAGCCAGAATTCGCACTTAGAGTACTTGGCATATAATTGGTGCTCTCGAAGTCTCTCTAGAACAAGGCGAAGATGCTCAGCATGTTCTTCTTTGTTCTTCGAATAAACCAGAATATCATCCAGATATACCATGACGAATTTGTCGAGGTAATCCATGAATATGTAATTCATTAGGCGGGAGAATATAGCTGGAGCGTTTGTTAAGCCAAACGACATGACTGTGTACTCGTAAGAGCCATAACGAGTAACGAATGCAGTCTTTGGAATATCCTCTTCGCGGACACGGATCTGGTGATAACCCAACCTCAAGTCGAGTTTAGAAAACACCGAAGATCCTACGAGTTGGTCATATAAATCGTTGATCCGGGGAAGTGGATATTTATTCTGAATGGTTGCCTGGTTGATTGGACGATAATCTTGGACCAACCTATTCGTTCCATCTTTCTTCTTGACGAAAAGAGACGGTGCTCCCCATGCAGAGGAACTGGGGCGAATGAAACCCTTCCTTAAGGATTTATCAATTTCCTCCTTAAGCTCGATGAGGTGGTGCGGCGGCATCTTGTAAGGACGCTTCGCAATAGGAGTGGTGCCAGGCTTCAAGTCGATGACGAACTCGACAGCTCTAGCAGGGGGTATTCCTGGAAGCTCTTCTGGAAAGACATCCGGGAAGTCACAGACAACTGGAATATTCTCGATCCCATCAAGCGGAGAAGCATTCAACGCGTTCAAGGCATAAATTTGAGCCTCAGCGTTCTGGGTAATGTGAGCTTGATAATTCACTATTTCGTTCGATGGGTGCAAGAGGTGTACAACTTTAGTGGCACAGTTGATTGAGGCATAATGAGCCTTCAACCAGTCCATTCCCAAAATAAGATCAATCTTGGAAGATCTCAGGATTATGGGAAATGCCTGAAATTTCAACCGCTCGATCTCAATTGTGACTTCGGGGCTGAATAGGGTAGCTTGGCACTGGCCCGCAGGAGTGTTTACTGCTAACGGTTGGTGCATCGTTTCACATTTAATGTCATGCATGAGCGCAAAATGTTCTGACATGAATGAATGCGATGCTCCTAAATCAAATAAAACAGATGCTGGTACTGAATTTACGAGAAGTGTACCCATCACAGTATCTGGTTGAACTGGAGCTTCAGACATGTTGACGTGGTAGCTCTGCCCACGACCATAAGAAGGTCTGGCGTTATAGTTGCGCTGTTGAGGAATACCATGGCCAATACCACGGCCAGCAGAGGGAAGAGCCAGTTGATTCTGATTCTGAGAACAATCTCTAGCACGGTGACCTGGCTTGCCACACTTGAAGCATAGTCCGCTGTCAGGACGAGGTGCTGGAGCTCGAGGTGCTGGAGTTGGCAGAGGCTGCCTTGGTGGTGGAGGTGGCAGGCGTGGTGCAGCATAAGAGGGCCTGTTTGCAGGAGCTGCTGAACGGAACATGCCTTGGGGAAACCAGATGCGTCGCTTCTGGGAAGACGAGCCCGAAGATGAGCCCGACTCACGGGTGCGTCTGGACGCTTCCTTGTGCTTCTTAAGTCCAGTTTCAACCATGATGGCCTTATTCACCAAGGTGGCAAAATCAGGGTAATCTTGAACAAGAAGGGCTAACTGAATGTCATGGTGCAGTCCTTCACGAAACTTCTCCTGTCTGCGTTCATCAGTAGGAATGTCCTCTTCAGCGTAGCGAGATAAGTCCAGAAACTCGCGCTGATAGACTTCCACAGTCTTGTTTCCTTGGACAAGGCTACGGAACTCAGCCTTCTTCCTAGCTATGACAGCTAGAGGAATGTAGCGGGCACGGAAAGCAATCTTGAACTCTGCCCAAGTGACGACAGTACCAGGCGGCAGAGTCTGTCGGTGAGTGGCCCACCATTGGGCTGCGGGACGCTTAAGAAGATATGTCGCAAAAGTGACATAGTTAATTTCGGCGACACCAGCAGACTCCATCTCATGAGAGATATCACGCAGCCAGTCATCTGCATCCAGTGGGTTGACTGTGTTGTGGAAAAACGATGGACTGAGCCTCATGAACTCTGGCAAGGTAATGGATGGTTGCTGCTGATTAGCATCAGGACGAGGGAATTGCTGCATAATCCCCGTCATAAACTGGCGGTTGAGTTCAAATTGTTGCATCATCGCTGCCATGTAATCAGGTGGTGGCGGCGGTGGCGGGTTGTTGTCAGCCATCCTGCTATTTCAACAGGGGTATTTCAGCGATAGCTTATGCAAGTGTTTAACAATAAACATGATGTAACTCGACATTATTGAAAGAGTGCAATAGATGCTTAAAGTAGTCATTAAGACATACAGATCCATACACAGTCGGTTAAAATCGGGCAGCATAACGGCGCAAATTGAAAAAACTAGAGACACACTAGGCGGCACGCAGGAACGCGGTAAGGAAGTACACAACGTGACATAGCAAAGGCTACATCAGCGTCGGAGAAAACCACGGAAACGGGGTAACTGCAAGTGCGGACGACGAATGTTCGTCGCGGCAGGATCCTGTGCTCCATGTGCACTCTAATGCAGAACCCAGTCTCGAACTGTAAGAAGAGGTCCACGTGCAGGCATGTGACCTCCCACTGCAGGCCAATCAATACCTGGCGGCATCTCGGTCCTGCGTGGGTAAAGAATATCCTCCGGATGTATCCCTGCACGAACAGCTGGTAGCAACTGTGTCATTGCCTCGTAGTAGCGTGCTCGAGTAGCGAACAACTCGACGGCCAGAGCCCGAACAGTGCGATCCAGAGCCTGAGTGCACTGAATCAGAACCTGCGGGTCGTAGCGTCGAGACTCGTACGGGGCACAGATAGCTGTGTAAAATCCAGTAGCATCTCCAACAGGTGCATACGGAATGTACCAAAACACAGTATCATCCAAGTTAGCATTGTGCTCTCCTCGGAGACGTGCGACAGCAGAGTAGGCGGAATCATGTACTGCCATCTCAATCGTCACGCCTAATCCATGAAAAAGGTGTAGCTCGGTGTCTGAGTTGTTCTGCTGATCATAAATCCGAACTTCAGCATAGTACTGTTCCTGGTTGAACTCGCGGTAAACCTCATAGACCATGTACTCGGGATACCAGCGGTAACCCAGTCTACTCAGGAGGGCGATCAGAACAGCTGGAAATCCAGGGGCATCACGAGCCCAAGTGCGACGCACAAGCTGGGTCGTAGGCCGCGGTGGAAACAGTCGATCCATCTGAAACAGAGAAGTTCAGGGTGGTCATAAGACAATGCGAAGTATAACCGATCCGAGAAGGAAAGGTTAAACAAAACAATGGAAAGGAAAATGATTATCAGACTAATCAGATCAACGTCAGGGAAATCGCACTAAATCCAGCTCTCCGGGTGGATAGAATTAACGAGAACCTAAATGTCGGTGTTAGTAATTTTATTAAACCCGAATAGATGAGAGATTAGAATCCCAGAGTAAAGACGAGGAATAAAAGATCCTAATACCACCCAGTTGGCGATGTGGGCCCGTAAGCCACACAGCCAAGTTAGTAAAACAGTTTTTGACCACTAGACTCAACTTCGGCCAAAGAGTTGGAAAGGCGGACTACTAGAGGCAGTCGGCTCTGATACCAACCTGTGACGACCCCGGCTTAATCGTGCACTAATCATACACACAAATGCGCACGATCAAGCCTAAGGACTCACTTGAAGATATCACAACACAACTCTAAAACATAAATAAAGTCATACAAGCTTAATATTACACGCCAGGGCCTCGAGGGCTCGAATACATAGCTCGATGGCATACAAGCGTCAGCGGAAGCATTAGATATCTGGGTACAGATATATTACAGAGAGAAAAAATAGGCCTTCACAGAGGCGGGGTAAAATAAAATACTACGATCTAAAGGCGTAGGCCTCCTACCCTAGACCATCCGATCCTACTCCTGTTCATCGAACGGCTCCTCGTAGTAGTAGTAGTACTCGCCAGGCGGGTAGTAGTACTGGTCGTCGGCTGGGGCGTCTGACTCAGGGGCTCCATCGTCTGGTGGCATCAAAAGGAATATGGGGGAAAAAGAAAATAAAGCAAACGTGAGTACTCATCCGAAGTACTCAGCAAGCAAGGATCTACACTACATATGCATCATTTTCAAAGGGGGCTGTATATGTGGACTGGGCTGCAGAAATGCCAGAATAGAGGGGGAAGCCTAGTCCTATCGAAGACTAGCATCTTCAACAATCTTCGACAGTCTTGCAGCAATAGACGAGAACAGATGGACATAAGATAAAGTAGTAGTAGTAGTATCATCAACCTCGACCTGAGATCCTTTCTCGACTCCCTGCGAGAAAGCAATCCCAGAGCCGTACTATCCAGTTCTCATCACATGTTCTAGTTGTACCAATCGGGATACAACTCCGAGTGTCCGTTACCGTAGGACAGGCTATCGATAGAAGTTTCTTCCCTGCAGGGGTGCACCAACTTACCCACCACGCTCACTTAACTCTGGCCGGACACACTTTTCTGGGTCATGCCCGGCCTCGGCTAAGCAACACGCCGCAACCCGACCAAATACTTAACAGAGAGGTCAGCACGCCGGACTAAACCTATGCGCCCAGGGGTCTTGGGCCTTCGCCCCGAGAACTCCTGCACGTTGCGTACGCGGCTGAAAGCAGACCTAGCAACCCCTTATACAAGCGCGATTGCGTTCCCAGTCCAATTCAGCGCGCGCCGCTCAGTCGCTGACGTCCATTAAGCTCCGGCTGAAGTATACGACGCAGAACGCCCATACTATGCCCACGTGATGGTTAGTGCTATCGGGCCAGAGGCCCCTCGGATCAAATATCCAAACCATAGTGGATTAGGAGCGCGCGGAAACGAGCAGAGACTCACGATCGATGTGACCCCGTCGCCCCGTCTCGAGGACTTGCGGCAAGGGCTAAGAATGCCCAGCCACGCCTCGTAGTTATCTCGCGGGCACCATCCAGGTCAACCCGACTCCACATCACTTCGCAATAAGCTCGCGCGGGTACCCCTCAGGGCCGACCCGTCTTTAGTATCATGGTTTAGTGCAAGTCCACTCATCAATAGTAAATGTGTGTCTGACACCGAAGGGAACCCTGAGGAATCACCCTCGATGGAATTCCCGCTCGATGTTATCATCAAGGTGAACGAAGGAGGAATCACCCTCGAGGTCCACACTTGAGGAGTTGCGCGACGATGTCGTTATCGGGGGTGGTGTAGGAGGAATCACCCTCGCTTACCACGACCGAGTAACTAACCTACAAGGTTAACATCAGAAGTGCTGACGAGGTATCACCCTCGGCACTCGACGGTAACCCAGCAGTGTCGGCAACTAAGGGGAAGTGATGTGCGGTGCCAGGGTCTGGTCTTCAATCCCGATGATCGGGTCTTCTGATATCCAGCAGGGCAGTCGGGATCAAGTGGAGGTCTCTGTCGTGTCTCTACCCAGCCTATACTAAGCAGTCTAGGATAACCAGTAAGGTAGCAAGGCAGGTTACAATAAACAGGCTATGCAACAGATATAGGAAACAGTAGCAGTAGCAGTTCTAATGCAAGCATAAGAGAGAAGAGAATAGGCGATATAGGCATGTTCAAAATGGGGGTGCTTGCCTGTTTGCTCGGGGGCAAGGACAAGGTCTTCAGTGGTATCGTCGGGGACGTAGTCGTACTCCTGTGCGGCGTCTGCCTCGGGAGCTACGTCAACGTCGGGGTCTACCGAGAGAGAAGAGGGGGAAGAAACAGGTAAACATAATGCAAACAAATGCAATACGGTGCGTGTGATGCTATGATGCAGTGCAGGGTTGCCTAATTATGCATCTAAGTCATTTTAGTTATTTTTAGAATTATTCTGGGATTTAATATCCGACGTGTGTGCACTATTCATCTGCCAAATTCGGGTCCGGAGTTATGAGTTCTTCTACGTAGGGGGTTCCGATGGAGAAACAGACGGCACGATCAGACTCGGCTCGTCGTTCTGAGCAAGTTTCATGTTTTAACCTTTTCGATCCGAGCTACGGTTTAAAAGTTATTAATTTTTAAAGTTTATTTGAATTTCTGGAATTATTTTATTTATCAGAAAATGAATTATGACGTCAGCATTGCGTCATAGTGATGTCAGCAGGTCAACTGCGGTTGACCAGGGTCAAACCTAACATGTGGGTCCAGTGGGACCCACATGTCAGCCTCTGTTAGGCTAACAGTGGATTAATCCTAATTATCAGATTAATTAGGAATGTGGGCCCACATGTCAATGAGTGATTAGGTTAACTAATTAGTTTTAATTTACAAAATGTTTTATTTAAACTAAACAGTAGCGGGGCCCACATGTCAGTGTCCGTAGCTGCCACGTCAACATAGTTGACTTGGTCAACTGGTCAACGTGGGCCCCTGGGCCCACGGGTCAGTGACTCAGGGTGACCTACGTGGCGGCCACGTCGGCGCCGGCGCCGGAGAACGCTCCGGCGACCATTTCGCGCGGCGGCGCGCTCGGGCGGTGGCCGGAAATCGTCTACAGGCCACCAAAAGGAACGGGGCCGGGTGCGTTCGAACGGCCGCTCGACGGCGCGTCGAATGGTGGTGGAGGTGTGGCCGGAAACGGCGTGTAGCGACGGCGGCGAGCATCGCGGCGGACGCCGGAGTTTGGCCGTCGTCGGATTCGTAACTAGGGGGTACAGGAGAGCGCGTGCGCGTGCGCGTTCGGCTCCTGGAAGCAGCAGGAACACGATGCCGTGCTCAGACGAGCACGACAGAGATCAGGACCACGGCGGCGAGGCGAACCGCGGCGTCGGGCTCACGGCAACGGCGCTGAACTATCTACGGTGCGCGGGGAGGGCAACGAGAAGAGGCAGGAGGCGGAGAGGCTCACCGAGAGGCGCACGGTGGCCGTTGGAAGCTTAGTAGCGCAGACCGGCGACCGGAATCGAAGAAGCTCGCCGGAGCCAGAGAAGAAGGGGGCGACGGCGTCCAGCGGCTGCAGGGGCTCCGGGCTCCTGCTCGTTGTTGGGGACGAAGTAGCGGAGAGTGGTGGAGCTTGTGGATGTGCTGGCGGAGCTCGGGAACGTCGGTGGCCGCGTCTACGGCAAGGCCACGGCGACGGTGGCGCTCGTCGACGGATCTGGGAGGAGAGGGATAGGCGAGGCGCGCGTGGGAGAGGACGGGGGAGTGGATAGAGTGGCCAGGGGGGAAGCACTGAGGCTTGCCCTTATCCCCTCGGGTGGCTGCGGCGTCGGTGGCCGTCGGCGTGTCGCCGCCCGGCTGGCGCTGGCGCGCGCGGCCAGGGGCGCGCCGACACGCACGAGGAGGGAGGTGAGGTGGGCCGCTGTTGGACTGGGCCGCACACTGTGCACTTAGGCCCAGCCAACAGTAGCGTTTTCCTTTTTCTTATTTCTCTTCTCCCTTTTCTTTTATTCTTTTTCTGTTTCAAAATGATTAGGCCACTTGTGCTCTTTTGTAAAATGTGGAAGTTGGCCCAAATATTGCAATGCAATATTATCTCTCACCAAAAAGTGGTTTGGGCAGATTTGGAGTTCATTTGAATTTGTAATGATTTTAAATGGATTTTAATATTCTGTTTAGGTGTTGTTTCACCTTGTTTGAGTCACTTGTCCAACTCCAAATATTTTGATATTGGTTTTAGAAATGTTCCTGGATTATTGGCCATTTAATGAACATTTTCCCAACAACGTTTGATCAACTTTATAATTCACTTTTGAATTTGAGTTGATTTTCAGATGTGAATTTGAATTGGATCATTAACCCATATGACTTGGCACTGCAAATGATCATGACTTGGCAGTTTTAACAGAGTGTCACAGAGTTTATTACAAGGGGGTGTTACACGTGCGGACCCTACGGGTTCGAGAACTATGTAGACATGACAGAGACACCTCTCCGGTCAATAACCAACAGTAGAACCTGGATGCTCATATTGGTTCCCACATATTCTACGAAGATCTTTATCGGTCGTACCGTAATGACAACGTACGTTATTCCCTTTGTCATCGGTATGTTACTTGCCCGAGATTCGATCATCGGTATCTTCATACCTAGTTCAATCTCGTTGCCGGCAAGTCTCTTTACTCGTTCCGTATGCATCATCCCGTAACTAACTCATTAGTCACATTGCTTGCAAGGCTTCTTATGATGTGCATTACCGAGAGGGCCCAGAGATACCTCTCCGATACTCGGAGTGACAAATCCTAATCTCGATCTATGTCAACCCAACAAACACCTTCGGAGATACCTGTAGAGCATCTTTATAATCACCCAGTTACGTTGTGACGTTTGATAGCACACAAGGCATTCCTTCGGTATCCGGGATTTGCATAATCTCATAGTCGAAGGAATATGTATTTAACATGAAGAAAGCAGTAGCAATAAAACTGAACGATCATTATGCTAAGCTAACGGATGGGTCATGTCCATCACATCATTCTCCTAATGATATGATCCTGTTCATCAAATTACAACACATGTCTATGGTTAGGAAACTTAACCATCTTTGATTAACGAGCTAGTCTAGTAGAGGCTTACTAGGGACACGGTGTTTTGTCTATGTACCCACACATGTATCAAGATTCCGGTTAATACAATTCTAGCATGGATAATAAACATTTATCATGAATAAGGAAATCTAAAATAACAACTTTATTATTGCCTCTAGGGCATATTTCCTTCAGTCTCCCACTTGCACTAGAGTCAGTAATCTAGATTACATTGTAATGATTCTAACACCCATGGAGTCTTGGTGCTGATCATGTTTTGCTCTTGGAAGAGGCTTAGTCAACGGGTCTGCCACATTCAGATCCGTATGTATTTTGCAAATCTCTATGTCTCCCTCCTTGACTTGATCACGGATTGAGTTGAAGCGTCTCTTGATGTGTTTGGTTCTTTTGTGAAATCTGGATTCCTTCCCCAAGGCAATTGCTCCAGTATTGTCACAAAAGATTTTCATTGGACCCGATGCACTAGGTATTACACCTAGATCGAATATGAACTCCTTCATCCAGACTCCTTCATTCGCTGCTTCCGAAGCAGCTATGTACTCCACTTCACACGTAGATCCCGCCACGACGCTTTGCTTGGAACTGCACCAACTGACAGCTCCACCATTCAATATAAATACGTATCCGGTTTGTGACTTAGAGTCATCCAGATCAGTGTCAAAGCAAGCATCGACGTAACCATTTACGACGAGCTCTTTGTCACCTCCATAAACGAGAAACATACCCTTAGTCCTTTTCAGGTACTTCAGGATGTTCTTGACCGCTGTCCAGTGATCCACTCATGGATTACTTTGGTACCTCCCTGCTAGACTTATAGCAAGGCACACATCAGGTCTGGTACACAGCATAGCATACATGATAGAACCTATGGCTGAGGCATAGGGAATGGCTTTCATTTTCTCTCTATCTTCTGCAGTGGTCGGGCATTGAGTCTGACTCAACTTCACACCTTGTAACACAGGTAAGAACCCTTTCTTTGATTGATCCATTTTGAACTTCTTCAAAACTTTATCAAGGTATGTGCTTTGTGAAAGTCCAATTAAGCGTCTTGATCTATCTCTATAGATCTTGATGCCCAATATATAAGCAGCTTCACCGAGGTCTTTCATTGAAAAACTTTTATTCAAGTATCCTTTTATGCTATCCAGAAATTCTATATCATTTCCAATCAACAATATGTCATCTACATATAATATTAGAAATGCTACAGAGCTCCCACTCACTTTCTTGTAAATACAGGCTTCTCCGAAAGTCTGTATAAAAGCATATGCTTTGATCACCTCATCAAAGCGTATATTCCAACTCCGAGATGCTTGCACCAGTCCATAAATGGATCGCTGGAGCTTGCACACTTTGTTAGCACCTTTAGGATCGACAAAACCTTCTGGTTGCATCATATACAACTCTTCTTTAAGAAATCCATTAAGGAATGCAGTTGTGATGTCCATTTGCCAGATTTCATAATCTTAAAATGCGGCAATTGCTAACATGATTCGCACAGACTTAAGCATCGCTACGGGTGAGAAAGTCTCATCGTAGTCAACTCCTTGAACTTGTCAAAAACCTTTCGCGACAAGTCGAGCTTTGTAGACAGTAACATTACCATCAGCGTCAGTCTTCTTCTTGAAGATCCATTTATTCTCTATGGCTCGCCGATCATCAGGCAAATCCACCAAAGTCCACACTTTGTTCTCATACATGGATCCTATCTCGGATTTCATGGACTCAAGCCATTTCTCGAAATCTGGGCTCATCATCGCTTCTTCATAGTTCATAGGTTCGTCATGGTCTAGTAACATGACTTCCAGAACAAGATTACCGTACCACTCTGGTGCAGAACGTGCTCTGGTTGACCTACGAGGTTCGGTAGTAACTTGATCTGAAGTTTCATGATCATTATCATTAGCATCCTCTCTAGTTGGTGTAGGCATCACGGGAACGGTTTTCTGTGATGAGCTACTTTCCAATTCGAGAGAAGGTACAATTACCTCATCAAGTTCTACTTTCCTCCCACTCACTTCTTTCGAGAGAAACTCTTTCTCTAGAAAGGATCCATTCTTAGCAACAAAGATCTTGCCTTCGGATCTGTGATAGAAGGTGTACCCAATAGTTTCTTTTTGGGTATCCTATGAAGACGCACTTTTCCGATTTGGGTTCGAGCTTATCAGGCTGAAGCTTTTTCACATAAGCATCGCAACCCAAACTTTAAGAAACGACAGCTTAGGTTTCTTGTCAAACCACAGTTCATACGGTGTCGTCTCAACGGATTTAGACGGTGCCCTATTTAACGTGAATGCAGCTGTCTTAAATGCATAACCCCAAAACGATAGTGGTAAATCGGTAAGAGACATCATAGATCACACCATATCTAATAAAGTATGGTTACGACATTCGGACACACCATTACGCTATGGTGTTCCAGGTGGCGTGAGTTGTGAAACTATTCCACATTGTTTTAAATGAAGGCCAAACTCATAACTCAAATATTCACCTCCGCTATCAGATCGTAGAAACTTTATTTTCTTGTTACGATGATTCTCCACTTCACTCTGAAATTCTTTGAACCTTTCAAATGTTTCAGACTTGTGTTTCATCAAGTAGATATACCCATATCTGCTCAAATCATCTGTGAAGGTCAGAAAATAATGATACCCGCCGCGAGCCTCAACACTCATCGGACCGCATACATCGGTATGTATTATTTCCAATAAGTCAGTGGCTCGCTCCATTGTTCCGTAGAACGGAGTTTTAGTCATCTTTCCCATGAGGCATGGTTTGCAAGCATCAAATGATTCATAATCAAGTGATTCCAAAAGTCCATCCGCATGGAGTTTCTTCATGCGCTTTACACCAATATGACCTAAACGGCAGTGCCACAAATATGTTGCACTATCATTATCAACTTTGCATCTTTTGGCATCAATATTATGAATATGTGTATCACCACGATTGAGATTCAACAAAAATAGACCACTCTTCAAGGGTGCATGACCATAAAAGATATTACTCATATAAATAGAACAACCATTATTCTTTGATTTAAATGAATAACCGTATCGCATTAAACAAGATCCAGATATAATGTTCATGCTCAACACTGGCACCAAATAACAATTATTCAGGTCTAAAACTAATCCTGAAGGTAGATGTAGAGGTAGGTGCCGACGGCGATCACATCGACCTTGGAACCATTCTCGACGCGCATCGTCACCTCGTCCTTAGCCAATCTTCATTTAATCCGTAGCCCCTGTTTCGAGTTACAAATATGAGCAACCGAACCAGTATCAAATACCCAGGCGCTACTACGAGCATTAGTAAGGTACACATCAATAACATGTATATCACATATACCTTTGTTCACTTTGCCATCCTTCTTATCCGCCAAATACTTGGGGCAGTTCCGCTTCCAGTGACTAGTCCCTTTGCAGTAGAAGCACTCAGTTTCAGGCTTAGGTCCAGATTTGGGCTTCTTCCCGGGAGTGGCAACTTGCTTGCCATTCTTCTTGAAGTTCCCCTTCTTTCCTTTGCCCTTTTTCTTGAAACTAGTGGTCTTGTTAACCATCAACACTTAATGCTCCTTCTCTATTTCTACCTCCGCAGCTTTGAGCATAGCGAAGAGCTCGGGAATTGTCTTTTCCATCCCTGGCATATTATAGTTCATCACGAAGCCTTTGTAGCTTGGTGGCAGTGATTGAAGAAGTCTGTCAATAACACTATCAACTGGAAGATTAACTCCCAGCTGAGTCAAGTGATTATGATATCCAGACATTCTGAGTATGTGTTCACTGACAGAACTGTTCTCCTCCATCTTGCAGCTATAGAACTTGTTGGAGACTTCATATCTCTCAACTCGGGCATTTGCTTGAAATATTAACTTCAACTCCTAGAACATCTCATATGCTCCATGACGTTCAAAACGTCTTTGAAGTCCCGATTCTAAGCCGTAAAGCATGGCACACTGAACTATCAAGTAGTCATCAGATCAAGCTTGCCAGACGTTCATAACATCAGCATCTGCTCCTACAGCAGGCCTTTCACCTAGCGGTGCATCAAGGACATAATTCTTCTGTGCAGCAATGAGGATAATCCTCAAGTTACGGACCCAGTCCGTGTAGTTGCTACCATCGTCTTTCAACTTAGCTTTCTATAGGAACGCATTAAAATTCAAGGGAACGGTAGCACGGGCCATTGATCTACAACATAGATATGCAAAAACTATCAGGACTAAGTTCATGATAAATTAAGTTCAATTAATCATATTACTTAAGAACTCCCACTTAGATAGACATCCCTCAAGTCATCTAAATGATACGTGATCCAAATCAACTAAACCATGTCCGATCATCACGTGAGATGGAGTAGTCATCAATGGTGAACATCTCTATGTTGATCATATCTACTATATGATTCACGTTCGACCTTTCGGCCTCCAGTGTTCCGAGGCCATGTCTGTACATGCTAGGCTCATCAAGTTTAACCCGAGTATTCCGCATGTGCAAAACTGTCTTGCACCCGTTGTATGTGAACGTAGAGCCTATCACACCCGATCATCACGTGGTGTCTCATCACGACGAACTGTCGCAATGGTGCATACTCAGGGAGAACACTTATACCTTGAAATTTTAGTAAGGGATCATCTTATAATGCTACCGCCGTACTAAGCAAAATAAGATGCATAAAAGATAAAAATCATATGCAATCAAAATATGTGACATGATATGGCCATCATCATCTTGTGCCTTTGATCTCCATCTCCAAAGCACCGTCATGATCTCCATCATCACCGGCTTGACACCTTGATCTCCATCGTAGCGTCGTGGTCGTCTCGCCAACTATTGCTTCTACAACTATCGCTAACGCATAGTGATAAAGTAAAGCAATTACATGGCGTTTGCATTTCATACAATAAAGCGACAACCATAAGGCTCCTGCCAGTTGCCGATAACTTTTACAAAACATGATCATCTCATACAAAAACGTATATCACATCATGTCTTGACCATATCACATCACAACAAGCCCTGCAAAAACAAGTTAGACGTCCTCTACTTTGTTGTTGCAAGTTTTACGTGGCTGCTACGGGCTTCTAGCAAGAACCTTTCTTACCTACGCATCAAAACCACAACGGTGTTTCGTCAAGTTTGCTGTTTTAACCTTCAACAAGGACCAGTCGTAGTCAAATTCGATTCAACTAAAGTTGGAGAAACAGACACCCGCCAGCCACCTTTATGCAAAACTAGTTGCATGTCTGTCGGTGGAACCAGTCTCATGAACGTGGTCTATGTAAGGTTGGTCCGGGCCGCTTCATCCAACAATACCGCCGAATCAAAATAAGACGTTGGTGGTAAGCAGAATGACTATCACCGCCCACAACTCTTTGTGTTCTACTCGTGCATATCATCTACGCATAGACCTGGCTCTGATACCACTGTTGGGAAACGTAGCATGCAATTTTAAAAAATTTCCTACGCTCACGCAAGATCTATCTAGGAGATGCATAGCAACGAGAGGGGGAGAGTGTGTCCACGTACCCTCGTAGACCGAAAGCTGAAGCATTTGACAACGCGGTTGATGTAGTCGAACTTCTTCTCGTTCCGACCGATCAAGCACCGAACGTACGGCACCTCCGAGTTCTGCACATGTTCAACTCGATGACGTCCCTCGAACTCTTGATCCAGCAAAGTGTCGAGGGAGAGTTCCGTCAGCACGACGGCATGGTGACAGTGATGGTGAAGTGATATGCGCAGGGCTTCGCCTAAGCACTACGAAGATATGACCGGAGGCGTAAACTGTGGAGGGGGGCGCCGCACACGGCTAGGAATCAATGTTGTGTGTTCTACCGGTGCCCCCCCCTCATATATATAGGTTGGAGGGGAGGAGAGGCAGCCAAGGGGGCGCCCCAAGTAGGAGGAATCCTACTTGGGCGCCTCCCAATTCGCACCCCCCCCCTTACCATAACTACCGGAGGGGGAAGGAAAGAGGAGGGTGGAGGGAAGGAAGGGGGAGGCCGAATCCCTCCCCTTCCTTCTCTCTTCTCCCCTTTCCTTTTCCGTCAGGTGCGCCCCATATGGGGGGCGCAGCAGCCCCTGCTGGCTGCTGCGTTTCCCCTCTTGGCCCATTAGGCCCATATCTTTGCCGGGGGGGGGGGGGGTGCCCGGAACCCCTTCCGGTGACCCGATATGTACCCGGTACCCCCGGAACACTTCTGGTGTCCGAATATCATCGTCCTATATATGAATCTTTACCTCTTGACCATTTCGAGACACCTCATCATGTCCGTGATCTCATCCGGGACTCCGAACAACATTCGGTCACCAAATCACATAACTCATATAATACAAAATCGTCATCGAACGTTAAGCGTGCGGACCCTACGGGTTCGAGAACTATGTAGACATGACAGAGACACCTCTCCGGTCAATAACCAACAGCGGAACCTGGATGCTCATATTGGTTCCCACATATTCTACGAAGATCTTTATCGGTCGTACCGTAATGACAACATACGTTATTCCCTTTGTCATCGGTATGTTACTTGCCCAAGATTCGATCGTCGGTATCTTCATACCTACTTCAATCTCGTTACCGGCAAGTCTCTTTACTCGTTCCGTAACGCATCATCCTGTAACTAACTCATTAGTCACATTGCTTGCAAGGCTTCTTATGATGTGCATTACCGAGAGGGCCCAGAGATACCTCTCCGATACTCGGAGTGACAAATCCTAATCTCGATCTATGCCAACCCAACAAACACCTTCGGAGATACCTGTAGAGCATCTTTATAATCACCCAGTTACGTTGTGACGTTTGATAGCACACAAGGCATTCCTCCGGCATCCGAGAGTTGCATAATCTCATAGTCGAAGGAATATGTATTTGACATGAAGAAAGCAGTAGCAATAAAACTGAACGATCATTATGCTAAGCTAACGGATGGGTCATGTCTATCACATCATTCTCCTAATGATGTGATCCCGTTCATCAAATGACAACACATGTCTATGGTTAGGAAACTTAACCATCTTTGATTAACGAGCTAGTCTAGTAGAGGCTTACTAGGGACACGGTGTTTTGTCTATGTACCCACACATGTATCAAGTTTCCGGTTAATACAATTCTAGCATGGATAATAAACATTTATCATGAATAAGGAAATCTAAAATAACAACTTTATTATTGCCTCTAGGGCATATTTCCTTCACCACATGGGGTTATTAATACTCATAGAACAAAACTCAGTTTCAACAGTTCGGATCCATTTTTTGTTCCGGGACAACCGAACCATTTCACTTTGAAACATACTTAGATAATTAGATATTTCATTGATTCAAAAGTGTCGCTAGAAGTTCGCCTGCTAAACTGAGGCCATTTTTCAGGACAAGTTCTAGTTGGAGTCACTCTCAGAACTGTCATTGAACATTAAGAACTTCCTTTCTGTGGCAACTAAAAGTTGTGTTTTTGTTACAGATGGCAACGTCGTCCCCGTGGGTCACCCATTTTGTTCCTGGCGGCAGCCACGGGGTGGTAGAAGTGGAATTTCTGGGATCATGTTTATAGTTTCGTGATTTAATAAAAACAATATTTAAGGAAAAAAAACGATGAACAGTGTGCGGCCCACTATACACGTTTTGGAACTGCAAGGCCCATTGAATTCCTATGGTGCAGATCGATGCGACGTTCAGACACGTTAAGCAGAGAGGCCGCAAGAAAACGGAAGCAGCAGCAGCAGCACCAGCGCGACCACGAATGGCGTCGACCTCGAGCTTGGATTTGGGAAAGATTATGCCGCCGGCCGGCTTCCTCCACTGCCGCGCCGCCGTCCTCAGCGCCCCTGTTCTCGGGGGAGGACCGCGAGCGGGCGGTGCGGCCTCGCCGTCTCGGTCTCGTCCTCCAATGGTAGGTCTGCCTTTACCTGTCCCCACTTGTTCTCTGTGGAATTATTTGAGATCTTGGAGTTCAGTTCAACCATAGTAAGATGAGGTTCGAACCTGCGAGGAGCCGAATCTTAGTATTACCGCTCTTACCGATTTCATGGTCCATTCTGAAGCCATAGCGGTTCGGTTGAATCCGGTAAGATTTAATTCCAACTTCTTCGCTAATTATCCTTAGCTGGCAAAATTAGAGATCCAATTGGGCGTTGTTGAGATCAATCAGGTGTTGAATATACATGTCAGGATAGTTTCCTTGTGCAATATTCAGTTACAAACTTGTAATTTCAGAAGTCTATTTCTGATGTTTAAGTTCAGACTGCGCGCTTGGACATACACTGAAGTAACAATGCTCATATTTAACGGTGTAGGTGCAGCTGGGCTCTCCCCACTGAGTGACTTGGAGAAGAAATGCCCTGTGGTGATGGAGATCCCGCTGGAAGACATCCGGAGGCCGCTAATGCGAACACGTGCTAATGATTCTGACAAGGTGCAGGAGCTCATGGACAGCATCCGTGTCATCGGCCTCCAAGTACCTGTGGGCATCCTTTCCTTTAACATTCATTTTTCCAAAATTATTTTCCTTTAGCTCATAAGATAAACTATGTCAGAACTGGAATTTTCTTATGTGGAATTGAGTACATACAAATAAAGTTATAGAGTAGCTAATACATGGCCGACCACTGCTACTGAATTCAGTGATCTCCACACAGTTGTCTGAGGACGTTTGTGCTATGGTTAATTGAGATTCACTTGATTGAGTATGCACGTCAATATTCAAGTTGGGTTGTTCACATGCACGTTCTGCGTACAGCGTCACAAAGTACATATGCATTTTTTGTCCACGAGATCCGGCACTGTTATGTCTAGAATGAGTTTTCCCAAGCTCATTTTGACATGTGAAGTCTATTCACCTGCGCTCCTCTGAATCAGTCTTAGCTCAAAGGAAGTGTGCCCTTTATGCCTGGATCAGGGGCTTTATAATTTCAACAGAGGCTCTATTATGTCTAAGATTGGATCTAATCTAGGTCTAAACTAGGGCTTTACTTCTGTTGTCTTGGCCGTCAAAGTAGAAGGTGCCCCCTTCTGGTTCCAGCACACGGGTATTTATACCCGGTCTTGTGTCGGTTGGATGCCTTCCTTTCCTGGTCTCCTGGCTGCGAATGCCTTGAGCCTCCCAATCTTGATCTCTGAATGGTTGACGTGTCGGCCTCTTTCCCGTGTGACTGGTGAACTCCCTTTCACCTGAGGCCTTGACATTATGGAAGGAGGCGCCGTTATAGATGTTCCCTTTAGTATACAAGTTTTCCCCTTTTAGAGGTAAGATTAAGGGTTTGAGCGACTCTGAAGAGGGCCTGGCATGATGCGATACGGGGAATTTCGACTTCCCGCCGGCATAGACCAGGGCCGGTGAGTTGAGATTCCACCCGTTAACGACCAACATCACAATGATGAGACCAAAGCAATGCATTAATCAAGATCGAGTAGCTCCCATCGCTCAACCTCTCTAGGAGGCACTTTTTAAAAGAAGTAACTGAAATTAGTAGATAACGGTAGAAAACAATAAGTCTATATATAGTTCAGTAAGAAAGAAAAAAAAACTAAACCTGTAAATCTGTATCTATTAATTCATATCCGAACACTTTCTGAAGCACTATACATGACAGAAGCAACATGCACGTATAAAAACAGTGCAAAGTCCAAAAAAAAGACCTAATTGGGGAAAACGACAAGGACGTAACAAATGATTGAGTGTGTATTTCTTCCTTGGCCTGAAGCACCCGTTTTTGTGGAATTGCTTATTGATGACCGAATCGCTTCAATAGCACCTCCACCTCATTATCTTGGACTAGCGGCATCTCCCACTTCGCCATCTCAGCCTCCTACTCATTCTTCTCAACTGTCCGTACTTCCAATATGTCCTTCCATGTCTCCATCTATTAGTATACTGATTACAGACTCCCCATAAATCCTCATGTTAATGGGAGAAAATACGAGAGATATGAGCCAACGGTCCAATCTACAATGGCTCAAATGAACTTCAGGGGGACTGGATCAACTCCTGTAGCCAAAAGAAGGAAAGAAAAACACTATCCAATGTTTCTTTATGAAATGACCCATTCCGATAAATGTTCATCTACTAATTTCTTCTTTTGGCCGTCTCTGCCATTTCATATATAATCTTCCAAGCCTACTTCCCAACCTAGGTGTCTAGAGCAAGAAGAACGTAACATGAAAATACCTCAATAAATGCCAATCGTGCCCCTGATCTCTTCATCCTCCATTCTCAGAGACATAAATTTAATATTATGGGGAGTGTTGGGATTTAAAATGATGGTGAGCGTAAGGTTTTTATAACTGATTGGTTTCTCTGTTTGACTCCCTAGTGACAAACTGTGAACTATAGTGACGGTGAAATATGAAATCCTTAATTTTAATTTATATCAACTCTATCATCATATTTATATATAGGCATTACATTGCCGCAACATAGCAGCACCACACAATATTAATTACTAGGGGCTCTTGGACGAAAAAGGGAAGAGCCATCATGCATGCTTTAGATAAACTAGTGTTAGTATAGTAGGATCTGACTATCGTGTAGAAGGTCTGATTTTCAAGTAATTCAGCAACTGAATCTTATTTGATTTAGTCAACCAATATTTAACTTTTTGCTAAGATTCCTGTGCTTTTCATGGGGTGATTGCAATCTCGTAATGTAGGCAAATGATGATACAACGGTCAGGGCCACATATTGAGACATCATGTACGCTTTCGTATGGTAATACAACTACAATATATAGTCTTACAAAATAAGGGAGATGGCAAACACATTTTTTGAGCATGACAAACACTATTAAGATGATGAGACTATCGAAGGTGAAATACTTCTTATATATAGAAACAGAATTATTTATTCACTTATTAAACACACATGTCGGCCATAATGTCTTGTTGCCATCTTTAGGAGGACAGTCCGTTTATTCATGGGACACATGCGGACATGCCTGGCTAGCATTCCAAACATGGCCCAAGCCTACGATCTACTACATCTTGTTCATACATTGCCAAGATAAAAATAAGCTGACCCTTGTTGGCCATCAGGCACATAGTTTCCTACCTCGTCCATTACAGCTGCAACAGGACCCATCATCTACTGCTCACTCCACATTGGCTGCTGACCCACTTGTTGATTATATATGGAAGGGGAGCACTGAGTTAGGTTGTTCATGACTGCGAACGAGCTCATCGGAACCTGCAACCTAAAGCTTGGGTCATTGTTGAGGCCGGTGTAAGAAAGGGCTTGCCGAGGGGTAGAACTATTATTTGCTGCCAATAGCTCGTTGTCATGGAGCGTGACATCATTGATGCTGTAACGCTTTGTCCCTGACGATGCCTTTTTCTGTATTCTCTTGAAAAACTTTTGTGCATGGCTTGAAACTTGGACAGGGGTCTTAGTGGTGATGAAGTGCTTGGATATGTTTTTCCAGTCGCCACGGCCATAGACTTCCAGCCCATAAAGAAATGACCTGTGGACATAATGTTCAAAAGAATTGTTAGGTTAAATTGTTTACTGAAAGATGAATTGTGCAGTTGTTTTATTGAAGCAACTAATATAGACTGATGCAAAGTACCAATTTGACATGTTCGAACCACTACAACAACACATGCTTACTTTTGTTTATTTACGGGTACTGGATAGAATATATGTATATCATAAATCCATAAGTGAACGAACATTTAGTAAAGATGTAAATTGCAGGGATTAGTATTTATCAAAGATGTAAATTGTAAACGTCCAGATATACATTTAGTAAAGTGCAATATCAATTTACCTGCCTCATAAAATTAATTCGCAGAGCTTAATTATCATATGTTGATTTTAAATAAAGAGCAACTAAAACTACATGACAACGAAGAATATAGGCATCGACTAACTTGTGTTCCTCTTTGGTTCAAAACTTTCGTTGATGTGGGGCAAGAACTGGTCGATCATTGGAAGTATTGTTCTCCAAGACCACCATTTTGTTCTTGTCTACCATCATCGGAGCATCCTCCGTCTTCCCGATTCTTGTATCCTCCAGTGCACAATGAAATGAAAATCCATTATCATCCATGGTCATCTCCTCATCCTCTTGTACTTCAAAGTTTTCATTAACAAGGCCACCCATGCTGTAAATAGAAATTGACAGTGTCCATGTGTACATTTAGTAAAGTACAATATCATCACAAACATAAGCAGCTGTTCTCACATAATAAATTTGCACAACATTCTTTATTAGTATATGATCACTGAAAACAAACAACAATTAAAACTACATGACAAAGAAGACTATACAATCGTGGACGAACCTGTGTTCCTCGTCGGTCCAAAAACCCCATTGATGTGGGGTAATAACTGGTTGATCTATGGAAATATTGTTCTCCAACACCTCCATCTTGTTGTTGTCTACCATCAGCGGTGCCTCACCCGTCACCGCGATCCTCGTATCCTCCATTGCACAACCAAAGGACAATCCATTATTGTCCATGATTGTTGTCTCCTCCTCTCGTACCCCAAAGTTTTCATTCGCATGGTCACCCATGGTGTAGACACCGTGTGTGCTGCTAGCACCATTCTCCTCCTTCGGTAGCTCATAGTTACCGTTGACAGGGTCACAAAAGGTGAAAATGTTTTGTGGGCTACCACTAGTAACATGGGTTCCCTCCTTCCGCTGGATCATCTATGCATTTCCATGGCGAGATCAACATAAAGATCTATTACCTGTTTCATGGTCTTTGAAGGGAACAATGCATGGAGAGAATTCACGATGTAGTTGTGCTTCTTGTTCTTGTCATCGTTGTCGTCATACATGATTTTGTTGGTGTTGAGCCTAGCAATGAGTGAGGATGCCTCCTCTACCTCGGATGAGGTCCACCCCTGGTTGACTATTGGATCCATGAGAGAGGGGGTAGTTGAATGCTATAGAATTATGATGACTATGAACTATGAAGATGGGTTATAGCTTGGGGATGGAGACTCGAGAGTAAGATAGTGTATTTATAGCCACCTTGTGTGCAGTCCTACTTTTGCTAATTAATTTGTCGCATTGATAGTTTGTAGGTCCATACAAAAGTAGGTTGAACTATAGTTAAGATATTTCTTATGACCCTTTGAGGAACATGCCAAACTATTCTAAGTTGACCTCGACATTGTGTCTTTCTTTGAAAAAATATTTTTTATTTTTCCAAAACAAATTATTGCCGTAGGCCTCCAAATATATGCAAGAAGATTGCTAGAAACAACACACGCAGGCCTATTGAGTATTGATCAATTTCGGTCTAGATAGATAGCACACGCATCTTGTGCGCATGCATGACATGTGCTCTCATCTTAGAGTGCAAGACTCAAACCATGGTGTCCGCCGCTCTCAAATAAGCATAGCACACAGGATATATCCATTCGGTTTTGGCTGCTAGTGATACATGCATCAATGGAGTTTTATTGCATACATATGTGCAAATAATTGATTAATATCCCCCATGATAACTAGGCTACATATATGATCCACACATTACCAGCAAAGGTAAGCATATATTTTCACTTAATTTTGGTGACCATTCTTCCCACATCGAGCGCACGAAATTCCATCTATAGGCAGATTTCTTGGCTTAGGTCATTTAATGGCACTTCATGGTAAAAAGATTTAATACATGGGCCAATCATTTGTGTACGTATCAACATATCTTTTTTATATCTCTACTACTTAAAAAGAAACGTAAGGTTCTTATTTCACCTCTCCTTCGTTCAACCTTCCTTATATACGTTCCACTCTTTCCTTCCCCTCTTTGATTTTTTCCTCTCATCTTTGATTTTATTTCTCCCATCCATTCTCCCTAAAATAGAAACAATTGTCTCATGTTTTATTAACTTACCAAAATAAAAACATATTTTGTTTGGTTAAGTCATTAAATCCTTACTAAATAAGTGCTTAACAGTAAAATGGCAGATAAATCATGTCGATTGCATACAAGAACTTGCTACGATTTTAGCGCATCAATATAATAATGGACATGCAGTCACGAGCTAATCTACTACTCCCTCCATTCCTAAATATAAGTCTTTTTAGATATTTCAATATGGACTAGATATGGATGTATATAGACATAGTTTAGAGTGTAGATTCACTCATTTTGGTCCATACGTAGTCCATATTGAAATCTCTAAAAAGACTTATATTTAGGAACCGAGGGAGTAGAATGTTTACTCTCTCTCTCCCTCCCTCCCTCCCTCTCTCCTTCTCTCTCTCTCTCTCCCTCCCTCCCTCCCTCGTTCCCTCCCTCTCTCTCTCGCTCCCTCTCTCTCTCAAAATAATTTCGAGATTGCAAAACGAACATAGGTTTTTTAAGTGCATGATGCATATTCTAGCTATCATATGGGACTATGTGCATACTCATGCACTCATATGCCAATGTTTCAGCCATGTCCATAAATGGTTTTTTGCTTCGTAGTTGTAAACTAAGTTTTAATAAACTAGATTAAAGAAAGGCTTGTTTTACATCAATGATAACCAACTTCACAACTGTATTTTTTTTCTAGTGAAGGAAAAAAAATCAGAACGTAGGAGTATTAACTTTCAGCCGATTGTTTCGCCAGATTGCTAACTGATAAAATCATAGGAGATTAAGTTCTAACGGTACAATGTATGTTTAGTTTATAATATGGACAACTTTGCCTAATTAATATGAAGCATACCCACACCAAGTCTACATCAGTGGAGCCAGATAGTCATGATAACTACAGTCGGGAAGTCGCTTGACGTTGCTAGAGATACTGGTGACAACAATCTGAAGCACGGACCTTCAACATGGAGAACAAGGTGAAGGCGAGGCGAGGAGACCCAACCCACCACGTCGATGATATAAGCTCCATACTAGGAGTTATCGACGAGAGTACCAGCGCCACCATGGATCGAGGTGGAAGCATTGTGGTTGACGACTCTCCCTCCCCCCTCCACCGTTATGGTAGATATAAATTCTTTTTATCCAGTTTCAACTATTTTGCTCGATGGATTATATATTCAACATACATTTCTGACATAATAAAACTTCTAATTTTCTTATATTGAGCTGAAAAGGGGAAAGAAATGGATTTCTAGTCAAATGCAACAATTTGCAGAATTAGTTCGAGCTACTTTGTAACCAGATGTTTTTTTGCAACAATCGAGGCTATTGGTTCACTTTTGGTCTTGCTTTTCAAAAACATACACAATCAAAACGATTACTGGTTTTATGTCAAGCAATGCATATATTCGTTTTTTCATTTTTGATTTTTTTTACGTATATTTTACAATTTTTATTTTAGTTTACCATATTCACTTCCTTTTTATTGTTGATTCCCTTTCTTCTTAGTTTTTTATCATTTATTGTGTACCCTACATATGGCACTCCCTTTATGTTTTCTTCTTTATTGTATCTTTTCCACTAACTGATTTGTTCATTATGTTTGTTATCCATTCTTGAGGTAGTCCACAAACCTTTTATTATTGCATCTAGTTTGTTGTCGACCGATCACACCAATTTTGTTAAGACGGTGTGTGTGTAGTTATTTAATTATTATTCAACATGGAAATTTGAAAAGTGAAATATTTTTTATCTCATCAAGAATACTTTTTTAGAAGGACGGAGAATTTAGTTTTGTTGGATAAATGAATCCCTCTGATCATAAAACATTTTTTGTCATATGTAACTATTTTTTATAAACTAGGGGAACAAAATACATTTCCACCTCACTCTATCGTCTCACGCCTCCCTCCAATGAATGGCCGCTAGGATTTTCGTGAAAGTGCCACCGCCAGGTTCACTTGACTCTAGGGGCCTTTTAGTGCGAGCGAGGTGGGGGAACCCCGGTTGTGTTTGGCTATGTTTGGGTCACTCAAGATAGCTATGGCTCAATCTAGGTGTCTGGTCTTCAGTGGCAAAAAGATATATATATATATATATATATATATATATATATATATGGGTCTATTATGATAACACCCCTTAAGAGTCTTATTCTGATAACACTTTTTTTATTATGCTAACACCCCAGCAAACCTACCTGACACGCACAGAGCCAGCCGAACCGATCTGAACCGCGAAAAAAATGAACCCACCCAACCCCCCTCTCTCGACCTCTCCTCCCACGATTCACTTCCTCCCCAACTCCTCCTCGATCTCAAACCTTCTTCCTCCACCACCCCCACCCCCGGCGACCCAACCACACCACAAGTCCCTCCACCTTCCCCCGACAGTGCCGCGCCATCGGGCTCACGCCGCCCTGCCGCCTCTCACCTCCCACCGCACCTCCCTTCCGACCGTCGACCCACCCCACCGCCGGCCTGGGCTCACGCCACCACGAGCAGCCACCTACAGCGCCACCGCTGCGGCGCCCTCCCTCCGTAGCCGTGGCCACCAGCAGTCCCCGATCCGTCTGCCGCGGGCACCCAATCGGTGACCAGGGCCTTGCCCGCGCCGGATCCGGCCCCGTACGCAGCCACGGCGACCACCAGCGGCCTCCCACCTCCTACCCCAACCCCGTCCACCTTCTACGCCGGCGCGCCGCCGCCACCACCTTCCTTCTACTCCACCTACACAGTATCCCACCTCCGCTTCGTACTTCTTCTTCCCACCACCGCCCTCACCCCCTCCCTCCTCTCCGACCTCTATGGGATTTGGCAAGGCCGCCGGCGTGCTGACGAGCACCAGATCCAGCTCCCCTCCTTGTCCCTCCACTGCTCCCCTTCCTCCTCCCCACCTCTGTGGACTTCGGATCCAATGCTACCGCGCATGGGTTGCCTGAAGCCCCAGTGTGGTGCAGTGCGGTGCACGCGTTCGTGCAGCCCGCGCGTCAGGGCCGTGCAGTTCGTCGGTGACTCTGCTCCTCCCCGGTACTTCCTCCCATCAATGGCTTGCGTGGTTGCAGTCCACTGCCTCCGTCCCTTCAGTCAGCACCGTGGGCCTCCGCAACACGTCGCCGGGTGAAGGCCATCGGCTCGCGTGGTTGCAGTCCACTCCCCGCGTCGACGGCAAAGGTGGTGACAGCGGCAATGCAGCTCGCACCCCCGTGGTTTGCAGTTCAAGTGAGCACCTTGGCGTGACCGAGCGACGGTGGCATCGCATCAGTATGCTCGCGGCGCTGCCAATGCCCACGCACAGGACCAGGTCATCGCTGGAGCAGTCCACACGGTGGGGGCACGCGGCCATCGCTGACTCCACAAGCAGTACGCTTTGGTACTATGAGCTGTTGTGCAAAAAGAATAGCGACCCGATTGCATTTGTATTTTTGTTTTGAGTCATGTTCAGTCAAATACAGGCTATGTGGCACATTTGGAAAAACAGATGCAGTTTGCTGTAAACCCTCATGTGGTTTACTTTGTAAAGGAAAACACATAAAAACACTCGCGAGAAGTTCACTTCCCCTCCTAATGCAATTGGTTTTGAAGCAAAATTTCCCAAAAAAACAATGCAGTTAACTTGGCCCTATCATGAATTATTTCTTGAAGTTTAAAAAAATGATGTGGTCCATTTTTTGGTGGTTGGTGGTTCACTATGTAAAAAAGAGAAAAAAATCCCACGAGAGGTTCTCTTATTTTTCTAACATACTTCGTTTCATTTGTGGCGCGATTGAAAAAAAAAGGTTTCGAAGTTCACTAGCAAAAAAATAATGCAGTTCACTTTCGCAACTGTCGAGGCTCACTTTCGGTAGTGTCGCGGTTCACTTACGCCCGACGTGAAGCGCGGTCCACTTCTCTTCTTGAAAAATTTACGTCTAACAAAAAAACAATGAAGTTCGGTAGCCCGTATGATGCAGTGCGGTTTTCTGTATGATGCAGTTTACTCGTCAATTTTGATGTCGCGAAAAACAGAGTGTCCGCATTTTTGTAATTTCAAAACTGCTCTTAAACCGTAATGAATTAGAGAAAGTAATATATATGAAAAAGTTGCACCTCGACGATATTTTTCCAATGGCGTATCACTTCAATCATTCCGACCAGCGGTTTGTAAAAAATTCGTGAAAAATGGCCGCTGCCACTCGTTTTCCGCCGCACAATTTTCAAAATTAACTTAAAACCGTAAGGAATATTAAAAATATTTCTACATATGAAAGTTGCGCCTCGTTCGTAGCTTTCCAACAACGTATCACACGCCTCGTTTCGACAAACGGTTAAAAAACTGGAGCGAAAACAGTACAAAAATTTGCAATTTTTTTGAAAAATAGAATTCTGCGATTTAGCAAAGTTGAAACTGCTCTTAAAGCGTAAAGAATTATAGAAAGAAATATATATGAAAAAGTTACGCCTCGACGATATCTTTCCAACGGCGTATCATTTGCTTCATTCCGACGAGCGGTTTAGAAAAAAAACGCGAAAATACGCTCGCTGCCACTAGTCATGCGTCACATCGTTTATAAAACAGCTCTTAAACCGTGAGGAATCTCGAAAAAAAATCTAAATGGCGAAGTTGCGCCTAATTCATAGCTTTTCAACGGTATATTACACGCCTCATTCCGACAAACGGTTTAAAAACTGGAGCAGAAACAGTACCAAAAAAACTGTGTGCAGTTTTTTGCGACGTGAAGTTCACTCGCACAAGCACTGCAGTGCTCTTACATCAACAAATGACGTGTACTTCCGTTGAGCGTGCAGTTCGGAAGTGTTAGCTGAATAACTATTCTGCTAATATTAGTAGAATAGACCGGCTGTGTATATGTATATATATATACACATAAACACTATTCTGATCATGGGATCAGAATATTATTCTGATCACAACATGAACTTCCTGAGTTACACGCCTGAACTTCACTCTGTAGGAACCCGACCTTCGGGCTATCTTCGCAACCGTGTCTCCCCGCGCTAATTATTCTGGTTAATCGTGTTCTATATGATGTAAGTGTAATCTAGAAACGGTTTTTAGCAACTAAATGCCCGTTTTATATAGGAATCTCACTCGTTGGCGGATTTTTCTCTCGGATCGTGATGAACTTGCGTTTTTTGCAATTTTACTGCCTGATTAGTTCTACCTGAACTTCCCCCGGTGCTAGGTTGAACTTCCGCCAAAGTTGCCCAAATGGGGCTTGCGATATACCGTTGGAAAGCTATGGAGACGAGTATCATGATCCAAGTTAAATTTTTGTCAAAATGTAAGCTGTTTAAGAGCAGTTTTGAAAACCATTTTTTCTTCATACAAAAAAAAGTGAATCGTATTTTCGATCGTATTTCTAAACCGTTTATCGGAATGAGGCAAATAATATGGCGTTGGAAAGCTGCTGCAAAACTGCTCCTTCCACATGTTGATAGTTTTCTCTAATTCTCTATGGTTAAAGAATAATTTGGAAAATCGTAAAATTTCGCAAACCGAACAGCCGAGTTCGTATTTTTGATGCCATTTCTTAACGGCTAATCTAATTGAGAAAAATAATATGGCGTTGGAAAGCTTATGAAAATGCGCTACTTTTTCATGTGGAAATGTTTTTCTAATTTTGAACGGTTTAAAAGTAATTTAAAAAACGGTACAAGTTGCATCGAGTTTGTATTTTCGAGCTAATTTTTTAACCGTATGTCCAAATGCAGCAAATGATATGGCGTTGGAAAGCTTGAACAAATGCGAAACTTTTTGGTATATATTGTTTCTCACAATTCTTTACGGTTTTAAGTCAATTTTGAAAATGGCTAAAAATGTATTTTTGCCGTAATTTCTACAAACTTTATCGGAATGGGGCAAATAATATACCGTTGAAAAGCTACGGAAAATGCGAAACTTTTTCATGTTGATGGTTTTCTCTGATTCCTAGCCGTTTTCAAGTAATTTGGAAAACGGCGAGATCTTGCGTTCTGCCTTTATCGCGAAACAGATTCTTCAAAAATGCACCGCGTGAAGAACTTGAACTTCTCGGCATGTCTACTTGAACTTCACTCTGTTTTTCACGTGCTTTTTTTGCTCGTAGCTCTCCATCCACTCATCGGAATTGAGCAAATGATATACCGATGGAAAGCTGTTGTAAACACACAACTTTCCCGTGTTGATCATTTTTTCATACTCGCGACGGTTTTAAAAGTTTTTCATCTGAATTTCATTCAGTGTAGTAGTTGAACTTCCTGTTGTTTTCACGTTGAACTTCTGTCACATATTTTCGTTTGTAATTTTCTCATCCATTCGTCGGTGTTACACAAATGATATTCCTTTTGTACAAACCTCTCTCACAATAGTTTTTTTAACTTTCTCCGACCGAGGACTTGAACTTATAACAACAACAAAAATTGGACCTTGCCTTTTTATTCATTTTTCTCGTATTAAACACACAACATATAGTACATGAACTTTTTCCATTTTTATAATTTGAATTTTTTTATTTTCTTTTTGAAATCAAATTGCTCCCAAATAATAACTGAACATCTTTGTGGAATGAGAGAATTATTTTAAAACGCAAAAAAACAATTTCTTTTTTATGGTTTTGAACATGGAAATACAAGGTGAACCTCTCTCGCAAGAATTTTTTAAATTCCCCGGACAGAGCACCTGAACTTCTGTCAACAAAACTTTTAAGATTTTATTTTTCTATACTTTTATTCTCACCTGAAATGCATTTCTTGCAGTACTTGAACTTCTCGTTGTTTTCACTATGAACTTCTGTCGTATTTTTGTGTATACGTCGAATTACACGTAATTGAAGGTCGGACGTCATTTTTTTGCTTTTTTTCAACATGTAAATGAACGACGGACGTCTCGCACATGAATTTTTAACTATACTAGGAGGAGCACGTGAACTTCTTGCAATAAACCTTTTAAGCCTTTTGTTTTCTGTTCTTATATTCTTATCTGAAACGCATTCCGTGTAATAGTTGAACTTCATGCTGTTTGTCACCTTGAACTTCTGTCACGTATTTTTGTTCAACCTCTCTCAGAAGAATTTTTTGAACTTTCTCGGGCCGAGCACTTGAACTTCGAGCGACAAAATTTTTAGCCTTTGCTTTTTCATTCTTTTTTTTTTCATACAAAATGCACACTATGTAGTACGTGAAATTCTGGCAGTTATCAATCTGAACTTCTCTCGGTTACGTGAAAATATTTGAATTTTTTGTAGACATTGAAACCTCTCTACCCTTTTTATTTGAACTTCATTGTGTATTTTCAGAAATGTGAAAATTGGAGGTTTTTTAGAAACATCGAACTTCAATTTGAACTTCTGTTTTTTTAAATGAGAAAAAAATTAAAACTTTTTTCAGTTTTTCCTTTTGAAAATTTGATCTTCTTCATTTTATTATTTAGTTACGAGAAAACATCTAAGATTTTTTAACCTTCAAACTTCTCTCTTTTTTTACTCTGAACTTCTTAGAAAAATATGGTTTTAAATAAGAAAACAATTTTCTAGGTTTTTAAAATTTGACTTTCTATGTTTTTTGACCTTCTCAGTTATTTTCAAATTGAACTTCTAGGGTTTTCAAATTTGAACTTCTACGTTTTTTTGACCTTCTCGGTTATTTCAAATTCTCTAGTTTTTCTTAAATCTATTTCTTAGAAACTTTTTTTTGAACTGCTCTGTTATGTTGAGTTGGCCTTCTCTCTTATTTTTTTGAAACGAGGAAAATCGAACTTTTAAAAAAATTGGTTATTTTTTAGAACGAGAAAAGTCCAAAATTTTAATGAGCATCGAACTGCTTTGTTATTTCTATTTGACCTTCTTGGTTTTACTTTTTAGAAATAGGGAAACTATTTTTCTTTATATAGACATCAAACTAATGTGTTATTTAAATTTGAACTTCTTAGTTTTTTAATTTGACCTTCTTGGGTTTGTAATAAACATTGAACTTCTTCATCTTTTAAATTTGAACCCTTATTTTTTTAAGGAAATAGCCAAAATTAATAAAAATCATGAATAAGCTCACTTCATTTTTTACTTGGCACTAATTTTACTATATGTGAACATGTCCTTATTTTTATTTTTTGAACTTCTCACATGATTCCCATGTGAGAACTAGAGAAAGAAAGTGATTGTAAAGCACTAGAAAAAATTGTGAACATCTTCTCTCCTTCGAACTCACTAGGTTTTAATATGTGAAATAATTTTGGCTATTTTTTCATGCACTTCACCATTTTGAATGAACAAACCTTTGAATTCCTCGGACGTCCGCCTTTGAACTATCGCAGAGGATGAAGTGGGACTTCTCGACCATATTCTTTTTTTCTACTCTATAATGCTTCTCTTGATTTTTTTGTAATTAATTACAGCCATGCTATGACCGAATTGAGATGAACAAAATTAATAGTTTACATAGGCATAAAAACAAACTGGTGATGTGCACTGCATAAACGACCAGATCAAAAATAAACTCCTTTCATATTGACTCCTAAAGCAAAACAATGAACCAAAGTGGTTCGGTACAGAAATGGCGAAGAACACAACTTGGACAGTGCCATTTCTCTGTTTTTCACATGCAGTGACGCGTGAGGCTGTGCCTAGATGTCCCTGGAGCAGTGGAGGCCCCACTAGCGCCGGCCCTGGTCGTTGACGGTAGCTGGTGTGATGGTCCCGCCATCGCTCGGGCTGTGCACGATAGCGAGTCGGGAGATAGCCCGCATCAGCGGGGCGCAGTGATGAAGGCCACCACTGGCACCCCCTGAAGGTCGGGTATCGAGATGGTGCAGATTAGTGATGCTGCAGTTGGGGAGGTGCGCGAGCTCCATCCAGGAGGCTCGCCATGACGGCTAAGCAGGGAGAGCGCACCACCACCCAGGAGCAGCAGCAGGTGACGAGGACGAGGAAGGATAGGACGCTGCAGGGGAGCCATGATGGATCTCCCCTGCCATGGCTTGATCTGTGAGTGGGGACGGCGGCATGGTGCAAGAAACAGGGGCAGAGGGCAGGCCGCGTCGGAGGGGAGGGAAGGTCGCGTCGGGGTGCGGGGAAGGTCACGCCGGAGGGGAAGTTGGGGGCGGGTGGAAGGGAGGTGGTCGGGGCAGAGGGCGGTGGTGAAGGTGGTCGGGGCGGTGGTTGGAGGCGAGGGCGGAGGTGGCTGGGGAGAAGAGTGGACACGGAGGTGGGGCGGAGGGCGGTGGTGGAGGTTATTGGGGCCAGGACGGCGGCGGCCGAGGTGGTCGGGGGGAGGACGGCGGCGGAGGTCGTCGGCGGGAGGACGGCGGCGGCAGAGGTGGTCGGGGCAGATGGCGTGGGCGTCCGGTATCAACAAGATCCAGGCGGTGCGCTGGACGGGATGGGAGGGACGGCGCGGTGCCGGTGGGGAGGGGCGGCGCAGCGCCGATGGGGAGGGGCAGCGTGGTGGCTTGGATGGGGATGAGAAGGTCGTGGGCTGCGGTAATGGGCTGGTCGGGCTGCTTTTTTCTCTGTTCGGGATCTCGGGAGCATCCCCTCGGCCCCTATATAGCCGCGTTGTGATCCAAATAACTATTCTAATCCTGGGATTAGAATAGTGCTACTCTATATATATATATAAAACATTCTTGTTGACATAATAGAATATTTTCTTTGGTAGAGTTATAAACAACTCTGACTTAATACTATGTATGCTCTCAAATGAATGATGAAAATATGGTAATGCTATTGTGAAAATATGTTCATGCTTTACTGAAAAAACATGACATATCTTGTTGATAAAATCAAGAAACATACAACTAAAGATAGCTTTTCCTGATTTTCTAGCACAACTTTTATGTTTTTGTTGAAGATTTCTCACTAGAAAATTCTTACTTATTTTTTGTAAATCGGGTAAAGTACCTGGAATTGGGGTTTCTACTTAGAAAATATGTTTTTGTTTTAACATCACACTCCCACCGGTCCATCCCATGGACGAGATCGCGCACGCAGACAGAAATGCCTTAGCATGCTTCTAGTGACTGACAGTTATTGGCTTAATTTTGTCGAGGCGAGTAGTTGGAGAGTTACTATATCAAAACCTATATTCGTAAAGGAAGAATGTCATCTTCTCAGTGAGTAAATTGTTGTTATTGAACTCACCGAGAGTCGCCTAAATATTAATATTAGAGAAATAAAATAGTTGTGAGATTAAGACAAACCCCTAAATATAGAAAAATGGGCCCATGGATCTTCCCACTCCAAAATTTCTGCGCACACTCTCACTTGAAGAGGTGAGGATTGCACTTTACCGGGTCGGAGAAAACAAGTTATGTTGTACCTCGGGTTGGCTTGCAAACAGATTTGCCTCCATTCTCCTTGGACTTCTTGGGCATTGATAGTTGCGTCACCAACATTTTTGCCTTCATAATGCATAAATCAATTTTTTTGTTCATTTTACAGTGGTGGTACATTTTGTTGTCCCCAAAAGCTACACAAGAATAAAGGTTGTTCAAAAATAAAAATTGTTGTAATATAAGTTATAGCCATTACAAACAACCATTTCCCTACATATAACAATTGGTCCTTAGAAAATAAGAAGAATATACATATGGTAACACTATTTATCCATCTTACATGTGCCATGGGACAAATTCTTGCACTAAAGGCTTTGTAAATTTGTCACTAGATTTTTGTTGGTGATATAAAAATGGAGAATCTAATTGTATATTGGTAAAGATCTACATACCTAATCCTAGGTATGAAAATATGTCAATCATGCATAGTAGTAGTATGTGTGGTCTGGGGTCCTTTGATCCACACAAATTCGAAGTGTCACCATAGCATCATGCCTCCGGTGCATCTGCACCGACGTCATATCCTCACCGGTCGCCTCCCATGCTGAAGCATGACCCAAGAAATATGATAGAGGAAGGGTGCAAGAGCGGGGGCAACACCACATGGCCACTAGGTGGAAGCATGCTGATGAGAGAGATATGGGATGTGTGGATAATGCTTATTGGGAAGCATGCTCGATAGGGGAAGAGGAGGTGGCACTGGTACCGTAACGTGCTATACAAACAGTTTTTAACCCCTTTCCGCGATGGCATTCTGAACCGTCGCCAAGTGAGTGTGTGCGATAGGGGGGTCCTTCCCACACAACCCAAAAACCGTCGGGGCGAGTGGCTACTGACGATCGTGATAGAATAAACGTATGAGAAGTCGCCCCAGTCCCACACGTTACGTTTCTGATCCGAGAGACATCCGAAATGATTACGCCGCTATAGTCGTGTGAAAAAGATGGACATCGACATTTAATCTACCGATGTGTTTGCGATAGGTACATTATCGCACACAGTTGAAGAATGTAAAATGTGTGTGGTGCCTCTACTAACACCAACGTGTCCATTTTCATAACTATGTGCGATAGTGTAACGCCTGGATAATTAAGCTACAGTAACCCTCGACTAATGAGGCCACGTCACCACGATTACTGTTGATAAACTCGCGTTGATTCAAACCCCGTTCAAATTCTAATTTAGAATCAAGTCAAACTACAAAAGTTTTCAAATGTCAAAACTAAAATGTTCGAGTTGTTGCAAATAACCGTTTGTTAATATTGGTGGTGAACCAACATTTTTTATATAGTGCTTTGATGCCCTAAATTAATCAAAACAGTGGCCTAAATATTAATTTAATCGCTTTTTGAAACTATAAAAATACAAAACTATTTTATTTTAACCTCAAACTAATTGAGGCAGTGACCTGAATTATTGCGCTATTTTAGGTACAAGAATTGTGTGTTGTAAATCTAAGACTATAAAAAGAAAAGAAAATGCAAATTGAAAACAGAAAATTAAAATGTAAAAGGGAAAAGAAACAACCCCCCCCCCCCCCCACGCGGGGCCAACCGGCTTAGCTAGTCAGCCGGCCGGCCAGCCCACTAGCCCCCTCGGCCTATATCCCAACTACCCCCCGAGACCCTAACTCCTCCCCCACTTTCTCCCTTCTCTCGCCCCCTCCCCCCAGATCCACCTCCTTCCCCCCCTCATCCTTGCGCCGCCATCGCCACCCACCTCACTCTGCCACGGCCACCGGCCACCTCTCGCCTCGTCGTTGCGTCCATGAAGATCGCCGTCGTCTGCTGCGTCCACTATAGAGACGAAAACGAGCCGGATCCCCTCCATCCGGATCGCCCTCGTCGTCTACCTCGGGACGCCGGAGATCCTTGCCGTCGATCCGTCGCCTCGTCGTCCCCAGCATCCTCCCCGGCGAGCTCCACCGAGCCATGCCGCCCTTCCCCTCTGCAGTGACTGTGAGCCCCGTCCGATCCACCCAGTTGCCCCTTTCCCTCGTCGCCGTAGTCGCCGTAGCCACCGTGCCCCGTTTCAGCTTGTCCACACCCGCATCGCGCCAGCAACCGCGCTCCTCGCTGCCCTGCCTACCTCCCGCCGCCCCGTGCCTGCTGCATGCCGCGCCTCCCGCTACCGCGCTCGTCGCCCCCACCCTAACCACCCGTCGCCCGCGCCTGCCGCACATCCCCTCGCCGTGAATGGCCGCCCATGCTGTCGCTGATGCTCTCCGGTGCCGCTCGCGCAGCCCCACTGCGCTGCTGCTGTCCCTCGCCGCGCCCTGGTCGCGTGCTCGTCGCGCTGACCGCGCCCGGCCCGCCTTCCCCCAATGCTCACCGCGAGCGCCTGCAACCGACGCTGCTCCCCGCGGGAGCTCTCACCTCCGTCCGCCCATTCCGGCCACTCGCCCCGAGCGCGCCCGCTCCCTCCCTCGATCCCGGCCGCCCCGGCCAGCCCCGCCCCGCCAATACTCCCTGCCACCTCGCACTGCTCGCCGTCGCCGCTAGCAGCTGCCGCGGCTCTGCTGATGGCTGCCGCTGTCTGCTGCTATCCGCTGCTTCATGCGCCGCCGCTGGCCTAACCACCGCCGACCGCAGCTGCAGCCCCGCACCGCCCGTTACCTTCCCTTCTCACCCCTGCCGCCCTACTCCGGCCGGCGCCCACGCCCGCAGCCCCCGCCCGGCGCCAGTGCTCGCCCGCCCTGTTAGCCTACTACGCTCGCCCCTGTGGCTTGGCCTTTGGGCCACTGCCCAGTGGGCCCCACGCCCCTTTTCCAATAAAAATGAAATAATAAAGTAAATAAATAAAAATAGTTAATTAATTAATTAACCAATTAATTAACTCTGTTTAGTTTACCTAATTAACTTGATTAGTTAATTAAAGCTGTTAATTAGTTACCAGTCTATGACAGAATGGCCCCACATGTCAGGGTTGACTCTGGTCAACTCAGTTGATTGCTAACATCATGATGATGTCATGCTGATGCAATAACCATATTTTAGATTTAATAATAAATTCAGAAATTGAATAAAACTTTAGAAAATTAATATAAAATAATTCGTAAGTCAGATGGAAATACTTTGTACATGAAAGTTACTCAGAAAAATATGACAATTCCGAATATGCCCTCCGTTCATCTGTCACATGCCTCTAGCATAGCGAACATGCAACTGTCCCCCTCCGATTCATCTGTCCAAAAATGCCAAACTTCGGGAAAACTTTCCCGGATGTTATCCCCCTTCGCCGGTATCATGTAACGCTGCGTTTGAACACCCCTAGCACCGCTTATTGTCATGTCATGCATTTATGTGCTTTGTATTTACTATTTCTTACCCCTCTTCTTCTCCGGTAGACCTCGAGACCGCTGCTGATGCCCCTGTGATCGACTACGTCACTGACAACATTTCTTCCTTTTCAGCAGAGCTTCCAGGCAAGCCCCCCCCCCCCTGATCACTCCGATATCGCCCATTCCATTCTCTCTCATGCTTGCATTAGATTTTGCTACTGTTATTGATTGCTCCTATTCTGATGCATAGCCTGCTTTTGTAACCTGCTCATTGTACCTTACCGGCTTATCCTAAACTGCTTAGTATAGGTTAGTTAGTGATCCATCAGTGACCCCCACCTTGTCCTTGTTGCCCCTGCTTCATCATCGATGACTCGACCAACGTGATCGACGACCAGAGCCCGACACCTCACATCACTTCACCCCCTTAGTTGTATGACTCTGCATAGTTACTATCGAGTGCCGAGGGTGATACCTCGTAACACACTCCTGATGATAACTCTGTAGTGTAGCTATTCGGTCGTGGTCATCGAGGGTGATTCCTCCTTCACCACTCCCGGTATGACCCTGTCGTGCAGCCTCTCAAGTGTGAACCTCGAGGGTGATTCCTCCTACTTTCACCTTGATGTTTATGTCGAGTGGAATCCACCGAGGGTGATTCCTCGGGGTTTCCCCCTTGATGTTTGGACACACAGTTACCTTGACTTTACTGGAGACCTTTGTGAAAGTCGGGCAGGCCCGGAGAGCACCCGCAAGATGTTACGGTGGCGGCTGGCTGTTTAGCGGTATTACCCAGGAGGGGTGGTAGCTCCGGACTTGTCCCGACAGCCGTCACTTCTTTTTAATAATGCACTAACAGGTTTGTGTATTTGCTTTGAGTTGGACTTTGGCCTTTACGCACTAACCACCACGCGAGAATAGTTATGGGCCTCGACGTTGTAGTGTCAGCCGAAGCTTTGTCAGACGTCCAGTTCAGCATTGTGGCACGGTCAGATCATGCCCACCATCCGAGGCGGTGCTGGTATCCACCCTGCACACAACGACCCGGAGTGCAACGGGCGATGGGCCCAAGACCCCGGAGTGCTTAGGATGTAGACCGGCGGGGACCTCTCTGCTGAGCCTAGGTAGGGCTGCGACGTGTTGATCTTCTGAGGCCGGGCATTGACTCAGAAAAGTGTGTCCGGCCAGAGTTATCAAGCGTGTTGGGAAATGTGGTGCACCCCTGCAGGGAAGATTATCTATTAATAGTCGTGTCCTCGGTAACGGATTTCAGACTTATATCCTGATCTATTACAACTAGAAATGGATACTTGAGACATGAGATGGATATGTTGGCTCCGGGATTGCTTTCTCGCAGGGAGTCGAGGAAGGATCTCTGGGCGTTAATACCACAACATGTTTGTTAAATATAAACTGCTATTCTATACTCTTCTGAATGCTGCAAGATGCTTGGAGCTGCTTGAAGATGCTAGTCTTCGATAGGCTAGGTCTTCCCTTCTATTCTGGCATTCTGCAGTTCAGTCCACAGATACAACCCTTCCATTTTATACCAATGCATACTTTGTATAGATCTGATGCTTGCGAGTACTTTGGATGAGTACTCACGGTTGCTTTGCTACCCCTTTCCCCCCTTCTTTCTTCTTTCTGGTTGTTGCAACCCGATGGCGGATCCGAGGAGCCAGATGCCACCCCCGACGACTACTACTACCCCGAGGGTGCCTACTACTACGTGGAGACTGCCAACGACCAGGAGTAGTTAGGAGGTCCCAGACAGGAGGCCTTGCCTCTTCGATCGTTGATGTTTGTGCTAGCCTTCTTAAGGCAAAACTTGTTTAACTTATGTCTGTACTCAGATATTGTTGCTTCCACTGACTCTCTTGTGTTTCGAGCTTTTGTATTTGAGCCCTCGAGGCCCCTGGCTTGTAATATGAAGCTTGTATCTTTTATTTGTGTCTAGAGTTGTGTTGTGATATCTTCCCGTGAGTCCCTGATCTTGATCGTACACATTTGCGTGTATGATTAGTGTACGGTCAAATCGTGGGCGTCACAAGTTGGTATCAGAGCCGACTGCCTGTAGGAACCCCCTTTCCAACTCCTTAGCCGAAGTTGAGTCTAGTCTTTGAAAAACTGATTTACTAACATGGTTGTGTGGTTACGGGCCCACGTCGCCATTGGGTGGTATTAGGATCTTTTACTCCTCGTCTATACTCTGGGACTCTGATCTCTCTCCTATTCAGGTTAAATGATTTTGCTAAATCTATCCTAGGTTCTCGTGATCACATCCAACCGGAGATTTGTATTACCCCTTTCTTGAATTGGAGGCCAAGTTCTGCTTCACAACATTCACTAACCGCAGGATCCTTTTATCGAGGGCACCCTGCGTCGTCCCCTGCAGATTCCTCGCTCTAGTGGTTTTCTCCGACGTTGATGTAGCCTTTGATATGCCCCGTTGTTGTATCCCTCCATCGCGTGCATGCGTGCCGCCTAGTATGTCTAGGATGATTCTATTGTCTGAGCTCATATGAGCAACGTGTAATTGGCTCTGCATATGTAGTTGTATGTCTTCAATGACTACTGCTTTGTACATACTGCGCCTTTCTCATTGTTCTGATTACATCATGGATGACTCCATACACTTGCTCCACCACATGATAAACAACCCCCTGTTGCATTTCATCAGGATGGTTAGACCCGCTGGTCGTGGACGCCTGATTACATGACCGGAATGATTCAACAGTTGAGCTGAATCGCCAGTTCATGGAAGGAGTCATGACTTAGTTTCCGTGCCCCAATATGAATCAGCAACCAACCCAGTGACTCTACAAGACTTTGCGTGTCTCAACCCTGTCATCTACCGTAGCTCAACTCAGCCCCTTGATGCTGATGATTGGCTCCGTGACATCATTTTTGAGTTGGAGTCAGCTGATGTAGCTATTGCACCCGGCTCAGAGCAACCGGTTTACCTTGCATTGCCAGCCCAGAGATCTAGTCTTCTGGCAACACACAACAACTTGGTACAGAAAACAACCGCTTTATTGATGCTAGCGGAAACATAGGTTCGATATTACATCAGATAGCGAGGCTAAGCGGCACACACGGTGCGGCTGAACAGTATGTACATTATTTAATGAACATGAAGGGGGCCTCGATAACGACAACTACGCGGCAGCGGAACAATGACGAAGCGGAACTCCATGGCACAGGGACACCGATGTGGACATGATCTAGACATGGGAAGCACTCCGATCTGGTGAGTCTTTCCTGAAAACTGGCATGACACGCCAGGTCAGTACATTGAATGTACTTGCAAGCTCACAACAAGTAAAAGCATAATGGCAAACAATAACATGACAATTAAGCAGGTTAAATGCAAGGCTACGACATACTACTCATGAAGTGATCATGCTTGTGCACCGAGTCCCTCGGACTCGCTTACCATACGGGTTACCTCGTAACCAATCTCATCAATACGGTGATCACTCCCAGATCACAAAGGAAACCAACTCTCTGGTTCCAACAACAACCATCTTCATGGTTTCAACAACAACCATCTTCATGGTTCCAACAATCTCATCACATAACCAGTGCCAACCATATAACTTTAGTGTGCAAGATTAAATTATTTATGTTGATCCATGGTGTGACCTACTACGAACTGGGTCCGTAACCGAGGACGCGGCTATCGATAGATTTAACACACACTCTGCAGAGGTTAGCACACTGCACCCACACCACGGAATCCATGTCCTCGAACTCCCATTCGGGTGGACCAACGGCATTCCGACAGAACCAACCCATTGTCATGACACTCTCCCGGCCACTCCGACCAACTCCCCTTTGGGCTAAGTCATGGGTGGCCCCGATGTCAACCCGTGACATCCATGGCCACCGTCGTGGCAAAACATAAATGGTCCCAAACGGGGACAAGGTACCATAACAACAACAACGGGCACACAAGGTTATGTCTGCTTACCGGGCCAGGGTACCGCACGCCCATAACCTTCCCTCGTTGGAGGCACCGACCAGAGGCATGACAATGGACCGAATAAAGGCCTTCCCATAAAGGCAAATGTGGTTGCACTGGGAAGCTCGATTCGGTGGCACCATGACTCGATCAACATTATGTTCAAGTTGGATTATCATAATGTTTAACTTGAAATAAAAGAACTCGAGTCATAGTATGCCATGAACATGCAACTATCTGACATGCAACCATATCCACATATCACTGATATGAAAACCATATCCACATATCACTGATATGAAACGGATCAACATCATAGAATCATTCTGCATGCACTGCTAATCACTTTAGAGACACTGGTTTTAACTCACTAGTTTTAACCCAATCATTTTTAGTTATGACATTAGCATGGTGAAACTGATAAATCAATTATGAAAATAATACCGATCATAACCAAACCATAGTCATACTATCAAAATCACTCTACTGCATCACACTAGCCCATGCACTCAAGTACTATAGCAAGCTAAACATATCAAGCATAACAATTTAAATAACATAGGCAATATTTATTAAATGTTTAAATGCATGAAATATATCATATTCAAGTTGGGAAAATCATAGTTATTGAAATGACACAATGCAAATATTTTTGGTGGCTTGCCTTAGCATTGAGGAGGGTTACACTCCTCCTGGTTCTCCTCAAGGCAAGTTCTCCTTCTGAAAATAATTAAAAACAGCAAAAGAAAATATCAAGAACCCTTCTGAAATTCACCAGAAATTCTAGACAACAGGGAAAAATCTCAAATTTGGTGTGCTGCTAGAGAATTTCAATACAAAACCAATGCAAAAAGAATCAACTCATTTGGACTTATAGATTAGGAGTTAGGGCTGGTCAAAGTTTCTGGTCAAATTTGAATTAAATTTGAATAAAAGAAAATCCAGGGGATGACGTCGAAGACGTATTCCAGGGAATACACCTCCACTCGTACCGCTTCGGGCGCGAGCGCAGAGGCTGACAGCGGGCCCCACGCGTGAGATCTGGAGAGAGAGAGAGAGGGAAACAGAGGAGGGGCGACGCGTCGCCGGTGTTTCTCCGGCGAGGAGAGGTCGGTGGCCACCGTGGAAAGGATGGGGAGGTGCGCAAGGTTACGGCGAACACGCATGTACCCGAAATGCGGCGAGGGGTGGACGGACGGGGTCGGCAAGAGCTTCTCCAGCAGCAGCAGCGGGCGGAGCTCATCGGAGAAGAAGAAGACGGCGTCGTGAGGTCGCTCCGTTGGCTCCAGCGGCGTCAGCGAGCACCAATGGACCACCAGGAACACGCCCACGCAGTCGGTCGAGCTCGAGAAGCAGTGGAGAGGTGGGGGACAGAGAAAGGGGATCGCTGGTGAGCTCAGGTCGGGGACGGCGGCCAGAGGCCTGCCCGGCCGGGCTGCGGCTTCCTACGGGGTCGTGGAGGTTGAATGGGTGGAGAGGTGAGGAGAAATGAGCTCGGGAGGGGTATATTTATAGGTGAGGCCGAGGCGGAGCTCAAGAGCTCGCCGGAGTCTCTAGACGCAGCGCACGGCGACGAGAGGCTTCAGTGAGAGAGGGAGAAGTGACCAGGGCTCACGCGGCCACTGTTTGAGGTGAGGGACGAGCACAGGACGCACGGGAGGGCACTGACTCGAGCACGGTGGCACTGTGCTCCTCTGGGGCGGCGCACGTGTGATTGATGTGGTTACTCCGGCGTCGGCGAGCGGCAGCAAGGGTGCTGGGGAGGTGCGGCATGCTGAGGCGAGCTGGGAAGCGAGCATGAGTGAAACAGGGCTCGGGCGCGACGCAGAGCGCGTCGGCCGTATGCCAGCACGCTTGGACGAACGCGGTCACGGCGTGAACTATGGCATCACGCGATCTGGGCTGTGCAAACTATGTCTGGCGTGTAGTCCTTGCAAGGTTGGGTCGAGCCAAGCATCTGAGTTGAGCACAGGTCGACTGGGTGAGAGTGTAGCTTCATGGCAAGTTTCTGGACAGAAACTTGTGAGCTTAATAGAGAAGAATCTAGAAGGAGTTAGGAGCTGATTTTTGGAGGTTAAGAGTTTCTTAGGAGGATAATGAAGACCTAAAAATTTCAGCTCCATTGGATCAAGGAAAAATACACTTCATGTACAAAGTGCATTTTTTGGTTAGTACAGAAAAGATTTTCTGTAGCAAAAATATTCCAAATAACCATGAAATATTTATGCACAGGAAGGTGTGCCAAGGTTCAAAGAATATTCAGGAATTTTCTCAGATTTTTATGAGCAAGAAACAGAGGGGTTGCTTTGGAAGGGAAGCGAAAATATTCCATTTTCAGGGTGAAAATGAATATTTTCCTTAGAAGAAAAATTTCCCAAAGCAATGTGATGATGAATGAGAGGTCAAGAGAGGTTGTGAGAGGTGAGGGGAGTCACTTGGGTGAAAATCAAAACAATGCCCAAGTGCTTAAGTCCAAATGAATTAACCCAAAATCCAAATAAAAGCAAAAAGGCAAAGGAAAATCATGATGGCAAAAACCAGGGTGTCACAAACCTCCCCCACTTAAGATGAATCTCGTCCTCAAGATTCGGTTGCTTGGGAAAACAATTTTGGATAAGACACTCTCAAAAAATCCTCTCTTTCCCAGGTTGCTTCTTCCTCGGTGTGATGTTCCCACTTTACCTTATAAAACTTAATCACCTTACTGCGAGTGACTCTTTCCATTTCTTCCAATATTCGGAATGGTTTCCCCTCATAGGTTAAATCCTTAGCAAGCTCTATCTCTGCCATATCAGTCCTTTTCTCGGGTGGCGAGATACACCTTCTCAACTGTGAGACATGAAACACATGGTGCACTTCTGACAATTCCGGTGGTAGTTCCAACTGGTAAGCCACTGTACCAACTCGGGACATAACTGGGAATGGTCCAATATATCTGGGTGCAAGTTTTCCTCGGGTCTGGAACCTCTTGACCCCTTTCATGGGTGTGACTTGGAGGTAAACATACTCTCCGGGTTCGAAATTGATCTGTCGGTGCTTGGAGTCATAGTAGCTCTTTTGTCAGGACTTGGCCACTTGTAGTCTATCTCGGATCTCTTTGACTTGTTTTTCAGCCTCCATCATTAAGTCGGTTCTGAAAATGCGGCTATCTCTGGTTTGAGACCAGTTTAGCGGAGTGCGACACTTACGGCCATACAAAGCTTCATAGGGTGACATCTTGAGGCTGGTCTGGAAACTATTGTTTTATGAGAACTCGGCATAGGGTAGACAATCTTCCCACTTGGGTCCTTGGGCCAGAGCACATGCTTAGAGCATATCTTCGAGTATTTGATTTACTCGATCGGTCTACCCGTCTGTCTGAGGGTGATAGTAGGTGCTGTACTTTAGTGCGGTCCCCAAAGCTTGATGGAGACGTGACCAGAATGCTGAGGTAAAGAGAGAACCTCGGTCGGAAGTGATAGTTTTTGGCACTCCATGTAAACTGACGATTCTGGACACATATAGCTGTGCGAGTTGATCGGCTCAGTATGTGGTTCGGATGGGAATGAAGTGAGCTACCTTTGTCAGCATGTCCACCACAACCCATACTGCATCATTGCCTCGGTGAGTCTTTGGCAGGCCTGTGATGAAATCCATGCAGACATCATCCCACTTCCATTGTGGAATGGGTAAAGGTTGGAGAAGTCCGGCGGGTTTCTGATGTTCCGCCTTCACCTTGTTACATATGTCGCAACAAGCGACAAAATAGGCAATGTCCTTCTTCATTCCATCCCACCAAAATATCTGTCGAAGGTCTTCGTACATCTTGGTACCTCCTGGGTGAATCGAGTATGAAGATTCGTGCGCTTCTGCCAAGATCTTCCTTCTCAGGTTTGCTTGTTCAGGTACGCAAATCCGACCTCAAAACCTTAGCGTACCTTGCTCATCCTTCGAGAAATCCTGGGTCTTGCCTTCTTGCATACGCTTGACATGGTGTTGCAGGACGACATCATCCAGCTGGGCCATGCGGATTTCTTTCTCGAGGGTAGGGGTGACTTCCAACATATTGACGAGGTCAGCCCCAACAATAACCAGGTTAAGCTGAGCAATCTCTTCTTGGAGTTCGGGAGGCAAGGACTCCATCAGGGCGTTCAGGTTGGCAGGCTTGCGACTGAGGGCATCGGCAACCACATTGGCCTTACTGGGATGGTAATTTATTCCAAGATCATAATCCTTGACCAATTTGAGCCATCTTCGCTGTCGGAGATTCAAGTCCGGTTGGGTGAATATATACTTTAGACTCTTGTGATCGGTAAATATCTGACATCTTTTGCCAATGAGGTAGTGCCTCCAAATCTTCAACACGTGCACAACTGCGGCCAATTCCAGATCATGGGTTGGGTAGTTCCCTTCGTGGGGTCGTAGCTGTCTAGATGCATAGGCTACAACCTTGCCATCTTGCATGAGCACACATCCAATGCCTTTCCTGGATGCGTCACAGTATACATCAAAGCTGCAATAGATGTCGGGTAGGGTCAACACAGGTGCTGACATCAATCGGGTCTTCAACTCATTGAAACTCTTCTCACAGTCCTCAGACCATACAAACTTCTGATCCTTCTTGAGGAGCTCTGTCATGGGCTTAGCAATCTTAGAGAAGCCTTCAATGAATTGACGGTAATATCCGGCTAATCCCAGAAAACTCCGGATCTCAGTCACTGTCGTGGGTGCTGTCCAATCAAGCACATCCTTTACTTTGCTTGGATCCACAGCTATGCTTTCTGCTAAAAGAACATGCCCCAAAAATCCGACTTGCTTGAGCGAAAATTCACATTTGCTGAATTTCGCATATAGTTGATGGTCATGGAGTCTTTGCAAGACTGCTCTGAGATGTCCCTTGTGCTCTTCTTCACCTTTCGAGTATATGAGGATGTCATCAATGAAGACCACCACAAATTTATCCAAAAAGTCCATGAATACTTTATTCATCATGTGCATGAAGAAAGCAGGGGCATTGGTGAGGCCGAAAGACATGACCATATATTCATAAAGACCATATCGAGTGGTGAACGCGGTCTTAGGAATATCCTCCTTCTTGATCTTGAGCTGGTGATATCCGGTCCTCAAATCAATCTTGGAGAATACTCGTGCCCCATTGAGTTGGTCGAACAAATCATCAATCCTCAGAAGCGGGTATTTGTTCTTGATAGTGACATCATTCAACTGACGGTAATCCACACACATCCGAAGACTGTCGTCTTTCTTGTCCACGAAGATTGCGGGTGATCCCCATGGTGAAGAGCTTGGACGAATGTATCCTTTCTAAAGCATCTCGTCAAGCTGTTTCTTTTATTCCACTAATTCGGATGAAGGCATCTGGTAATACTTCTTATATAACGGTGCGGTCCCCGGCACAAGGTCAATTGCAAACTCAAGCTCGCAGTCTGGCGGCATTCCTGGTAGCTCCTCAGGAAATACATCTGGAAACTCACTGACCACAAGAATTAGATCCAACTCTTCAGCTATCGCTGCGAAGACATTTCTTTCTTGGGCATGTTTCTCCGAGCAAAGAATTTTGTAGCTTGGCCTTCCTGGTTTGTCAATGTGACTTCTCTGGTCGCACAGTTGATGCATACTTGATGTTTGGTTAACCAGTTCATTCCCAAAATAATATCCAACTTGGCAGACTCGATGACTATCAAAGAAGCTGGGAACATGACCCCCTTGATGTCAATCTCCAAATTACGGCAGGCCAGATTACTTTTGAGCAGGGATCCCGGGGATTGTACCATCATACTCTTTTCCAAAAGCGACCAAGAAAACTTGTTTTGGGCAGCAAAACTCCACAAAATAAAAGAATGGGAAGCCCCAGAGTCAAACAAAATTATTGCAGGTATGCTAGTAACGGAAAACATACCAATGATGACTTCCGGGTTCTCTTGGGCTTCTTCTGCGGAGAGGTGATGAACTTGCCCTTGGATGGTCTTCTGGCCTGGGTATGGTCCCATGTGGTTAACTTGCGGCTTGAATGGAGCATTTGACTTGCCGCTCATGGGGCATTGTCTGGCGTAGTGTCCGGTTTACCCACAAGAAAAACACGCATTGCTACGCTGACAATCTTCGCGTACCGGGTTGGTCATGATATTCTTGACTTGGGTAGTGATCTTGTTAACATTCTGCTGCCAATTGGGCTTAAACTTAGTCTGTGACTGCTACCAGGTACGAGCCTTCTGGAATATGGGTCCTTCCTTCTTAGGCTTGAACTTCCGCTTGCGTTCATCATGAGCGGGTCTACTGTCCTGAATAAGCTTGTGCTCCCTTTCTATAATCAGGGCTTTGTTTACCAGAGTCTAGAAATCTGGAAAATCAAGCATACTGAGAGTGCATCTGAGGTGTTGATTCAATTCAGTCCTCCAGGGAATCTGTCGATCCTTCTCTCTTTGGTGGCCACATCATACAGGGAATAGTGGGCCAAGTGATTGAACTCGTTCAAATACTCAGTGACTGATAAGTTACCTTGCGTGAGGGCTAGGAACTCACGCTGCTTGACCTTCATGATTCCTGTAGGGATGTGATATTTGCGGAACTGATCCTTAAACTTATCCCATGTGATTTCTTCATCTGCTGGCCACATAGCTTTAGTGTTGTCCCACCAAATAGCTGCAGCTCCTTCCAGATAGTGGGTCACAAATGGAACCTTATCACCTTCTTCAGTGCGAGCAATGTCCAATTTCTTTTCAATGGTCCTCAACCAGTCGTCGGCTTCCAGAGGGTCAGCAACTTGATTAAAATTGGGTGGCTTAGTCCTTTGAAAATCTGAGAGCTTGGAGTGATGGCCATTCTGATTTCCATTCTGCCCAACCATAGCCTGCACACTTTCAATAGTTCAAGCAGATCATTGTTTCTTCTTTCTTTGAACATGCGCATGATCTGTTCAGTGGTTGGCGGATGTGGCGGTGGAGGTGGTGGTTGTGGATACGGTTCGGGGGAATGCCCTGCCTGTCTTGCTGAGTGACGAACAGGTACATCCTCATCAGCGTGACTGCTGCTGCCTCGCCGCGTCATCCTATTGTTTGCTTTCCCCAATATGAAGCAACCAAGATGCGCAACATCCATAAATGGGGAATAAAAGCAAGCGACAAAGCCCAAAAGAAAGCAACAAGAAACCAAGGCGAATAATAACGGAGAAAAGTTCCAACATAATTATACATAGACTCATACATGAAAGGAAACATCATGACTGGTACGACTACGCTCATACATGAAAAGAAACATCATGACAAGTACGACTACATCCATACATCTAAGCATCATGACAACGTCGGATACTCTGATGATCTAGTGCTCTGCTGGTCCTGCTGGGTCCTCTCCTGGCCCGGACTCGGATCCTAAACTGACGATGTTAACGGAAACCTCCGGGTTAAAGGTAACACGATGACGCTGCCTCGAGGGCTCTCCCTCAGGGGCGGGTGCGGGATGAGGCTGGAGCATAGGGGCTGTGGGAGTAGCGAGAAGTGAAGCCCACTCGGCAGGGGCACTGTGGGGAGTCACGGTCGAGGTGCCCGAGCTAGTCGAATGAGTAACCGGGGTAGTTGGCGAGCTAGAAACTGGTGGAATAAAGGGGGTAAATCCTATGGAAGGTGGAGCGGGATTGGACCTAGCGGCCACCAAAGCAGTGCGAGCACGAGTCAGCTCTTGGGCCAGCTCGTGAATCAGAAGATAGCTAGCAGTGATATAGCGGGAAAGGTGGCTAGCGGGACTCTCGGCCGCCGGGTCAATAACAGGAAAGCGGGCACGCCCATCATCGTGCAGGGATGGGTAGTAGTAGAAGCCTGGGTGGGTCTGCATTTGGATCTCGTTATAGCATAACTCAACGATAATCTCAAACGCAGCAAACTGAACAGCCTGAGCGGGGGTAGAAGCGAAACCACTCCTAGAAGAATGGGTGTATGAACCAGATGCCGAACTGCAGCGCAAGGTGACCACCGCGTGATACTCGTATACCGAGTCTGCTAGGCGCTCCCGGTACACCCGATATACCAGGTCATCACCGTGAGGGTAGAGGCATCGCCATACGCTTCGAAGAAGGTGCGGCGAAGTGCACGGTGCCAGCTCCAACTGACACGCATACGGTACTGGAGCCATCTACACTCACAACCGTTAGTCGGTTAGTAAAAACAATAAATCAAATGCATGCAATGCAGCAATCAGATGCAAACACTACCAGCACTCAAAACTAACTAGCTACCATTCAACTAACACGTCGGCGGTCTAGCGTGTCCTACAGTCAGCGCGGCTCTGATACCAAGCGTTGTGGCACCCTGGCTCAGAGCAACCGATTTACCTTGCATTGCCAGCCCAGAGATCTAGTCTTCTGGCAACACACAACAACTTGGTACACAAAACAACCGCTTTATTGATGCTAGCAGAAACATAGGTTCGATATTACATCAGATAGCGAGGCCAAGTGGAACACACGGTGCGGCTGAACAGTATGTACATTATTTAATGAACATGAAGGGGGCCTCGATCACGACAACTACGCGGCAGCCGAACAACGACGAAGCGGAACTCCATAGCATAGGGACACCGATGTGGACACGATCTAGACACGGGAAGCACTCCGATCCGGTGAGACTTTCCTGAAAGCTGGCATGACACGTCAGGTCAGTACATTGAATGTATTTGCAAGCTCACAACAAGTAAAAGCATAATGGCAAACAATAACATGACAATTAAGCAGGTTAAATGCAAGGCTACGACATACTACTCATGAAATGATCATGCTTGTGCACCGAGTCCCTCGGACTCGCTTAGCATATGGGTTACCTCATAACCAATCTCATCAATACGGTGATCACTCCCGGATCACAAAGGAAACCAACTCTCTGGTTCCAACAACAACCATCTTCATGGTTTCAACAACAACCATCTTCATGGTTCCAACAATCTCATCACATAACCAGTGCCAACCATATAACTTTAGTGTGCAAGATTAAATTATTTATGTTGATCCATGGTGTGACCTACTACGAACTGGGTCCGTAACCGAGGATGCGGCTATCGATAGATTTAACACACACTCTGCAGAGGTTAGCACACTGTACCCACACCATGAAATCCATGTCCTCGAACTCCCATTCGGGTGGACCAACGGCATTCCGACAGAACCAACCCATTGTCATGACACTCTCCCGGCCACTCCGACCAACTCCCCTTTGGGCTAAGTCATGGGTGGCCCTGATGTCAACCCGTGACATCCACGACCACCGTCATGGCAAAACATAAACGGTCCCAAACGGGGACAAGGTACCATAACAACAACAACGGGCACACAAGGTTATGTCTGCTTACCGGGCTAGGGTACCGCACGCCCATAACCTTCCCTCATTGGAGGCACCGGCCAGAGGCATGACAACGGACCAAATAAAGGCCTTCCCATAAAGGCAAATGTGGTTGCACTGGGAAGCTCGATTCGGTGGCACCATGACTCGATCAACATTATGTTCAAGTTGGATTATCATCATGTTTAACTTGAAATAAAAGAAATCGAGTCATAGTATGCCATGAACATGCAACTATCTGACATGCAACCATATCCACATATCACTGATATGAAATGGATCAACATCATAGAATCATTCTGCATGCACTGCTAATCACTTTAGAGACACTGGTTTTAACTCACTAGTTTTAACCCAATCATTTTTAGTTATGACATTAGCATGGTGAAACTGATAAATCAATTATGAAAATAATACCGATCATAACCAAACCATAGTCATACTATCAAAATCACTCTACTACATCACACTAGCCCATGCACTCAAGTACTACAACAAGCAAAACATATCAAGCATGACAATTTAAATAACATAAGCAATATTTATTAAATATTTAAATGCATGAAATATATCATATTCAAGTTGGGAAAATCATAGTTATTGAAATGACACCATGCAAATATTTGTGGTGGCTTGCCTTAGCACAGAGGAGGGTCACACTCCTCCTGGTTCTCCTCAAGGCAAGTTTCTCCTTCTGAAAATAATTAAAAACAGCAAAAGAAAATATCAAGAACCCTTCTAAAATTCACCAGGAATTCTAGACATCAGGGAAAAATATCAAATTTGGTGTGCTGCTAGAGAATTTCAATACAAAACCAATGCAAAAAGAATCAACTCATTTGGACTTATAGATTAGGAGTTAGGGCTGGTCAAAGTTTCTGGTCAAATTTGAATAAAAGAAAATCCAGGGGGGTGACGTCGAAGACGTATTCCAGGGAATACGCCTCCACTCGTACCGCTTTGGGCACAAGCGCAGAGGCTAACAGTGGGCCCCACTCGTTAGATCTGGAGAGAGAGAGAGAGAGGGAAACGGAGGAGGGGTGGCGCGTCGCGAGTGTTTCTCCGGCGAGGAGAGGTCAGCGGCCGCCGTGGAAAGGATGGGGAGGTGCGCAAGGTTATGGCGAACACGCACGTACCCGAAATGTGGCGAGGGGTGGACGGACAGGGTCGGCAAGAGCTTCTCTAGTGGCTGCAGTGGGCGGAGCTCGTCGGAGAAGAAGAAGACGACGTCGTGAGGTCGCTCCGGTGGCTCTAGTGGCGTCAGCGAGCAGGAGTGGACCACCAGGAACACGCCCACGCAGTCGGTCTAGCTCGTGAAGCAGTGGAGAGGTGGGGGACAGAGAAAGGGGATCACCGGCGAGCTCAGGTCGGGGACGGCGGCCAGAGGCCTGCCCGGCCGGGCTGCGGCTTCCTACGGGGTCGTGGAGGTTGAATGGGTGGAGAGGTGAGGAAAAATGAGCTCGGGAGGGGTCTATTTATAGGCGAGGCTGAGTTGGAGCTCGAGAGCTTGCCGGAGTCTCTAGACGCGGCGCATGGCGATGATAGGCGTCAGTGAGAGAGGGAGAAGTGGCCAGGGCTCACGCGGCCACTGTTCGAGCTCGGGGACGAGGACAGGACACACGGGAGGGCACTGACTCGAGCACGGGGGCACTGTGCTCCTCTGGGGCGGCGCGCGCGTGATTACTGTGGTTACTCCGACGTCGGCGAGCGGCAGCAAGGGTGCTGGGGAGGTGCGGCATGCTGAGGTGAGCTGGGAAGCGAGCACGAGCGAAACAGGGGCTCGGGCGCGACGCAGAGCGCGTCGGCCGTATGCCAGCACGCTTGGACGAACGCGGTCACGGCGTGAACTATGGCATCACGCGATCTGGGCTGTGCAAACTATGTCTGGCGTGTAGTCCTTGCAAGGTTGGGTCGAGCCAAGCATCTGAGTTGAGCACAGGTCGACTGGGTGAGAGTGTAGCTTCATGGCAAGTTTCTGGACAGAAACTTGTGAGCTTAATAGAGAAGAATCTAGAAGGCTTTAGGAGCTAATTTTTGGAGGTTAAAAGTTTCTTAGGAGGGTAATGAAGCCCTAAAAATTTCAGCTCCAGTGGATCAAGGAAAAATACACTTCATGTACAAAGTGCATTTTCTGGTTAGTACAGAAAAGATTTTCTGTAGCAAAAATATTCCAAATAACCATGAAATATTTTTGCACAGGGAGGTGTGCCAAGGTTCAAAGAATATTCAGGAATTTTCTCAGATTTTTGTGGGCAAGAAACAGAGGGGTTGCTTTGGAAGGGAAGTGAAAATATTCCATTTTCAGGGTGAAAATGAATATTTTCCTTAGAAGAAAAATTTCCCAAAGCAATGTGATGATGAATGAGAGGTCAAGAGAGGTTGTGAGAGGTGAGGGGAGTCACTTGGGTGAAAATCCAAACAATGCCCAAGTGCTTAAGTCCAAATGAATTAACCCAAAATCCAAATAAAAGCAAAAAGGCAAAGGAAAATCATGATGGCAAAAACCAGGGTGTCACAGTAGCCCCTGTCGACTATGTCACCTTCACGGTTTATTACCTGAAAGGTCCCGCTGCTCAATGGTGGGACAGCCACATGCATTCTTACCTATTGGAACCGCCATTACTTGGCCGAAATTCCAAGCTGCATTCCGCGGGCTAATGTCGAACCACCATGGATAGTCATAACGTCCCCGTTGAAATTGAAGGGTTGGAATTCCATGTTTCCCCCATTGCTATGAAGTCATCCAATGCTGACCTCATTCTGGGAATGGAATGGTTGAAAACACATGCCGCTTCTATCATTTGCGCCGCTAAGACCGGCCATCTACTACATCCTTCAAGTGAGATAGTAAGCTACCATGCTCATCTTGTTCGAAATGCGGAATCACGGATTTATTCCTTGAATGAGTTAAACGCTTCTCCTCTTGTGAGAACTGAAAACATTCTAGTCATTTGTGAATTCCAAGATGTCTTTCCAGAAGAATTACCCAGTCCATGACCTTGAACTTGCTGCAGTTAAATTTGCACCAAAGTTGTGGCGACATTTCCTGCTTGGGGATCGTTGCGAGATCTTCACCAATTATCAAAGTCTGAAGTAATTGTTTACTTAGCTAGATCTGGATCTACGTCGGCAGCGATGTTTGGAAACAATTACACACTATGACTACGGTATTTCTTATACCCCTGGCAAGGCTAATTCATGGCCGATGTCCTGAGTCGCAAGTCTTATTGCAACAACCACATAGTTTATAAAGCTCAACCCCTGCAAGATGAACTCGCTTATAGAGAGCATTCGGTCCGCATTCTCGTTCAAGCTGAACATTGCACCCATCTGAGGGCTATCAAATTTCTTAAAGTTCAGTGGTCAATCATTCTGAAGATGAAGCCACATGGGAACGCGAAGGTCATCTTTGTGATGAATACCTCGTTTTGTTTCCGTCTACCTCCTAAAATCTCGGGACGAGATTTCTTGTAATGGCGGAGATTTGTAACGCCCAGATAATTAAGCTACAGTAACCCTCTACTAATGAGGCAACGTCACCACGATTACTGTTGATAAGCTCACATTGATTCAAACCCCGTTCAAATTCCAATTTAGAATGAAGTCAAACTACAAAAGTTTTCAAATGTCAAAACTAAAATGTTCGAGTTGTTGCAAATAACCGTTTGTTAATATTGGTGGTGAACCAACATTTTTTATATAGTGCTTTGATGCCCTAAATTAATCAAAATAGTGGCCCAAATATTAATTTAATCGCTTTTTAAAATTATAAAAATACAAAACTATTTTATTTTAACATCAAACTAATTGAGGCAGTGACCTGAATTATTGCGCTATTTTAGGTACAAGAATTGTGTGTTGTAAATCTAAGACTGTAGAAAGAAAAGAAAATGCAAATTGAAAACAGAAAATTAAAATGTAAAAGGGAAAATAAACAAACCCCCCCCCCCCACGCTGGGCCAACCGGCCCAGCTAGTCGGCCGGCCGGCCAGCCCACTAGCCCCCCCAGCCTATATCCCCACTACCCCCCGCGACCCTAACTCTTCCCCACTATCTCCCTCCTCTCGCCCCCTCCCCCCAGATCCACCTCCTTCCCCCCCTCATCCTTGCGCCACCGTCGCCGCCCGCCTCACTCTGGCGCAGCCACCGGCCACCTCTCCCCTCGTCGTTGCGTCCACGAAGACCGCCGTCGTCCGCTGCGTCCTCTACGGAGATGAAAACGAGCCGGAACCCCCTACATCGCCGGATCGCCGTCGTTGTCTACCTCGGGACGCCGGAGCTCCTTGCCATCGATCCGTCGCCTCATCGTCCCCAGCATCCTCCCCGGCGAGCTCCACCGAGCCACTCCGCCCCTCCCCTCTACAGCGACTGTGAGCCACGTCCAATCCACCCCGTTCCCCCTTTCCTTCGTCGACGTAGTCGACGTAGCCATCGCACCCCGTTTCAGCTCGTCCACTCTCGCATCACGCCAGCCACCGCGCTCCTCACGGCCCTGCCTACCTCCCGCCGCCCCGTGCCTGCTACACGCCGCGCCTCCCGCTACCGCGCTCGTCGCCCCCACCCTGACCACCCGTCGCCCGCGCCTGCCGCGCATCCCCTCGCCGCGAACGGCCGCCCATGCTGCCACTGATGCTCTTCGGTGCCACCCGCGCAGCCCCACTGCTGTTGCTGCCCCTCGCCGCGCCCTGGGCGCGTGCTCGTCATGCTGACTGCGCCTGGCCCGCCTTCCCGCAATGCTCACCGTGAGCACCTGCAACCGACGCTGCTCCCCACGGGAGCTCTCACCTCCGTCCGCCCGTTCTGGCCGCTCGCCCTGAGCGCGCCCGCTCCCTCCCTCGATCCCGGCCGCCCCGGCCAGCCCCGCCCCACCACTACTCCCTGCCGCCCCGCACTGCTCGCCGCCGGCGCTAGCAGCTGCCGCGGCTCTGCTGATGGCTGCTGCTATCCGCTTCTGCACGCGCCCCCGCTGGCCTCGCCACCGCTGGCCGCAGCTGCAGCCCCGCACCGCCCGCTGCATTCCCTTCTCATCCCCGCCGCCCTGCTCCGGCCGGCGCCCGTGCCCGTAGCCCCTGCCCGGCGCCAGTGCTCGCCCGCCCCGTTAGCCCGCTACGCCCGCCCCTGTGGATTGGCCTTTGGGCCACTGCCCAGGGGGCCCCACGCCCCTTTTCCAAAAAAAAAAGAAATAATAAAAGAAATAAATAAAATTAGTTAATTAATTAATTAACTTAATTAACTATGTTTAGTTTACCTAATTAACTTGATTAGTTAATTAAAGCTGTTAATTAGTTACCAGTCTATGACAGAACGGCCCCACATGTCAGGGTTGACTCTGGTCAACTCAGTTGATTGCTGATGTCATGATGATGCCATGCTGATGCAATAACCCTATTTTAGATTTAATAATAAATTCAGAAATTGAATAAAACTTTAGAAAATTAATATAAAATAATTCGTAAGTCAGATGGAAATACTTTGTACATGAAAGTTGCTCAGAAAAATATGACGATTCCAAATATGCCCTCCATTCATCTGTCACATGCCTCTACCATAGCGAACATGCAACTGTCCCCCTCCGATTCATCTTTCCAAAAATGCCAAACTTCGGGAAAACTTTCTCGGATGTTATCCCCCTTCGCCGGTATCATGTAACGCTGCGTTAGAACACCCCTAGCACCGCTTATTGTCATGTCATGCATTTATGTGCTTTGTATTTACTGTTTCTTCCCCCTCTTCTTCTCTGGTTGACCTCGAGACCCCTGCTGATGCCCTTGTGATCGACTACATCACCGACGACACTTCTTCCTTTTCAGCAGAGCTTCCAGGCCAGCCCCCCCTTGATCACTCCGATATCGCCCATTCCATTCTCTCTCATGCTTGCATTAGATTTTGCTACTGTTATTGATTGCTCCTATTCTGATGCATAGCCTGCTTTTGTAACCTGCTCATTGTACCTTACCTGCTAATCCTAAACTGCTTAGTATAGGTTGGTTAGTGATCCATCAGAGACCCCCACCTTGTCCTTGTTGCCCCTGCTTCATCATCGACGACTCGACCAACGTGATCGACGACCAGAGCCCGACACCTCACATCACTTCACCCCCTTAGTTGTACGACTCTGCATAGTTACTATCGAGTGCCGAGGGTGATACCTCATAACGCACTCCTGATGATAACTCTATAGTGTAGCTATTCGGTCGTGGTCATCGAGGGTGATTCCTCCTTCACCACCCCCGATATGGCCCTGTCGTGCAGCCCCTCAAGTGTGAACCTCGAGGGTGATTCCTCCTACATTCACCTTGATGTTTACATCGAGTGGAATCCACCGAGGGTGATTCCTCGGGGTTTCCCCCTTGATGTTTGGACATACGGTTACCTTGACTTTACTGGAGTCCTTTGTGAAAGTCGGGCGGGCCCGGAGAGCACCCGCAAGATGTTATGGTGGCGGCTAGCTATTTAGCGGTATCACCCAGGAGGGGTGGTTAGCTCCGAACTTGTCCCGATAGCCGTCACTTCTTTTTAATAATGCACTAACAGGTTTGGGTATTTGTTCTGAGTTGGCCTCTGGCCTTTACGCACTAACCACCACGCGAGAATAGTTATGGGCCTCGACGTTGTAGTATCAGCCGAAGCTTTGTCAGACGTCCAGTTCAGTATTGTGGCATGGTCGGATCGTGCCGACCATCCGAGGCGGTGCTAGTATCCACCCTGCACACAATGACCCGGAGTGCAACGGGCGATGGGCCCAAGACCCCGGAGTGTTTAGGATGTAGACCGATGGGGACCTCTTTGCTGAGCCTAGGTAGGGCTGCGACGTGTTGATCTTCCGAGGCCGGGCATTAACTCAGAAAAGTGTGTCCGGCCAGACTAATCAAGCGTGTTGGGAAATGTGGTGCACCCCTGCAGGGAAGATTATCTATTAATAGCCGTGTCCTTGGCAACGGACGTTCAGACTTATATCCTGATCTATTACAACTAGAAATGGATACTTGAGACATGAGATGGATATGTTGGCTCCGGGATTGCTTTCTCGCAGGGAGTCGAGGAAGGATCTTTGGGCGTTAATACTACAACATGTTTGTTAAATATAAACTGCTATTCTATACTCTTCTGAATACTGCAAGATGCTTGGAGCTGCTTGAAGATGCTAGTCTTCGATAGGCTAGGTCTTCCCTTCTATTCTGGCATACTGCAGTTCAGTCCATAGATACAACCCTTCCATTTGATACCAATGCATACTTAGTATAGATTTGATGCTTGTGAGTACTTTGGATGAGTACTCACGGTTGCTTTGCTACCCCTTTCCCCCCTTCTTTCTTCTTTCCGGTTGTTGCAACCAGATGGTGGATCCCAGGAGCCAGATGCCACCCTCGATGACTACTACTACCCCGAGGGTGCCTACTACTACGTGGAGACCGCCAACGACCAGGAGTAGTTAGGAGGTCCCAGGCAGGAGGCCTTGCCTCTTCGATCGTTGATGTTTGTGCTAGCCTTCTTAAGGCAAAACTTGTTTAACTTATGTCTGTACTCAGATATTGTTGCTTTCACTAACTCTCTTGTGTTTCGAGCTTTTTTATTCGAGCCCTCGAGGCCCCTGGCTTGTATTATGAAGCTTGTATCTTTTATTTGTGTCTAGAGTTGTGTTGTGATATCTTCCCGTGAGTCTCTGATCTTGATCGTACACATTTGCGTGTATGATTAGTGTACGGTCGAATCGGGGGCATCACAGATAGGTATTCCTATCACACACACACAGGTTTGAAATGTTTGCCGTATTACCATGAATCGCACACGCATATGACACGAAACTGTGTGTGCGTCAGTCGGGCATCGCAAATGTTTCACGTGAAAGAACCGTCTGTTCTCTATTTTTCATCGCACACACTATTTTCTTTCTAACCGTGTGCACATTATTTTATTCGCTCCTGTTTAATTTTATTTTTCCATGTAGTTTATTATTCGAATTGGAAATTTTGAAATATGAAACATGGAATTCAAATTCTCAGCACAATGGTTCAACAACCAATCCATAGTAAATTTCGCAGTACAATATGTTTAGTAATTACAGGATTAGGCAGCAATTAACTATGATGAACCACAATATTTAGAGGCGGTAAAGGTGAAGAGACAAGTGTAAATCATTTTGGCTGTCGATGGTGTTGAAGAAGCGGAATGCCCATAATGTGCCCTCCTGCATTTCATAGGCACGAACAACTTTTGTCCAACCCCTTGTGACGATCGCCCGCCCATCCTTCACCGCCTCCAGGAAGACTTCTAGAGCATTATCATGGTAGCATGAATTATATACTTTAACCTTAGTTGCCTCCACTCCGATCATGTAGTCTGCAAGGTAATCATCAGTAAATTGCTTCGGAAACCACTGAAAAGAGAAAAATTTCAGATACTCAGGTCTAATACAGTAACTTGTTGTGGGCAGGGGAAAAAGGCAACACATTACTTACTATCCTAAAGTTCACTGTTGTCTTGGACAAAGTGTAAATAAAGAGCTCAATTCCCATCACCCGTTTCTTTTGCCTTACAATCTTTCTTAGTTTCCTCACTTGACCCTTGTTCATGAATATCTCATTGCCCCATATGCAAAAGGGATCGAAGCGTGGATCAGTACCGCTCATATATGTACCTACAAGCAACCAGTAAATGTTAGAAGCTAAACTGAGATTGCACAAATGATGTAAAATACAACTACCTACATTCCTAAGTACAAGTGTTTTTAGAGATTTCAATATGAATTACATACGGATGTATATAGAATTATATACATAGTTTAGATTAGAATCTAGATTCACTCATTTTGCTCCGTATGTAGTCCATATTGGAATATTTAAAAATACTTATATTTAGGAACAGATGGTGTAGGGATGCAGCTAACCTCGACGGCAAACAACAACATCGCCCATTGTAGCCCTGTGTAAGTACATGGAAAGGCAATGTTAACTACAACAGGGTTAACATCCACCAAAAATAGCAAATGGTAATAAAACAACAGCATCTGTAGTGATATCTTCATTGCGAAAGAGTAGCACGGTAGCAAAGGGATGGATTAAAAAATGGATAGAATTGTTTACTACAACAGACAACCTAGTATAGCCATTAAAACTGGTATTGATAGAAATGAAATTGACAGAGTTAAACATCGCAAGGCAGGTGCTGCTAGAGCAGAGAATGACCCTGTTGTCTATAAAAGGTAGGGAAAATAGATAAGACGGGCTAGGCGTGTTTACTACAACATGCTTAATACATGAACCGTATAAAACATGGCCATTGCAACTGGTATTGGTAAGATTCAACTGGCCAATTCATACTTGGTAAGTCCTGAGGGGTAGTTGCTGGGGCACTTCATATGGACAAGAGCCTGCCCCAAGTCGGCCGCAGTGGAGGCGAGGTGTTCCTCCGGGTCGAAGAGTGGATCAGTGCCGCTGACATGTGTACCTACAAGAAGCAAGTAAATGTTAGAAGCCAAACTACAATTCCACAAATGATGTAAAATACTGTAAGACATGGGATGCAGCTAACCTCGATGGCAAACAACAGCATCACCCATTATGGCCCTGTGTAAGTACATGGAAAGGCATGTTAAGTACAACAGGGATAGCATCCACTAAAAAAGCAAATGGGCAGCATCTCTAGTGTATCTTCATTGCGGAGAGTAGCATGGTAGCAAAGGAACAGATTAAAAAATGGATACAACGGTTAATTGCAACAAGCTTAACAACATCCTAAGACATGTTTTCTAAGTTTGTAGCCATTGAAATACAACTGTTAAAAAATGGATACAACTGTTAATTGCAACATGCTTAATAGCCATTGAAACCGGTACTGATAAAAATGCAATTGACAGAGTTAAACATCACAAGGCAGGTGCTGCCATAGCAGAGAATGGCCTAGTTGTCTATAAAAAGGTAGGGAAAATAGCTAAAACATAGTAGGCATGTTTACTACAACATGCTTAATACATCAACCGTACAAAACATAGCCATTGCAACTGGTATTGGTAAGATTGAACTGGTGAGTTCATACTTGGTAAGTCCCAAGGGGTAGTTGCTGGCGCACTTCATCTTGGCCAGAGCCCGCCCAAAGTCAGTGGCGGCGGAGGTGAGCTGTTCCTCTGGGTCGAAGCATGGATCAGTGCCGCTGACATGTGTACCTACAGGCAACCAGTAAATGTTAGAAGTTAAACTGCAATTGCACAAATGATGTAAAATACTGTAAGACATGGGATGCAGCTAACCTCGACGGCAAACAACAGCATCGCCCATTATGACCCTGCGTAACTACGTGGACAGGCATGTTAACTACAGTAGGGTTAGCATCCACCAAAAATAGCAAATGGGCAGCATCTCTATTGATATCCTAAGTCATGTATTGTAAGTTTGTTGCTGGTATTGGTGAAATTGGGCTGGACAGTTAATACTTGAACATCACACAGTGTGTAGTACTGAAATAAACAAGGCACGAACATGCTTAATACATCAACCGTACAAAACATAGCCATTGCAAGTGGTATTGGTAAGATTGAGCTGGTCAGATCATACCTGCTAAGTCCTGGGGGGTAGTCACTGGGCACTTCATCTGGGCCAGAGCCTGCACCAAGTCGGCGGCGGCGGAGGCGAGGTGTTCCTCTGGGTTAACACGCACAGCGGCCATCGCGCCATCGACCGCCATCAGCTCCTCGACCTCCATGTGATATGTGGTTGGGCTTGCACGGCGATGCTCTGGAGGTAGGGGCGGTGGGGATTTGGAGGCATGAGGATGTTTCGCAGGCGCCATTTAAGCAATCAGGCCGGGGCCGTGATAGAGATCGATGGGTTACCTAACTGGATCGACGATGCTCGGGCAGAACGTAGATGTAGTTGAAGCCGTGGTTGCAGCGGCGGCAGTTTGAGCTACTGCGAGGGGGGAGAGGGGGGAGATACTGCGGAAATTTGATGGGTGGGGATGTGGTGGGAGGAATAAATTCTGAAATCGCGCGCCTAATGAAAATTTAGCTGTGAAACTTGAAACTTGGGCGGGGGAAACACACAACACAGACAAAGCGCATAAAATACGCATGTGCGAGAAAAGAGAAAATTGGCAGATCCCGTCTCAAAAAAATGTACACGTGTAGTTGATTTTTTTGGTCAATGGTACGCTTGCTTTATTAACAAACATCACACAGGTAACTGACTTATGGATCATTAACGCAAAAAAATGCACACGGGTACGCCATAGAAACCGTTTGTTTTGTGATCTTCTAATAATTCTTATATCTATCAGCATCTCCAGCCGCACCTAATTTCAAAAATCTCTTTCATTGTATCAGGATTATTCAATGTACATGAACGAGGCAAGGTGACACCCAATTAACAATCATCGGTTTATGAAATGCAATCAAGTGTCAACCTGCCTCGCTCTCATAGCCAGATTTGATCCTATGCAACAAGAGAGAAGCTTGCTGCCATCCTCCGACGCGGCAATTTAAGCCGATGTGCGGCCAACTCACGCGGCGAGGTGGGACTAAAAACCAGCTGCGGCTAGCTCTAGTCTCTGGTGGCTTCCGGTGGCTGCGGGCGGATGTTTCGGGAGTATTTAGGGCCCGGGTGTGGCTACAAAACTTCAGTGAACACATGCTAATCAATGCTCAAAGCCCTCAAAGGATGCGCTTACCGACATTGTACGTTAATAATAGATAGTACCAACTTAAAGTACTACTGGTAATTTGCTCTAAAACTAGTACTGGTAGATGCTCGTCATTAATTATACAAACTTACGGGCGACACACGCACTAACTACTTCTCACATGCTGGCATCGGGGCATGCTGGCCAGACGCCGTCGTTCTCCTTCCCGGCCTTGTAGGTGGCAGCCCACCGTGCTTCGATCTCTGCCGAGCTCTCCTCAGCACGGTGTGCGGCCTCTTCTTTCTTGCGGCGGCGGGACTCTCTTTTCTTGACTGCTTTCTTCCTTTTTCGCTCCTTTTGTGCGGCTTTGGCCACCTCTAGATCCACCGCCCATTCAGCCATGGCAGCATCAAAGTTCGCCCATGTACTTGTGCGGCCGCGGGCGATGATGAACTCGGCGTGACGGGATGCCATCGCTTCCTTACCAGTTACTGTGCGCCATGGTGCCATGAACGATGCTTGGAGAGAGCTCTGGGACGGAGTGGCCGGACAGTCGTACAGTGCGGTGGTTTTTAAGAGCTCAACGACAAACGATGAAGGAAATTTGGCTTCCCTTACAATCTTGCTCATTCATTATCGCACAAGGTTCATCTCCGTCACCTCCGGAAACAGTGTGCGTTGAGCCTATTGTGTGTTGCGCTATGATTGGCCAGAACCCCAGCACGCGGATCGCGCGTGTGCACCATAGGATGTGTCGTGATCGAACGGCAATCCAGGTCCCTCACATCACACCTGTGCACTGTAGCTAAATTGGATTAATATATGCGCTAAATGCCTAGAAAATGCACATAATCCCCTAAATATGGTAAATTAGCCCGGAAAAGTGCCAAATTTGAACACGGTGATTTGCAGGGTGTATGTTCATTGTAGAAAAAAAACTCAAGGGCAAAGAACGAAGAAATTTTGGATTCCCCTTCAATCTTGGTGATTTCCCTCTCGAAAGCATGGAACTTCCTCGATGATGGTTCGATTTATGAAGGGCGTGCATGACGAGATAAGCCAAACCTTCTTAAATTTTTACGAGGGCATGGTGAGGCCATACCATGGCACCATGCCAGGCGTCATGTTTTTCAAGCATTTATTTTGTTTTTCTATAGTTTAAAAACCAATAAACAAACGTTTGTGGTGGACTATTGCCACACATTTCATCGAAATATCTTCACATTCCTTGTAAAAGGCATGAGAATTTACTAAATAGGACGAGCATGGTTTTTCAGACCGTTCTTGTGCACCCTTTCATGCACCGATCGTTTGAATTTGAATTATGTGCATTAATGCCTAGAAAATGCACATAATCCCCTAAATATGGTAAATGAACCCGGAAAAGTGCCAAATTTGAACACGATGATTTGCAGGGTGTATGTTCATCGTAAAAAAACTCATGGACAAAGGACGAAGGAAATTTGGATTCCCCTTCAATCTTGGTTATTTCCCCCATGAAACCATGAAACTTCCTCGGTGATGGTTCAATTTATGAAAGGCGTGCATGACGACATAAGTCAAACATTCTCAAATTTTACCAGGGCACGGTGAGGCCATACCATGGCACCACGCCAGGCGTCATGTTTTCCACACATTTCCTTGAAATCTCTGCCCATTCCTTGTAAAAGGCATGAGAATTTACTAAATAGCATGAGCATGGTTTTCCAGACCGTTCTTGTGCACCTTTTCATGCATCGATTGTTCGAATTTGAATTATGTGCATTAATGCCTAGAAAATGCACATAATCCCCTAAATATGGTAAATGAGCCCGAAAAAATGCCAAATTTGAACACGTTGCATTGGAGGGGGTATATTGATCGTTGGAAAAAAACTGAATGACAAACTAGGACGGAAATTTGGATCCCCATCAATCTTGGTGATGTCCCCCTCGAAACCATGAAACTTACTCGGTGATGGTTCGATTTATCAAGGGCGTGCATGACAATATAAACCAAACCTTCTCAGCTTTTTACCAGGGTACGGTGAGGCCATACCATGGCACCATGCCAGACGTCATGTTTTTCAAGCATGTATTTCATTTTTCTATAGTTGAAAACCCAATAAACGACGCGTTTGTGGTTGACTATTGCCACACATTCCCTTGAAATCTCTGCCCATTCCTTGTAAAAGGCATGAGAATTTACTAAATACCATGAGCATGGTTTTCCAGACCATTCTTGTGCACCTTTTCATGCACCAATTGTTCGAATTTGAATTATGTGGATTACTGCCTAGAAAATGCACATAATCTCCTAAATATGGTAAATGAGCCCGGAAAAATGCCAAATTTGACCACGTTGCATTGGAGGGGGTATGTCGATTGTAGAAAAAAACTGATAGACAAACTAGGAAGGAAATTTGGATTCCCGGCCCCTTCAATCTTGGTGATTTCTCCCTCGAAACCATGAAACTTCCTCGGTGATGGTTCGATTTATGAAGGGCGTGCACGACGACATAAGCCAAACCTTCTCAAATTTTTACCAGGGCACGGTGAGGCCATACCATGGCACCATGCCAGCCATCATGTTTGTCAAGCATGTATTTCGTTTTTCTATAGTTGAAAAACCAATAAACAACGCGTTTGTGGTTGACTATTGCCACACATTTCCTTGAAATCTCTGCCCATTCCTTGTAAAAGGCATGATAATTTACTAAATAGCACGAGCATGGTTTTCCAGACCGTTCTCGTGCACCTTTTAATGCACCGATTGTTTGAATTTGAATTATGTGCATTAATGCCTAGAAAATGCACATAATCCCCTAAATATGGTAAATGAACCCGGAAAATGCCAAATTTGAACACGATGATTTCTAGGGTGTATGTTCAGCGTAGAAAAAACTCATGGAAAAAGGACGAAAGAAATTTGGAATCCCCTTCAATCTCGGTGATTTACTATCGCACATGATTCGTCTCCGTCGCCTCTGCGAACCGTGTGTGTTCACCCACACATGCAAAAGGAAAAAAGAAAACCCTCCCCCTGGACATTTTGTCCCTAGCCCCTTGCCGCGGACTCCTCTGCAACTCTACACCTCATCAACTTCTATCGCGGCAGCTACCCTAAGCTCGACGGTTGTCGTCGGCGGGCGGAGGTCGCGCTCCAAACGGCACAGGATTTCGGCCCTACCGCTTGCTGCCGCCTATCTGCACCGACTTGCTCCGACATTCTAGCCTGGTCGATTGGGGTTTTCTGTGGGTTTGGGCCGGGGATTTTTCTCATGGAGAAGGTAATCAATTTAGCAAAATATTCACTCATCTCTTATCGCAGTCCATCCATCACTGTTAATTAACCGGCAGAAATCACCGTGGATTCATTTTTCTTCTAGCTGATTCGAGGGTTTTCATTCATGTGTCCATTGTGCAAGCACAAATCGAGCAAGTGTGGTCACGGCCAGTTGGAAACGAAGTTCTATCTCACCATTCTGGATGACTTCAGGGAGTGCCCGGTATGTTCAATCTCACCCTACCACGGTCGGCATGGCCTAAATTTGTGAACATATACCGTCTATTGCTACATTTGGATAAAAGGTACGGTGCCACGTGCAGCCTAGACGTCGAAGTTGATTTTTCCCCCTATATTAGGCAAATTAATGATGTATTACTCATTCAGTTACTCTCATATTTGCATCAAATCTTTGTTACATTATATATTTTTGTACTTTGCTTTCAACTATATATTATTCTGTTCTATCAGTTACTCCCATATTTGCATCTTGCTATGTTATTTCAATATATCTAATTTACGATCTTAATTTTAATTTCAAGAAGTACATCCCTTGCTTTGCAAGAACACGAGTAAAAGGAAATCTTGGGCTTTACTTTGTTGATGACTCCATGGATGTCATATTGACAACGCAGCATGGATTTACAATGACAGTTAGCGTAAAACTTGATAAAGATGGTCACTCCTATTTTGATGCGGACCTTTAGAGAAAAATTTCTAAGTTTTATGAACTGAAATCTGGCAATAAAATTCTAGTGCGTGGATCACAGCCTGGTCTAATTAACATGGATGTTTACTTCCCCAACGTCATCAGCCGATCAAAGTCTGATCGAGGTTAGTGTTCTTTCAACTTTCTCCGTGCTAGCATATTACTTAGCAAAATCGGGGTATTTGTTCTGACTAATTGATCACTATTTAAGCAACCAATTGTGATTTCATTTTCTGACTCCGTTCCTAGGCAGCAACAAATTCTATTTACCAATTTATGCGCACTATATATTCTTCTGCCATGTTCTGAATAAATAATACATTTCCACCTTTTAAGCAGGATATGTTGGATGCATAGTTAACGATCTGTATGTTGCTCAGTGTACCAAATTTCACTGGAAATACTTGAAGCATGTCATAAAATTTGTTGATAATCTGACAGAGATAGCATAGCGTATGAACACTGGATTTTGGATGGGATTAATTATACCTATGGTGCACACATTGAACAAGACCAATTATGTGCACAAAATGCTAGTACAAAGTCTTATTTTTATGTTGATGCTCATAAACTATATATATCTTCAATGATATGTTACAATTGGTTTTTATTCTACATTTGAATAGAAATTGCCCGCTGCAGCTGTTCCTAAATCGATTTCCCGGCGTGGTCGAATTACACTTGTGCCTGCTAATAACGCCAAAGTGATTGCAAGGTACTGCATTTCTCGCAGAAATGGAACCATTCAAATTAACAAGTTCTCGCTTGTCATGGCAATGCATCCATATTGGAAAATTGAAGACACTGTTCTACTCATGCTCTACCAAGGCACAGGAGGGTTCTTCCTTCTCATTGATGAGATGCCGAGTCGCCGTGATCAAGCTGCTTCCAGCGGATAGTTGTGGTTGTTAGCCCTCAGCCTCTTAAAATGTGCTAGCTGTTACTATGTTAAGTATGTAGATATGGACCATATGGTTGTTGGCCCTCAGACTCTTAAAATGTGATAGTTGTTACTATGTTAAGTATGTAGATATGGACCATATGGTTGTCAAAACCATGTTAGGAAGATCCTCCTTTTGTCGAATAGTGTAACCACTATATATATGTTACTCAAATGATGTTAGCCAAGTTCTTAAATTTTCATGGAAAGTATTAGTATCGTACACAGTTCATTGAGTTTAAGCGTGTGCCAGGTAGAGCGGTAGAGTAGAGGACGTCCATGTTTTCGATGTGGCGATCAGCACCGATGTCCAGAAGGCATTTGCATATTAATTGTCCATATTGTAAATTCAGATAATATACAGACATGCGAGCACATACAATTGACTTATTTGACATGCATGAAGAAATCAATTGAGTATATATATATTGCTAATTTACAAGAATATAACGAACCACGCACGCACAAAAGAGCTACACTATGCACCTGACGCTAACCCAGCACGCACAACAGTCATCGTCCATCAGCGTGTCGATCATGGGCTCAGTGGGAGTGGAGGCCGCCAAGTCGATGACCTACACACCTTGATCAATCGAGGCTGGGGCAGACTCGACATCGGGAATCGCTGGTACTGCCTCGAGCGCAGTGCTCAACAGGGCTACCGCGACCACCGGGTCTGCCCCAGTGATGTCCGGTGAGACGACGTTGGCTCTCGCCAGGGCTGCCGTGACGGCCCCCAGGCATGCCCAGGCGACATAAGACGTTGTGCCCTCCTCCATCTGGGACCTAAGCATGCGCCTCGTGCGGCGGCCGCCACTGCCACAGTTGTCCTTGCGTCGTCGAGGTCCCTCCTCTGCCGCCCGCACCATCCGCCGCACTCTGCGCCGAGCCAGCAGTATTGCCCGCTTGCGATCCCTGTCCGCTTTAGGACGACCCTGGCTAACCTGGCCGCTTACTCGTACCGCGTTTCCTGCTTCCTCTGGCCGTCGTTGGGAGAGGCGACGGCATGGACGTCGACCGCCAAGCCAACCATCGTGCCTTCAACCTCGATTCCGCCGTCGCGCCATTCCATCGTCGGTCGTTGGGGTATGTCAGTATGTGTGGGTAACTAGCTAGTAGCTGGATCAATAGCGAGTCACCGCCGGCAGCCATGCTGTGGTTATTTATAGCTAGCAGCTGGCTAGGGGATTGGGGATTTTACAATTCACCGATGTGGAGTGCAGGAAGACTAAGTGGAGCACACAACCCAAATACCGTATGCGGTGTCACGTGTTATCTATCAGACACATGTTAACATAAGGAAACATATGTGTAACTTACTAATCATCGCACACGAGTACTCGCAGACGCATCGTGTGTGATACTCCGAGCCACCGCAAGCAACTAGTTTGCATTTTTCAAAGTTTTTTGTACACACAGAATCGCACAAGAATTAACTGTAGTAACCGTCTGTGTTATAATTTCTCATCACAAATAGTTCATCCGAGTGGGCTGTTTGCCGTGTATCACACACATTTTGTTTACACGAATCGTTTGGGTTGTTTTGGCTCATCGCAAATAGTTCATCTATGTGAACTGTATGCCGCATATCACACACATGTTGTTAAGTTGAACCGTTTTTGTTGTGTTCCCTAATCGAAAACAGTTCATCCGAGTGAACTGTATGCCGTATATCACACACATCTTGATCTGGCTAACCGTTTCTGTTGCATTCCCTAATAGCAAACAGTTCATCAGAGCGAACTGTATGCCATATATCGCACACACCTTGATATGGCTGCCCGTTTATGTTGTTTTGTCTAATCGCAAATAGTTCATATGGATCAACTGTATGCCCCGCATCGCACACGCAACTAAAATCTGAACCGTGTTTGATGTCTCCGCCATCGCAAATGTTTTGCATCCTTTTTGACGGTTTTTTTACATCACCGTTTGAGATTAATGCATCACACACAGTTTCGTCAAAGGGTCTCTGATTGTAGTGTCACGTTAGCAGCATCCTGCAGTAGTGTGGTAGCTCATGAATATTTAAGGGTGCAAAAGTTATTTTTATCTGCACGTGAACTTGTATGGGTTTTGATCTATCCCCGAGTTTCTTCATCATCTAAACGAGCAGCTTAAATACCATGGTGCAGGGCGGGGTCGGCGAGATGAGATTCCAGCCAGCATCAGACCAAAGTAATTGAAAGAGCATGGTGCCCCCATGTTTGGTTTTGATAATTTATGACAATCCCTATGGACCAATGGTTGCTTTGAGATACTTGAAGGGTTTGTCCATAGGCAATTCTTGAAGATCATATCTTGGCTTCAAGGTTGAATATGGAAGATTATTCATGACCAAGGTGTTATTCAAGGAGTTATCCTAAGAATGGTCATGTGAGAGTTGAGCCTATTGAAAGCATGTCTTGAAGAAGAAGATTATCTGAACACTCATGTTTACCTTCAAGACATCATCCATGGATAGTGAGAAGAAAAGGTTCAAGGTTGAGTTATGCAAGTTCAAGAGGAGCATCTGATACGTCTTCGTCGTATCTACTTTTCCTAATGCTTTTGCTCTTGTTTTGGACTCTAATTTGCATGATTTGAATGAAACTAACCCGGATTGACGCTGTTTTCAGCAGAACTACCATGGTGTTGTTTTTGTGCAGAAATAAAAGTTCCCGGAATGGAACGAAACTTTTTGGAGAATTATTTTACAATAAAAGAAAAATACTGGAGCCAAGAACCATCGGAGGGGGGCCCCTGGTTGATCACAGCCTACCAGGGCGTGCCACCCCCTCCAAGCGCGCCCAGGTGGGTTGTGCCCACCTGGTGGCCCCGTAGACCCTAATTCCAACCCCTTAAATACCTATTTTCGGAGAAAAAAATCAGGGAGGAAGAATTATCACATTTCATGAGACGGAGCTGCCGCCACCTCCTGTTCTTCATCGGGAGGCCAGATCTGGAGTCCGTTTGGGGCTCTGGAGAGGGGAATCTTTGATCTTCGTCATCACCAACCCTCCTTCATTGCCAATTCCATGATGCTCCCCACCGGAAGTGAGTAATTCCTTCTTAGGCTTGCTGGTCGGTGAGGAGTTGGATGAGATTCATCATGTAATCGAGTTAGTTTTGTTAGGGCTTGATCCCTAGTATCCACTATGTTCAGAGATTGATGTTGCTATGATTATGCCATGCTTAATGCTTGTCACTAGGGCCTGAGTGCCATGATTTCAGATCTGAACCATTTATCTTTTCACCATTATATCTATGTTCTAGATCCGATCTTGCTAGTCATATGCACTTGCTACGTGTTATGATCCGTAAACCCCAGGGTGACAGTAATTGTGATACTTTCCTGTGATGACCGTAGTTCAAGCAGTTCATGTATTCACTATGTGTTAATGCTTTGTTCCGGTTCTCTATTAAAAGGAGGGCTTAATATTCCTTAGTTTCCTTATGGACCCCACTGCCACAGGAGGGTAGGACAAAAGATGTCATGCAAGTTCTTTTCATAAGCACGTATGACTATTTACGGAGTACATGCCTACATTATATTTATGAACTGGAGCTAGTTTTGTATCGCCCTAGGTTATGACTGTTATATGATGAATATCATCCAACGAATTCACCGATCCAATGCCTACAATTTTTTCACATATTGCTCTAGCTAAGTTACTATTGCTATTGCTACTGTTGCACTTGCTACAAAACTAGTGCTACCACTGTTATTGTTACTACTACTGTTACCGCTGCCATCAAAACTATCATACTAATGTGCTACTGATCACCTTGCTGCAGATATTTAATCTCCAGGTGTGGTTGAATTGACAACTCAACTGCTAATACTTGCAAATATTCTTTGGCTCCCCTTGTGTTGAATCTATAAAATTGGGTTGAATACTCTACCCTCGAAAACTGTTGCGATCCCCTATACTTGTGGGTTATCAAGACCTTTTTCTGGCGCCGTTGCCGGGGAGGATAGCTATATTTGTTGAGTCACTTGGGATTATTATCTATCTATCACTACGAAGAATCTGAAGGATACCAAAACCAAGATCGTTCCCTCTAAGACGAGGGGAGGTAAGGAACTGCCATCACACTCTGCACTTGATTCACCTTCTGTTTTGAGTAGACTTGCAACACTACCACATGCTATTAATCCTAATATGTCGCAAGTTATTGATGATGCTACTTCTGCTATGAATGCTACTCATGATGATGCTAGTACCCTGCTTGATGATAATGTGCCACTAGGTGAATTTCTTGATGAACAAATTGCTAGAGCTAAAGATATTGAGATCACTGAAACTGATGAAGTACTTGAAACTGAAAATCTTGAAACACCTGTTAGACCTAGCGCTCCTAGATATGAATTGCCTAAGATACCTGAAGGTTATGTTATGGATGAGGAGACAGCTAGAGACTTTCTTGCTTGCAATGATAGAGATGATCTTAAGAAATTATTATGCAAAATGAAAGAAAAATCTTTGAATGCTAGAATGAAATGTGATCCTCAGTTTGCTACCTCATCTATCTTTGTTACTCATAAGGATTATGAATTCTCTGTCAACCCAGAGTTAATTACTCTGGTTGAATCTGATCCTTTCTATGGTTATGAAGCTGAAACTGTTGTGGCACATCTTACTAAGTTAAATGATATAGCCACCCTTTTTGCTCATGATGAGAAAATTCGCTACTATTATATTCTCGAGTTATTTATGTTCTCAGTAAAGGGTGATGCTAAGATATGGTACAATACTCTTGCTCCTGGTTGTGTGTGTAGTCCCCAGGATATGGTTTACTACTTGTCTAAAAAATATTTTCCTGCTCATAGGAAACAAGCTGCCTTACAGGAAATATTTAACTTTGTGCAAATTGAAGAAGAGAGTCTCCCACAAGCTTGGGGGAGGCTTCTCCTATTGCTTAATGCTTTGCCTGATCATCCACTTAAGAAAAATGAAATACTTGATATCTTCTATAATGGACTAATCGGTGCTTCTAGGGACTTCCTAGATAGTTGTGCTGGTTGTGTTTTTAGGGAACGAACTGTTGAACAAGCTGAGGAATTATTGAATAATATATTAAAAATTATGATGATTGGACTCTTCATGAACCACCACCTAAACCCACTCCGCAGAAGAGGGGTATCTTATATCTCAGTCCTGAAGATATGCAAGAGGCAAATAAAAGTATGAAGGAAAAAGGTATTAAAGCAGAGGATGTTAAGAATTTACCACCTATTGAAGAAATACATGGACTTGATACACCACCCCCACAGGTGGTAGAGGTAAACTCTTTAATGAAATTTGATGAAAGTGACATCCCTTACAATAAACATCCTAGTCAATGCCTTTATGAATTTGATAACTACATTAGAAAGCAAGATCACTTCAATGCCAATGTTATGAAGCAATTGAAATATAATTCTGATATGATTGACCGCTTGAGTGACTTGTTATTTAGAATCTCCAATGATGTTAGAGGTGTAGGAAAACATGCCTCTATGGTTCAAACCCAGTTAGAACAATTGCTAAATCTTGAAGAGAATTGCTTGATGAAATAAACAATAATATGAATGATCATGCTATTAGAGTAGTAACTAGAGGAGGTAGAATGACTCAGGAACCCATTTATCTCGAGGGACACCCTAAAAGAATTGAACAAGATTCACAAAGAATTAATATAGATGCACCTAGTTCTTCTAAAAATAAAAAGAAGAATAAAAATGATAGGACTTTGCATACATCTAGTGAACCTGAGAAAGAAAAACTACCTAGAGATAACAATGATGTCTCTATTTCTGATGCTGAAACTCTATCTGGTAATGAACATCCACCTAGTGATAATGAAAATGAAAATTATGATGTTCATGAAGATACTCAACCAAACAACGATAAACAACCGGATAATGATGTTGAAATAGAACCAGCTGTTGATCTTGATAACCTGCAACCTAAAAATAAAAGATATGATAAAAGAGACTTTGTTTCTAGGAAACATGGTAAAGAAAGAGAGCCATGGGTTCAGAAACCCATGCCCTTTCTACCCAAACCAACTAAGAAAAAAGATGATGAAGAATTTGAACGCTTTGCTGAAATGGTTAGGCCAGTCTTTTTGCGCACTTGCTTGACTGATATTTTAAAGATGGCCCCTTATGCAAAATACATGAAAGACATCTTTACTAATAAAAGAAAATACCTGAAGTTGAAATCTCCACTATGCTTGCTAATTATTCTTTTAAGGATGGAGTACCTAAAAAACTTGGAGATCCGGGAATACCAACTATACCTTGCTCCATCAAACGAAATTATGTCAAAACTGCTTTATGTGATATAGGAGCTGGTGTTAGTGTTATGCCTTTCTCCTTATATAAAAGACTTGATTTGTATAAGCTCACACCTACTAAAATATCTTTGCAAATGGCTGACAAATCAACAGCCATACCTATTGGTATTTGTGAAGATGTGCCCATTGTTGTTGCAAATGTTACTATCTTAACTGACTTGGTTATACTTGAGATTCCCGAGGACGACAACATGTCGATTATCCTTGGTAGACCCTTCTTGAATACTGCAGGGGATGTTATTGATTGCAATAAAAGCAAGGTCACTTTTCATATCAATAGCAATGAGCATACGGTGCACTTTCCGAAGAAACAATTCCAAGTGAATGGTATTAATGTTATTGAAAAATCTCCGACACTCACTATTGGAAGTTTTCAACTAACTCTACCTAGTGCCAAAAAGAAATATGAAATGCTTATTCTTGGGGACATGCATATCCCCGTTGAGGTAACTTAGTGTTTTATGAAAGTTCTTAGGTTTCATGCTAATCGAAGGTGGTTGTTAATAAGACTTGATCAACCTTATTAATGGATCATTTTTGAGAGGTATGAAGTTGATGAATTTAGTAAGCACAACCTTCTACTCTCAACTTTTATTTTCTGTTTTTCTTAGTTAAATAAAATAAAATGCCATGTTTTCTCTGTTTTATGAATTTCCCGTGCAATAAAAAATGACCAAAAAATAAAAGTTCTCAGAATGCTCTGAAAATTTAATATGATTTTTTCTGAATATTTCTGAATTTTTAGTGGAAATAACATCAGAGGGGGTGCACCTGGTGACCACAAGACACCAGGGCGCGCCAGCAAGCCCCAAGCACGCCCTGGTGGGTTGTGGTCCCCACGTGGGTCCCCTCACTTATCTCTTCAGCCCATTCCTTCTCCTACCTCCAGAAAAAATCACCATAGCTCTCTCTCTCTCTCTCTCTTGTGTTCTTGCTCTCAAACTCGCGGATTTCGATCTCTTTGCTCGAAGCTCCGTTTCTGAAACTATTTTGGGGGATTGTCACTTGGTATGTAACTCCTCCGTTGCTCCAATTAGTTTTTGCTTTAGTGGATTATATTTTGAATAATTAGCTACTCTTGGTGCTGCTGTAGATGAGCTTGCATGTTAAATTCTTAGAGTTCTAAGTAGTTTGAATGCTTAATACGGCCTCTATGCACCCTTCTGAGTAGTTGCTATCAATATTGTGAAGTTTTGTTAAAAAAAAATTGTGTCTCAAATTTTTCAGAAATTGTACACAAATAAAAATGCAATTCTTTCAGAGTTCTTCGAGGAGGAGGTCTACCGAGGCATCATCTAGTAGTGGCTTGATACGTCGGTCTTATGTTGAACCAAGCGCAAGCAAAATGCGGGATGCGACTATCAAGTCATGCTTATGGCCGTGTAACAATTTCATGGTGAGTGCAGGTATTAAGGAAGAATTTGAGGGATATATTCAAAACACCGAGTTCGGTCCCTACATCGAAGATAAGTCCATTCAGCATCTCAACCTCACCGAAACTTTCACTAAGGAATTTAAATTTCATCCACGTGAGTCTAGGGTTTCATTTCGTCTTGATAATCGTCCTTGTACCATGCCTCTAGAGATGTTTTGTAATGCCTGCAAAATTCCATATTGGGGTTTGCTGGACAAGCCACCAAGATCTGAATATGAGTCATTTTCAACTAGTCTTTGCTACGGTGAGGATAGGGGAGTAACACAAGGTAGAATAAAAAGTATTCATTCCCATCAATTCAATACTTTGCACTGTTTAATGGCAAATGCATCGTCGGCAAGCAAGATTGTAGCACACTATGTGCCGCTGACTTGAGCCTCATACACACTGCTCTGACCGGAATTAAACGCTATAATCTTGGAGCGATTGTCGCATGAAGGTTGTAGCACAATGCCAGTAGTGGTTATTTTTATGGTGGGATTTATGCTTCTCGTTTAGCTAGAGAGGTTGGTGTAACACCTCTGCCTGATGACCCCATCTTACCTACTCAGTATTTAGACTTTGATGCCATGAAACGTCATAAGTTCCTTATAGGCACGCCCACTAATTATACTTATAACTTAAGATTTAATTAAAAAAACATTGTACCTGTTCTCTTGCCTGCACCTACTCTTTTTGACTATAATAGTAAGAGAAGACACTACGTTCTTGAGAGCGAGGCCCGTGCGTACAATGCGGAAGTCGAGGCCACCAGACGGGCTGAGCTGGGCGCACCAAGAGCTTCCATGAGCTATCACTCAGATTATTACCCAGGCCGCGGGTGGTGATTACCAAGCTAGGCCAAAAGCCTAAGCTTTGGGGAGTACGTATTTCCACTGACATTACATTCATGTTCATACATTTCATTCCAGTTGTCAGTGTCCACACTTTTTCATTGTATTATCCATTCTAGATTTATTTTCTCGCTTTCTTCTTGTGTGTTTGAAAAACTTTGAGAAAATCCAAAAAATTGTTTCTTGCTTCTTTTTGGTTTTTCTTTCTAGTTTAGTTAATTGTAGTGTTAAAAAGAAAAACCCAAAAAGATTTCTCAATTCTTCTTTTTGCTTGTTGGGAGCTTTCCCATGTAAATAGTTTTTCTTGTTTTTGTTTTTCCTTTTTCTTTAATTTGCTTTCTTCAAGAAAAACTAAAAACTCCAAAAATATTTCAGTGTGTTTCTCTGAAATTCTTTTCTTTTTATTGAGTCGTACCAAGGATAAGACCACGATGAAAATGTTGAGTGGCTCTCATATGCATTTGCTATTGATCTAACAAAGAGCCCAAATTACCTTGTCTTCTCCTTTTGAATAAAATGTTTGCAGACTCCAGCTTAGTCCACGGCACTTGCACTATTATCATTTTTATATCATTCGGTCGTGCAAATGAAAGGCAATAATGATGATATTTGATGAAGTGACTGTCGCAGAGAGAAATGGGTATGAACTCAACTTGTTCTGTTTTTGTAAATATGTTTAACCTAGTATCCATGATTCAGCATATTATGATCAAACATGTCTGCGATGACAATTAGAGATTATAGTTTCTCATGCCATGCTTGAGTAGCTAGGAGTGGATAATGATTTATCCTGGATGTCAACATGCATCAAAATGATTGTGATGTAGTATGATGATATGGTATCCTCCTTTGAATGTTTCAAGTGACTTGACTTGGCACATGTTCATGCATGTAGTTGAATCAAAACCAACATAGCCTCTACGATATTTATGTTCATGGTGTTCATATCCTACTCATGCTAGTATTCAATGTTTATTATGCATAATGCATGTTCATGACCATTTTCGCTCTCTAGCTGACCGCTTCTCAACCTATTTGCTAGCCTTTGCCTGTACTAAGCAGAAATACTGCTTGTGCATCAAAATCGCAAAACCCAAAGTTATTCCAGATGAGTCCATCATATCTATCTATATGCGGTATTACCCTGCCGTTCTAAGTAAATTTGCATATGCCACCTCTAAAATTTCAAATGAACATCTGTTTTTGTGTGCCTGGATTGTTTATAGAGCGACAGGGGGTAGTCAGTATCTTCCATGCTAAGCGGGTTATTCTCATGATGAGTGTTTATTCACTCGTCCTTGCACGAGAGGGGCGGTAATAGGGACACTACAAAAAAACACACTTCCGTGATGATACGTGTTTGTCATAGTAGGTCATGTTTTCTGTCATGCATGTACATCCATGAAGATTTTATGATAGAATCAAGATAGTCATACCTGTGCTGTCGTAGAAGTGTTCCATGACATTACCAAAATTATCATCACGGAAGTGTCCACTTCCATGATGATAAATCGCGCGTCATAGAAGTGCTTTCGTCAAGGGTAACCGACACGTGGCATCCACCGTAATGGGTTGCCGTTAAGCTATCGGGTTCCGGTTTGGATCCGATAACCCATTAACAGCTGGGACCAATGAGGATTTTCCACGTGTAAAATTATCATTGGCTATAGCAACCACGTGTCAGCACCTGACAAGGACAAATGTCAACCGCCCAATGAACAGGAGGCGCTATGATACGTCGACATGTGGCAAGGCCCAACAGCGGCCCATTTAGGTTAAAAAGGCTGGCCCAGTCAAAATTAGCGGGCTGGCCCATTAACGGCCTCCTTGCAGACGGCCCATTCACAGTTAAGGCCCGTACGGCTAGTGTCAAATCGGCCCGTCAACGGCCCGTTCTAAACTTGTCATCATCGCGGCCCATGGTCACTTCTAGCCCGTTAATAGTCCACTAAGTATTTGGGTCGAATTACGGCCCGGTGTATTTCCGGCCTGTTAAAGGTCCTGCTTCATTTGGGCCCATTTATTGGCCATTGAAACTTTCGGCCCATAAATGACCGTGAAGGATTTGGGTCATATTCGGCCATGTCTGACATTCGGGCTGTTAGAGGCCCACTATAGATTTGGGCCACTTCCAGCCTGTTGTGATTTTCGGCCTGTTAACATCGGATGAAATCCATGGGCCATATGTGGCCCAATGTCACATCGGGCCTATTAACGGCCCATATAAAACTGATACTAATCAAGCCCAACCAAACTTCCGGCCTGTTAAAGGCCTGTGTAGTAGGTCGGCGCATTTACGGCCCGTCTGAATTTCGGCCTGTGAACGATCCGCATTTCAAATGGGCCACCACGAGCTGAGATACATTTCTGCCTGCTAATGACCACTGGGTTATTTGGCACAATCAGGGCCCAATGTCACTTTCGGCCTATTAAAGGCCCATGTTATTTATGGGCTTGAGATATTTACACATGTTAACGGCCTATTGTTACCGAGGGCCCAAATTATGTTTAGGCCTATTAAAGGCCCACTAGGGGCACAAGCCTACCAAAGATATGAAAGCTTATGCTGATTTAGGCCCAGATATTTTTAGTGGGCTACATGCAAATTACGGCCCCTAATCGTTTTTAGCCCAATTGGAATGGGCCTGATGAATGTTGGCACGTTGGGCTCCTACGAAGCTTTCAGCCGAATACATTACTAAGATTAACCTACACTATACAAAAATAGCGTCATAATTTCTACAGCCTTTGGCAGCATGATAAATGTTGTATCACAACAAAATAAATTCCATCCATACAACAAAAGGCATGTTGGCATAAAGTTTACAGTCCTTGTAGATAAAAGCACCATCAGATGTATAGAAGCACAGATCATTTGACCTGAGTGCTAATGTTTCAGGCTGTAGAATCTGATGGAGCAGCATGATCTTCCCCTTTTTTCCGCCATTGCTCTTGAACAACGAAGCAAATGTCTGATAGTCTGGTTTCCAAACCATTCATATCTTGACGACATTTGTCAACCACTATTCTTGTTTCCGAAACGACGTCCATTAGGGATTGGACTTGTGTCTGGAGCACAGATATATCTCTCTGTCTAGCTGGAAGATTTTGTTCAGTAGGTGATTTGGACGAGGTTACCTTGACAACCAACCCAGAATTACGCAGGAAGGTGCTTTTTGCACTGTTAGTGGGGAGATACTGACGCACTGCAGCAAGAGGTGACATTGTGCCTGTGGTAGCCTCGTCACCTTCTGGTGGTTGTGGCTATTCAATCATTTGTTCCATAGCTTGCTGAAAGTTTGAACTTGTAGATTAGTGTACCAGATAAGTTACTAATGAGACAAAAACAAACAAAGTAGGGTTCACGTTTATACATAACTTATTTTGGTGAACTACTGTAATACATTAGCATGTATTGTAGTGCCACCTACATAATAAAATCACTTTCGGAACATATGTCCATGTAGCATGCCTACTGTATTGTCTATTTCCTCACATTCGTTGACATGTAAGGATAAAGAGACATGGTTTAAAGTAGGATGAACACAGTATGACATCATTCATATCATGGGCAAACAGATATAAAACAAACAAGCTATTGTATCATTGTGTGGGCACGTGAACATCACAACTAGATTACAGATCAAGACCAGAAGAATATCCTTCATCTCTTTTAAATCGTCTAAGGTGAAATGATACGTTAAGACAACTATGTATAAAAGTGAACAGAGTAACTGACATTGGCTGCAAACCAAGCAATTAAATGAACACGTCACAGTAACAAGCAGTTCAAAGGCAGGAGGAGTAAGGACTTACAACAGCGGCTTGAACTGGTGTGCTCATGCCCTTCATCTTGCTGGTGTGGCAATCCTTGAAGATTTGCACTGCATTTGGTTCAGGTTCTTTTTGGTCCACACGGGCTTTCCTCTGTATTTGGAACAAGTCAATATAGATACGATAATATGGCACAGAAAAAAGAAGGAACTAGCAGCTATTTACAAGAGCCTCGCAGTGTGCAATATGGCTACGAGATCCTGTTGTCTGTTGGAATTTCACTTTAGAATGGTTGGTCTTGTTCTTCAAACAGTTAGCCTATAAGAAGATACACTTGTAAGGCACATACGCAAATACAAGTTCAATATGTGATCTGATCAAATACATATACCCTACCTGATACTTTGGATCAGACCAGTGTTTAACAAGGGTTGTCCAGTCTTCATCTGTAATATATTCCGCTGGAGATGTTTGGGCGATTTCATTGTTAGCCTTGCCTTCAAAGTGAGTTTTTCTAAGGTGATACCGATACTATCGCAGAGCAGACTAAAAAACATGAGTGCATGCTTGTTTAGTTACATCATCTTTCGGATCCAACTTGAACCTCATCTGTTGAAAAAAGAATATGAGTCTTATTAGGAGGAAGCTAGAAAGTATGGGACAGAGCAAGACAATATTACAAATTACGATGAATAACATTACTTACAGATAAATGGTCAAGGAAGGTGTTAAATTCGATATCGTCTTTCTCATTCCTGTATTGGATCCATGTTGGGAGGATACATGCATGACACCTAACGGCAACGGCTGCCTCTGATACTATCTTGGCTGACTCTGTAGCATCACGTGGCCTTTTTAAACCGGCCTCAAAATGGATCTCCATTCTTCCTCCTTTAGATTTTGTTAATCTGTCAAGCATTATCCCTGATGTCTGTTTCCGCTTGCGCCGTGGTGCTAGTTCAACAATGAACATGGAAAGTGTTAGTGCACATCAAAATGTGAGAGTACATATAAAGGAGCATGCAACTGCAAATTGACTCGGTCAGGTATCGTCTTGGTGTTGATGCTCATGAGGTTCATCTGATCTTGCCAAGTCCTATTGTGTCAGCAGTGCTTTGGAAGTAGTGTTAGGTGTGAAGGCAGCTTGGGAACTAGCCAGTTGCGGAGCAAACAAATGAGTAACTCGTTGAGATGCCGGTACAGTTGAAGCGGATGCTGCAGCTGGTGGAGCAGGTGATACTGTGTTTGTAGATTTAGCCTGTGGACTTGGACCTTCTACTGCACTATAAGTACCAGCAGAATCTCGCGGGCAGATCCTTTTCCGTTGCACCCGATGAGTAACACCATTCCCTACTATATTCTTTTCCTTGCTCTTTTTTGACATTGCCATGTCAAGCCGTACCCACAACACAAAAGAATAAAATCGCTCTTCAGAACTCATTGATGCATGATACAGACAATCAATACTTTGATGTAAGACAACCATATGAGGATGGAATATGTAAGAAAAACAGGACGGCGTGACATATTCACATCTACGATGTGTAAACTAAGAAGAAGGATTTTCAAGAAAATAGAAGTAATGCAAGCTAGACACCATATGAAAGATGCAACCAATATCACTCTGCAAAGTTAAAAGTGTCTTGTCATAAGTGGCATTTCAAAAAATTAGAAGCAGTACAACCTAGAAATCAATGCAAGATGCAACCACTATCAAACTGCCATGTTAAAAGCATCCAATCATGAGTGACTGATGTGGGATACACAACAGCAGTACTTTGATGTAAGAACATGGTATGATAGATAGATGCAGTGTATTCTAGACATAGAAAGGCATGTCATATGCACATGTATAACGTATAAACTCAGCAGGTGCAATTTAATCAAAATAGAAGAAATACAGGCTAGACAACATATGCAACATGAAACCAATTATCACACTGTCAACTTAGAGCAAGCACCTGCGATGGTGGAGTACGGGAGATGAACTCATCATGTAGACTTGGGATTTCAACTGCATTAGCAGTAGCAGTGCCAAATCTAGAGAGTCTCTGTTTGCGTCGGTCCGGAGTACCACCAACATCCCCTAACTTACTCTTTTCCTTCCTCTTTTTTGATATTGCCTTCTAAAGTCAAAACCACAAGAAGATGAATAAATTTAGCTCTGCATAACTGGTTGATGCATGATACAGACGAACACTACTTTGATGTAAGGCAAGCGCATGATAGGAGGATGGAATATATACAAAAAAAAGACAGCATTGCATATTCACACATACGATAGGAGGATGGAATATGTATGAAAAACAGTAAGCAGAAGGCATTTCAACAAAATTAGAAGAAATGAAAGCTAGGCACCATATGAACATGCAACCAATATCACTCTATCAGGTAAAAAGTGTCTCATCATAAGTGCCATTTCAAGAAATTAGAAGCAGTACAAGCTAGAAGACAATGCAAGATGCAACCTACATCACACTCCCAAGTTAAATGTGTCTTATGGGTAAGTGATTGTTGCAGGTATAAGTTGTAAGCTACGCGGATGCAATTTAACAAAATTAGATGCAATACAAACTAGACATCATACGGAACACGCAACCACATATAACAGTTCCAAGTTAGAGCAAGCACCTGTGATGGTGGAGTAGGGGAGATGTGCTCATCATCTACATAGCTACGTTGACTGTCCAGCCTTGTGTTGTCTTGTGAATCTTGTTGGGAGGATGGCGGAGTAGAATCTGTAGATACCCTATGTTTGAGTTGCTCCGAAGGACCACCATCATCCACTGCCTTACTAATTTCCTTCAGATGTATTGTTTTTGCATTGTGAAGTCAAACCGATAAGTAAAAGGAATAAAATTCGCTCTTCAGAACTCATTCATACATGATACTGACGAACACTACTCGGATGAAAGGCAAACACATGATACGAGGATGGAATATGTACGAAAAATAGGACGGCGTGACATATTCACACCTATGATGTGGTAACTAAGCAGAAGGCATTTCAACAAATTAGAAGCACTGCAAGCTAGACACCATATGAAAGATGCAACCAATAGCACTCTGCCAAGTTCAAACTATCTGGTGTTTCAACAAATTAGAAGCAGTACATGCTAGAACTCATATGCAAGACGGAACCAATATCACAGTGGTGACTTAAAGGTGCCTCATCATAGTTGACTGATGCGGGATATGCAAGAACAGTAGTCTGATGTAATAACATGGTGTGATAAGACATAGTATGTTCTAGAAACAGGAACACGTGTCATATTCACAGGCATGATGTGTAAAGTAAGCAGATGCAATTCAACAAAGTTAGAAGCAATACAAGCTAGACATCATACGCAACATGCAACCACATATAATAGTGCCAAGTTAGAGCAAACACCTGTGATGGTGGAGTAGGGCAGATGTGCTCATCATCTACACAGCTACGTTGACTGTCTAGCCTTGCATTGTCTTGTGAATCTTGTTGGGAGGATGGCGGAGTAGAATCTGTAGAGACCCTCCATTTCAGTTGCTTGGAAGGACCACCATCATCCAATGCCTTACCAATTTCCTTTCGCTTTATTGATTTTGCATTGTGAGGTCAAACCGACAAGAAAAAGGAATAAAATTCGCTCTTCAGAACTCATTCATGCATGATACTGACGAATACTACTCTGATGAAAGGCAAAGTCATGATACGAGGATGGACTATGTATGAAAAACTGGACGGCTTGACATATTCACACCTATGATGTGGTAACTAAGTAGAAGGCACTTCAACAAATTAGAAGCACTGTAAGCTAGACACCATATGAAAGGTGCAATCAATATCACTCTGCCAAGTTAAAACTATCTCGTCATAGGTGGCGTTCATCAAATTAGAAGCACTACATGCTAGAAATCATATTCAAGACGCAAAACAATATCACACTACCAACTTAAAGGTGTCCCATCATAAGTGACTGATGTAGGATACACAAGAAGAGTAGTTTCATGTAAGAACATGGTGTGATAGACGGATATAGTATGTACCAAAAATAGGAAGGCATGTCATATTCACACGTATCATGTGTAAGCTAAGCAGATGCAGTTTACACTAATTAGAAGCAATACAAGCTAGACACCATATGCAACATGCAACCAGATATCACACTGCCAAGTTAGAGCAAGCACCTGGGATGGTGGAGTAGGGGAGCTGAGACTTGGAACTTGTAATGCACTAGCAGTACGAGGAGAATCCGTAGAGATGCTCCGTTTACGTTACTGCAGAGGACCACCATCATCGCCTTCCTTACTCTTTTCCTTCCTCTTTTTTGATTTTGCCTTGTCAAGTCAAACCCACAAGAAAAAGGAATAAAATTTGCTCTTCAGAACTCATTGATGCATGATACTGACGAACACTACTTTCATGTAAGGCAGCCGCATGATAGGAGGATGGAATATGTATGAAAAATAGGACGGCATGACATTTTGACATCTATGATGTGTAAAGTGTAAACTAAGCACAAGGTGTTTGAACTAGTTAGAAGCAATGCAAGCTAGAAACCATATGAAAGATGAAACCAATATCACTCTGCCAAATTAAAAGGGTGGCCTCATAAATGTATTTTACCAAATTAGAAGCAATACATGGCAACAGGCTAGAAATAATATGCAATATGCAACGAATAAAGGTGTCTCATCATAAGTGATTGATGTAGGATACAGAAGAGAGGTAGTTTCATGTAAGAACATGGTTAACAGATAGATGTAGTATGTACCAAAAATAGGAAGGCATGTCATGTTCACAGGTATAATGTGTAAACTAAGCAGATGCAATTTACCCTAATTAGAAGCATTACAAGCTAGACACCGTATGCAACATGCAACCACATATCACACTGCGAAGTTAGAGCAAGCACCTGCGATGGTGGTGTAGGGGAAAATGCGGTCTTCAAGTACAGAGCTATATTCAATATCTTCATTTAGACTTGATGTTTCTTGAGAATCATGTGGGGCGGATGAAACTGCACTCTTTATAAGAGTAGTGTGTCTCATACTAACCCACGGGCGTGACTGTCTCATCATAAGTGATAGATGCAGGATACACAAGAACAGTAGTTTGATGTAAGAACATGGTGTGATAGGCAGATGTAGTATGTACCAAAAACAGGAAGGCGTGTCATATTCACATGTATAATGTGTAAGCTAAGGAGATGCAATTTAACAAATTAGGAGCAATACAAGATAGGCACCATATGCAACATGCAACCAGATATCACACTGCCATGTTAGAGCAAGCACCTGGGGTTGTGGAGTAGGGGAGATGAGATTTGGAACTTGCACTGCAGTAGGAGTAGCAGGAGAATCTGCAGAGATCATCTGTTTTGGTTGCTCCAGAGGACCACCATCATTCCGTGCGTTCGTCCTTTTAGATTTTGCCTTGTCAAGTAAACACACAAGAAAAAGGAATGAAATTTGCTCTTCCAAATTCGTTGATGCATGATACTGACAAACACAACTTTTATGTAAGGCAACCACATTGTAGGAGGATTGAATATGTATGAAAAATGCTAAGCAGAAGGCATTTCAACAAATTGGAAGCAATGCAAGCTAGACACCATATGAAAGATCCAACCAAAATCACTCTACCAAGTTAGAAGTGTCTCATTATAAGTGGCATTTCAACAAATTAGAGGCAATACATGTTTGAAATGATATGCAAGATGCAACCAATATTACACATTCAATTTGAAGGTGTCTCGTCAGAAGTGATTGATGAGGGATACACAAGAAAAGTAGTTTGATGTAAGAACATGGTTAATAGAAAGACGTAGTATGTACCAAAAATAGGAAGGCATGTCATATTCACAAGTATAATGTGTTAACTAAGCAGATGCAATTTACCCTAATTAGAAGCATTACAAGGTAGACACCATATGCAACATGCAACCACATATCACATTGCCAAGTAAAAGCAAGCACCTGCGATGGTGGTGTAGGGGAATTGCGGTCATCAACTAGAGAGCTACGTTGACTATCTTCATTTAGCCTTGTTGTTTCTTGAGAATCATGTGGGGAGGATGACACTGCACTCTTTAAACGAGTAGCCCATCTCACAGTAACCCACTAGGGTGACTGTCTCATCATAAGTGATTGATGAGGGATACAAAAGAGCATTAGTTTGATGTAAGAACATGGTTAATAGACATATGTAGTATGTATCAAAAACAGGAAGGCATGTCATTATCAAAGGTATAATGTGTAAAGTAAGCAGATGCAATTTAACCAAATTGGAAGCAATACAAGCTAGACACCATATGCAACATGCAACCACATTTGACAGCGCAAAGTTAAAGCAAGCACCTGGGATGGTTGTGTGTGGCAATTGAGATCATCAACTGCAGAGCTACGTTTACTGTCTCCATCTGCTGAAACGCTTAGTGCTTATCTTAGAATTACACTCGAGCGACTTCTGTCTTTTCCTTTGTGTATTCATCAACACTGCGTCAGAGTCTGAAATACCCATGCATAAAAAAACAATAGTGTGAGTATGGGTGAAGTGTGTGCACAAGTAGTACAGTGTAAAAGTAGCAGATAGCAGGTGGGTGAGAAATAAATGACGGGAGACATATGATAGCTCTACAACATGCATGGCACATGAAATTACTAGATTCTAGGATTTTGAAATATGAGCACAGGGATGGCTGGGAAATGCAGATGCTCCTCCAGCACACCACAAGGTGTGGTCCTATGAAAATAACAGTCGACTGAAAACAAATAGGACAGTCCATTTTTTCTGCACCGTCCGATGTATAAAGAACAGGCAGATCGCATTCATCTACCTCCAGCCAGTCAGTGTTGACGATCTTCCTCGAAACGACAGCGACCACTGGCCCAGTCCCTTGCCTCCGCCCTCCCCTCGACCTCACCGCACCGCCGTGCTTGGCACCGCCCCCCGGCCATCCCTTCAAGCCCCGCGGACCTCTAGATCGGGCGCAAGCAGCTCCTGCGCCCCACACCGCTATGATAGACACTGATGCGCCGCTTCCCCGGCGAACAGGCGGACTAGGTTCTCTGCGCGCCTAAGCGGGTGCTGCTTCTTTTAATTGCGAATCAGCTGACCCAGAATTGAAATCCAGGCGGGCGACTGACCTCTAGCTAAGGTGAAATAGTAAATGGGAGGAAACCTTGTGCATTTAGTATCACGAAGAAGGTGCAGTAAGAAGCGCTCAACTAGTTTCTTTCGTGGGATGAATATGGTGTGAGCAGAGACGTAAGATTTGCACGAATAAGGGAAGAGGAGTACCTCTTTCTGCTGGCAGTGTTGTGTCCTCCTTCTGTTTTTCCAACGATCTTCTTGTGGTTCGCTGGAAACGAGAAGTTGTGGAGGACGGTCGAGCCTTGGACAAACCCATGGCCAAGTTGTTGAGTGTGGTGCGGTGGCTGTCTGTCGTCGGCAGGGAACCAGATCCGAGGCGGCGAACGACGGCGTAGCGGGAGCAGCTCTGATGCGGTGGACGGTTGCGACAGTGGAGCAACAGCGGTGAGGCGCAGGACGGCGTGGTCGAAGTGGTTCTGGTACGGCGCACGTTGGCGTCGGTGTCGTGGAGGCAGCTCTGCCTCGGCTTCAGCTGCTAAGTCCTTGAGGGTGTTGCGGTTGCAGTTGCGTTGGACGACGACGGCGGGGTACCAGCTCTGGCGTGATGGAGGAGGGCGGCGGCGGATTGGGCGCGATGGGGTGGAGGACGGAGGAGGCTGGGGTTTCGCGGCTGGTGGAGAGGGCGTTTTGGCACCCACGGAGTATGAATGGGGAAACGGAGGGAGGGGGAACTAAGGGGGAACAATGTTTCGGTTTGGGACGTGCTTGTTTGAAATTTGGGGAAAGTTACAAACTTTGCCCCCATCTAAAATTTCGGACATATTGCGGGTCGGGGGTAGGACAGTAATCTCAGGTGTCCCAAATGGTGGGCGGGATAGATTTCGGCCGAGCGCATGGGTGTTTAGGCGCCCACGGCGTATGAATGCTTCTCGGAGGCGGTTGAGACTGGCGTCTTGGTGAAGTTACAAACCTACCCCGGTTTAGACCTTTGGACATCAGGCCGATAGGCTACACGGGTCAGAGTCAGGACAGTAATTCCCTACCACCAAACAGTAGTCTCGCGTGGTTTCGGATGACCAAAGGCTTATTTGGTGCTTCGTTCAATATTTGGGAGTAGAAGCATTAATGTTTTCAGTTCTCTTGAATTGAACTTTCAGGATTTTTCAAACTTCACAAATCTTGACTCTTGAAAATCCTAAAACTATGATTATTTTGGAATGGAGGGGGTACATTTGAATATACATTGTACACGAGTATATATTAAAAAATATGCAACTTACCTCAATTCATGCATGGTTCCAGATATAATCTCCTTGGTTGCAAAAAAATAGTTAGACACGTGTATGAATATATAGCATGTTCAAACGCACAACAAAGATTGATGCCCCCTTTTAGATCTGATTTACAAATGCCATTATCTCGGATTCAAATAGAAGAATGCACTTCCTATGAATTTGAATCTTCGAAACCCCATTTATGTTGAATTCAACATTTATTCTATTTCGTAGCTAGCAATTTGGAATGTATCCATGTAAGTGACAAATGTATAAAGTGCTTGACACTAACAACATGGAGTGCACTAATTAATGTTTATATATGAATTGCAAAAGCAATGCATTGTCTGGATTTCAAACCACTCTCACTCTATGGATCAATAATATGAAATAAACCCATGCACATGCTAGAATTCAATAGACTATGGGTGTCTGATAGACCGATGTTTGTTCATACGCAAATTGCAAAATTCATGATCTCATCCAAAAATAATAATGCCATTTATATTTTAATTTAATGCGTAGAACCGCCTTTCACACGTAGATGCACTATGCCTCGGCCCGTTCTCACACACGTGCTATATATCTCTCTATCTGACGCATAAGTGCGCACACGTTATATACATCAGCATTTCTCTCTCACACATGCTCACAATCTCTCCTAGGGTGTCTCACGCACACACTCTATATATCTCCCTCTCTCTTTCTTACTACCATGTACCACTCTTTTCACTAATCTCAGTTGGAAAACACTATTTCTCTCGCATGCATATATACACGCACGGTCTCTACTAGCCCTCTATAGGCACATATATGTGCCTACGTGTCTCCCGCACGCATATTATCTTTAGGCCTCTCTCGCACACATTGCCCCCCCCCCCACACCTCTCTCTTAGTAGTTCGCAGATATGATTCCATTAGATCATTGGGTAGGATATCCCTGACTGTTAGGCTGGATGGTAATACGATGCAAAGGTTTACCCAAGTCCGGGCCCTTGCAGTTGAGGAAAAATCCTACTCCTAGTACTATATATTTGTGATAGGGGTGTGTAGAAAGTACATGTGAATACCAGGCATTGTGCGTGTGTGTATACTATCGATGAACTAGCCCTCGGGCTTATATAACATACTCGGGGCCTAGGGTTACAAATCATATATAGTCGGCTTATCATCAGTGGGGATAGAGTCCTCCACGACTCTGGTAGCTTCGTCTTGTACGCCGAGTCCTCCACATGGGTCTTCGTATAACACGTCTCGGTCCAACCTATGTGGCGCAGGATGGAACCGACCCATGACTCCTCACATTGACCCACCACAACTAGAAATGATGTGCCCACCACACCCCACACATAATCGGCCACTAAGAAAATAAGCATATACAATAGTTCAAAGTTATACATGAAAGTTAATTGCATGGTGCATCCAATAATATTTGTTCTGCATTGTGTATGTTTATATTTTCTCCTAAAATATTAGTCACGGGAAAGAGAAACGAAGGGCATATCTCTCCTTGTCTCCACCGGACACCCCCCTCTCTCTACACCACTTTCACGTATGCACACAAACTATCTCTCGGCCCTCTAAATGTATGCCCCTGACACATTCACGCATGACGGTCATTGTATTTCAAGCGAAAGCACTATACGATCACTGGACTTCAGAATATGCTCATTACCATCACTGTATACATTCTCGTGGTGATCATACGGTACCTAGCTCACGATACGTCTCCATATTTTGTTAATGACACTGACGGACATTGTATTTGATGCGTGCTCCGTATTTTGTTGACGACACTTACGGTCATTGTATTTGAAGCGAAAGCACGATATGGTCACTGGACTTCAGAATAACTCATCACGGTCACCATATACATTTTGTGGTGCTAACCAACCTATGGTTGGATGGTTAGGTGGACAGTGGTTTCCCCAGCCCACCAGGGTTAAAGTCCTGGTGCTCGCATTTATCCTAGATTAATCTCAGTATTTTCTGGCGATGTGCATTCAGTGGGAGGAGATGTTCCCCTCGACTACGAGGCACCTATGGTGACTTCGTAAAATAACAAGATCATATGCTGACTCACTCTCTCGAAGGTGCTCATAGGGGTAGGGTGTGCGTGTGTGCGCTTATAGCGGTGAGTGTTTGCGCGTATATATGAGCGCTTGCGTCTGTACTGTGTTAAAAACACACATGTCGTGATTATACGGTCACTGGCTCACACGTACAACTCCGTAATTTGTTGATGACACAATCATTTGACCAGTCAAATGTTCCACGTGGCGCAAGCACCATCAGCGCGCGCAACCGTGGGGCCCACCTGTCAGCGCGTATATGAAAGAAAGAAATGGTAGCTTCAGTCTGTACTGTGTTAATAAAATACATTTTATGGTGATCATACGGTCACTGGCTCACCATACAGCTCCGTAATTTGTTGATGACACGATCAATTGACCAGTCAAACGGTCCACATTCACCAGCGCACATTACCGTAGGGCCCACCCGTCAGCGCGTATATGAAAGATAGAAATGGTAATAAATTAGTGGTCAATGGGGATTCGAAGTCGTGAGACCTCTTGTTGGCAGCCCGCGCGCCCTAACCACAGCAAACAAGGATCGCCTTGTGATGATATGCTGAGCCGACCATTTTAATTGCACGCACGCACGAGCCACTGTGGTGAATACAAACACATCACACATGCGCACAAACACGCCCGCTTGCATGCACGCAATACTCACACGTACACATGCATGCACGCAACAATCACACGAACACACGCACGCATGCAGGCGTGCAACACTGACACGTACACATGCACTCACGAACACACGCACGCACGCACACATGCATGCAACACTAAAACATACACATGCACGCACGCAACACTCGCACCCCTGCATGCACACAGCACACGACGCAAGACACACGCTCAACCTATACGTGCATGCACCCTTTGTTAAGGACATGGATTCTTACGGGTATTAATCAATCTTATCTGTGATAAGCAGAATATTGATGTTTGCAATGGTCTTTATGAATCACAACGTATCGAACGGGCTATCAACGTATATATGAAAATTTTAAAATTCTCTTACATTATATAGTAGGCTTATCAACCTACATGAATTAGATGATGTCACACTCAATGAACAATCATCGGTTTATGAAATGCCCGCTTCTCACCGCCCTGGCCCACCAAAAGCTCCTCTGTCGTGCGCTGCCTATGTTGGGTCACTAACATGCAGGCCAGGTACCCAACGAGCCCACACGTCAGTGGAAGAACGGCGCGGTGTCGTACGTCAGCGTCGAGGGCGCCGCTCGCTGCACTCCCGGCTGAACACGCCTCCTTGCCGCATTCAAACGCCTCCATGAAACCCGTGTGAAAGCCGAGAAACACACTCCGGACACACGTTCGTTCATGACCGGGCCGGCATTAAACGCAATGCCAGCCGAGCTCCTCCTGCCCACCATCTATTTAATCTCCTATTTAAACAAGGCCAGACGCCGGCCAAGAAACGCACGCCTCCGCCGCTCCCCTATCTCCTCCTTCACCATTTTCTCCACTCTTACAATGGCTTACGAAGCATGGTTATCCGGCATCCAAGCCGACTGGGTGGCCTGCCGAGCCCGCCGGATATGAGCTATGCAGCTCACTGATCCACCTCCCTCCCCTCACCCGACGGAGCTAGTTGCCGCCCCAAGCCGGCGTGTGGTTCAGCAACTCGCCGCTCCAGACCAGCTCGACGAGGAGCGGTGAGCTGCTCCATGCCGGCACGGCGGTGAGCTGCTCCATGCCGGCACGGCGGGGAGCACGGGCGTCGTCGCTGCCTTCCATGCCGCCGCCTCGTACCTCGCCTCCCATGTCTGCGACCGCATCTCCCGTTTCTATGGCCGAGACTCCCATGCCTGCGGCCGCGCCATGCAAGCAGAGACAGAAGCCGGGTGCACGAAGAGCGACGAGTCGGTGGCCAGCGCCTCCGCGTCTGCCGCCATCATCAAGGAGAAGTAGAACACGGGAGGCCGCCGCCGCTTGGGTCCCATGAAGGCCATCGCCAAGGTGACGTCGGCGTACACAGCAGGTGTCTTGCCGGATCCTTCTGTTGCAAGGACCTTCATCAACCCCGCATGGGCTCCACGGAAGTGGAGAAGCCCCCTTCAGACTCCATCTTGGGCATCAGCCAACGACGTCAGTTGAGCAGTGGGGAAGCGAGCCGTCGTTTGCGCTGAAGCATATACCTCCGGGGCTCCCGGCAGTCCGGTGATCGTGTTGCCGGACATGAGGAAAACAAATGGATCAGCGGGCGACCATTTAGGCTAGGTATTATTATACCTGTGCTGTTCAGGAGTAGCACCGCTTCGTTGATTTGAATGTAATGAAATCCGTCATGTTTATATGAAAATCCGGTATTTTATATGAATTCTGTTATTGTTTATATGAAATATCACCGTGTTTGCATGAATTTCGTCCGGTTGGTTGAGTTGTTATCAGAATGTGTGTGGCTATGGTTGGATGGCGTAATTTGTGGGTCGCCGGTCGGTCTGCGGCCGGCTCGGGCGGCGTGGTGGGACAAAAAAAGCACAGCTCATGCGAGCTTGTCTCCAACGCGCGCACTGGAGGATGCATGAGCACCCGAGCTCTTCCTCGTTCATCGGTGGCAAAGGCACGAGTGGACAAAAGGGTCGCCAATATTTTGGCTACCCCGGGCAAGATCCAAACAGCCCCTTCCAGCCCCACCCCTCCCAGCACATTCAAATCCCTCGTTCGCCGTGAAATTTTGCCATGTGTTGTTTTCATGGATATTTTGCTGTGTGAAAACAAATTTAAATATGAACGAATAATCGGTGTCCGCGGTCTTCTGCCGAGACACAGTTGGATGGCCTCATAGTAGTAGTAGTGTAGACTACTAGTACTACTAGATAGTGAGTGTTTACTACTGTATCATGTACTCCCTCCGTTCCCAAGTATTTGTCTTTCTAGACATTTCAAATGGACTACAAACATATGGATGTATGTAGACATATTTTAGAGTATAGATTCACTCACTTTGCTTCGTATGTACTCACTTGTTGAAATCTCTAGAAAGACAAATATTTAGGAACGGAGGGCGTACGTACTAATTGCAACGCATGCATGTGTTAGCAGTATAATGACCATGTACGAATTTGATGGTAAGATTTGTGTAAGTTGGATGTCATATTATTGCTCTAACATGTGGTCAAAGTTAGCCTCCAAAATGCATTTTAGACCCTATAGGGATTGAGGGAGTACATGCATTGCTGAGGTTTCTCTTAATCCTTGCATGCAACGTTTTTATTGAAGCTTGAAATGTGAACATGTGAATGGGAGGGACTACTGCAACCCTTCCAAAAGAACTGTAGTACTAATGGTATCGTACTCCCTCCGTTCACCATCTCACATGCTCGGTACTTTTGTGAACTATGGAAGTAACAAATTTATTCCACCACTCAGCATCTATTATGGATACATTATGGATTTCAAATTGAGTCATATAGACCGGAAAGTATGCACTTAGGGCATCCACAATGTATGCTTTTTGTTTCCTCTAAGCCCTCTCTCTCCCCTTAGAGGCAGGCCTCTATACATTGCATGGACTGCCTCTAACAAAAAAATTGGCTAGCTTCGCGTCTAACCTTAGAGGTTGCCTCTAACAATGTAAGAATCCATCTGGTCCCACTTGTCAGCCTTAGGAAGCATAAGAAAGTAGGAGTACACGAGAAATAGTACTGATTGGACAAATGTGGTGTTAATCAATACTTTTTAAATTTCTGCTAGGGCCCACCTTAGAGGCTGGTTAGAGTCTCTATACATTGTGGTTTTTTCATTTGATAAGAGGCAAACCATGTGGGGCCTACCTTAGAGGCAAGGCTCAATACACTAGAGATGCTCTGTAGTACTACTTTTGATGTGTCCCGTCAACTCGCAGAACGAGGAGAAGCTTGCTACGCCCTCTCCCCTGCCCACGGGTGCGGTGGCTCGCAGAGTCGCATGACAAGGAGAAGCTTGCTTACTACGCCTACAACCGCTGCCTCGCCCACGCGCGCGGTGGCTCGCAGGACGAGGAGAAAATTTTACTACTCCCTCCGTTAGACATATACTCCCCTACCTTGGTTAGAGAGATTATCATATTGTTTGAAATATTTGTCTTTTAGTAGTAGGAGTAGTACAGTGGTAGTACATAGGAGTAGTACTACAGCACTTTCCTTGGAGTCCGTGGTGCAGCAAGCTACCCTAGGCTATGTTACTACTCCCTCCTTTCCGGTTTATGGCTCAATTTCGAAATCTCTCCAACCAAGGTAGACGGTGAGTGGTGGAATTAATTTCATAGTTTGCACAAGTACTTAATTAGTACGCTCGTTTTTCTCAAAAAGTTATGTTTACCGATGCATTAATTACAACGAATGCATGCATGACCACTAAATTTCCATGAACTTCTACATGCATTCGTGAGTTTTCTCTTGATATTGCTTGCATCGGGTGATTTAATGCACCTCGAAATCCAAACATGTGATGGTACGTACTAGTAGAATTGAGACTTATAAAACAGGAAAACGAATTTTTTTAGATGAGCCCTATAAACTGGAAAGGAGGGAGTAGTAAGTAGTACTACCTCCATAGTGGGTACGTACTCCGTAAAATCAGATTTTCTGAAAACTAAGTTGCTCAACCTTTATTTGCTTGTTTCTATTCCTGCCTCGTTGCCTCGAACAGACTATGCCAAACTCCCCTGCCTGCCACGCGGGAAAAGACCCGCCCTCGCCTTTTTTAGTCCGGGTTTGTATCGATGGATCGTGCGAAGCAGCAAAAACCAAGCCGTGTCTTGTACTCCTCTGTCGTACTAAAAGAGTGGAGACGCTCGCTTTCATGAATTATGTACTTCCTCTCGCCGACATGTGGGACATATAGCAACCGGGTCGACGTGTCATGCACCAAATAATAGTGCAGAACAGCAGGGGGACGCACCCCAGTCGTAGCACCCCAGTAGTAGTAATGAGCAATGAGACATCAAATCACAATGCCGCACCTTTCCCCCAAACGGACGAAGCAACCATTATTTCACACTTCACTGAATCTGCTTTGCCATCATCTCCTTCAAGAAAACCACGTATTGCTTCTGCCATTGTTCTGCCTCAAGAGGGACGCGCATCGCCTTGGTACATCATGACACGTGGAACCGCATGACAGGCCATGCTCCCCCGCCCACCGCTCGGTAAAATCACCTCATTTTTACTACTCCCTCCATCTAGGTGAATAAGTCATCTTAGGTTGTGCACTGTGACCAAGAAGGAGGGGAAAACGAGAGAACTTAATGTTTATTTGCTAATTAATAGCATTGCATGCAATGAACTAACCACTGCATGTCGTGTTTGGTAGTCTTGAGTCATTGAAAAGATGCACGCCCCACATCTCTTATTAGTTGATATGTCAAGAAACAAGAAATGAGGTGGGAGTTAATACCTCGCGCCTAAGTGTTTTGGGATTATTTGGTTTTCGTAAGGTGCACGCCCGATAAACCGAGACGGAAGGAGTAATCTAGATACTACCAGTATCTTTTTAGATCAATATAGTCGGGATTCACCAAGGAGCAAAACCAAGTGGTAGGCTGCTCCTGTCGTGTTGGCGTAGCAACTCAGCAGGGTCAGTCCGCACATGAAATGGCAACACACTTAACAGGACCCCTTTGGCCGACATGTGGCTCATCCACCGTCTTGTTCCACGTGCGATGCACCAAATTATAGTTCAGAGCAGCGGTTGGACTTGGAGGCACCCCGGTCGTAGCCCCGCAGTAGTAGTAAATGAGCGATGAGGGGTCAAATCACAAAGCCCCACCTTTCCCGCATTAAGCTGGACAGACGAAGCAACCATCATTTCACTCTAGGGCGCAAGAGCATAAAGAAAAAAAGAAAACCAATTATGCGTGCGGCAGCTACCTAGGGCGCCCTAGGGTAGGAGCCTCCACTGAAAATCTGCTTCTCCCTCGTCCTCTTGAAGAAAACCGATGATGCGTGCGACGGGTAGGGTTTGTAGGAGTACTACGGCGTGCGGGGCCACGCCGTAGTAAACGGGAGAGGGATTGAGTTTGAGCCAACGCCTTAATACGGGTGGGCTGCTTGGTTTTACGAGAACAAGGCAGCATTTTGGGTTCGGGGAGCAGTGGAGATATACGTAAAAAATTGTGGACGTAGGCTCGACCGAAAGGCAATGACGCATGGGCCCCGCATTTTGATATACCCGCGGCCGCGTGAAATTTGCTACTCAAAATAATGCATAAAAGTTCCTCCAAAAACATCTATAACTAATGGGAAGTGAATGTATGCTTAAAATGAAAATGTAATACAAAGAGAAAAAATGAATTGCAGTTAACAAAAATGTGAATGTGAACTACATATGTGTGCACGTGACCAACACATACATTGTCAATACAAAATCTAATGCAAGAAATAACTTATGAGTAACATGCACGAATTGATGATGTGGTGCTTGCATGCATAGAGTACAAAAACAATGTGATTTATGACTTGCATGCATGACGTGTTCATGTGTCATAGTTGCATGTCCAGGAAAAAAGCTACTAGTGGGTTGTACTAGATATTTAGGAATAAATATGTATATATGGAAGTTGTAGGGAAAGAGATGACATGTATCTCAATTCCTATGAGTAGGGATTGGAAAAGAGATGTCATTTGGTTCACATCATAGGAACTTTTCATTTGAATCTAGAGATGACATGTATTTCAATTCCTATGAGGAGGGATTAGAAAAGAGATGTCATTTGGTTCACATCATAGGAACTTTTCTATTGAATATACGCTAATGTTTATTTTCCTTTGAAATTGTGGGAGTATAGGAATCCATTCATATGAACCAAGTGGCTCTAAAGCTATAAAAATGATATCATGTTTATTTTCTTTTGAAATGTGGAGTATATGAATCTATTCCTATGAACCAATTGGCTCTAAAGGAAAAAATCCTATAAAAATCATATCATATAGAGTTCCTATGATATTCCTCCACACCAAAGGATGGTTGAAATTGCTGTAGGTGATACGACGGTCTTTCTTTGTACACTCCTCCCCCATCTTTATAGTTACCTCTCGAAGATGAATGAAATGATATATACTGGGTATTCTATATGTGCATTTTGGTATACGAAAACTCGGTAAAAGTTTTCGAGGTTCAAATTTTCAATAAAGATATATGCACTACATTTTGGAATGGAGGGAGGAGCATACGGCAGTTGCTAACACTCACGTGGAAGATTTGTGTGTCGGAGGAGTGGCTGTTCTGTTAAATGCCATGGCAAAACTGACACTGTCGGATGCCGATCTAACGGTTCTTACGGCGTTCGTCAGGAAACGGCTTGTGGCGAATGTTTGTCAGATATGATTTACAGACACATGCATTGCATTGATACGTGCCCCCTCTCTCTCACGCACACATGCACCCTCACGAGTCACGACTCTCCCGAGTCCTCTCGCACCCACTGTCTATCTGTAGGTAGACGTCACGCACATATGTGCTCTTCACACCCTACCCTCAGAACTTCTAAAAAATAAAAGACGTCACACACCTTTTATTTTAACTCACACGTCACACACCTTTTATTTTAACTCACACGTCACACACTTATACTATTACTCTTGTGGTGAACGTTCTTTGGGCGTAGTATATTGTACTCTCACGAAGAGAAGTGGTGCACGCACGCACTAGTTCTCTCACACCCACTCGCGGGTACACGTAGGAGCGCATTTTTTTTGAAGCTAGGAGCGCATTTGTTTACAAAGAGGCATCCCAATTGACATTTTGACTAGTCTAGTTCTCAACTTGATGGAGGGTCGGGAACCGCACGTGAATGATACAGTACATAGTGCATCCTGGATGCGGTGATTTGATAGTGCGACCTGAAAGTGGTGGCACGTTATTGATCGAGTTTTATTTTTACTTGAACTTTAAATGAAAATAGTGGTTCGCGCGTATTCAATTTAATAACGGCTGCTACAACAAAATCACTCCACTATATATATAAGCAGGAGCCTCGGCGCTTGCTTTACTAGGGTTCCTCTCTTTCACTCTCTCATGCTCTCCAGATCTAAGCAAGACATAGGTGGCCACACTCTCTCTCTGCTCACGGCTGGTCACAAATCCGGCCGGACCACCTCGGCCGGGGCAGGAGTGTAGGTGCGTCGTTCACGCGGTTGTCGGCGGTGAGGGAGGAGACCAACAGCTGCCTGCGCGTCCCGATCGGCGGCCGTGCCGTTCTCTCCGAGACAGGGCCGGCTCGGGAGGGCCTCCAACCCCTTCTTCGTCCCTGCGGTATTGTGGCCAAGATGCGGCCTCCCGACGCCGTCTTTGCCACATCCCGATGACCCTCGGGTATATATTCCTTTGAAACCTGCCTTGCTCTACTACCCCAGCTCCCCATGTGGCTGCGTGTGGATCTTTTTCTACTTCCATCGGCTGTTCCAAAGCCACCTAGACTTTAACTATTATTAGAGGTAAAGCTAGTTCATACAGTCGAATCTAAGAGTTTGTTCAAACAGGGAAGAAAGTGGTAAAGCTGTAGCATGAATCTAGGACTTTGTTCTAAGTGGAAACGGGGGAAAGTAGTAGATACTGGCTACCCAACTGGTCTCTTAGTTGAAAAGGCGAAGAAAGCGTGGTGGATGGCGAAGGGTGGGGGGAAGTGGACCTGTCTCTTGGTCGAAAAAGGAAAGAAAGTGAGGGGTGTTGGGGGACAATGCAAATGAGATCGAGCAGGTCTAGATTTCCTGTGCTCACATAGGAAAATGTCACCGAGGAGATAAAAAATGGGACAAATGCAGACATGCTGCCTGAGTGTTTGCCGCTCTCGGCAACCACATTTGCCTTACCACTTTATGCCCCTGCTATCCCTACGCCCATATCGCTACCGTTAATGTAAAATCACATGAAGCATTAAGCAATTCCACCTAATGGCACTATTAAGTAATGGTCTAGTGCCGTCGATAAATTGAAGCAATGCCACCTAATGTCACTATTAAGTAATGGTCTAGTGCCATCGATAAATTGAAGCAATGCCACCACCATTTTATGAAGTTCTTCCGTCTTGCTTTATTTCCCATGAATTGTGTTTTTGCAGTTACACTTAAATCTCAGACCACTAACATTGCTTCATCCCAGTGGAACTGCACAAATTTGATTGCACATTTACTGACCATGTGCTACTATCATGACAGTAATACTAATGCTATTGTTCTGCATGTTAATCTAGTGGCAGTGTTGATGTGATGTGATGCTACTTCTTACTTAAGGGCAATTTCATACTGTTAATGTAGTGCCAATTATAACACAATAGATGCTGCTGTTAATCATATGCCACTGCAAATAACTGTCACTGTTTAAATAACCGTATTTCATATTTGCGCAAACAGGGATGTCTATCTCCATATCGTTTCTATCTGCGCAATCAAAAGTACACACCTCAGTTTTAGTAGAACTACACAAAATGAGATCGCTATTCCTAGCTGCCGTCATCTAACCACCCGTATTCCAGGTATTCCTACATTGGTAGTAACTAGGTAGAATGACCAATGCAATCTAAAAGAAGCTGATTCATATGTTTTGCTTCCTGATTGCAGTGCAGGGACGAGCGAAAACAACTGCATCCTAGTCAAGAATGCACTTTCTCCCAGTTCATCCATGGACAGAGGACTAGCTGGCATGGCTGCACGGAGGTTTTTGGGATAGGTGCGCAGACAACAGGCATTGTGGTCTGCTTATTTATGCAAATAGTGGTGCTTAAATTTAGTGGAACTGCACAAGAAGTTCAGATGGTCAGTACACTACATGGTTCAGTTCAGCATTCCAACTGAGAACACAATTATAATTGGTTATTCTGGAATGAGAGAACCTAACCCTGGATGGTGGCAACAAGAAAAACCAGAGTGAACTCTAGGAAATTAAATCCTGCTTAGGGAGGCCCTTTGCTCAGAGAAGCCTTGCTTGATTTTTCCTGATTTGTAAACCTTCTCACAACTTTGTCTTTTGTTGTGAACTAGCAAGATGCCCGTGCGTTGCACGGAACATCAAGATGCATTTGTATGAGTAGTTTATCTTGTGAGAGAAAAGGTTGAATGAGGGAAGGCCTTATTTGCAAATGTGGAGAGGGGTGTGGGTATCTTTTTGCAAAATTGCCATAGTTTCCTTCCTATCCGTCAGATATAAATAAGACGGCCTATATTGCAGGATGGCAGGCACACCATCATCACCAACTCTGTTTTTTATAAGAGTAGAGACTAGTAAATGTTTGTTATGTTCTATGAATCATTGAGATGTATAAAATTGCTTAACTTATGCTTTTCAAGTATTTTATGAAGCCAAGTTTAATGTGAATGTTCCACATGAACGCTGGACTAGCGTGTGAATGTTTGGAATTTACATTGTGGCCTCAGTTAACTGCATCAACCACTGTAACAAGATACATAGTTGCTTATATGTCAGATAGCAGATTATTGATTGTTAGTTGGTTGATAGCCGACTTTTCTAGTGTTGAAGTGAGCTAAGCCAATGTGCCGTGTTTTGTAGAACTGCTTACAAGTGGGGTAGCACCAACAGTGTTTACAAGTACTTAACCAGCCTTACGTACCCTATGTATATGTCGGCGCACCATTGTCGAACAAGTACTCTATTTCATCAAACACACAATGCTCGTATGATAAACCGTGAGAACTTATGTCTTACCATGCCATATTACATGAAAAAACTAGTGAGGATGCATCTGTTTCAGCAACAATTAGGATGGTTCTCACATGATTCACGGGCACACAAAAGTAGCAGTAGTTCCCATAGACGGATTCAAATAGAGTACTAGCCCAGAGGGCTCGATAATAGGCAAGGTTCGGATAATTAGACACAATCCAAACTACTTTTAAACACTAGCTGGGGCAACTATTTCATGCCTCGATCTAATTTGGGATGGACACAAGACGGACCTTGCCATGAACATCATCGAGGACGTACGGCAGCAGCTCAATCCTGTGAACCTTCCTGAAGATAACCTTGTGGCCTTGCCACTCATAAACTTGTTTGTGGAGGCATGCCACGTCATCTTCCTGCGTAAGCATGACAAGAACAGTATGCCTCACAAACGAAGGAGTAGCTTTGAACTTCTTGTGCTTCATTACACCCTGGACAACACGCCTGACATGAGTGAGGATGGAATACATCTTGACTTTGGTATAAGTGCAAATGGCTTCCAGGATCCAACAGCCTAAGAACTTTGTTTTCCTAGTGCGTATATTCAGGTCATCCGCCTCATAGCGAGTGACATGTACAACCACACAATCCTTGTCTACATCAGGGCTCTAATTGAAACAGAAACAAATTCTGAATTACTTTCCAATATAAGAAACACAAGTTATTTAAACCACTATGTAGAGTCAAAAGTATGCATGACAGGGAAGGTAGCATGGCATCGAAGCTAATAAAATTTTGCATTATTTATCACCACATACTTAGATGAAAACCCACAATCGAGATCGGCAAAGAAGAAAATCACCTTGGGCAGCTCAGCGGGGGGGGGGGGGACACATCCTGCAAAAATAGGGGGAAAACTGCTCTTGCAGGGCCACGGGGATTGTAACCTCAAACGGGGCGTTGACCATCTCAGTAGTGGACGTGAGCGTATCTGGGGTCGTCTCGGTGGCTGCCTCCATCTTCTTGGAGCTCTCTGTCTCATGGGGATCAGCCTCCCGTGTCTGCTCCAACATCGGCAGATCTTTGCCTGGTTCTCCTTGGTCCATCATGAAACTGACGAATACTAGGAGACAACTAAAAGGAAAACACAATCGCAATTACAATGAAACGAAAAAGAGAGTGAGGATCAGTTACTCCTTTGCAAAAGTTCTTTTCTTTTCTGAAATAAAATATACCAACATCACGGATCCACTTACCTTCCCTTCGTTGCGAGAGAAGAACAATGGCAGATGCGAGTGTTGGCTTTATTGAAGACGGTGAGGGAGAAGGGGATTCAGCGAAGAGTGAAATGATGGTTGCTTCGTCCGTCAAACTTAGACTGCGGGGAGGTGGGGTTTTGTGATATGACGGCTCGTTACTGCCGCGCTACGACCGGGGTGACTCTCCGCCTGCATACCACCTTCTAATTTGGTGGATGGCATTTGGGCCCGCGTGCTGCATGGCCCGCATGTCAGTGAACCAAAGTAAAATAGCATTCAGTAGCGGGAGACGTTTCGATGACCTCGGAGGAGCCAGAAGCGGTAGTGTATCGACTGTACTAGTAGTAATTGTTTTTCTGGGTAGCTGTAGAGTGTCTCCACTGTACTAGTAGTAATTGTTTCTCTGGGCCCAAGACAAAAGAGTCCATCCACCCTAGTAAATGATAAAATCAATTCAAAAGCCCATATATTTACTTAATGAGAGGCGCTACCCAGCACACCTCCCCCCAAAAAAACCTAGGTGCTCTTCTTCCTCCTCACTCCCACCCACCTCACGTCAGCTCGCTCCACTCGTACCCCCAAATTCCTCACCTCACTCCTACAGAAAACCCCAGCTCCCCTTCTTCCTCACTACTACAGAAAACTCCAGCTCCCCTTCTTCACTCGCACTACAACTAGGCTCGTCATTCGTTACTCTGCTCAAATCCGTGAGCTCGACGCGACGCCCTCGAGGAAAATGGAGTCGGCTGACCCCAACGCCAACAAGATGAGGCTCCCGCCAGCGGCGACGCCTATTGTAGATCCCGCACCCGGCAGTGGGGGGAGAAGCGGTGAGCCCGCCCCCACTGGATCCCAAGAACCGTAGAATCTCGGGTGGACCGCATTAGCGATCTCCCGGACGCCATCCTTGGGGACATCATCTCGCTTCTCCCCACCAAGGATTGCTGCCGCACCCAAGTCCTCTCAACTCGGTGGTGCCCTCTATGGCGCGCCGCGCCCCTTAATCTCGATTGTCGTCAGCTATATCTCTTTAATGATTTTGAACTCCCCAGAGCCATCATCTCCTCCCACAAGGGCTCCGTTCACATCCTCTGCATCCCGTCATGCTACCTGAGCAAGCATAGCATGCCCTGCACGGTGGACGCCTGGCAGAAATCCCCTGAATTCATAGAACTATAGCTGCTTGAGTTCTACTATTCCCCAGGAAATCACCTACTAGATACTGAACGCCATGTACTTGTGCCCTCAGCACCGATGTCCATCTCGCGGTTTTCCTCCTCTCTCCACACCACCACCTTTGCGCTGTGCTACCTACCAGACAATCTGGTACTAAACCTTCAACTCCCATTTCTCAAAAAACTATCACTTGTGCGGGTTCGTATATCGGAGGCCTCATTGCACAGCATCATCCACTCCAGTTGCCCTGCCCTGGAGTGCTTGGTGCTTGTTTTCACAGTTAGAATCGTTTGTCTCCAAATAAAGTTGCCTAACCTTGGAAGAATTGGAATTTCTTTTGACGCAAGGCAGCTCATCATCGAAGATGCCCCTTCACTTCAAAGGTTGATCCTTGATTCTAGTTATTCACCCTCGCAAATAACTGTCATCTCTGCACCTAAACTGGAGACCTTGGGTGTAATACATGATCTCTGTGCTCATTTGAAGATGGTGTTTGGCTCCACAGTTCTTCAGGTACTGTATATTATCATCTACACTTGTAATCATAAGCTGCATTTTAAATTTTTGCGCATAAGTTCTATATCATCTTGGAGTACATATTTTGTACTAATATTATGTTCTATGCTCAATGAAGAGTTTGTCCATGGATAGCATATCAATGGTGCTGGATTCTATCAAGATCTTATATATCCAAATAAATAGTTTTGATCTGACAAGATTATTGGCCTGCTGCAATGCTTTCCATGTCTGGAGAAGTTGTATATAAAGGTGATAATTTCACGCACATTGGAAGCCCGCATATAGTGTACTAGAATTAACCATTAAGTTGTTGCTCTTTCGACACTCCTTTTTTAGACCTTAACTATTTCCAATCTTCATGTCTATTTAGGCAACAGGATGGGGTAAGAAAGTTATAACTAATTGGTGGATTCGTAAGCACCGGGATTTTCTCACTTCTCATGACATTCGATTGAAGACAATAACGCTGGAACGATATGTAGCCAACCATGCAAACACTAGATTTGTCACATTCGTCCTGCTGAATGCGAGGTTACTCTTGTCCATCAGGCTTATGTTTATCAGCAGCATGGTTTTGACGGATGGGTATGTCGAAGAGCTAAAAAACGAGTTTTAGGTGGACAAAAGGGCTTCTGAACGTGTCGGGCTTCTATTTACAACATCTTGTGGTCATAATACAATAAATTTTATGACCCGAGATGTTCGTTCTATGGACCTGACCGATCCATTTGACTGTGACTGCCGAAAATAGTGCTGGAGTTAGATGTTGTTGCCCTTTTCAATCTGGGTTTTGTCTAAACCTAATGAACAATTTACCCTCGTGCTTTTGTACAGTTTGTAAGCTGGAGTTAGATGTTGTTGCCCTTTTCAACTCGGCTGTGACTGTCATATTTTCTTTGAAACAAGACAAATGGCTTGCCATTTGTTTAATTAAGAGAGAAATATTGTAACAAATCCCAACCAAGGGAAATAACATCACTCTCGCCGGCTGCTTGAGCTCACTGTGCATTACAGAACCCAAGTGATTAGCCCCCACCAGCAACCACAAACTTATTTGGAACTAGCACACCAAATGGGCTGTAAATTTTCATAAGAAAGGCTGCATGACAGTGATAGATTTGGATTCTGACATTTGGGACCCATGAGGAAAAAGCCTATCCAAGGTGGTGTCGAATTAATTACTAGTCAACAAACAATTCTGCCTACCAGCAGTTGGATTGACATCCAACATATGTCGTGTATCTTCTATCTCTTGTCTTCTTCCTCCAGACGCCCAAACCAAACCACCCCGTCGGTTCTGCCTGCTCCCGCCTCCCACGGCTGGCTGCGCCTCTGCCGCCCTACCGTACCCTCAAACGTTGGCCAGTCCCTCCCTCTATTCCCCCACACGTCCTGTTATTCTCCGGCGACGTCAGCCCCAACACGCACCCCCACCCGAACCAGTCAACCCCCGTACTCCCCTCCGCCTGTGACTAGACTAGCGCATCTTCCACGGCTTCTATTCATTCTGTCCGAGCCCTCGCCGTCGTCCTCTGCCTTGGTTCGCTCGCCATGCGCGGTGCGCCGCCGTCTGGCATTGTCAACGTGGTCAACAACCGAGAGGAATAAGGAGATGACTGTATGTGGAGAGGATGACAGTAGGGACCCACCAGGGTCATGGTAGTACGCAAGCAAGTGCCTCATTATTACAAGCCCAAAAAATGGTTCCTCCTAATGGTTGGACATATGGGGCCCACGCCATTGTCAACGTAGTCAATAAATGAGAGAATTGCACAACGAGTGGCTGACACCAGAGACCCAGCAGGTCGCGCAGTTGTTATTTACTTTTTTTTTAGGAACAAGCAGTTGTTATTTACTAGTTTTAGAGACGGATCAGGGTAACAACGGGGCTGTGCGGGGGCTGTGGCCCATCTAGCCAGGGTTTTATTTTATGTTTACCACATCATGAGCCCAGTTGTGTTTTTTTCTTTCTGAAATTGGCTAGCCCAGTTCTACCTTTTTTTAAAGAAATACCCAACGGAGGCCTACTTGCTTTCTCAGCCCTGCTGGGCTGCAAATCATTCAAGGCGAGAGCGATGTATTCGCTTACCCAGAAAATGAAGTAGTAAGAAATGGGATGTAAATTTTAAAAACGCAGCAAACCGGCAATTAGTTTCAAATATCTTTTTTTAAGATTTCGACATTTCGAATTTAATTTTTTTTGCGGGGAAAATTATGTTGGATTTTAAATTGATATAAATTTATTATTTTTAAATTAGTTTGAACATGATTCGAAATTTCAGGATTAAAAACAGTTCAGACTGCACCGAAATATGAAAATTTGGTTGAATTTTTAACCGTGGCCAAAATATGGGATGTAATGGTAACAAAAAGAATATGGGCTTAAAAAATCCTTAAGAATTATCCAATGGGTTGTACATTTATTAGCAATCATGGCAGATGGGTTGTATGCTGTTTTCCATATATTTGAGGCTGACTTGTGTGCCTACTAGGTTGACGCGTACGTTTTCCTAAAAAAAAAAGGTTGACGCGCAGGCAAGGCCTTGTCAACTTAGTCAACACACGAGAGCAGTTACTATTGCATGTCCATCCAACGGCCGTCATGCTTCTTCAACCTCTGCTCTTCCTGCTCCAGCCACTCAAACCAGCGCCGGTGGGATTGCCTGCTCCCTCCTCCCATGGCCGGCTGTGCTGCCGCGCAGGCCTCACCGCCCCACCCTACTCCCATCGCTGGCCTGGCCATCCCTCTACTCACCCACACCTGCTGTTATTCTCCGGTGATGGCAGACGAACCAGTAAACCCTCGCACTCCCCTCCACGTGAGAAACAACTGTCGAGTCTTCCCTGGCTCCGTGTCGTTCCCTTCCTAGGCCTCGCCGTCATCGACCGCCCTGGTGCTCTCGGCGCGGCGTTGTCAATGTGGACAACGAACGACATCCATCAGAAGAGGACTGTATGTGGAGAGGCTGACAGCTGGGTCCATGGCCGCACGCAAGGAAGTGCCTCCTTATTTCATGCAAAATAATGATTCCTCCACGTGACAACGGGGACCCACCGGAAGGGCCTCTGTATTTCGTGAAAAAATCGTTCCTCCCGCTGACAGCTCGAACCCACCAGCTATATCTTCGCACGCAAGGAAGTGCCTCCTTATGAACGATTCTAGCTCCAGTGACCATACGAAGTCCATCCAACGGCCGTAGTGCTTCTTCAACCTCTGGTCTTCTTGCTCAAGCCGCCCAAACCAACGCCGGTCGTGCCGCCTGCTCCTGCCTCCCGTGGTCGGCTCTGCTGCCGCGCAGGCCTCACCGCCCCACCCTACTCCCATCATTGGCTTGGCCATCCCTATACTCACCCAGACCTCCTGTTATTCTCCGGTGACGGCAGCCTCACACTACAGCCCAACCAGTAAACCCTCTACACCCCTCCTCATGGGAAACAACTGCCGAGTCTTCCCCGGCTCTGGGTCATTCCCTTCCTAAGCCTCGCCGTTGTCCACCGCCTTGGTGCTCTTTCCACGGCGTCGTCAATGTGGTCAAGGAACGACTTACATTGGAAGAGGACTGTACGTGAAGAGGCTGACAGCTGGGTCCAGGGCCGCAGCAAGGAAGTGCCTCCTTATTACGCGCAAAATAATGATTCCTCCACCTGACAGTGGGGACCTACCAGAAGGGCCGTATTTTGCAAAAAAATGTTTCCCCTGATAGCTGGGACCCACCAGCTATATCTTCGGACGCAAGGAAGTGCCTCCATATTAGGCGCGAAAAAAATTGAATCCTCCCCCTGACAGCTCGGACCCACCATCAATAACTTCGCACGCAAGGAAGTGCCTCCTTATCCTCCCTGACAGCCGGGCCCCACCTGGTCGAAGCGTACGTAGCGTTGTCATTCTGGTCACGAACGTGTACGTACATACTGGTCGATTGGTCTCTCTGCAACGATGAATCGTGGACGAGCAAGCAGCGGCACGTGTAGTAGTAGAGCGCCCGACGTAGCAGTTCAGGCAGTCCCTTCTAAATTGTGTACACGTACGTACAACCAGATTGCAAAAAATATGGCCACATACGTACATACAGGCGGGGTCTTGAACGCCTACTCGCGCATACGTACGGCCAGGGCTCATGTACATGGAGAGGCAGCGGACGGCAGCAACGGCGTCCTGTTCATCGAGAGCCAACCGACTTGGACGAAAAAGCCGGAACGAGGTCTGGCTTACCACAGAACAGAGGAAACAGCCTTTCTGTTCGACCACGCACGGTCGAAACGGGGTCCTGTTCATCGGGAAGGGTCTGGCGTACCGCAAAACAGAGGAAACAGACTTCTGTTCGAGGGGGGGGGGGACACATCCTCGAAGGGGGAAAACAGCTCTTGCAGGGCCACGGGGGTTGTAACCTCAAACGGGGCGTTGACCATCTCAGTAGTGGACGTGAGCGTATCTGGGGTCGGCTCGGTGGCTGCCTCCATCTTCTTGGAGCTCTCTGTCTCGTGGGGATCAGCCTCCCGTGTCTGCTCCAACATCGGCAGATCTTTGCCTGGTTCTCCTTGGTCCATCATGAAACTGACGAATACTAGGAGACAACTAAAAGGAAAACACAACCGCAATGACAATGAAACGAAAAAGAGAGTGAGGATTGGTTACTGCTTTGCAAAAGTTCTTTTCTTTTCTGAAATAAAATATACCAACATCACGGATCCACTTACCTTCCCTTTGTTGCGAGAGAAGAACAATGGCAGATGCGAGTGTTGGCTTTATTGAAGACGGTGAGGGAGAAGGGGATTCAGCGAAGAGTGAAATGATGGTTGCTTCGTCCGTCAAACTTAGACTGCGGGGAGGTGGGGTTTTGTGATATGACGGCTCGTTACTGCCGCGCTACGACCGGGGTGACTCTCCGCCTGCATACCGCCTTCTAATTTGGTTGATGGCATTTGGGCCGCATGCTGCATGGCCCGCATGTCGGAGAACCAAAGTAAGACAACATTCAGTAGAGGGAGACATTTTGATGACCTCGGAGGAGGCAGAAGAGGTAGTGTATCCACTATACTAGTAGTAATTGTTTTTCTGGGTAGCTGTAGAGTGTCTCCACTGTACTAGTAGTAATTGTTTCTCTAAGCCCAAAACAAAACAGCCCATCCACCCTAGTAAATAATAAAATCAATTCAAAAGCCCATATATTTACTTAATGAGAGGCGCTACCCAGCACACCGCCCCCCCAAAAAACCTGGGTGCTCTTCTTCCTTCTCACTCCCACCCACCTCACGTCAGCTCGCTCCACTCGTACCCCCAAATTCCTCACATCACTCCTACAGAAAACCCCAGCTCCCCTTCTTCCTCACTACTACAGAAAAACCCCAGCTCCCCTTATTCTTCACTCGCACTACAACTAGGCTCGTCATTCGTTACTCTGCTCAAATCCGTGAGCTCGACGCGACGCCCTCGAGGAAAATGGAGTCGGCTGACCCTAGCGCCAAGAAGATGAGGCTCCCGCCAGCGGCGACGATTGTTGTAGATCCCACACCCGGCAGCGCGGGGAGAAGCGGCGAGCCCGCCCCCACCGGATCCCAGGAACCCATAGAATCTCGGGTGGACCGCATCAGCGATCTCCCGGACGCCATCCTTGGGAAGATCATCTCGCTTCTCCCCACCAAGGATTGATGCCGCACCCAAGTCCTCTCAACTCGGTGGCGCCCTCTATGGCACACCGTGCCCCTTAATCTCGACTGTCATCAGCTATCTCTCTTTAATGATTTTGAACCCCCCAGAGCCATCATCTCCTCCCACCAAAGCTCCGTTCAAAGCCTCTACATCCTGTCATGCTACCTGAGCAAGCATAGCATGCCCTGCACGGTGGACGCCTAACTGAAATCCCCTGAATTCATAGAACTACAGCTGCTTGAGTTCTACTATTCCCCAGGAAATCACCTACCAGATACCGAATGCCATGTACTTGTGCCCTCAGCACCGATGTCCATCTCTCGGTTTTCCTCCTCTCTCCACACCGCCACCTTTGCGCTGTGCTACCTACCAGACAATCTGGTACTAAACCTTTGACTCCCATTTCTCAAAAAACTTTCACTTGTGTGGGTTCGTATATCGAAGGCCTCATTGCACAGCATCATCCACTCCAGTTGCCCTGCCCTGGAGTGCTTGGTGCTTGTTTTCACAGTTAGAATCGGTTGTCTCCAAATAAAGTCACCTAACCTTGTAAGAATAGGTATTTCTTTTGACGGAAGGCAGCTCATCATCGAAGATGCCCCTTCACTTCAAAGGTTGATGCTTGATTCTAGTTATTCACCATCGCAAATAACTGTCGTCTCTGCGCCTAAACTGGAGACCCTGGGTGTAATACATGATCTCTGTGCTCATTTCAAGATGGTGTTTGGCTCCACAGTTCTTCAGGTACTGTATATTATCATCTACACTTGTAATCATAATCTGCATTTTAAATTTCTGCGCATAAGTTCTATATCATCTTGGAGTACACATTTTGTACTAATATTATGTTCTATGCTCAATGAAGAGTTTCTCCATGGATAGCCTATCAATGGTGCTGGATTCTGTCAAGATCTTATATATCCAAATGAATAGTTTTGATCTGAACAAGATTATTGGCTTGCTGCAATGCTTTCCATGTCTGGAGAAGTTGTATATAAAGGTGATAATTTCACGCACATTGGAAGCCCGCATATATTGTACTAGAATTAACCGTTTAGCTGTTGCTCTTTCAACACTCTTTTTTTAGACCTTAACTGTTTTCAATCTTCATGACTATTTAGGCAACAGGACGGGGTAAGAAAGTTATAACCAATTGGTGGATTCGTAAGCATCGGGATTTTCTCACTTCTCATGACATTCGATTGAAGACAATAACGCTGGAACGATATGTAGCCAACCTTGCAAACACTAGATTTGACACATTCTTCCTACTGAATGCGAGGTTACTATTGTCCATCAGGC